>JARQOD010000006.1:326505471-326593274 GCA_033576555.1 Oophaga sylvatica
AATCGAAACCCGATACAGCTAATATCGGCCGATGCCTGATATTTGCAGTATCGTATCTCTCAACACTAGTTATCACTCGTCCACAGGAGATGTGTAACTTACAGATTAGTGGGGGTCTGACATATGGGACTCACACCAATGAGCAGAATGGGACACCTTATTCCTGCTTTTCCATTTAGAAGGAGTCGCATGTTCCTGGTGCTCAATTCATTCTTTATTCTGCTTGCCTGTAAAAGCCAAGTGCAATTGTGATATCCCAAAAGTGGTCATCTCCATGGGATACCGGATGTATAGTGAATTCCATGCAAATACTGTGATTTCTGTGTAAACTGTATGCTGTTGCATATTGTGAGAATTGCAGACAGCAGCACTCAAAGGGATAATATTTCTTCTCAGGGGCTTGTTCATTTGGCTCAACTCTGCTTGATATGCAGAAGCCTCTAGAAAGAGCTGGAACAAGCTCCCCTGGCAGTCAGCCAATGACTGCAGATGAAAAGAGTCACAAGGGGAGAGAAATCAGTAATGTAGGCAGACGCAAGGAGAAGGTTGTTCCTCCTCCCTGACTGCTGGGTCTGGAAGGGACCTATTAAAAGGAGGTGAGTTTGACAGTCTTCAGATTGAAGGATTCCATTTACCCTCCATTAGGAAACAACCCGCCCCAGAGGAGAAGCACAGTTGAGCCCTAAGTAAAGAGTATTGAATGAGGATTACCAGAGGTACAACCTGAGAATGAGTGAATTGAATTAATATGTCAAGTATCCCATAGAGATCTGCCTGTCCATATTTTTAGGTCAATCTTCAACTGTGACTGTAAATCTGACCACCATTTACCTACTATTTGTATATAGTTATTTACCCCATTACCATGAGTAAAGAGACTGTTCTTTCCCTCTTAGCTCTGCTTCTTCCTGATTGGGGATTACCAGCACAAACCACCACCACCATCATACTCACTTAAAGGGCAGAGACTGTGCAAATCATCATTTATCACATTACCCTCTCTATGTGCACAGATTTGGATTCATTATCACTCTGTGTGCATAGGCCCCACCTGCAACTGTTTATATGCACTTGGTGTCGCGATAAAACTTTTCCCCCAGTTACATTTTTTCTTTATATTTTTGTTGAGGACTTTCTGTGTGTGTAATTATAGAAGGAGAAAGGCTTATTGGACATAGCTTGTCCATGTGACGCAGATTTAGACTGCCAGGAGCACAACCCTCCCTCTGCAGTACACCACATGAGGTTACAGCAAAAGTGGCGTCACGAACAGAGTTAATATATGCTGTTGATGTTGAAGGACGTTGATGAGAAAATTACCTCAGAAAGTGTCAATTTTAAAATAGCTGTCCTGCTCCACATCAGTTCTTGCACTCAAGACTGTACACATAATAACATGACTACTTTATTGGAAACAGTGATCTATTTTGTTTGCAATACCTTGTGATTCGAACTGTGTCCTCCAAGTTTTTAAGCAGATACCCTTTAAATGAAGCCAGTGCTGAGCAGGGATAAGTAACCGTAAGTGAAACTGTGAGAACTGCAGCTTAACTGAAAAGCGCACCAACTGCCAAGGGGTGCATGGAAAAGTGACGTACCTTCCCCCAAGCTGAAATTTCCTCCACTGCACCCCGACTAAGAAGGGAGAGATCGCAGCAACCAGAAACATAAGAGGAACTACAGCATTGCATATACAGTGTTGTAAACATGTCCTCAGTAGGAGGAGGGCGAAGTAACTAGCCACAGCCCATCAAACTCTGTGGCCAAGCAATGCCACTAGCAATGCCTTACTACTTTGGGCACCCTGGCTCCCCATCTACATTAATGTTCAGATTGTACTCAGTGAGCCTTGAACAAAAATGGAGTTGCAGATTAGTCAACTATGGGGTTCTGCACTAAGGGAAGGAAAATCTGACCTCCTAGTGTAAAGCAAACTGCTGAACAGATACTAAGATAAGAGCCACATTTGAAACAAGAACCCTGTCAGATTTAAAGATGTGACCTTTGGCAAAAGACAGCAGTCCCATTAATATGTATCAATATGTCATGATTGGATAGGGGTTCCTGACCTTTGCCATATGTGTACTTCATGGCGATCGTGCGAGGCACAGGACTGTGCCCACGCTATCGCCGTCGGGAGCTCAGATTGAATTAAAGCCAAGACCCAACTGTTACTGCCAGAGCAGTTCTGCCCCGGGCATTTTAACCCACTAAATGCCATGATCAATATGATTGCAGCATTTAAAAGGCTGGGACAGGGAGGGGGGGGGCTCCCTCTCCCTTCCAATCGCACCTCCGCAACATCATCACAAGGGCCCAATCATTGCCATGGCAAACGCAAAGTCATCATGATGACCTCCGGGTCAGACAGCTGTGGCAAGCCTGTTAGAACTTGCCTGACATGGTCTAAAAGGCTTCTTCAGTGCAGACGGACAGGTATAATGCATTGCGTGCTGGTGCAGTAGACATGTGGTAAATGTTATGTAATTTATTTTGTGTGGTATAACTATCTGATTTAATGTGCATAAAAATTAAAGTTTGAAAATTGTAAAATCTTAATTTTTTTGGTAAAATTTTGATATTTTCATAAATTAATGCAAAAAATATCTA
Source organism: Oophaga sylvatica (assembly GCA_033576555.1). Classification (NCBI taxonomy): domain Eukaryota; kingdom Metazoa; phylum Chordata; class Amphibia; order Anura; family Dendrobatidae; genus Oophaga; species Oophaga sylvatica. The sequence continues at coordinate 326,508,082 of JARQOD010000006.1, forward strand.
CCAAAATATACTACTAACATGAAGTACATCATACATCATGTCACGAAAAAAAAGAGCTCATAATCTCTGGGATATGTAAAAGCTTTCCAGATATTACCACAGAAAGTGACACTGGTCAAATTGAAAAAATTGGCCTGGCCAGGAAGATGAAAACAGGCTGGGGGTGAAGGGTTAAGCAAGTTGCTCACTCCAAAGCCATTAACGCTGATCAAATTTTAAAATAACAATTTATGTCTGTCTGATTCTACCGAGTTACAGTTGAGAAGCTGGCACTACAACATCCTGATAGTGATTTTATGGATTTTTAAGAGTTTGTCATAAATGTATTTATGCATGCAACCCAGACCTGTGTCAGTCCACACAGAACTTGTTTATATCAAAGTCCTATGAATCTGCATAAAGGGTTTAAATGACAAAGAACATGCTGTGACTCCCCATGCCAAACCTGTTGTTATTCAGTGCTTTCTCCAGCAGGTACAAGACCCTACTAAAGACATTCGTGGTCAAGTTGCAGACTAACCAAAAGCCTTTCCTCCTATCAAAAAAGTAAAGAAGTTGAAACACCAACCCATTCAAGAGGACCCTTCTTGCCTTAAATGGAATTTGCCACCTACAGACTAGGGATAACACTACAGGCCAGGTAGAAGCTCTTTCCGATAGATTTGAACCTTAGGGCGCCAATTTGCCACGATTCAACCGATTGGCCGCATAAAAAGAGAATGCCCCCCTTTAAACCGAAATTTTTAGAGGCCAAGGACCAAGCCTCGGAGAAAAATCATAGTCCAGGAAAATATAAGTGGTGCAAAACTAGGATGGGTCTACCACAGAGGTGATAAAAGGGCCCCTTTATGCCTTTTATCTGGCCCCCCCCGGGAGATTTTTGGGGCACAGGTTTGGTCAGCAGCTGTATTTTAATGTCAGCCAGCCCATTAATTCAGAGACTGGACAACATCGTCTGAAATGGTTTTTGTAAATCCTGCATTGAGCAGGGTTGGACTGATGACCCTTGAGCCCTTCAAACCAACATTCCATGATTCCATGATTAATTTCTTCTTACCTGGGCATACATGCAGGTTCATTACTGCTGAGATTTCATGCAATAAAGATTATTTCCTGACTCCAGTGCCAGCGTCAGGATTACTTTGGGGCGGAGTTAACGTGCAATTTGTACTGCCCTTGAAGGATGGTCTAAAATCCAAATGGCCCTGGATAAAAAGGTTCACCACCCCTGGTCTCAGGGGTCAGGACTACGAAGTCCAATCGAAGCAATTGAAAACAAAGATATGTGTCAAATAGCTGCCAAAGTCTGGCTACAGAACCCATGATCGATTAGCGGTGGTACATAAATTGCGGGGCCCCAACTTTTACCCTCATAAATAACTACTGTTGCCAAAGTAAGTATGCCCATTATCAAGATATCACTTTGTTTTTTCTCACCAACCGTTACACAGATGCCCCCATTGCACGGTTTTACCTATCCACCCCAGATTTTCAATACAACTATCACTCTTACCCCAAAAGCACTCCACTTCAGCACCACCCTACAACTCCTCCGCCAGTCTACCACCCTACACATGCCTTTGTTCTGCAATACCTAATGTTGACATCCTCAATAACAGAAACTCCCACTCCTTCTAAAAGACTTCTCATGTGCTGTGCCAATTCTTTGGAATGCCACCCAGGATAATTCTTATATTTTTTTAAGCGTGCCCTAAAAACGCATTTCTTCAGACTGCCTATCGCCTCAACACTTTGTTTTACTATCTCTGTGGTCCCCTTTCAAAATTTCTCCATAACCGGATTCGTTATCATGTTCTAAACCACTTTACCCTTTAATACCCTCTGTGTCTGCATTTTTTACCCATTCTGTCTGGTAACCGTTCATGCACATTACATGAACACCAAATTTCTTACAATATGGCTGGTCGGAACAATGAAAGCAATTTTACCATCCACCTTTAAATGTTTTTCCAAATTTCCTCATAGATTGTAAGCTTGCAGCAGGGCCCTCACTCCTTGGTACTTTGATTTATTTAATTATTGATTGCTGTAATGCTTTTTTGTCTGTACAAGTCTTTATTATTATTATAATTATTATTGATTTAATAGCCCCCATTAATTCCATGGTTGCTGTACATGAGAAGGGGTTACATACAAATTTATAGATATCGTTACAGTAAACAAATTTACAATGATAGACGACAGAGGGTAGAGGACCCTTCCTTGCGGACTTAACATTCTACGGTAATGGGGAAGAGACAGAAGGTCAGGGTGCCGCAGCTCTGTGGTGATGGGCGCAGCTCTGGTTGGTGAGAGGGGGTAGCTCTGGGATGGTGGTGAGGCGGCACTCTTGGGTTTTCTATAAAATGTAAAGTGCTGCGGAATATGTTGGCTATAGAATAAAATTATTATTAATAAATTTTTTAAAGACGCCAGTGCGGTGTTTAATGTGTTGTGAATAAAAAACTTATTCTCCCTCATCATTTCTGAAAAATTGATTTCTCCAGCACGCATCCCCCCTGCGTTTTCATCCAACTGGATCCAATATCTTCTGGGGGATTTATCCACCACCACGGGGAAGCAGCACTTTTTTTCTTCTGCTTACATAGGGGTAGGCCTGTAACAACTCCTCCAGATAAATAAAACCACACTCTCCTACTCTCCCTCCATAGAGTATCACCCTATTGTGCATTCTTTATCCCACTTATAATTTATTCAATTATCCAGATGTCCCCCCCGTGTCTTATTGTGGTACCTAAGTGTAAGCTTTCCCTATCCAAGAATTAGAAAGGAGTGGTAGCAAGAACTCAAATCGGCCCAAAAGAGACCCCCTGACACAAAAAGATGGAGCAAGTTTGCCTTTTAACTTTTTGAAAGAAAGCGATTGATTAGGACATTCGTAGTCCTTGAGAGGCATCAATTGTTCCGCAAAAAAAAATGAGAATGAAATTTTTTGTGGATTATCACAAACAACAAAATTACCCACAAAGATTTCACCACTTGCCTAGAAAGAAAAAATTGTTGACTACCAAGAAAATCAGCAGCTTTTTTCTCCACCCAGATCTCACCAGAGGGTACTGGCAAGTCCCCCTTTGCCCCAGAGGACAAAAAAAAAACCTTATTCACTACCCCCATGGGCTATTTGCCTTAAAACTGCATGACTTTTGGCCTTGCAACACTTCAGAAAACCTTTCCAGAGACTCAGGAAGCTGTTGGTCACAAGAAGTTTGAAACCGTGCTATTGTATTAGATGACGTAATCAAACTACCCAAAACTTACAAAAAACATCTCCAACAATTTCTGAGGTCTTTGAAGTCCTAACCAAACATGGCCTGAAAATCAAACCGTCCAAGTGCCATCTACAAACCGTGATTCAGTACCTAGGGTATGTAGTGTGCGGAAGGATCATTATGGATCCTAAGAAGATTTCCTAGTAAAAACTGCCCACAACAACTACGTTAAGAAGCCACAGATTCCTTGATTTGCCAACCACGTATGAAATTCATCAAAACTTTCTGCCTCTTAAAAGAGCCCTAAAAAGGGCAAACATTCCATAAGGCAAAAGTGCTCCCCTCAGGGAACTCCGGAACTACAACAATTCTTCCAAAACTTCAATACCAAAGGGCCTACCAACACCAATGCCGAGCCCATCCAGGATTCCACAAATGAAACCCCCGCTATGACAAGGACAAGTTAGAAGAAGTAGAAATGCCCATCTTTACTCCTAAGACATCAAAGAAAATTTGGATAAGTTCACAGACCTCCCTTTCAGAGCCCCAGGCACGACCCACGATGACCCATGATTAGGCGAAACCGAAGGAAGCAGAACCTTCAAAACCAAACAGAAGTTACTTGAATCCATTCCCCAAAATACTCAGGGCTAAAGACAATCTACTAAAATTAACTTACCTGACCCCAATACCAAAATACTCCACTGGTTACACTTCATATTATTTGATGTTCGGGTGTCCAGAGAATCTACCTGCAGATCTCTAGCTTCCACAGATAGATTGGTTTTCAGATCACCAAAGATGTCAGCAAGAAGCTAAAGAAATCGTTAAAGACTGAATGATAGCTGCTCACCAAATGCAGGAGGACAATTTCAATGAGAAGGCCAAGGCCAAACCCTTTCAAGTCGGAGACAGAGTTTGGACTAAAAAGAACCACCACTGCCACAATAACCAGTTGGAATCCTGCCCTTACATCATCACCAGTATCCTGTTATAAGGGGTGGAAGTGAGTCGCCCGACAGGGCCGTGGGGTACTCGGTACTGAGCCTGTTGACTTCAATGGGAGATGTTACGGCAGCTACGACCTGGTCCGTGGCCCTGGGCACTCACCAAAACGGGATATACAGTTAGGTCCATATATATTTGGACAGAGACAACATTTATCTAATTTTGGTTCTAGACATTACCACAATGAATTTGAAACAAAACAATTCAGATGCAGTTGAAGTCCAGACTTTCAGCTTTCATTTGAGGGTATCCACATTAAAATTGGATGAAGGGTTTAGGAGTTTCAGCTCCTTAACATGTGCCACCCTGTTTTTAAAGGGACCAAAAGTAATTGGACAAATGACTCCAAGGCTATTTCATGGACAGGTGTGGGCAATCCCTTTGTTATGTCATTCTCAATTAAGCAGATGAAAGGGCCGGAGTTGATTTGAGGTGTGGTGTTTGCATTTGGAAGGTTTTGCTGTGAAGGAAACATGCAGTCACAGGAGCTCTCCATGCAGGTGAAACAAGCCATCCTTAAGCTGCAAGAACAGAAAAAAACCCATCCAAGAAATTGCTACAACATTAGAAGTGGCAAAATCTACAATTTGGTACATCCTGAGAAAGAAAGAAAGCACTGGTGAACTCATCAATCCAAAAAGACCTGGGAGCCCACGGAAGACAACAGTGGTGGATGATCGCCGCATACTTTCTTTGGTGAAGAAGAACCCATTCACAACATCAACTGAAGTCCAGAACACTCTCAGTGAAGTAGGTGTATCTGTCTCTAAGTCAACATTAAAGAGAAGACTCCATGAAAGTAAATACAAAGGGTTCACATCTAGATGCAAACCATTCATCAATTCCAAAAATAGACAGGCCAGAGTTAAATTTGCTGAAAAACACCTCCAGAAGCCAGCTCAGTTCTGGAAAAGTATTCTATGGACAGATGAGACAAAGATCAACCTGTACCAGAATGATGGGAAGCCAAAAGTTTGGAGAAGAAAGGGAACGGCACATGATCCAAGGCACACCACATCCTCTGTAAAACATGGTGGAGGCAACGTGATGGCATGGGCATGCATGGCTTTCAATGGCACTGGGTCACTTGTGTTTATTGATGACATAACAGCAGACAAGAGTAGCCGGATGAATTCTGAAGTGTACCGGGATATACTTTCAGCCCAGATTCAGCCAAATGCTGCAAACTTGATTGGACGGCGCTTCATAGTACAGATGGATAATGACCCCAAGCATACAGCCAAAGCTACACAGGAGTTCATGAGTGCAAAAAAGTGGAACATTCTTCAATGGCCAAGTCAATCACCAGATCTTAACCCAATTGAGCATGCATTTCACTTGCTCAAATCCAGACTTAAGAGGGAAAGACCCACAAACAAGCAAGACCTGAAGGCTGCGGCTGTAAAGGCCTGGCAAAGCATTAAGAAGGAGGAAACCCAGCGTTTGGTGATGTCCATGGGTTCCAGACTTAAGGCAGTGATTGCCTCCAAAGGATTCGCCACAAAATATTGAAAATAAAAATATTTTGTTTGGGTTATGTTTATTTGTCCAATTACTTTTGACCTCCTAAAATGTGGAGTGTTTGTAAAGAAATGTGTACAATTCCTACATTTTCTAACACATATTTTTGTTCAACCCTTCAAATTAAACGTTACAATCTGCACTTGAATTCTGTTGTAGAGGTTTCATTTCAAATCCAATGTGTTGGCATGCAGAGCCCAACTCGCGAAAATTGTGTCACTGTTAGTGTTGAGCGATACGATAATGTAAATATCGGCTATCGGCCGATATTAGCTCTATCGGCCTTTCGATAATTCGTTTCGATATTTTCGTCTTATCGAATACCGGAATCGGATTTGTCACTGTCACTGTGAGTGTCCGTCGGTCGGGTCTGTCAGGAGTCAGCGGCACTTACCTGGCAGAAGATCTCCGGCGGTCACGGCCTGGACTGCTTCATGGCCGCCATCATCTTTCCCCGGCGGTCACATGCAGTTTCTCCGCGATAACTGCAGTGACTGCTGGGTAATCCCGGCCGTAAAGCAGTCAGTCCGATGAGTCACCGCCGGGAAGCAGGTAATCAGCTGTGCTGCGCCGGGATGACAGGCTCTGCCTGTCATTCTGATGTAGCAGAGCTGGATCGTCGTGGGACACTCGTTACTATGGACTGCGTCGGTCAGGTGGTATACTTTTTTTTTTTTTTTTCATTTTTTTACAGGAGATCGATGGCGTCGCAGGATGAGACTGTAATAAAAGTAATGAAAACTGTGTTTTGTTTTTTTTTATTAAATTAAAAAACTTTTTTATGAATATTCACCCGTCCGGGTACATAAACAATTTAACTATTTACATACAGTGACCCTGTCCGGGTTATTTATAATTCTTTGGCAGGGGTGTTCCAGGTACCACCTGGTACTCTTCTGATGCTTGCCAAACATCCGAGGCACCAAGGACCACCAGGACCTGATGACGTCGTGTGGCCTGTACAGTCAAGTCGTGACCCGCTATCTGGGTCTGTGTGGCCACCTCTTTCATCTCCCTCCGGGTCTGGAGCCCTATGTCACGGACTGTACGAACCCCAGGGGGCCTAACAGGCGCCGGGTACGGGCCAGCTATACTTATCATGTCCATAGCTAGGGCTGCTGAGGAGACCACTGAGGGAGGCTGGGGAGATTTACGGCGTGGGGTGGGCACTTTTGCAGAGGCCTGGATGTGGGAGGCTGAAGGCTCCGAGGGTCTCACAGGTTCCTGACACTCTGGGGAGTAGGGGTCACACCTGGTAACATTTAGGGCGTACCATCCATTGTAACCCCAGTGTCGGGTGTAAGTCACCAAGTCTCCTGGCAACAGGTCCCTCCCCGGGTGTCCTTCTGGGAGGTGAGCCTCCACGTCCCGCCGGTTCACAAAAACTTCTAAATAAAGTCCAGGCTCCTGGATGAAGCCCCAACCACCTTTCAATTTAAAGTTCCGTACTGCACCCTTACGCCGCGGCTCCCTCAGGGTTCCTTTATCTTTTCTCATCCGGTCCTTATCTGCCCGGTCCTTCTCCAGCTGACGTTGGCGAAGTTTTTGGGATTCTCGCTGCTCCCTTTGTCGCTCTGCTTCCTTCTCCCAACGTCTCCACTCTTCCTCCTGACGCCGGTTGAAATTCTCCTCCACCAGCAGCTCCATGTCTCCACCATCAAACTGCAGCTTACAGTGTCCGGTTTGCGGCAGCTCTCCTGGCGCCCCCCAGTCCTGGCGGCGCTCACCTGCGGAGGAAGCAGCCGGCTCTGGAACAGATGACAGTCGGGGCTCCGGTACAGGCAGGTAGTGCTCTGGTGCCTGCGCGGCCTCCTCCATGAGGACGGGTGTCGCTTCTTCTGTCTCAGCGACGGGGGCAGACAGCGGGATCTGGGGTGCTGCCGGTGCAGCGTTTTTTGCACGAACGGGTGCCTCCACTGCGACAACGTCAACCGGATCACATTGCAAGGGCTGGGATGCCCGCACGGACTCCTCTACTAGAACGGGTGCCTCACCTTCCGGTACAGACACTTCAGGTAAGAGGGATTGGCGCCGCTCCAAGTTTAGTTTTAGGGCACGCCAGCTGGCTTCCATCCTGGCGACCTCCTCCCCGTGCCGGGCCAGGCCTCTTAGGGTATCCTCCGCTTCTTGCAGCGTAGGAGGGTTTCCAGGCCGGGTGCCCAACGGTGGTTCCGTGGCGATCGGGTCGCTTCCGTGGGGGGAGAGCTCTGACTGCTCCATCCCTTCACACTTCTGCTCGTGTCCATTAGCCATCTCTGCCAAGTCACATGTGTCATTAGCATCTGGAGAGGGCCCCTCTTTTGTAGTGAGGCGGGACCTTCGTGTTAGTTTCCGCACACTGAGGAGGATGAGGAGGCGGAACTCAAGAGCTGTGGGGCACGATCTTACATTGCAGTACCATTTAGAGCCATCGTTTTCGCGTCACTGAGTGAGTGTGTACACCCATGAAGAGCACGCCCTTCTTCTTCACCAGTGCCTCGTCGTGACGCAGATATGGCGGAAAATGGCAAATACATTCTCTGATGATTTTAGCAATTCTCAAGCACAAAACCAGTTCAATTCAGGCACACAGGACTCGCTTATAGCGAGCTACAGAATCCTGTTCGTGACGCCCAAGTTGAGTCGCACAGAGCCAGAGGTTTTTGGGGTACTCGGCACCGAGCCCGTCGACTTCTATGTCACGTCTCTACCCGGCAATTGAATTAGAGTCGATTTTACTATGTAGAAGTGTATAAACTATAAATATATGTATATATATGTCACAATGACATGTATATATATATATGTATTCTATGTGTGTATATTTAGTGTTTACAAGGAAATAAAGGTTTTTTTTAATTTCGATATTTTGTTCCCATAGACTTACATGGGACTTCCGCTATCGAAATCGGATATCGACGATATTTAGTGCTATCGGCGATACAATTTCGATACGATATTTTTAGATATCGAGCAATATCGCTCAACACTATTAGGAAATAATTTTCTGGAGGGCCCCAAGATGTTGACTGCCTAGGGGCCTCTACAAGGTTTAATCTGGCACTGAAACCAGGATGCAGAGGTGCGGCGTATACATGAAGACAGATTAGAACAACCCTTTATAGACTGAAGTTAATGATGTGCATCACAATTATAATCATTATTTCTATATCAGATTTATATCAGCAATATATATTACTAGCTGAAGAGCCCGGCATTGCCAGGGCATAGTAACTAACTGTGGTTAGTTATAATAAATTATAATAATTATATCTATATATATAAAGCTGAGTGTATGCTATGTGGAGTGGGCATGGCTTGATACATACACACACATACATTTATTCAGCTTGATATATATAGATGTGTGTAAACTCAATTGGATAAATATATCATAGAAAAATCCCCCCGTTCCCAAACTGTAAATGAATGAATGTAAGCACAAAGGAGAAGGCTCACATTTTTTTTCCTATTTATGACCTTTAAAATACCATTCATTTAGATAGTAATTCATTAATAGAGAAAATGGTCATGAGTATGGGGATGACATGATTCACAACTAATGTAGATGCCCCCTCGATCTGACTAATAATACTGCTTATAATTAGGAATTTCTCTCCTCTCTCGCTCCTCCAGGAGCGCCAAACACTAAAACGGACGTACAGGAGAAGTCCATGTCTGGAGTTCAGCACCGTCTGGTATGAACCCTGAACTGTAAAGTTTGGGTTCGCTCATCTCTACTTATAATAGTAATATAGGTTATAATAATATATGAGATCACTCACCACTCTCTTCTGGGGTTTGATGAGGGGTCGGCTCAGGCCATTCATCTTGCTGTACAGGCCACAGGCATTACACAGGTAATGGCCAGTACCATCCCTTCTCCATAGCGGGGTTTGCACAGAGCCACAGTTCACACATTCTCGGCTCTCTGGCAGCTCATCCAGCACATCTGCAGAAAGAACAGACGTTATTTAATACACCGCACCAGCCTCTAAAGAGCAGCCATCAATATAAAGGCCAATCTTATGACCAATGTGATTAAAAAAAGTCCTCGACCAAATTCCAGCAGCCATGAGACTACAAAGTGTGTGTATTATAATAAATATATCTATAAAACCAGTCAATGAGAACATGACGGATCTGATGTTGTTAACCTATATAAAATGTTAAAGAGGTTGTCCTCTACTTTTTCATTGATGACCTATCCTTGGGATAGGTCATCAATGTCTGATTGTCCAGGGTCTAACACCCGGCATCCCCGCCGATCAGCTGTTATCAGTGTCGGAGTCGGCCGCCAGCCGGAAGTACTCGCAGAGCTGGCTATCTTCTACTAGTGGCTGAGACAGGGTACTGCACATCTGTCTCCTATTCATATCAATAACAGCTGACCGGCGAGGGTGCCGGGTATCAGACCCCAGACATTGATGACCTACCCTAATAATAGGTCATCAATGAAAAAGTAGTGAAAAACCTCTTTAACTCAAATTATGGGTTCACTCAATTCTCGTTTATGTTTGTTTGACTGTGTCCTATATAGCGCGCTGGGGAAGAGAGCCTGCTCCACACCTAACAATTGTCAGCTATGTTACACATCCAGTATCTGCCTGTAACAGCATTAATCATGCTTGACTTATATAGCGCCATCATATTCTACGGCGCTTTACAGACATCATCATCGCTGTCCCATTGGGGCTCAAAATCCAAATTCCCTATCAGTATGTCTTTCAAGTGTGGGAGGAAACCTGAGAATCCGGAGGAAACCCAGGCAAACACGGGAGAACATACCGACTCCTTGAAGATGTTGTCCTAGGTGGCATTTGAATCAGGACCCCAGTGCAGCACTATCGCTCAACACTAGTCACTGTCCAAATATTTCTGGCCCTGACTGTATTTACAGGGGATAAAGTTTATGTAGTGATTCGTGACACCACCTGTAGTCTCTGGTCAGGGTGACCAGGGCTGCTGTGCAGGTCCTCTGGAAGTGATGGTATTAGGCAACTAGTTGGTAGGCCTCCTACAGGTGAGGCTGTGTTCTTCCAGGGCTAGTAGATGTTATATATTTGAGGAATGGTGCTGATGAATGTAGCAGAGAGAGAGGTGTGCGTCGCTGAAATAATTCTAGGAAACAGTCCGTTGCAGTTTCAGGGTTTTTAGTCACAGTCTTTGCCCGCCTGGTACTGTGTCCTCCGGGCGAGGGATCCAGCAACCCCCAGGTATATCGGTCACAATTACCCAGGACTCCCGTTTTGTGTGTGTCCTTTCTTGGCCTTCTCTCTCTGTGCTGTTCCACTCCTCTCTTCCTAGCACCTCACCACGCAGTCTCTCAGTCCAGAAGCTGCGGACCCTGTCGGGTAACAGATTAATTCTGTGCGTCCTTGGCCCTATATAGTTTTCTTCCTGGAGGTAGTGCTGGTGGTTGGTAGCAATGACCAGTAAAGTGATCACCACCGCCGGCTTACTAGCGGGGCCTGTAGGTTTCCCACTAGTCTAGGGGCCGGTCCCCGTTAGCCACGGATGGGGCCACGGATGGAAATATGCGCTTTCCGTGCCCTTGGACCCTACCTCTAGCTCTCCAGAAGCTCCTCAGTCTTCTTCTTTCTCTTAGAGGACGAGCTCCTATCGGCTAGCTCTCCTCCCCACCTCCACACCTAAGTGTTCTGCTTCCTTAACTTCTCTTCTCCTCTTACTGCTGCCTAAACTCCACTCACCCATACACCCCTTGCTAACCAGCCTGGTATGAGACCATCCTCCCGTAGGGTCCGTTCATATGACCAGCTGATATGGTGTGTGTTGGATGCAGGTGTTGGAGTTCTAGGGGTGCTCCCTCCTTACCTGGGAGTGGGGTGTCACACCTCTGGATGAGGTGCAACACCTCTGTGGCGACTGAACCCTCAGGGGCGCCACAGAAGCGTACAGAATTGCCAGATAGTACACTTGGCAAGAAAAGGTGGTCCATCATAGCCAGATTAATGTTTGCATACCCCTGAAAGTTCCAGTCCTCCAGTTTTTACCCCTGTTGTACCAGAAGGGGTTTTTGGGGCCTCCTTCCTCCCACGTATTTGGCTTCATGCGCCCTGTCTACAGTTTATTATGCCATCTCCTCCTTCTCTGCTGGAGAATACTGACATAGCTCCTGCAAAAGATTATCAGGAGGCGCCCTCTACAGTCGAGGAGCTGGGAGTATCATCCACCTATGAAGAAGATGCAGTAGCTCCTCTGTGGAGATCTGAATGGATGACCAAGGGACAGTTACCTACTCATTACCAGGGATAGTTAGTCGCTGTCTATCCAAGCAGGAGGGACTTTGCATGTGTGGCTCCAATAGAGATGTACTTTTACTGGATAATAAGAAAGACTTAGCCTTATTACTGCCACACTGTGTCCTAGTCCTTCTAAAAAAAAGCATAGTAAAGAAAGTTTTTTTATTGTCTGTGTGCCCCTACTGAAGCTGAGGATCAAGCAAATAAGTTATACCGGGTTAGCTGTCATCCCATTTCCCACCTAGTGGGGTTGTTCCTACAAGAACCTACCACAGAAAGGAAAAAAAGGACTCCTTTATTAAGTCTACATGTAATTTTACCTTTGTATTCAAGTGTTGCATAATTTTATGTTTTGCCATAGATTTTTGGAAAACCAAGAAAATTTTAGGCAACAGAAGCGACCGAATGTATGTATATGTACATGTATGCTGTTCCATTCTGTTTTTCAGATGCGGATGTGGGGGAGGGACGACACGCTTCAAGAGGTGAGACGTGTGGTATCCCACAAAGTGGCCATCTCCATGGGATACCGTATGTATAGTGTGTTCCATGCAAATACTGTGATTTCTGTGCAAACTGTATGCTGTTACATATTGTGAAAATTGCTGACAGGCAATTTCCCATAGTTACATGTTTTCTTTATATTTTTATTGGGGGACTTTGTATGTGTAATTGGAGAGGGGGAAGATGCTCATCATGACAGAAAGCTTGGCCACCATGACACAGATTATAGACCGCCAGGAGCACAAACCCACCCTCTGACGTACACCACATGAGGTTACTGTCACGCGGTCTTATGATATGTGTACGATGTCAGTAAAACTATTCTTAAAAGAACAACACTCTATACAACATATAGATTAGCAACATCAGCATGTAAATATAGAATAGATTTACCTGACACGATATCCGTTGAACTCAGGATTAATCTTGAGGACTTGATACACTGACACAGGAAAGAAGAGGACCGGGGGTCTAACCTGACCCTAAACTGGGGTCCTAACTAATCCCTCACCTTGGAGGTACTGAAAATGGTTCAGAGGTCCAAGTCTCCAGCCTAACCCTGTCTCCTATCAGTCCCTGAACCCTGTAATCAGTCCTAAGAAGGATTCTGATTACCACCAAAGGGATATGGGCTGATCTCTGCTAAATACACAGATTAGAAATATAAGACAGACTGGAGAAAACACAGACTTGCATACACACTCAAACACAGAAGGAACATAAATGATCTGGGATATTAAACTCTAAGCAAGGTGAGCTTAAAACAACTAAGGAGCTCTTTAACTTAAGTCTATACAGATACAATCCTATCTGTGGTCTGCATGAAGAATTTCACTGGCAACTCCCAAACAGACAACCAGAGATTTAAAGGAAACCAATCAACAAATAATTAATTGCAGCCGGGAGAAACTGCACCCAGTCCCAGAACTGAGCACAGACAGAATTAACTCCCTAACTGCCAAACACAAAGAAACAGCAACTCAGCTGTGAGAAGTCAGAATGTGCAACCGCGACGATCTTCGTGGCGATGCACACATGACAGTTACTGCACGATGCTCAGCAATCCCAAAGGAAATGAATAGAGCAACAGCTGGGTGTGCTCACTGTGTCTCCATTCTAAATGGTGCTAGCAGAGATAAAAGTGCCCAGATCGCCCGATTGGTGAGTTTCTCTACCGATCTATGAGGTAATAACTTATTTTCACTGGACAACCCTTTAGATAATATATGTAAATTAGGTTTTAAATTATGATGACAATTCCCTTTTAAAGCTTGCACTGGAAGTTGGACAGCAGGTCTAACATACAAATAAGCAATGTAGTAATTTCTCATCAATGTTGCTTCACCAAGTATTTCACATCATAACCAATATATATTATGTATACTCAAAACATTAAAACCTGTCCTGTTTTTCCCAATAGGTCACATTGCCTATCTGTCATTCAAATAATGACCTTATATTCCCTCATCTAACTGAGCAATTCTGTAAAATGACAAACAACTTCCTGGGATACAACATACCTCCATGTAAAAAGTAAACAGAGGTGTGTGTAAGTATTAGCAGGGAGACATAAACTTTTCATGTAGTTAGTTGAAACAAACACCTTTTTATGAGTACCATATTTTATAAAATAATCTTTATTTATATAGCGCCAACATATTCCGCAGCGCTTTACAGTTTAACAGTTTCAAAACATAAGTCATAAGTAACAACGTTAACAATATAATAATTAAAGCAAAATAATATCTATGCAATATGGCAATAGAACACCTTTGCAATAACATAGACAGGTGATCTAAGGTGATCTTAATTATATGATCCAATAAGAAAATTGTTCTATATAGCCACAAATGTTCTGCAAACAGTGCACTCATAAAATAAGTTAATAAAAGCATAAAACAATACAATAACAGTAGATGCGGTAACGTGGGAGGAAATTAATTCATTTAATTCCTAATTCAAATATTTGGTCCTGGATTATATACTCTATTTATTCAGGCCTCATGCACATGGCCATGGTATGGCTTTGTTTTGTCATGATTAGGGATGAGCGGACCAGTGGATGTTCAGGTTCGTCGGGTTCCACCAAACTTTTGCTCAAAGTTTGGTTCTGGTAGCAGAACTGTACCCGAACTTGAACCTGAAACCTGAAACCAAGCCCCAAAATAATCAGTGGGGACTCTCTCTCGAACCCTATGGTAATTGATGGGGACACAAACTCTCTCTCTCCTCCCCGGACTCCCGAACTGTAAAAACTGTACTTCCAGAAGAAGTCCGTGTTCGGAGTTCAGCAAAATACACTTCGGGTTCGCTCATCTCTAGTCATGATAGAGCAACCCTCAGTTCTGTTACATATAAGGGAATCAAAATCAAGGAACAACTCTCTAAGACATTAATTCACATAAATGGGTTACTAGCATATGTTGAGCTTCTGTGCTATGATAAAGTAATGAAAATTACCAATACATCAGATCAGACTATATTTGTATAATTGCATAAAAAGATATACGTATATATACACTGCTCAAAAAAATAATGAACACTCAAATAAGACATCCTAGATCTATATGAATGAAATATTCTCATTGAAAATCAAATTTTTGAACCAATGGAGGCCTGGATTTGGAGAGACCCCCAAAATGAAAGTGAAAACGAGTCAAAATGAAAATCAAAACAAGACAAAATTAAAGTGGAAACAAGTCAAAATGATGCTCAGTATTGTGTGTGACCTCCACGTGCCTGTATGACCTCCCTACAATGCCTAGGCATGCTCCTGATGATGTTGCGGATATTCTCCTGATGGATTTCCTCCCACACCTGGACTAAAGCATCCGTCAACTACTGAACAGTCTGTGGTGCAATGTGACGTTGGTGGATGGAGCGAGACATGCTGTCCCAGATGTACTCAATCAGATTCAGGTCTGGGGAACGGGCAGGCCAGTCCATAGCTTCAATGCCTTCATCTTACAGGAACTGCTGACACACTCCAGCCACATGAGGTCTGGCATTGTCCTGCATTAGGAGGGACCCAGGGCCAACCGCACCAGCATATGGTCTCACACGGGGTCTGAGGATCTCATCTCGGTACCTAATGGCAGTCAGGCTATCTCTGGAGAGCACATGGAGGGCTGTGTGGCCCTCCAAAAAAATGCCACCCCACACCATTACTGACCCACTGCCAAACCAGTCGTGCTGAAGGATGTTGCAGGCAGCAGGTTCACACTCAGCACATGACAGATGTGACAGAATCTGGAGATGCTGTGGAGAGAGATCTGCTGCCTGCAACATGCTTCAGCATGACCGGTTTGGCAGTGGGTCAGTAATAGTGTGGGGTGGCATTTCCTTGGAGGGCCACACAGCCCTCCATGTGCTCACCAAAGGTAGCCTGACTGCCATTAGGTACCGAGATGAGATCCTCAGACCCCTTGGGAGACCATATGCTGGTGCGGTTGGCCCTGGGTTCCTCCTAATGCAGGACAATGCCAGACCTCATGTGGCTGGAGTGTGTCAGCAGTTCCTGTAAGATGAAGGCATTGAAGCTATGGACTGGCCTGCCCATTCCCCAGACCTGAATCCAATTGAGCACATCTGGGACAGCATGTCTCACTCCATCCACCAACGTCACATTGCACCACAGACTGTTCAGGAATTGACGGATGCTTTAGTCCAGGTGTGGGAGGAGATCCCTCAGGAGAACATCCGCAACATCATCAAGAGCATGCCCAGGCATTGTAGGGAGTTCATAGAGGCACGTGGAGGCCACACACAATACTGAGCATCATTTTGACTTGTTTCACTTTCATTTTGTCTTGTTTTGATTTTCATTTTGACTTGTTTCCACTTTCATTTTGGGAGTCTCTCCAAATCCAGGCTTCCATTGGTTCAAAAAATTGATTTCCATTGATGATTTTTGTGTGATTATGTTGACAGCAGATTCAACTTTGTACAGAACAAAGTATTCAATGAGAATATTTCATTCATTTAGATCTAGAATGTGTTATTTGAGTGTTCCCTTTTTTTTTTGAGCAGTGTATGTACATATATAACTAGATAGATAGATGCACAGTTCTGTGCCAAATTATTAGGTATTTGTGGAAAGAATGCTGCAACGCAAAAATAAAAAATAGAAGAATTAATAGTTTTTTATCAATTACCAAAATATAAAGTGGATAAACATAAAAGAAATCTGAAGCAAATTAATATTTGGTGCGACCGCCATTTGTCTTTGAGTTTTTTTGATGGAACAAGCCAGAAAGGTTGTACCAAACATCTTGGAGAACTAACCACAAATCCCTCTGTCTCTTCCTGTAATCTCAGATAGACCCAATGATTTTGAGATCAAGGTTCTGTGGGGCCCATTTTATCACCTCCAAGACTCTGTTCTTTTTGTTGAAGATAATTCTTAATGATGTTGGCTGTATGTTTGGGGTCATTGTGCTGCTGCAGAAAAAGATTGGAGCTAATCGGATGCCTCTCTGTTGGTACTGCATAACAGTCAAGTATTTCTGCGGATTAAATATCTATGAGAATAACATTCTAGTGCTGCAAAAGGAAGATTGGTATGATCGGCAAGGCGCCATAATGAATAGAGGTTGTAGAAGTGTAGGACACTTGTATTAGAGAAAGAAAAATAAGAGGACAAACAAAGAAAAGAAAGGAGAGAAGGAAAAATGGGGGATTAAATGAGGCAGAGAAGATGGAAAGAGCCCTGCCAGTAAAATGTTGTTTCTCTGAACAAGGGTCCAGAAGAAGGTGTCAGCATCTCTTAATACTTTACCATAAAGACAGACAATAGAGATGGCCAACAGGCACCAGTGACTTATAGCCAATTACTTAAATCTTGCACATATAAGGGAGGATGATGATTTGTGGAGAATTGATCATATTCACAGTATTTAACAGCCTCTGCATAGTTCACCAGGCACAGAGCTGTACATTTTTGAGTGGTCAGTCACGTCTGGTATTGCAGTTTTGTGGCATTTAGTGGTTTGTGGCGCTATGAATATCTCTGGCTGGATGTATATAGTTTCATGAAGATGTTTAGTAACTGTCCAGATTATTTTATTTTATGGATTTGATGGTCTCATCTCTTCTTCTGATTGTAATGAGATCCATCGGATTTCACTAAGGTGTCCCTTGCTTTGTCATGATCAGTGCTACAGGCAGAACTATTTTTCCAATCAAATATGATGGTATCAGCACTGGAGCCTCTGATGTAGATGTGTACCCAAATGTGAACAGCACAAAGATTTTTTTTTATTGATCTTTTTACATCCATCCTTATACCTTTAACAAGGGGCCATTCTCAAGTTCATGGAGGAAAAACAGCTCTCACTATCATCATAGATGGGGATTCTTTACTGTAGAAGCAGTGAGACTAAAAACCCTTTGTCGCACCGTGTCGTAATGACTGATTCATTTAACAGGTTAAAGATAGTACATTATATTCCAAGTTATGGGAGATAAATATCTGAGGATCTTCGTAATGGGATGTTAATCTAATAATTTCTCCTGATTTGAAATTTTCTGTATTTGGAGTTGGAAAGAAATTTCACTCTATATATAAGACAATTGACATTTGACATCTGCCTTGTAAGGTTTTTGCCTTTTTCTGACTAAATATAGCAGGATTATACATTGGATTTGATGAATCCGTGTCATTTTTCAACCTTAAAAACTAAGTAAGTTCGTTGATGTTTTCTGTCTTCAACACTAAGGGTTCAAGTCTTTGTATATAAACACACATGTCCTTTATCTCTAGGTCTCCAATCCCATGCATGTGTTAATTATTTTCACACAATACAACATTGTTATATCCTCTACACAACTATACTTAATTTACTATTTTACAGTCAAAAGTTGTTAATAAGAGGAAATGGCCTACTTAAGTTCAGTCTGTTGTCACTAATGTGACCTGCTCCAGCATGATTCTACAATAATAATGAAACAAAGTGTGACAGATTTCTTACAGTCCCACTGATTAATTTCCTGTCACAGGCTTTTTTTTACTTTGCCATAGACTAATAAAAACTTCCTTCTTACTGTGTGGTTGTCACTGGTTTTCTCCTCTAAAAGCAGAGCTTGTGTAATGGCAGATTAGGTCGTCCTTTCTAAGGAAAGACAAATGTTTTTTATATCAAATACATCAAAAGTAAAAGTTGGTGGTAAATGTTTAGATTTGTTAAGAACCTTCGCTTTGATCAGGGATTTTCCATTTAATTTAAGAGTTTGACAAATGTCCTCTGGCTCAGTCTCAAACCTCTCGTGTCTGTCTGCAGAGTCCTTACACTGAGCGGAATCCATTTGATCATCCACTTGCCCTGATCTCTATGGAGTACCTGCTCGGCTACTCGCAATACCATTGTCCATTTATGTTTCAGTTGGTACTTCAACCGGAAATATTTATATCGCTCAGCAATACTATGTAGATGAATCCCAACCATTATAATATGCCTAACCTTACTTCTACCACTACATCAGAAATTCATTTTATTTGAAGGGGCATTTTGGTTGGAATAAATTATCACCTATCTTCAGATTTGGGCATCTATCCACCAATCTCCATCATAGGTCACTTTTATTACTGTTAAAATGGATAGGCAACGCACATACTCGATCGGCACTCTATTCATTCTCTATGGGATTGCCAGAGTGCAGTAGTTGGCTTTCTCAGGCAGTCCCATAGAAAATGAATGAAACAATTGGTGGAGGTCCCAGAGGTCTAGACATTCTCATCATTTATCCTGCACATAGGTATATGTGGCGCCCTGAGGGTCCAGTCACCACAGAGGTACTGCACCTCATCCAGAGGTGCGGTATCCCACTCTCAAGTAAGGAGGGAGCACTACACAGGACTCTAACACTCGCACCAACACACACTAGTTCAGTCAGGGCACCTGGGTGTACCCCTAGGGAGGAGGGCTGTTATGTTTCGGTAGCTGAGGAGAGCAGGCAAAAACTGCAATACACCAGAGAGGTTGGAATCTATTGGATTGCAGGACCCTGACTAACCACCACAACTAAAGGCAGCCGTGGAGCGTTCTTACGTTGGTCTTAGACGCCTCGCCACAGCCTGAGAGATTAACTACACCTAAAGATAGAAAGAGGAAAGCTATCTGCCCCGGAGCAGATCCCCAAAGAACATAGGAAGCCCCCAAACATGTAATGGCGGTTAGACAAGAGGAAATACAGACACAGACAGAAAATAGTATGAGCAAACGCTGGGGCCCAATCTGCCTAGACAGAAAAGGATAGAAAGGATACTCACTGCAATCCAAAAAAAAAACCTAAAAAATGCCAACGCTACTGATTGCAAAAACACCTGAGATCACACGACCTCTACCACCTAAATCAGTTCTCTGGTGTAACAAAAGCTAAGCCGCAGCCACTGAAAAAACTGGAAAAGGCAAATGAACAAATAACAATGGCTCCAGAGGAACTGAGAGGAGCCCAAGCCCCCCCGGGGGGGGAACCTGGCTAACCTCACAGTAATGCATAGAAATATGCAAATGGTAAGCACAAAAACAAAAACAGAAAATATCTTATCTGAAAGCAGAAGAAGAGGCAAGACTCAGCAAGCTTCCAAGTGAACCAGGAACCACAGTTGAGACAAGAACAATTGATCACCGGCAACCATGATGGGAGGGAACCTCCCTTATATCAATCCAGTCTGTGAATCCTGATTGCCAATCCTCATTGAATGGTTCAGTACTGTTTGTAACCACCAGAGGGAGCTTCTGCTCAGAATTCATTTCCAAAACGTTCACAACAGAGGGCCTCATCTCAGGCTAAGTAGGAAAGGGTGTTGGGGTGTGGGTGGAGAAGGTAGGAAGAAGGGGAGGAGCTTAGAGAGCGGGAGGAACAGAGCAATTGGTCTGAGGAGACCAAAGAAGTAGGAGTGCAGCAGAGAGGCTGCAGAGAGAGAATTGTGAGGAGAGGCTGAAGGAAGCTCCCAGGAGGACAGAAGGTGTCCTAGGGACACGGAGAGTGCTGAAGTCACCCGTGGGACCCGATTCCAGTAGTGGAGGGACCAGGTCACAGTATGGGAACCGGCCCCCAAGACTAGTGGAGGACTACAAGACTCAACTAGCAAGCCGAGGCAGTGGTAGCTGTAGTTGCCACATCCACAATTAATTGCCAAAAAGTCAGCCATATAGGAGCAAGGGGACTCAGAGAACGTGGCCCAACAAAGTCCATGGCTGCTGGTTTGGAACACTGATTGTGTAGGTGCTGGACTGGAGGGAGGAAGCCAGCGCAGTGAGAATGCCAGGAGAGGAACATACTGAAGGGAGTCCTGGAAAGGTGTTCTACCTGGTCTACCTGGGAGCTTGCTGGACCCCTCACCTGGAGGACACAGTACCAAGCGGGCATCTGTGTACACAAGAACTGTGAGTAAAATGTTGCAAACTGCACCCTGCTGTGTCCTCTGAATCATTCCTGCGCCACCTGCCCTGCAACACACACACCACCAACATCACCTTTAACATCCTAACTGCCCAGGGATACAGCTCTACCTGTGGAGAGCTTAACCATCTTTGCTGCCCTATCATCATCCCAGAGGATCTGCACTGCAGCGTCGGTCAACCTGACCGAATAACACGTGTGGCGTCACAAACACTTTATTACAAACTTTATTATCCCTTTTTCACTATCTCCTTTTTATTGGACACCGCTAGCCTCGGATTGGGTCACTGCTGCCGTGACACTGCCCCCTTTAAGAAGTGGCCCGGTACCAAGTATCCCCAGGGTCCTGGCGGGCGCTACAACTAGTCTCTTCCAACCGGAATATCCCTTTAATTATAATATCTGTAGAATAAGCAAGAGAGTTCCAACATTTTTAAAACTATATAATGTATTGATAAAATTCTTTGTGTTATGTGAGCAGATACTCCTTTGCTGACCAACAATTAGATGTAATTTTGAAAACATTTTCCCCATCTTAGCTTTAATTTTTACTGGCTTCCTCTTTGTTGTCTTGGTTTTTTATATGTATAGTTTTTATAAAGAAAACATATGTTTTGAAAGCTTAATACTTACTAAGCCAAGACAAGGAATCAAGGCACGCAGCTCTCTGCTACTATTAGCTACCATAATAAGGTTCATATATTTGCATGCAGAAAAGTCTATTTAAATGGACACGACTGTAATAATTTGCACCCTTATTTATTCATTTTTTTCCTTGCTTTCTATGTTGCCTGAACATAAGGGGTACATTTTTTATCTTGTTAATTTAAATTCAACCTTTATGTGTCTTTGCCTGAGCCAGATGCCAACTAGTGCTTTCAGATAGCCATTAAAAGGTATCAACCACTGAGGACTCTCAAGTCTAAATATTTTTCAGATAAGGGAGGCATTCCTAATGAATACCAACCAGATGAGTTCACTATGTAGGAAGGTGGGGAGTATTTCAAGGACAATGCTGAAATGGCCAATAACATAAACAAGTTCATAGTAATTGAGCACTTGTAGTACCGTAATCACAATCTGCAAAAGTTTATTTCCAAAAGCAGGCTTCATTGTGCAGACTTGTAAAGCATTAATTCACCATTGTGCCCATACATCTGTTTAGACAATTTCTATACGTAGAATTACATGTACAGAATGTGGACATTGTATTACTCATAATATCACTACAACATTCATAAGCAGCACAAGCTAAGCAGATACTGATGGAAGACAGCTACCGACACTTGTATTATGGCACCCACTCAGATCACTGCTGCAGTCAATAAGGGGGTAATTATTTATTATCATCTTATTTTTTTCTTTTTCTTGAAATTCTTTGTGAGGCTGCAGTTCATTTTAAAGTAAAGATTCAAGTTGTTCAAAAGTCGACGTATTATGCTGATGCTACACATCATTATTGTAATTATTTGTGTAACTAAAAGAGAGGTCATGTAAATACTCACGTGTCATAACTACTGCATGTGAGGCCTGGGAACGCGAATGCCAACACCCCACTGGAACGGCGCCCATACAGAAGATGAGTATAAGTGTTTTTATTTTCACGAGAGAAAACATTCTGATCGATAGAGGGTTGTCCTAGTAGTGCACAACCTATTTAATGGGATGCTGTCATGTCAAAAAACGCTATTCACCTGCAAATATATTTTTTTTTACATGAGAGGTTCCCTTTAAATTCTTAGCAGAAGACTAGCTTCTCTATCCTTGAGGTAACATCTCAAATAGAAGCTCATCGATGATCTCAGAGCGAAATCTGAAGTCTGTTGCTGTCTACATCTCCATCTATCTATCTATCTATCTATCTATCTATCTATTACTATCTATCTATCTATCTATCTATCTATCAATCTATTTTATTTATCTTACTCATTTATATAGCTTCATTAATTCCACAGCGCTTTACAGACATTATCGGTACTGTCCCCATTGGGGCTCACAATCTAAGTTCCCTATCAGTATGTCTTAGCAGTGTGGGAGGAAATCGGAGGAAACCCATGCAAACACGGGGAGAACATACAGGTGCATCTCAAAAAATTAGAATTTCATCAAAAAGTTAATTTATTTCAGTTCTTCAATACAAAAAGTAAAACTCATATATAGTCATTACAGAGTGATCTATTTCAAGTGTTTATTTCTGTTAGTGTTGAAACTCGCCTGACCATAACCCCATAGAGAATCTATTGTCAAGAGGAAGATTAGAGACACCAGACCACACAATGCAGACCAGCTGAAGGATGCTATCAAATCAACCTGGGCTTCCATAACACCTCAGCAGTGCCACAGGCTGATCGCCTCCATGCCACGCCGCATTGATGCAGTAATTGATGCAAAAGGAGCCCCAACCAAGTATTGAGAGCATTTACTGAACATACATTTCAGTAGGCCAACATTTCAGATTTTAAAATCATTTTTCAAGCTGGTGTTATAAAGTATTCTAATTTACTGAGATAATGACTTTTGGGTTTTCATTGGCTGTAAGCCATAATCATCAACATTAACAGAAATAAACACTTGAAATAGATCACACTGTTTGTAATGACTCTATATAATATATGAGTTTCACTTTTTGTATTGAAAAGCTGAAATAAACTAACTTTTTGATGATATTCTAATTTTGTGAGATGCACCTGTACAAACTCCTTGCAGATGTTGGGATGTGAATCCAGGACCCCAGCGCTGCAAGGCTGCAGTGCTAACCACTGAGCCATCGTACTGCCTCTATCTATCTATCTATCTATCTATCTATCTATCTATCTATCTATCTATCTATCTATCTATCTCTATATCTATCTATTATCTATCTACATATCTATCTATCCATCTATCTATCTATCTATCTATCTATCTATCTATCTATCTATCTATCTATCTATCTATGTAACACAATGCAAAGTTGTCTAAACTTGGTATTGCATTATTATAGTGGCTGTCTTGTACTACATCATACTATTTCCACTGTATACGGTGATTACAAGGGCAAACGGCTGATCTAACGACAGTGTAATGGGTATGTTGGGGGTGTGGCAGTTTTATCTTGGCACTATATGGATCTATGGAATTAAAGTATTTGTCTCTGTACCAATAACATCTATAATTTAGCAGGCAGCATTAAATTACTTGTAATTTTTATTTTAAATTCACCAATATTTTTTCATTACCCAATAACCATGCTGGTTAGTTCAGATCATGAATTTTGTAATGTAGCCATAATTTGCTGAGATCTCATAGTGACTTTTCTGTAATTTTTAGGTTTCCTATATGGAAAGTGATCTCGGAACATCAACTGAATTATTGTATAATTATTGCATCTTTTCTTTTGTGTTTGCTTTTTCTTTGAAGTCACAGCAGATTTGCACCTGCACATTTATGTCTTTTTGTCTGGTGCAGGTTTAGACAGCCATTCTACTACTCGGGCCAGTCACGTCTGCACACTGCAGACATGACTGGCTCTGCACACAGCTCTGTGTGCTTCTCCACAAAAATAGTTTTTTCCATTTCCCTATGTAGAAAATCGCTCATGTGCACTTGCACATAGGTTACGATTAGTCAGTGTGCTGTTCCTGTCTTCTCCACTGCACAGATGGACAGCAAACTGGGCAAAAATGCAAGGTCTTACAAGGCTCAGCAGAAGTCTGTTTTTTTAAATAGAACCCTCAATGGAAACCTGTCATGTCAAAAACGCTATTATCCCAAAGATATGGAGTTAATCTGCAGATTATTAGTGTTCTAAAGCTATGAGGTTGCGGCAATGAAAGCCAGGATACCGGGAGGAAATTAACTTTATTCCTCCCAGCAGCCTCCAGCTTTCAGTCAGGTGCGGTCGGCCTGTCTACAGTCACCGAGGGGCGGCTGTAACCTCCTCCCAGCATTGACTGACAGTCGGCAGAGCAGTGCATCAGTACAGAGCCGACTGTCAGTCAGTGACGGGGCATGGTTACAGACACCGATCACTATGTACTGAGTAGTGACTGAAGCCACACCAGCCTCTCCTCCATGACTGAAAGCTGAAGGCTGTCCCGGTAGCCGGGCTTTCAGTGCGGTGGCTGCACAGCTTTAAAACTCTACTAACCTGCAAATCAACCCCAAATGTGCAAGTTAATAGCGTTTTTGACACAATAGGTTCCCTTTAACATGGAACTGAGGTCACCAATATAAATATATGTACAAATGATAATAATTTAGCAAAGTCAATAATAAATAATAGTTGGGTACATGTAGCGTAATTAAGAGTGGATTTTATTTTTCTGTGCACCAGAAGTCTTAAAACATGAAAGAAAGTTATTCCTTTATTAGATAACAATATGTTCAGCAGAAATTGCACTTTTGGTTGAAGGATCTATTTTAATGTGAAAAAAGCTTGTTAATAAGATAAGCTTTAACCCGTATTGATATGTATTATCATCAGAGGCAGTAATTGACCATGCTTTCACCTAGCAGTCGCCTGACTTGTAATGGAGCCGTTCACCACACTATGGCTACTGCCCAATAAAGGAAAATGAAAGGACATTAAAGCAACTATGAGTCATTCTAGTCAGTCTAGTATTTGGGTTCATGGAGCCAATGTAAGCAGAGATATGTGACAAATCACCTTATCCTAATGCCGCAATCTATTATTTTAATGAAGTAGATAAGAATGGTTCTGCCTGCTTCAGGAAATATCTATAAATGAGGAGGGGGTGGGGGGCACAGACATTTTTGGTAGATGTTTTTTCAGGTACTTCCTGAAGAAACTTTTTTTTTACAGCACTGAAATCTGCATTTGTGAGTGGAACGTTCCCTGACATTACACTCCTAAACATTCCCACTCCCATAAACGTCAGCGCACAGGTCATCGGTAGTCTCAGCGTATGATCTATCACTCTGGCTGATCTGCTGTAGTAATGGATCAGTCTGTTGGAAAGTCTGGGCTCCCTTTTATTTTCATTCGCTTTGTGTTCGGACGCTGTGTGTCAGCTCCTTTGTCACTTTGTCTTTGTAGTCCCCTAGCTACAGATGTTTACAATGCATTAACTGAATGACTTAACAGAACACACAAATAACACCGCAGCGCACACACACACACGTACACACACAATGCACCAAAAATACATTTGTGCAAACATATAGCGGACATCACATAGCAAAGTTAAAGAGTCATTCCGCCCTTCAAATGTTTTATTCTCTAATATATTGCAGTCCTCATATTATATAGCACTGTGGACTTACAGTACAAGTCTTCTGTTTTCCATTAGTTCAATTAAATCTCTTGATTATGTAAACTGACTATCTGAATCCTTCTTAAGGTACTGTCACAGTAGGCGAGATCGCTAGCGATATCGCTTAAGCGACACCGATTTTATGACGCAGCAGCGACTTCGTCAGCGATGTCGCTGTGTGACATGTAGCAGCGATGTGGCCCCTGCTGTGATGTCGCTGATCGTGCACGAACGTTCTGCGCCGTATTTTGATCGTTGGCGTCCCGCTGGTGAGCCTGAATCGCTGAGTTTGACACCCTTTATGAACGACGAGCGACCTCGTTGGCGACTCATATGTCAGCGGCGCAGGCGGGACTAGGTTTTCTTTAGTAACGCCAATGAAAAATCCTGAAAAAATGAATCCGGGGCAAACGCAATAGCGGCACAGACTGAATCGCAGTAGCTGCAAAGCAGAAGGCTAGCAGGACACAGTATGGAACGATGCTGGAGATTCGTATGAACCACTTGCGCTTGAGAACAATGGAAGGGAGCGCTAATACGTCGTCTTTTATGACTCGGTCGTCCAATCACAAAGCGAGAGAGCTGTGACATAAACAGTCATGACATACAGTGACCACCAATCTGTGCTGAGGGGCGTGGAAAAGGTTGCGCTCAATCACGCCTATCGAGGTCGGGATCTTTAACAATACATGCTGTGTGACAGGTCCCAACGACCGCCGAGGTCGTTATACAGATCGCTGATCGCTGATGTGTCGTTTATCAGATCTTCCTGTTTGGAAGCTAACTAGCGACCATATAGCGATGTACAAACGATCTCTGCCAGGTCGTGTCGTTGTCGTGATCGCTGGTGCGATTGCTTAGTGTGACAGTACCTTAAGCTCTCTGAAGAAACAGGAGGTCAATTTTCCCTGTATGAGTCATAAGTCAGTGCAAAAATGCCTGACAGGGGGAGGAAGGAGCAGCTGGGTCAGAAGGTGAAGAGGAGGAGGATAAATGCAGGAACAAGACATTCCTGTATCTACATAGAGCAAAGAGAAGAAATAGCTGGGTAGAAAAGCAAAGTGAGCAATTGTAAGAACACAGTGCCACATAATATGACTGCAATATATTAAGAGGATAAAAACTTTGATGGGAGGAGGAGTGCTTCTTCCCTTCCATTCTCTAAAATTGGCAAGAAGCTGCTTAACAAGCAAATATGCCCCAGCTATAAGATATGGATCCAAAGTTACGTACTATCACCTTATCTACATGGCAGGTATACCCTTGTTTCATACATTTTAGATAGAGAGGAATATTTCTTTCTATACAGATCTGTTTATAAGAACATACCATATAAATGTTGAATATCCCTTTTACTAACGGTAGCTTCACGCCACTGTATAAAAAAATCGTTCACAGTGTCATCCAGAAAAGTGGGACAATTTTTTCCTCACTTCTCATCCATGTGCAGTCTGTGTGCTGCCCATATGCAATCCATTTTTTTACAACAGCAGCTATTAATCATTTACAAGACCATTTATAATTGCAATGCCATGTTCACACGTTCAGCATTTGGTCAGTATTTTACATCAGTATTTATAAGCCAAAGTCAGGAGTGAAACAATCAGAGGAAAAGTATAATAGAAACCCATCACCACTTCTGTATTTATCACCCACTCCTGTTTTTGGCTACTAATACTGATGTAAAATACTGACCAAATACTGAACGTGTGAACGTGGCTTATCAGAAAAATCAAGTGGTATACTGTGGCTCCGTATGGCATCTGATTTTTTTTCTCACACCCACAAACTTGCATAGGTGAGTCTCATCAAATTTTTGGAACAAACTAGTGCATGTTGTCATTTTTTTCAGATTCAGCCATTGAAAAAAATGTTCATCTGCACTGCCCCATTAAATAACATTGGTCAAGTGCAATTCAATTTTTTGATGGATAAATACAGTCATGTTCACAAGCTCTAAAGCTGCATTCACACATCCGTGTGAAGTGTCAATGTGCTGGCTGAATTTTCATCAGACAACACCCAGACCCAGACCCATTGGAGATCTTATGTAGATTCCATCATTCCCTGGGACAGCGCATGTGCAGATCCATAGCCTGGCTCTCGAATTGTCATCTGGACTTGACTGCACAGGCGCCATCATCCACTGGGGTGGCATATGTCCAGGTCCAATATCAAGCTCTAAAAATGTAATCAGAACTTGACTGCACATGTGACGCCATAAGGAATGACTGCGCCTGCATGAGGTTTCCGGCCGGGAAGCCAGCAACTACCAGCCAGTAGTTTCGTAGTACCATAGGAAAGCAAAAAGTCCCCGATAACCTGTTTAATCTGCATTACAGTGACTTATCACAGATTAAATCAGTTTGGAGTACTAGAACTGACTGACAGGTTCCCTTTAAATATATATACATATTGCTATATTATATTTTCCTTTATATACTGTCAGTGGTTAACAATTTTAAAACAAGGGATTTGTCTAAAGTCGCTGAAGTACCATGAATATGTTGTAGATGTAATGGCATTACGTATCAAAGGGCTGAACAAATAACAGAACTGACTTTTGACCTCTATTTCACAGTCGTCATCTAATTGACATTTATGGCTGCAATTTTTAAAGTTAATGGTAATCAAAGGTTCAATTAAATGCTTACATAGCTAGATTGAAAAAAGGCACACCAACTCACATAGCTTACATATTCCTTGATCAATTGAAGTTCTATGCAATAAGCCATAGGATGTGCATGTGTCTGAGATTTGTGATGACTTATTCAACCGATACAGCAGGGGTGTGGAAACTTCTTTTTTTTGCGAAGCGCCATTTGGATATTTATATCATTCTTCGGGGGCCGTACAAATTGTGCGCTAACTCCACCCACAAAGTACATCCTGACGCTGGCTCTGGTGTCAGTGCGTAATCTTTCATTGCACGTGCCTCAGCGTTCAGTGGTGAATATTGTGTGTCCGTCCTCACAAACCAAGGAGGAATTGAAGGGTCGGTGGCCGTCAAAATACAGCTTCCGGGCCAAGCACTGTTGTCCCCATGAATATGCCCGGAGCCCATATAAAAGGTGTAAGGTTCCCCATGCCTGAATGACAGTATAGTCTGCATATAGAGTTGCCGACCATGTTATCTCTGATAATAGCTTAAACTTAAAATATGGTGAGCGAAACAAGTTCTGACTCTATTCCTTACATTACTTAAAGGGGTTGTCTATTTTAAAAATGTAATTTTCCGCAGGGGGTTACAAACCTATAAAGTAACAAATAGAACTGTTATTTGACCTACTGGAATCCATCGCTGTCTCTGTGCTGCAGCTCCAATCTTTGTAAGACAAGCAACCAGAAAAATTTCCTAGCAAGGGCTACTGGGGATGCAAGGGAAAGATAGCTCACAATGGCATAATTGGATATTTTTGTAAGCCTCCATGATACCAAATTGAGCCTGGAGAACTCTGTTGTCTCATAAGTTTGGCTAAGAAGATAGGTAAGAAGAACGTTCTTATATACTGTTGACTTGGTGAAAGCTTTGTCACAATTTTGTTGTTGACCACGGTTACATTCTCCCATGTACAAAACCTCTCATTGGAGAGCTACCTATCAGATATTTAACATTGATATAATTTTTTATCTTAACATCTGTTATGTTGGGTGAGCTAAACTGCCCACTGAGTGTATCACAAATCTTTGTCTTGTGCAGTTTACAAACCATTAGTTGTGGCTCATTGTTGAAGTAAATGTTATGTTTTAAGGTTTTTCAACCTTTCACAGTTCGTTTGTGTTGATGGGCTGCGTCGACATCGTATCTATAGTGCAAGTGACCATTGTAGCTACTGTAGACTACGAACCTCTAAACTCAATGGTTTATTTCCGGGTGTCACTGCAGCAAATCATTGGGCTCAACAGCCAATACATGAAACAGTTATTTGGCACCATAGTGCATGGTGCTGTCACCCATGGGTGTCCGTATATTTCACTTATATATTATGGAAACCTGTTTATCCTTTCTTTTTTAAGAAGAAAAAATACTTTTTTTATTTTTACAGAAGTGAACAAAATTACATTTCAGCTATAAACTAGTGAACTCTTCTTTTTTAGGGCATCCGTTACAGGGGCATTCTGCTGTCTCTATATCATTAAAGCATAATGTTGTAAGAAAAGTCCTGGTCTGGTCACCTTATCTGAAGAGACAAATCCAACTCCAAAGGGTTACACTCACCTAGATGTTTGAGTTAAGAGGAGTGGAATGTTTGTACTGTTCCTCTGAACATTTTTACTTCAAAGAGCAGGTCCAGGCGATTCTTCTGCTCAGTAGTCAATAGTTGTGTGGCTTGAGAACTCGGCAAAGGTTTAAATGAGGGAGCCATCAAAAATGTCTGAAATACCTGACCTTTGAAATCCTCTGGAGACATTGCTGTAATAGAGTACAATCAAGACAGCAACTTAGGTGGTCATAAATTCAAATAAATAAGTAAATCACAGCTTAATGTTATTTATGGTGGCGAACTATGGGCATATTTCTTGCAGGCAAAGACACAAAGATAATTCCAACAACTTGACAAATAGGATTCATACATTATCAGGAATGTTTAACACTTATCCACAGATGGTTGCTCTAAATGTATGTATTATTAATTATATCATTACTAGTACTACTAATAATAGCGTGATTAATTACAATTAATTCTTAACAAGTAAAAAAAAAAATAGATTTGACAGTCCAGAGTGGTTGATACCTTTTAATGGCTAACTGAAAAGATGCTAGCTTAGAAGTCTTAAAAGCTTGCAATTTGTCACCCTCTCTTCAGTTAGCCATTAAAAGGTATCAACCACTGAGGACTCTTAAATCTAAATATTTTCTATCTACTGGCTAACACGGTACAAAGATATATATCTTTCCTGTAACATTTAAAAAGTACCTTTCACCAAACTTTTCAAATTGAACTGGACACAAGATGTAAAAGTTGCTGCAGAGTGGAGCAAAACACTTTTTTTTTTACTTTTGCCTTTCCGTTGAAGAGATGTTAGAAAGCAAAGTGTTTGGCACCTGATGAGTTAACTTTTTTTTAAGTCCAAGTAGGTGCTATCAGATAGATCAGAGCTAAGCTGTATCATTACATCTCACACACTGAGAAACCTGTTCTAAGCTACAGTAATAATAATAATAATCTTTATTTATATAGCGCCAACATATTCCGCAGCGCTTTACAGTTTAACAGTTTCAAAACACAAGTCATAAGTAACAACGTTAACAATACAATAATTAAAGCAAAATAAGTTGACCCTGCTCGTGAGAGCTTACAATCTACAATGAGGTGGGGGAGATACAAAGTACAGGGGTGTATATACAATGGTGCATTTACAATGATGGTCCAGCCATCTTGAGGGAGTGAGGGATGGATGGAGATAGTGAATGGGCTACACACACACACTTACACATAGAATGACTTTGATTAGTGAATGTGATAGGCCGCTCTGAACAGATGTGTTTTGAGGGAGCGCCTGAAACCATGCAAATTGTGGATAGTCCTAATTTCTTGGGGTAGAGTAATCCAGAGGATTGGCGCAGCGCGGGAGGAGTCTTGGAGTCGGGAGTGGGAGGTACGGATTAGTGCAGAGGTTAGTCGAAAGTTGTTTGCAGAGCGCAGCAGTTGGTTAGGCCGATAGATAGAAATGAGGGAGGAGATGTAGGGGGGTGCTGCATGTGGAGAGTTTGTGGGTGAGCACAAGTACTTTGAATTGGATCCTATAATGAATGGGCAGCCAGTGTAAGGACTGGCGAAGAGCGGACGCGTCCGAGTACCGATTAGCCAGATGGATAACCCTGGCTGCTGCATTAAGGATGGACTGGAGAGGGGATAGTCGAGTAATGAGGAGGCCAAGTAATAGAGCGTTGCAGTAGTCCAGGCGGGAGTGGATCAATGCTACAGTGAGGGTTTTTGTTGTTTCCATGGTGAGAAAAGGGCAGATTCTGGAGATGTTCTTTAGGTGTAGGCGGCAAGAGCGGGCAAGCGATTTTATATGGGAGGTGAAGGAGAGATTGGTGTCAAACATAACACCCAGACAGCGAGCTTGCTGCCTGGGTGTTATTATGGTGCCGCCCATGGAGAGAGAAATGTCAAATTTAGGGAGGTTAGTAGACGGCGGGAGCAGAAGAAGTTCAGTTTTGGAGAGGTTCAGTTTCAGGTAGAGAGCGGACATGATGTTGGAGACTGCGGACAGACAGTCACTTGCGTTCTGTAGTACAGCGGGGGTAAGGTAGGGGGATGACGTGTATAGTTGTGTGTCATCAGCATAAAGATGGTACTGAAAGCCAAATCTGCTGATGGTCTGTCCAATTGGGGCCGTGTAGAGAGAGAAGAGAAGGGGGCCAAGGACTGAGCCCTGGGGTACCCCGACAGCGAGAGGAAGAGGAGATGACGTGGATCCAGAAAACGAAGCACTGAAGGAGCGGTCAGAAAGATAGGAAGAGAGCCAGGAGAGAGCAGTATTCTTAATACCTAGTGACTGGAGCCTAGATAGTAGGAGACGGTGGTCAACTGTGTCGAAAGCTACAGAAAGGTCTAGAAGAATGAGCAGAGAGTGGTCACCGTTATGTTTTGCTGTCAGAAGGTCATTGGTCACTTTGATGAGTGCAGTTTCAGTCGAATGTAGGGGTTGGAAGTCGGACTGTGAAGGGTCTAGAAGGGGTGAGTGGAGAGGTAACGGGTAAGGCGGGAGTAGACAGTAGGGCGTGTTCTTCTTTCCTGAGTGTTGCTGCCTGCTTATGATTAATCAGCATCATATAGAGAGAAGTGCACACCCCCAGTAAAAATTGTCTTGTAACACCCACTTGGTCTTAAAAAGTTAACTCCTTAGGTGCCAAATACTTTGATTGCTAATATCTCCACAACAGAGAGATTAAATTAAAAAAAAAGAAAACAATATCATCTTATTCTACTCTGCAGCCATCATTACATCCTGTGTCTAATTCAACATGAAAAAAATTGTGAAGTTCCTCTTTAAGGTAGTTTATATTACAGTAAGTTAATGTAAAGGTAACAATACAGGTACTTTGTCTTAACGGAATCTCAAAAATTAGGTTTAAAAGTGTCCTACAAAGACTAAAGGTCTGCCAACGTGATATGATCGCCGATCTTTTAATTTCCTGTTTACACAGGCAGACCAAAGTAAATGATATGCACTGAAAGACCTGTAATAGATTGCCGAGTGTGTATAGTCTGCTATTTACACAGGCTGATGCACTGCCGAAAATGATTATCTTTTCTGCTGCACAAAAGATCATCTCACCCAGTGAACGAGCGCTTTGCTTGTTCATTTGGTGATCACCAGCCTATTTATGCTGAAAGATAATCGTGAAACAAGTATTTTTAAGAATGTTCCTTCACGAATGTCTTTCAGTGTAAATGTAGTTTACAAAAGAAAGGATGCTTACAGTACAGTTGGCTTTGCTACTAGTTGAGATATATCAAATTTAACCTAAAGGACATGAATAACCATCAATGGGCTGTTCAAGAAAAAATAAATAAAACATAATTTTTTTATTAAAATAGACTTGATTTATAAGATTTCTTTTAAATAAAAACAACTAAGCAACAAAAGTAAAGAATATCCAAATTTAGAAAGTTGAAACCTACAAAAACCTATGATGAACATTTAGAGTACATGCATAAAAAACATAATGGGGCAATTTGATAAAGTGTGTTTGACAGAAAACTGGCGTAGATCACTTTGAAAAGTCTCAAAATTTTTAAGCAACTCAAAGTTGTTGAAAATGTAGCTACTTTTGCCATTTTCACACTGGTTTGAAGCATGGCTACATCTGCCCTTCAAATTAATCAAAAGTGCTAGCATTTTGTATGCCAGAAATGTTACTGCATGTCTAGCAAGGTGCATAGCGGCGTATGCATCTGACAAGATGTGCCAAATTTCTTGCTGTGATTTTGATAAAATCACTGTTTTATTTGTTGCAGATCTAGCAGGTCACTGAACATTGAGCTCTATATAACCTCACCCACACCACTGATTGGCTGCTTTCTGCCCATAAACAGCATACACAGAAAGCTGCTAATCAGTTATGTAGTGGACTGCTATGCAGAGCTCATGAATATAGAGGACTACCTGGCAGCAGGTTTACTAGTTCTCTAATGGAAATCTACTGCTGATAAAACTGTGAATTTTACCAAAACTACACTAAGCAGCCCACTAAGCGACACATGGTTGGATTCAGGGGCTCTGCCCCTACGTTATACTGCTCTCAGATTATCAAAAACAAAGAAATGGGCTGTCATGCCTGTTGACATAAGTGCAATGGGTAAATGAGGAAATACCCTTCATTTAGTAATTAAAAAAATAAATAGAAATCGTACATATAAATAACATAGGGCACTTAGTTGACTCTATTTTGATCAAAAAAGGTGTACAAGGTATGTACAATCAGGATGGTCCCTAACTCTAGAATTTACCTTGGTAAGTGCCAGTAGGCCTCAGCATAGACAGGGGAACAGAAAGACTCAGACTTGACCATTTTACATCTGCCCATGGAAAGCCAAATAAACAAAAAGCACTCCTTAAGAGCTCTTTCACACTTCCTGATATTTCTGGTACTGGAAAAACCAGTACCGGAGCTATCCATGTCCGTGTGTTATAAACTTGTGGCATCCATGTGCTGTCCGTGTGACACGTACCAGCGTCTGGGAAAAATGGTACAGTTCGCGCTGTTCACAGATGATGGGTGCTGAAGACAGTTCGGATCATTGTTGCCTGGTCTCCCTTAGATCAGTGCAACCAGGCGACAATGATGGGAGTTGTATTCAGCACCTGCTGCGTGCATTGTGTGTAAAATAAGTAATAAAAAGAAATGGCTTGGGCTCCTGCATAATTTTCAGAACCAGCAGAGGAAAAGCCGACGGCTGGGGGATGATGTTACTAATCTAGGAAAGGGGACAATATCCCAAAAGATTCGCAGACAGCTGTGGGCAGATATTAATAGCCTGGGAAGGGGTCAGAAATATTGGTCCCCTTCCCAGGCTAACAACATCAGCCCTCAGCGGCATCAGAAATGGCGCATCAATAAGATGTGCCATATCTGACACTTAGCCTCGCTCTTCCCAGTTGCCCTGGTGCAATGGCAAGTGAGGCAATATGGTTGGGGTTGATGTCAGCTGTTTTATGGCAGCAAGCTCAGGGGTTAGTAATGGAGCGGTGTCTATGAGACGCCCCCATTACTATCCGCATAGTCATATTGTAAAAAATACACAGCAAGAATAAAGTCCTTCAATTGAAAGAAAGACACAGACTCCTTTATTTAAAATAAACAATCCTCAAACTCTTTTTGCCATTTTTTATGTAAAAATAAAAATAATGAAAAACCATATTCCTCACCTATCTTGCAATGATCCATTTGTCCCATGAAGAAGTCCAGCTCTGCTACATCTGGATTACATGCCTGAGGAGTGCCGTTATGCAACTGCTCAGCCATGAATCCAGGACACACTGAGTTGAGCTTGGGACGCAAGCGCATAGTGGTTCTTGCTGGTCCCTGCCAGCTGTTCCCACGCTCAGTTCAGTGTGAGATGGATGATGAACTGGGGTACCCATCATGATGTCACCGCTAGCACCGTGAGAAAATTTGTGTCATCAGTGTGCATGTGTGTGTGGTCCGTTTTGCGGCCCATGCTGTTCATAAAAAGCAGTGTGTTTTGCCTACGGACTCATGTTATTACAGATTATAGAACCATTCTTACATTGATGTTCAAAGTAAGAAATTCAGCTTCATCAGGTATAATACATATATTTAATAATGTATGTAGTCTGTACTGTGAAAACTGGTGACAAATCCACTTTTAATAGATATGATAAAATGTTAAATCTCTGTTTGGAATCCTGAACCGGTCTACAGTAACAAATACTGTATAAAATAATGGGAAATGTCAGAAAGGAGGTAAATGCGTTTTCACATCACAGTAATTCAATATGTTCATTTTTGCAGAACAATGTAATGTATTTAAACTAATTCTTCTTGCTTATGATTCTTTATCTTACAATAAACTTACAGAAAATTCACTTTGTAGTGAAACATCCATTTTAGTAGTGTTTGCTGCATTGT
The DNA here is from genome assembly GCA_033576555.1 of Oophaga sylvatica. Lineage (NCBI taxonomy): Eukaryota > Metazoa > Chordata > Amphibia > Anura > Dendrobatidae > Oophaga > Oophaga sylvatica. The sequence goes on from JARQOD010000006.1 coordinate 326,544,353, forward strand.
AAAATAGACAAAACACGTTTTGATAATTGCTATCTGTGTTTACTGAGCACTTTTCTAAACAAGAGAGTGGGTCTATAAGAAAAGTTTTCAACGTAAAAAAAGTTCAGGGTAATCTTTATATTCATGGATCAGTGTTATAAAATAACTGAGAAATGTTTCCATCAAGTCCTCCCCAAGGAACATGATGTATTAGTTTTGGAACAAACTGTTTCATGGAGCTTTCTATTAATTTGTCTACATGGATTGTCTGTCTGTCTTCTAATAATATTATGAAATAACATATATCTTTTGTTTTACAGTCCGAGTTATTCTTTCAAGACTCCTCTTAGGCTCGCCATTATGTTTATAATGAAACTTTATATTCATAATTTGGTAATCTCTGGAACAATGGTAGTCACATATTAAAATACAATTATTCTTCGCTTAATGTATGAATTGCTCATTTTTATTATTTTACTCACATTTCTACTTACATAGTAATCAAACTTAAAGAGATTTTGTAGTTAACTTTTTGATTTTTCTCAAACATGCAATTTACAGGGAATCTCAGTAGGATCAACCCTTCTAAGCCATCTATATGGGCGTGTAGGTGATAGCAAAACTGAATAAAATGATACCTTGATATCTGCGATCTGATGTCTTATTCCAGAGAAATACACGTTTTCTTATATGTAAATGAGCTGTTCAGCACTGTGAACTGGATACATAATGACATTGTAATGGCCGCTCTCGGCTCTCCTGATGTCACTGCAGAGCTGTGTGTGATTATAACTGACACATCTGCAGTTTCATCTCATCTTCCATCTCACAGGCAGACAGCATTGCAATATTGTTGCAATACAGCAAAGCTGTGAGAACTGCATCAAACATGTTTGTTAGGGTGCTTTCATATGCACACGTTCATTGTACCTGTCAGGGTCTGCGTCCAAACCCCCACAACCTCCATGAAACGGGAATGGAAAATATGCACTGATGGGGCTGTAGACTATAATGATGCCAACAGAGCAAACGTGTACTTTCGTGCATCATTTTCAGGAGCGTATGATTCGGGTCGGTATTTACTGTCCCCTGTCATGTGATCGCCGTTATTCACCAAATAACAGCGATCACAAAAAAGTCAGATTTTCAATTAATTTCTCCCTCCTCTGATATGATCTAGCATGTCACAGGAGAGAGAAATGGGGGGCGCATGAGCAGTGCGCCCGCCAAGATCTGCCGGCCGGTACTCGGCAACAATAGAAAATTTTTCCAATGGGTTCATTTTGATCACTGTGATAGCCCCTATCACAGTGATCAAAATCAAAAAAGTAAATCAAACCTCCCTTTGTCACCCCCTTAGAGAGAAATAATAAAATAATTTTTTTAAAATTTTTTCCATTCTTTACAGTTAGGGTTAGGATTAGAGTTGGGGTTAGAGCTGTGGTTAGGGTTGTGATGAGGTTGTGTTATGGTTTAGGTTGGGGTTGTGTTGGGGTTAGAGGTTAGGGTTGGGGTTAGAGTTCTCATGGGGTTAGGGTTAGGGTTGTGTTGGGCTTAGGGTGGTGTTGGGTGTTGTGTTATGGTTAGGGGTTAGGGCTTTGTTGGGGTTAGGGTTGTGGTTGGGGTTAGGATTGTTGCCAAGGTTGTGCTGGGGTTAGGGTTAGGAATAGGTTAGGGGTGTGTTGGGGTTAGGGCTGTGTTAAAGTTGGAGTTAGAATTGGGGGATTTCCACTGTCTTGGCACATCAGGGGGTCTCCAAACGCGATGTGGTGCCCACCATCAATTCCAGCCAATCTTGCATTCAAAAAGTCAAACGGTGCTCCCTCCCTTCTGAGCCTTGCTATGTGCCCAAACTGGCTTTCACCCACATATTGGGTACCGTCGTAGTCAAGAGAAATTGCACAACAAATTTTGCACTCCATCTTTTCATGATATCCTTGTGAAAATAAAAAATTTGGGTCTTAAGTAAATTTTTTGTGAAAAAAGTTACCGTATTTTTCGGACTATAAGACGCACCGGACTATAAGACGCACCCAGGTTTTAGAGGTGGAAAATAGGGAAAAAATATATTTGAAGCAAAAAATGTGGTAAAATATTTAAAGGGAGTCTGTCACCCCATTTTTGGACTACGAGATACGACCATCGCCATCAGGGCTTATCTTACATTCTGTAATGTTGTAGATAAGCCCCCGATGTCACCTGAAAGAGAAGAAAAACGAGTTACCGTATATTATACTCACCCAGGGGCGTGTCTGCCGTCTGGGTAGTGAAGCCGGCCTCTTCTTTCCGTCCCATCGCGGCTCCTGCGCAGGTGCACTGATCTGCCCTGGTGAGGGCAGCGCAGAGTACTGCAGTGCGCAGGCGCTGGACCTCTCTGACCTTTCCTGGCGCCTGCGCACTGCAGTACTCTGCTCTGCCCTCATCAGGGCAGATCAGTGCGCCTGCGCAGGAGCCGCGATGGGACGGAAAGAAGAGGCCGGCTTCGCTACAAGATGGGAGGCGCTGAACCGGACCGCGACTCCCTCCGGACCGGACGGCGGAACGCCCTGCGTGAGTATAATATACGGTAACTCATTTTTCTTTTCTTTCAGGTGACATTGGGGGCTTATCTACAGCATTCCAGAATGCTGTAGATAAGCCCCTGATGGCGGTGTCATAGAGCAAAAATGGGGTGACACCGTTTTTAAACTTTTAATCCAGATTACACTCACTTCTGTGGCCACGCTAGACAGGAAGTACCAGCTGGGAGAACTTCCTCCTGTACATCTTGTCTAGTGTGGCCGCACTATATTAACAGCGCGGCGGCTCACACAGTGGAGGTGCAACTTCACCGCCGGCGGCTCACACTGTGGAGTCTGCCGCTTCCCGCAGACCATCTTCACCGCCGGCGTCTCCTGCTCCACCACCGGCGGCTCACACAGGCCTTCTTCACCGCCGGCGGCATCAGCATCACCGCCGGCGGCTTCCCCTTCACCGCCGGCGGCTCCTGCTCTACCACCTGCGGCTCTCGCAGGCCTTCTTCACCGCCGGCGGCTTCAGCGTCACCGCCGGCGGCTTCCGCTTCACCGCCGGCGGCTCCTGCTCCACCGCCGGCGGCTCCTGCAGGCTTTCTTCACCGCTGGCGGCTTCAGCGTCACCGCGGCGGCTCCTGCTCCACCGCCGGCGGCTCCTGCAGGCTTTCTTCACCGCTGCGGCTTCAGCGTCACCGCCGGCGGCTTCCGCTTCACCGCCGGCGGCTCCTGCTCCACCGCCGGCGGCTCCTGCAGGCCTTCTTCACAGCCGGCGGCTTCAGCATCACCGCCGGCGGCTTCCGCTTCACCGCCAGCGGCTCCTGCTCCACCGCCAGCGGCTCTCGCAGGCTTTCTTCACTGCCGGCGGCTGCAGCTCCACCACCGGCGGCTTTCGCTTCACCGCCGGCAGCTCCTGCTCCACCGCCGGCGGCTCTCGCAGTCCTTCACCGCCGGCGGCTCCTGCTCCACCGCCAATGGCTCCCGCCATGCTGGAGACTCCCGCAGTGCCGCTCCACCGCCAGCGGCTCCCAGCTATTGCACTACCGCTCCACGGACGCCGGCTCCGAGTTCCTGTGATGCCGCTGGACCCCATTTACAGGTAAGTTCCGATCATAAGACGCACCCTCATTTTCCCCCGATTTTGGAGGGAAAAAAGTGCGTATTTTGGTCCGAAAAATACGGTAAATGTTAATTTTTTCCTTCCATAACTTCTTGAATGTCCTTTTGAGAACCTTAAGGGATGCATTTTTTAGAATGGTGTCACTTTTGGGTATTTTCTGTCATATTGAACCCTCAAAGTCACTTCAAATGTTAGGTGGTCCCTAAAAAAATGGTTTTGGAAATTTTATTGGAAAAATTAGAAGTCGCTGAACAATTTTTAACCCTTATAACGCCCAAACAACAAAAAATTGTTCCAAAAATTCTGCTGATGTAAAGTAGATATGTTGGAAATGTTATTTATTAACTATTTTGTGTGACATAACGCTCTGATTTAAGGGCACAAAGATTAAAAGTTTGAAAATTTTTGCCAAAGTTTCATTTTTTTTTCATAAATAAACACAAGTCTAATCAACAAAGTTTTACCACTAACATGAAGTACAGTATGTCATGAAAAAGCAGAATCAGTCTCAGAATTAGTGGAATACGTTGAAGCATTCCAGAGCTATTACTTCATAAACACTTATCAGAATTGTAAAAATCGGCTTGGTCATTAAGGTCAAAATTGGCTATGTCACTAAAGGGTTAACAGCTCATTTATGTATAAGAAAAACATGGATATCTCTGGAATAAGACATAAGATCTCAAATATCAATGTATCATTTAATTCAGCTTCCTATGACCTACATCCCCATATACAGTTGTGTTTAAAACTTTACATACCCCTCCAGAATTTTTGCTTTCTTGGCCTTTTTCAGAGAATATGAATGATAACACCAAAACGTTTTCTCCACTCTTGGTTAGTGGTTGGGTGAAGCCATTTATTGTCAAACTACTGTGTTTTTCTCTTTTAAATCATAATGATAACCCAAAGCATCCAAAAACTCTGATCAAAAGTTCACATACCCCATTTCTTAATACCGTGTATTACCCCCTCTAACATCAATGACAGCTTGAAGTCTTTTGTGGTAGTTGTGGATGAGGTTCTTTATTTTCTCAGATGGTAAAGCTGTCCACTTTTCTTGGCAAAAGCCTCCAGCTCCTGTAAATTCCTGGGCTGTCTAGCATGAACTGTGCCCTTGAGATCTCCCCAGAGTGGCTCAATGATATTGAGGTCAGAAGACTGAGATGGCCACTCCACAACCTTCACTTTGCTCTGATGTAGCCCATGACAGGTCGACTTGGCCTTGTGTTTTGGATCGTTGTCATGTTGGAACGTCCAAGTATTTCCCATGCGCAAGCTTCCGGGCTGATGAGTGCAAATTTGCTGCTTTCATCTTTCCTTCAACTTTGACCAAGTTTCCTGTGCCTTTGTAGCTCACACATCACACAGTAGGAATGGTGTTTCTCTCATCATAGGCCTTGTTGATCTCTCTCCAAATGTAACGTTTATGGTTGTGGCCAAAAAGTTCAATTTTGGTCTTACCAAGCCAAATTACCTTGCTCCAGAAGTTTTGAGACTTGTCTCTGTGCTGTTTTGCATATTGTAGGCGAGATACTTTGTGGCACTTGTGCAGGAATGGCTTTTTCTGGCGACTCGACCATGCAGCCCATTTTTCTTCAAGTGCCTCCTTATTGTGCATCTTGAAACAGCCACATTGCTAGTTTTCAGAGAGTCCAGTATTTCAGCTGATGTTATTTGTGGGTTTTTCTTTGCATCCCAAACAATTTTCCTGGCAGTTATGGACTAAATTTTTGTTGGTCTACCTAACCGTGGCTTTGTTTTTACAGAGCCCCTGATTTTCCATTTGTTAATCACAGTTTGAATGCTGCTGACTGGCAGTATCAGTTCCTCGGATATCTTTTTGTATCCCTTTCCTGTTTTATACAGTTCAACTAACTTTTCCCATAGATCCGTTGACAATTCTTTTGCTTTCCCCCATGACTCACAGTCCAGAAATGTCAGTGGCTGGATGAAAGATGCAAGAGTCTGTCAGGATCCCAGAAACTCACTCAGCTTTTATGCACACACACTGATTACAAGCAAACAGGTCACATGTGAGGATGTTACCTTTAGTAGCCATTCAAACCCATTTGTGTCAACTTCTGTGCATGTTATCAGGCCAAAATCACCAGAGTATGTGAACTTTCGATCAGGGTCATTTGGATGTTTTGGGTTGTCATTATGATTTAAAAAGAGAAAACACAGTAGTTTGACAATAAATGGCTTCACCCAACCACTAACCATGAGTGGAGAAAAAGTTTTGGTGTTATTATTCATATTCTCTGAAAAAATGCCAAGAAAGCAAAAATTCTGGCGGGGTATGTATGCTTTTGAGTTCAACTATAGATGCCCTAGGTGGGTTGATCCTACTGACAGATTTCCTTGAAAGAGCTGTAAAATGTTTTTCTTTTTCAGATATTCCAATAATTTTTGTATGTTACTTTGATGATGTGTGGGGCCTATTTTTGTGTTATTTTTATGCAACTTTTTTTGTACAGCTCTGGCAAAAATTAAGAGACCACTTTCAAATGTTCAGTTTGTCTGATTTTTCTCTTTATAGGTATATTTTTTAGTAAAATGTAAATTGTTCTTTTAGTCTATAGACTTCTGACAACATGTCTCCTAATTTCCAAGCTATACATTTTGTATTCCTTTTCTGACAAAGAAAAATGGTCAAAATTAAAAAAAAAACAGTGCTTTCAGACCTCAAATAATGCAAAGAAAACAAGTTCAGAATTATTTAGAAATAACAATACTAATGTTTTAATTCAGGAAGAGTTCTGAAATCAATATTTGTGGAATAACCATGATTTTTAAAAACAGCTTTCATGAGTCTTGGCATGCTTGCCACCAGTCTTTCACACTACTTCTGGCGCAAAAATTTAAGCAATTCTTCATCATCCTCTTGATCACATTCCAGAAGTTCAGGTCTGGAGAATGAGCTTCCCATGACAGGGTTTTGATGTGGTGGTCTCTTAATTTTTGCCAATGTTGTATATATATTTGCAGATATAGGGCGATATCAGTGGGAAAATAAAGGAAATACATACCGTATCTATTTTTCCATTTTCTATTTTTTTAAGACCATAAAAGACCTGATTAAAATAAATGTTAAAATGTATTGCTTCCCTTTTAGTCAAATTGGATTGAACATGGCATGCTCTTTTATCCTTTTGAAAAATACACTTTTAATGTGTTTTCGCAGTGTTTTTGGATGCGCGGAATTGCATCAAATCCGCAGTGTAGTACACAGCCAATGTTAGTCTATGGGAATTTCAGAATTGCTGTGCACATGCTGAGGAAAAATCCGCGCAGAATTGCAGTGTTTTTTTTTCCACAGCATGTCAATTCTTTTTGCGGATCTGCAGCATTTCTGCACCCATTGACTTTCATTGAGTCAGGCACATCCGCAGCAAAACCGCAGATGTAAAAAGATTTGCTGTGGATGTGGGTGCAAGAAAGGCTGCAGATCGGAAGGAGGAAAAGTGTGTGGGTGGAGACTGTATGCATGTCTGTGTGCGGGGGTCTGCGTGTATGTGTGTGTGCGGGTAGGTGTGTCTCTGTGTGTGTGAGTGTGTCCCTGTGTGTGTGCTGGTGTGTGCGGGTCTGTGTGGCCAGGCATCGTGTGATGCTGCTCCCATCCTGCTATGAATGTTGTCACATATGATAGTAACAGCATTGCCAATGATGGGACAGTAGTCCCATCACTCGATGCATGTGTTCAATTGTAAAAAAAAAAAAAAAACATACAGTACATACATATACACATACAGTACAGACAGTACAGACAGTATATACAACATATAACATAGAGTACATACTCACCAATCACCTAGTCCCCGAAGCCCTCAATCTCCTGTAACCAAAAATAAAATTATAAACCAATCTATACATACCTTTCCGCCATAGTCCAGTTAATAACGAGTGTCCCACGACGATCTCCCGTGTAGACCACTGACATCGGGCAATGTCAGTGTTCTACAGGGCCTCCGTGATGAATTGACAAGTGGAGGTAATCCTCCGCGATGTATCCCTCCGCTGCCAGAAGAGAGGTCACCTAAGTTCATTCTCTCACCGGCAACACTGTGTGAGAAAATTCTCAGCTTTGCTTTGCTACTAAGTGAGAGCCTGAACTCAGGTAACCTCTTCAGTGATGCACTGGAGGAGCCATTGTCTCCTATCAGTGTGTCACTAGAGGCCCTGTAAAGCAGTAATATCACCCAATGTCACTGTTCTACAGGGGAGATCGTCGTGGGACACTCGTTATTAAATGGACTACGTCAGAGCAGGGAGTATTTGTGGTTGTTTTTTTTTTCAGGAGATTGAGGGCATCACATGGATTAGACGTATAATAAGTACGGCAAAACTGTGTAGTGTTTTATTTCATTAAAAGACTTTTTTTCCGGCTGTATCTTTTTTTTAACCCTTAGCAACTATAGGGTTAGTAATCGATCTGTGTCTTATTGACGACTCTCCATTACTAATCGGGCTTGATGTCACCTTACAATATAAAGGTGATATCAACCCTCTATTAACCCATACCTCATATGCCACCAGTACAGGGCAGTGGGAAAAAGAGGCTAAGTGCCAGAATTGGTGCATCTTAGAGATGCACCATTTCTGGGGTGGCTGAGAGCTGGTGTTTGTAGCCAGGGTGGGCCAATATCCATGGTCCCTTCCTAGGCTATGAATATCAGCCTGCAGCTGTCTGCATAGACTTTCTGGCTATTAATTATAGGGGGACCCCACGTCATTTTTTTGGGGGGTCCCCCTATTTTAATAGCCAGTAAAGGCTAAATAGACAGCTGTGGGCTGATATTTATAGACTGGGAAGATCCATGGGTATTACCCACTTCCCAGCCTATAAACATCGGCCCCCAGTCGCTGACTTTCCCTCTCTGGTGCAGAAAATTCCACGGAAGCCCACGCCATTTTTTTCTTCTATTTTTTTTAAGAAAGACATTACAATTCTTTTTTTTTGTTAAATGACATATCTTTATTTAACTTACAAAAACGCATACAAATCCTGCATGAAAAAAACGCATCAAAACAGCATAAAAAATGCGCAATTTTTACCTGCGTTTTCTGCCAAGAGAGATAGAATCTGCGCAGAAAATTTCACAGGCAAATCCAAAACATGTGCACATACCCTTAGACATCGAAATTCGATTTCTCACTGATGAGTGATGTATTTTCTACTCATAGTACAGGACTGTCCTGTGAAATTTCCTCCTATTTTAGATGCTGGTTTTATAATTTCATTTTGCTTGGAGCAACATTTTAATAAATATATGGTATATTTATTAGATGCCTTGAGATGCATAACAGTTGCTCAATATTGAAGATGAAGACTTTGATGATCTGGCTTTAATTCTTAGGGTGTCATTAGCACAAGAGCTCATCTGATCCCATTAAATACAGGGTTTTCTAGAGGCCTCCATGCTAGCGGCTTATCTTCAGGGAGGACAAAAGAATGGGCTGTTGATCAGAGACAGCCTCTTTACAGGTTCCCTTTAGAACTATCCAATTCCAGAATGTATGAATGTGGTGTCATTATAAAATGTTATAAGGCTTTTCAGTGTTAAATGTCTGAATATTCTCTTATTAGGATTCTACTGTGGAGCACCATGCAATATTTATAAGGCAATTTTTAATCTAGAATAACAACACATTGAGATATGGTAAAATTCTGAAAGAAAGAAGAGGACTATAAAGTAGTGTCAAGTTCATACAAGTTTTTTAGTGAAAAAAAACTATTTTTGATTAAAGAATTAAAATACAACAGTAAGTGCCTCACTGTAAGGAACACAGTGCATACCTAGATTAAAATAGATGATCATCAAGACGAAACAGCATATCATATGGTATATAGAAAGGAAAATCAATAATTAAGCAAGTGCAAAAAATAAGTATAGAGTGTACCCCTCCTATTATAATGTTGACTTGTCAGTCCTGATGATATCGTAGAACCCAGTGTGGTCAGGATACAAATAAACATTTATATACAGTCCTGCTCATCGTTATTGGCAAGTGAATCAAGTGAAACAGATTTTTTTGTATGGAGCAGTCGTGTCAAATACAAAAGAGCAAATGATAAACAATAATTTAAAGCAAAAAACAATGGGAGGGAAAATTAGAAAAACCTAAATCTTGCTGTGACACTGATGTTTGTACCCTTTACATTAAATTCGTAAGGAAACACATTTTGACTCGCCTGTGGTAAATCACAAATATGAATCACCTTGATTAATCATCAGTGCCCATGTGACATGAATTAGCCAATGAATGATGACTTCAGTGTTTTAACAAGCCACATGGTAGGCCCTGTTCCTTTGTCACAATAGTGAAGATAAAGGAGCTGTCTGAGAACATCAGAACTGCTATTATTAGCAAACACAAAACTTCCAAAGGGTATAACTCTATCTCTAAAGACTTTGGTATCCCAGTTTCATTAGTGTACAATGTTATTAAGAAGCTTGCCAAGCACGGAACAGTGAAGAACCTCCCTGTACTTGGGGAAAAGAGGAAAATTGACAAGAGATGTCTTCGAAGGTTGGTGCGAATGGTGGAAAAAACACAATGTCAAACATCCAAAGACCTGAAGGCCAACCTAGAACAGTCTGGGGTCATGATTTCAACAAGTATCATACACCGCACACTAAACCAGGCAGAGCTTTAAAGGCAGGGGTGGGATTCAGCCGGTTCTCCCAGTAGTAGGCGGTTCCCCAAACCGGGGAGATTGAGAGGCGCGAACCGATACCCCACTGCCTGGGTGGGCTGGCCGGCCGCACAGCAAATTGTGTGCGGCCGCCCGTGCCTGCTTTGTGTGATGTGACGCGGCCGGCAGCAGACACGGCCGCCCACGTCACATAGTATCTGGCCGGGAGCTGTGCACGCCGTCACCTTGACGGCTGCGCAGCTCCTTCTTCCTCTCTACTTCCGGTGTCGCGTCGGGCCTGCGTGATGACGTCATCGCGCAGGCCTGACATGTACCGGACGCAGATGCTGGAAGCAGAGAGGATCTGCAGGGGAGCAGCGCAGCGGTGACTCTGAGGTGAGTATGGAATTTTTTTTTTTTTTATAAAATGAATTGAGCGGGGGCTGCATGGTGGAGGGGCTGCACAGGGGCTGTATGGTGGAGGGGGCTGCACAGGGGTTGTATGGTGGAGGCGGCTGCACAGGGACTGTATGGTGGAGGGGCTGCACAGGGGCTGTATGGTGGAGGGGCTGCACAGGGGCTGTATAGTGAAGGGGGCTGCACAGGGACTGTATGGTGGAGGGGCTGCACAGGGGCTGTATGGTGGAGGGGCTGTATTGCCGAGGGGCTGCACAGGGGCTGTACGGTGGAGGGCTGCACAGGGGCTGTATGGTGGAGGGGCTGCACAGGGACTGTATGGTGGAGGGGCTGCACAGGGGCTGTATGGTGGAGGGGGCTGCACAGAGGCTGTATGGTGGAGGGGCTGCACAGGGGCTGTACGGTGGAGGGGCTGCACAGGGGCTGTATGGTGGAGGGGCTGCACAGGGGCTGTATGGTGGAGGGGGCTGCACAGGGGCTGTATGGTGGAGGGGGCTGCACAGGGACTGTATTGTGGAGGGGCTGCGCCTGTGCAAGGGCTGTACATGGTGGCTGTATGGTGGCGGGGGCTATGGGTACTGCACATGGTGGAGGGGGCTTCAGGGGGTTGTACATGTGGAGGGGTGGGATTCAGCCGGTTCTCCCTGGTTCGATGGAACCGCTTGTTAAAAAAGCAGCCGGTTCCCCATAACGGGGGAATCCAGAGCCGCCATCTGGTTCAGTAACTACTCTCTCTTTTCCCATGGACACAGAAGTACATGCCGGAGCCCCGAGGAGCACTTTAAAACTCGCACGTGATGTTCCACCAGAAGTGACATGCTGGAAGATGACCGGAAATTAGGTAATTTCAGGAGGAGATTGTGACGGAACCATGGAGGCACTTCAGGGAATGCTTCAGATCCATCAACGTGTCCTCGCCTTGGAATCGGGGATGTCGGCCATGTGAGCGGATCATGATATGTCCTGCACCGGGAGGCTCAGGTGGGCACTACAATGGGAGCCGAGCTGCTATAGTATCTTTATAGAATCTTTCTTTCTCCCTCTGTTTCTTTCTCTCTCTCTGTTCTTTCTTTCTCTCTCTGTTATTTCTCTCTCTCTGTTCTTCCTTTCTCTCTCTGTTCTTTCTTTCCCCTTTTTTTCTTTCCCATCTTTCTTTCTTTCTCCCTCTCTTTTATTTCTTTCTTTCACCTCTTTCTTTTATTCTCTCTGTTCTTTTTTCTGTCCACTCTTTCTCTGTTTTCTTTCTTTCTCTCTGTTATTTTTCTTTCTTTCTCTCTGTTCTTTTTTTCCCCTCTTTCTTTCTATCTCTTTGTTCTTTCTTTCCCCTCTTTGTTTTCTTCTCTCTCTCTGTTCTTTCTTTCCCCTTTCTTTGTTTATTTATTTCTCTCTCTACTTTCTCTCTATTCTTTCTTGCTTTCCCCTCTTTCTTTCTCTCTGTTTTCTTTTTTCTCTCTCTGTTCTTTCTTTTACTCAGTACCAGTGTGCCCACAGTACCAGTCACTGTGCCCTCAGTACCAGTCAGTGTGATCACCAGTGCTAAATGGGTGTGGTTGGGGAGTGGACATGGGTGTGACTAGTTGTGATAATGGGTGTGGTCAGGGCGTGGCCTAAAATTTGCCGCGCGCCGCAACCTTTGTCCCTCTTTCCCTTCTTCAAAAGTTGGGAGGTATGGTTTGACTGCCCCCCTACTTGTATACGTTTGAGGTAAATGTGTGTGTAAATGTGTGTGGCTTTAAACTGGGTGTGGCTAAAATAGATGTGGCTAAAAAAATGGGTGCGGTTTTCTGACGCACAAACACAGAACCTGTTGTTAAAAATTTGAATCCCACCCCTGTTTGAAGGCGAAGGCCAAGGAAGAAACCATTGCTGAAGAAGAAATGTGTAGCCCTGGTACACAATACCAGGAGGATGAGTGGAGAGGTAACAGTTAAGGTCTCTTCATGACATCATGTACACTTCTGACACGCCCAGCAGGGGTGTGGAAGGGAGTGATTTCTAGTCAGTCAGTTTCCTGTCCTTGGACAGAGTAGACGTGTCCAGTTTAAGTCTATCATCAGTTCAGAAAGTGGAGTCTGGTGTAGGTGTCTGTATACACCTTAGTCTAGTCAGAGCTGTGCCCCACTGGAAGAAAGACTGAACTATCTATTAAGAGACAAGCAAGGCGAAGGACAAAGTGGAAGGAAGATAATTGGAAAAGTGCTTTTGACTTGGAAAAGTCCTGCACATTGCCACCGGTTACTGGGGACCGAAGGATCACTATTGTACAGCATAGTGAAGAGAAAACCAGGAATCTACCGGACCCTAGGTCGCGGCAGACAAGCCCCTTATAGTCAGAACGTAGCTGGAGTCAGGGGGTGTGAAGACTTTGAGTTAGTGCACGACAAGAAAAGGATTCAGCTCCCTCGCAGGAAGGCTTCTAACACAAATTTGACTGGGCAGAACAGCTAAAGATTAGCTGGAATCATAGAGAGGACTACGCTTCAGGCTGGTCGTACTCAGCTTCATTGGAAAGTAAAGGAGGCCCCTAACTTGCTTAGCTGTTGCCTCAAAGCTCATCCTCCATCAACCCCATCAGCCTCCCCGGGACCTGCCTTATCATCTTGCAAGTAAAGGTATGGAAAGACGTTGACTGTGTGAGACTGAGTTATTATTGCATGCCTGCACAATCCCTACCTAACTACCGACCAGAGGGAAGAGTCCCACCTGTAGGGGACCCGACATCTAGCTGCCTCACCATCCCCTCAGAGATCTACAGCAGCGCTGGTACAAATTACCAGAAGACTACAGGTGGCGTCACGAACTGTAAATATATCTATCCCCTGTAAATATTCCCCCAACATACGCCAGACCGCCAGGGCCACAGACCGAGCCACAGCTACCTGTGACAATCCCCATAGACTTCCATGGGCTCGGCTCTGAGTACCCCATTGCCCTGGTAACCCACAATTGTGGTGGCGGGTCGACACAACTTTTGGCGTCACGAACAGGATACGAAACTTGCAGCATTGCGAGCCCTGTGTGCCTGTGGAGTGTTTTGATGAAAAAGACTGTTGCTATTGTTTGGCGCTAAAATCCGCCATTTTGCCGCCATATTCGCGCCCTCAGGCGCTGGAGAAGAAGGTGGGCGGACCTGAAAAAGCGCGCAAAGTCTTGGACACGCCCCCAACCTGCACCCCAAACTGCATAGCAATCTGCGTCGCAAACCGCATCGCAAACTGCATAGCAATCTGCTTTGCAAACCGCATCGCGAACTGCATAGCAAACCGCATCGCAATCTGCATCGCAAACCACATCGCAAACTGCATAGCAATCTGCATCACAATCCGCATAGCAAACTGCATCACAATCTGCATTGCAATCCGCATCGCAAATTGCATCGCAAATAGAGCGGCAGGTCCTGCGACAGGAAGTGAACGCTCTGACATCAGAGCGCCTGCGACGAAGGTCCTGTTCCCACTGCGGTGCCTGTGAAATAGCAGCGTCTGAAACCGGTAGGCTCCGTTTAACCAAGGGGGCGCTAAGATGTCACAACAACCGGCTGACAGTGCGCCCCAGCCGGAGGCCCCAATCCCGCACCGTCTGGTATTGTAGCGCCAGATGGGGGCACAGGCCCTGCACCCAGTCCGGTAGTCCCGATCATGCCACTAACGCTCCCATATATGCCTGGGGCGAAATGGCTTCCCCAATACAGCGGTGAGCCAGGCACATTAGCAGGCTTCAAGCGGAAGTTATGCAGCATCCTAGAAATGTACTCCATGCCTGAGAGACAAAAAGCTGCTGTGCTAATAGGGCAGCTAACTGGCGCTGCTGAGAGGGAAGTGGAGACTTGGGATACCGTTGATCAGGAGTCGGTACCTGCGATCTTCCTTAAGCTACATGCCATATTTGAAGACCGCACAGAAACGGATCTCCGGTTGGCCTTCTATCACTGTTCACAACAGCCAGGTGACAGCATTCGGGACTACGCTTGCCGACTACAGGGAGCCCTGAGAGCCCTCAAGCAAATTAACAATTTAAATGCTATCGACGAGAATAGAATGCTGAAAGAACAATTTATACAGGGATTGAGATCCCCAGAGGAACGCAGAACTGTAAATTGGTGGTCCTTAGATCATCCGGATGCTACCTTTGATGCCCTAAAGGACATGGCAATAAAAGGGCTGCGGCCCCTGGGCAAACCCGAGGTGGCCACCCAACATCATCAGGGTGAAGTCACTCTGGAACCGGCAGTAACCCCCTGTTCCCCGCTAGTGGCAGAAACCAAAACGCAGGTGACACCTCCTAGTGAATTGGACTGTCTGCGCTCAGAGGTGCGCCAGCTGACTAAAAATCTGGCCGCTGTGATGAGTGCCCTACAGCTGCGGAAAGAAGAGGAAGGGAAGATCTTGCTAGCTGACTGCCCAGAGGACGTTCCGTGGATGCACCGGAGAAGAAAGAAGACGTCGCCCCCCGGAGGAGGACAACGCCACCCCCAGGAGCAACCTCTGATCAACACCCTTCTCGTCGAGAGATCATCTGTTATCGCTGCAACCGGAAAGGTCATCTGTCTACACAGTGTCCTTTAAACGGGCAGAACCTGGGTCCAAGGGCCAACACCCAGGAGAATACCCGTCAGGCCCCCTAGACTGGAACCGCAGGTATGTGGGCGGGCGACCCTACCTGTCTATTATTCTAGATGGTATTGCTGTTCCAGCATTGTTAGACACTGGGTCCCAGGTGACCCTAATACCTGATGCTCTATATACCAAGTACTGGTCAATGGACAGTCTTAAACCTCCGAGCCTTGACTTTACTGTGTATGCTTCGAATGGTCTTCCTGTAGAAGTACTCGGAACAAAATGTGTAGATGTAAAGGTGGGCAGAGAGGAGTTGAAAGACCAAGGGCTTCTGGTAGTAAAGACTGTAAATGAGGAGAACGGTTTTAAATATAATTTTGGGTACTAACATTATCAGTAACTGTCTGGGAGAAGTTGTGTTTTACTCCAACAGCTCGCTGAGATTGCCCGACCAAGGCAGAGAGGAGTAATCCAAAGAGAGATCCGGGCCCTGGTGTGTCAGCAGCAAGCGAAGCTTACCGACGGCGAAATTGGTAATGTACGGGTCACTGACTCGGATCCTATTGTGATACCCCCAATGAGTGAAATGATCATTTGGTGCAGGGCAGCCATAGGTCTGAGAGGACAGAATTACCAAGCTGTAGTAGAACCCCACCATTCAGAACATAGACCTACACTTATGACTGCTAGAGGAGTAGTAGAGGTGGTGAATGGAAGAGTACCGGTACGGCTTCTCAATTGGGGAGATGATGAGGTAAATTTACCCCGTTATGCAACCATTGCTAAACTTCATGCTGTTGATAATAATTCTATTCTCCCGGCTGAGTCCTTAGACTCCTGTCAAATAGAGGAGGACAATGACCCAGCAACTCAGGTGGCGGAATGGTGTCAGCAACTCCATGTTGGGACGGACACCACTCCCGCTCACCAGAAGCAAGGGGTATTACGGGTGGTGCAAGAGTACGCCCAAGTGTTTAGCAAAAATCCACTTGATTTTGGGACAATTAAGGGAGTACAACATCACATCCCTACAGGCAGTCATCCTCCCATCAAAGAGCGGTATAGGCCCATACCTCCAGCTCATTATCAGAAGGCTAAAGAAATGTTGAAGGATATGAAGAAAGCTGGGGTGATAAGGGATAGTTGTAGCCCCTGGGCAGCCCCTCTAGTTCTGGTTAAAAAGAAAGATGGTAGTATGAGAATGTGTGTGGATTACAGGCAGGTGAACCGCATAACACACAAGGATGCATACCCGTTACCACGTATAGAGGAATCATTAGCTGCTCTGAAAACGGCTAACTACTTTTCTACCCTTGATCTGACTAGTGGTTACTGGCAAGTGGCTGTGGCTGAGGAGGATCGTGAGAAAACGGCTTTCACCACCCCAATGGGGCTCTGTGAGTTCGACAGAATGCCGTTTGGGCTCAGTAGTGCCCCAGGAACATTTCAGAGAGTGATGGAAAACTGTCTGGGACATCTCAATTTTGAAACCGTGCTGCTATACCTAGACGACGTTATCGTGTATTCCAAGACATATGAGGACCATCTGAAGCACCTGGCAGAAGTGTTTGAGTCCCTGTCCAGGTACGGGATGAAGTTGAAACCCTCAAAATGCCATCTACTCAAGCAGAAGGTACAATACTTGGGGCACATCGTCAGTTCGGAAGGAGTAGCGCCGGACCCAGAGAAAGTCACTGCCATCCAGAAGTGGCCGGAGCCGAAGAACCTTAAGGAAGTGCGACAGTTCCTGGGACTAACGGGTTACTATAGGAGATTCGTGAAAGATTACACGAAGAAGGCAGCCCTTTACAGGACCTCCTAGTAGGACAATCCCTAAAGAGCAGAAACCCTCCTTTCAATTGGGGTAAAGAACAGGCTGAAGCATTCCAAAAGATGAAAGAGATCCTGACAGGTGATGAGATCTTAACCTATCCTGATTACAGCCAACCGTTCCTGTTGTACACCGACGCCAGTAATGAAGGTTGGGAGCAGTTCTCAGTCAGAAGCAGAATGGCCAAGAAAAAGTCATCGCATATGCCAGCAGAAAACTCAGGCCAACTGAAAGGAATCCGGAAAATTATAGCAGCTTCAAGCTAGAGTTTCTGGCGCTGGTCTGGGCCATTACTGAAAGATTTAAGCACTATCTGGCCTCCAATAAGTTCACTGCGTTTACAGACAACAACCCGTTAACGCACCTGGAAACCGCCAAGCTGGGTGCCATGGAGCAGCGATGGATGGCTCGGTTGTCCAATTACCAGTTTACTATCAAGTACCGGGCAGGTCGAAAGAATGCTAATGCTGATGCGTTGTCCCGAAGGCCGCATGACTCTGACACGGAAGAAGAATCGGACGACCTGGAAGAAATTGAGCTACCCGCGTTCCATCGAAATGGGGTAGTCCACGAGCATCGAGTCCACAGAAAGCAGAATGGTGCAACATTAAATCCTTTACCCCATCATAGTTGGAAAGAGACTCAGGACAGTGATCCAGTGGTCAGCCGCATCAAGGAGTTGTTAGACAGGAAGGCTCCTCTCTGGAAAAGGATGCACCTATGTCAGCCAAGCTCCTGTGGAACGAGAAAAGCAGGTTGTTCCTATACCGTGAGAAGTTGTGCAGGAGATACGTCAACCCCAGAACCCATGAAATGGTCTGGCAAATCGTGGTCCCCAAGGCAGACGTCCCAATGGTGTTGGAAGCGTACCACGATCAAGCAGGACACTTTGGCTGGAGGAAGCTGGAGACCCTGTTGAGATGCCGGTTCTACTGGGTAGGGATGCGCAGCTCCGTCGAGAGGTGGTGTCGGAACTGTGGACCCTGTGGTCTCAGAAGAAAGGACTACGGAAGTCAGAAGGCCCCCCTGCAACCTATCCGGACGACTCGTCCCCTGGAGATTGTGGCCCTGGACCACGTCAACTGTCGCCGAGTAGATCTGGATACTCATACGCCTTGACCATGGTGGACCATTACTCCAGATTCTGGTAGTCGTTCCAGTGAAAGACCAGACCGCAGTGACGGCCGCGAAAACCTTTCAAGCAAGCTTCTGCAGACCGCATGGGTATCCCGAGCAAGTCTTAACCGATCAGGGACCTGCTTTTGAAGCGATTTATTCAAGGAATTCTGTCATATGTACGGGTGCAAGAAAATAAGAACAACACCATATCACCCTCAAACCAACGGTCTTTGTGAAAAGATGAACCATATTGTCCTTGACTTGTTGAGATCCATAC
Source organism: Oophaga sylvatica (assembly GCA_033576555.1). Taxonomy (NCBI): domain Eukaryota; kingdom Metazoa; phylum Chordata; class Amphibia; order Anura; family Dendrobatidae; genus Oophaga; species Oophaga sylvatica. The sequence goes on from JARQOD010000006.1 coordinate 326,562,802, forward strand.
CGTTGGAAGACAGGAATCGATGGCCGGATTTACTGCCTGATTTGGTTGATTTGTATAATCATATACCTGTAAGCTCAACTAACTGCACTCCAGCCTATCTTATGAGAGCAAGGCCTGGAAAACTACCAATGGATCTAGAACTTGGAGTGGTAGAACCGGAGGCAGACGACGCTGTTGAGAACTGGGACGTCAATCGGCAAGAGCAATACAGAAGAGTACAAATCTGTGTGGAGGAAAGTCTCAATAAGGCACGGGAGAAACAGGAAGATGTTTACAACCGAAATGCTCCTGCCAAGCCTTTGATGCCTGGAGAGGTAGTATTAAAGAGAAAAAGGAAGATGCATAAACTGGATAATCAGTGGGAGCAAGAACCCTACGTCATACAAGATTCTAAATATGACAATAGAAAAGTCTGTGTCGTCAGTAAGACGGAGGAAGAACAACAACCACTGTGTCCAGAGATCATTTGAAGTTGTGTCCAGAACACTTAAAGAGTTGTGAAAAGAACCCTGTCCTCAATCAAAGAGAAAGAAAGGAAGAGGTCATACACACCGATCTGGGAGATTTTCCTGCGGATTGGCCCCGACTGGGAGATGCTGTGATAATTCCAGTGTTGCAGTTTTATCAGCCACAAGAGGAAGTTTTACCTCCAGTTGTGCCTGTGGTGCCAGTTGAGCCCGCTCAGGAGTTACCCATCCCAGCAACACCTCAACCTGTGGAACCTCAAGATGGATCATCTGAAGCAGCGCCCCATACTATGGGATCCCTGGTGAAGCTGACTCACACCGCCCAGCCATCAGTACGCTTGCCAGATCCATAGAAAGGTTAAGGCAGTTCTATAGTTTGCCGTTACGCAGTGCAGACAGATCGCAACTTGTTATACCTGAAACTACACCACGTAGATCAGAAAGAATCACAAAAGGGAAATTACCCATTAGATATCAGCAGTGATTATAACGAATTGATGTAAATATATTGTGAAAAGTCTATATATATAAATGTGTTTTTCCCTATTATGTCTTCGTTTAACAATGGACTCAGAGGCTGAGGACTGAGCCAGCCCAAAAACTGTATCCTGTAAATAGTTGCACTAAAGTGCCTTCTTAATGGTTTCACATGAAACCTTGACTCACCTCTGAACCAAAAACCCGTGTGGTGTGGCACTGAGTGAGGTCTGCATTTGGATGTCCTGCAGCCCACCCAGGACCCACGTTGAAGGTTTGGTGCGGGTCCTTCACAAGTATCTTGTATATATATTTATTAAATGCTATTTGATACTTTTGTATTTCTATATGTAAAATGTTATTGTTCGTAACGTTCAAGGTGTTCTCACCTCCCGGATGGGAAGAAGTTAATGTTTGTTGTTATGCATAAACAAAATTTTCTGTCTCTTTATATTTTACAGCCCGGGAGTGCTGTCATTTACCATGGGGGAATGTGTAGCCCTGGTACACAATACCAGGAGGATGAGTGGAGAGGTAACAGTTAAGGTCTCTTCATGACATCATGTACACTTCTGACACGCCCAGCAGGGGTGTGGAAGGGAGTGATTTCTAGTCAGTCAGTTTCCTGTCCTTGGACAGAGTAGACGTGTCCAGTTTAAGTCTATCATCAGTTCAGAAAGTGGAGTCTGGTGTAGGTGTCTGTATACACCTTAGTCTAGTCAGAGCTGTGCCCCACTGGAAGAAAGACTGAACTATCTATTAAGAGACAAGCAAGGCGAAGGACAAAGTGGAAGGAAGATAATTGGAAAAGTGCTTTTGACTTGGAAAAGTCCTGCACGTTGCCACCGGTTACTGGGGACCGAAGGATCACTATTGTACAGCATAGTGAAGAGAAAACCAGGAATCTACCGGACCCTAGGTCGCGGCAGACAAGCCCCTTATAGTCAGAACGTAGCTGGAGTCAGGGGGTGTGAAGACTTTGAGTTAGTGCACGACAAGAAAAGGATTCAGCTCCCTCGCAGGAAGGCTTCTAACACAAATTTGACTGGGCAGAACAGCTAAAGATTAGCTGGAATCATAGAGAGGACTACGCTTCAGGCTGGTCGTACTCAGCTTCATTGGAAAGTAAAGGAGGCCCCTAACTTGCTTAGCTGTTGCCTCAAAGCTCATCCTCCATCAACCCCATCAGCCTCCCCGGGACCTGCCTTATCATCTTGCAAGTAAAGGTATGGAAAGACGTTGACTGTGTGAGACTGAGTTATTATTGCATGCCTGCACAATCCCTACCTAACTACCGACCAGAGGGAAGAGTCCCACCTGTAGGGGACCCGACATCTAGCTGCCTCACCATCCCCTCAGAGATCTACAGCAGCGCTGGTACAAATTACCAGAAGACTACAGGTGGCGTCACGAACTGTAAATATATCTATCCCCTGTAAATATTCCCCCAACATACGCCAGACCGCCAGGGCCACAGACCGAGCCACAGCTACCTGTGACAATCCCCATAGACTTCCATGGGCTCGGCTCTGAGTACCCCATTGCCCTGGTAACCCACAATTGTGGTGGCGGGTCGACACAGAAACATAAAAAGAAATGACTGATCTGTGGCAAAGAGTACCTTGACAAACCATAATTCTTCTGGGAAAATGTTCTGTGGACAGATGAAACAAAAGGAGAGCTTTTTGGCAATGCAAAGCAACAGTTTGTTTAAAGACAGCACAATGAAGCTTATAAGGAAAAGAACCCCCTACCAACAGTTAAGAATGGTGGAGGATCCATAATGCTGTGGGTTCCTTTGCTGCGTCTGATACTGATGGCCTTGACAGTATCACAGAAATCATGAAATCAGAGAATTATCAAGTGATTTTAAAGCTAAATGTTCTACCCAGTGTAATAAAACTTGGTTTGAGTCAAAGATCATGGGTCTTCCAGCCAGACAATGACCCAAATCACACATCCAAAAGTACACGTGAATGGTTGAAAAAGAAAGAACGGACTGTTTTAAAATGGCCAGCAATGAGTTCTGACCTCAATCCCATTCAAAATCTTTGGGGTGAGCTGAAATTTGCCATTGGGAAAAAGAACCCTGCAAACATTCAAGAGTTTTAACAAATTGCAAAGGAAGAGTGGGAGAAAATACCAGCTGAGAAGTGCAAGAAGCTTGAAGCAAGAAGCAAGAAGGCTACAAGAAATGTTTGGAGGCTGTCATCAGTGCCAAAGGGTGGGCAACCAAGTATTAATTAGGGATGTGTGTCGACCCGCCACCACAATTGTGGGTTACCAGGGCAATGGGGTACTCAGAGCCGAGCCCGTAGAAGTCTATGGGGATTTTGTCACAGGTAGCTGTGGCTCGGTCTGTGGCCCGGGCGGTCTGGCGTATGTTGGGGATATATTTACAGGGGATTGATTTATGTACAGTTCGTGACGCCACCTGTAGTCTCTGGTAGTTAGTACCAGCGCTGCTGTAGATCTCTGAGGGGATGGTGAGGCAGCTAGATGTCGGGTCCCCTACAGGTGGGACTGGTCCCTCAAAGTCTATGTGAGTAGTGAAGTCGAGTGCGGTTAAAGAACACAGTCTCACACGGTCAGCGTCTTTCCATACCTTTACTTGCAAGATGTTAAGGCAGGTCCCAGGGAGGCTGATCCACGGAGAGTGTATTTTGAGGCAGCAGCTGGACAAGTTAGGGGCCTCCTTTATCTCCAATATAACGAGTGCAACTAGCATGAAGCGTAGTTCCCTCTAATCTTCAGCAATGCTTGCTGTACCTGCCCAGTCAGCTTAGTGTTAGGGGCCTTCCTGTGAAGGAGCTGAATACTTATGTAGTCCTGCAGAACTCCGAAGCCTTCACTCCCCTGACCCCAGCTACGTGCTGACTATAAGGGGCTTGTCTGCCGCGACCTAGGGTCCGGTAGATTCCTGGTTGTCCTGTCACTGTGCCTGAAGCAACAGTGACTCTTCGGTCCCCAGTGACCGGTAGAAACGTGCTGGACTTCTGCAATCCGTTAAGCACAATCTTATAAATCCACTTGCCTTTCGCCTTGTCCACGCTGGTAACATAAGCACTCTTACTAGCCAAGGGTCGAGCAGTCACTTCTTTCCTTTTCCTTCCAATCAAGTTCGCCACAGATGCTCAGTTATCACAGGCAGGAGCACGTCACTGTACCTGATACTGTCCTCTAGACAGGAATGCTGAAGACTTTCTGGGTTACAACTTGTTCTTTCCTTCAATGTATGCTGAGGAGATGACACAGCTCTGACCAGACTAAGGCGTATTCCAACACCTATACCAGACTCCACTTTCCAAGCTGATGAGATAGCAATCTAGACTCCTTCACTGTAGTCCAGACGCAGACTCTTCACGTCCTTACTGCCCGAAGACAGGAACTAGACTAAACTGACCAAAATCACTCCTACACATACCTTCTTGACCACTCCCTAGAGTATACTCCACTACCCTAAGGGTGTGCCTAGTGTGTGTAGAGTGAATGCATATTGAGCATTAAGCCGCTGCCTCTCCATACACTCTCCAGGGTACTGCGTGTGCCTACCACCAGGGCTACACATTCCCCATGGTAAACGACAGCACTCCCGGGCTGTGAAATACAAAAGACATTTTATTTATACAATAACAATAACATCTTCCCACCCGGGAGGTAAGATCACCTTGAACGTTACAAACTTTAATACAAAAATACAAATAGTATCAAATGTCATTCAATAAATAAATTTACAAATATACTTGTGAAGGACCCGCACCAAACCTTCAACGTGGGTCCTGGGTGGGCTGCAGGACGTCCAATTGCAGACCTCACTCAGTGCCACACCATACGGGTTTTGTTTTTCAGAGGTAGATATGGATGGTTTTTGTAAAACCAAGATAGGGCACCGGAGTGCAACTATATACAAGAATGTTCCGGGTTAGCATAGTCCTTAACCTCAAAAGTCCATTTGTAAAGAAAGACATAATAAATCACATTATCAAAGTGCAAACTTTTTATCATCTATCAATTATCAATTACCATCTATCAATTACCAATTACCCAGCCGGGCATTCTATAACTAGAAATATATATATTCATTATATATAACTTGTGCAAAACTCTTTCTCAAAAACATTTTAAACTTTCTGCTATGGTACTGATGGTAGACCCGATATGGATCTCACCAACTCTTTACTATTTATTCTTTTTCTGCAAATACTTTTTCCACTACATTTTCCACCCCGGGGGCTGGAACAACGCAATGGGCCCTTGATCCCAAGACCAGCAAATCATGTGCTGCGATCAGGGTCTGGGTCGCAACAGTTCTGGTGCGAACCTCCAGGGGCGCAACTGGTACAGTCTCTCCACATGACACCGATTGCGTCTCAATTACCGTTAGCGATATAGACCGCGTCAGGGTTTGCGATCTAGACTGGGTCGCATGTGGCGATGAAGAGGTGACTTTAATTCGTGATGCACTCTGGGTCGCTAGTTGCGATGACTTTTCAGGGGGCGATGCTGGGGCACGGCCCGACGCTGCTTGAGCTGGAAACGGGGACGCGGTGGTAATGGTGACGGTACCTGCGTCTGGGACGGGGTCGCGGACGATGGCGACGTTCAGGGCATACCACCCCTTCATTCCCCAATGTCGCGTATAGGTGACTATGTCGCCGTTTACTAAGTCCCTCCCGGGATGGCCTTGTGGCAGGTGAGATTCCACGTCACGCCTGCTGACGAAGACCGCTGGGTAGAGGCCCGGTTCTCGGATAAAGCCCCAGCCCTTCCGGAGCTGGAACTCAGCCACACACCCCCGCCGCCGCGGTTCCCGTAAGGTACCTTTGTCGCGACGGACAGTCTCCTTGTCGGCAATCAGCTCAGCATACTGTCGCTGGCGGTTCTTCTGGATTTCCCGCTCTTCCTCCTGCTGGCGCCTCTTTTTCTCACGACTCCGCCATTCTTGCTCCCACTGGGCGGTGTAGGCGACGTCATCCAGGCGCGCCATTTCGTCCCAGTCCACATCTGGTAGTGACGGACAGGACCCCTCCGGTGTCCCTGCCGGGGACCGATAATCTGCTGCGGCCTCTTGGCCGGGCGGGCGTTCCGGGATTGGCTGTACCTCCTCAACCTCCTCCGCATCCACCGCTTCACCAGTGGGATCGGGAACGGTACTTTCGGGGGCAGCCTCCGGTTGCTCCTTCGCCTTGGGCAGCAGACTTTTCGGTTTTCGGAATCGTGGGGGTTCGTTGAGGGGAGGGGACGCCGTGTTTGTCATTTGCCACTTCAGCAGGTTACAGCGGCGTCTCTCTATCTCCTCCAGGCCAGGTTGGAACATCTTTAGGCGTGCGTTCTCCTCCTGAAGCTCCAACAACGCCTGTTGCAGGTGCAGGATGGCATAAGTCTCCGATGCCGATGGCAGCTTGGCGGGGGCCCGGGGCCTGCCTTCCTCCGCTGCCCCACTCGGCTGCGCACGTCCTGCCTCCATCATGTTCCAGAAGATCCTCTCTTCTTTCTGCGGAGACATCCGGTCTCTTCCGTGGAGGTGGGGTTTGCGTCTCCTCCTCCTCCTCGCAGGGAAGGTGAAGAGGAGGCGGACCTCCTTTGCTGTAGGGCAGAACCGCATGTTGTAGTAGCACTTTGAGAGGGCAGGCATTTTCTTCGCGCCACAGGGGGGTAGACGCCCACGAAGGTACGCCCACCTTCTTCTCCAGCGCCTGAGGGCGCGAATATGGCGACAAAAATGGCGATTTTGGCGCCAAAAGTGCAAACAGTCCTTTTTACAAAAACAAGTTCTTAGGCACGCAGGGCTCGCAATTTCGCGAGTTTGGTATCCTGTTCGTGACGCCAAGTTTTGTTGTGTCGACCCGCCACCACAATTGTGGGTTACCAGGGCAATGGGGTACTCAGAGCCGAGCCCGTAGAAGTCTATGGGGATTTTGTCACAGGTAGCTGTGGCTCGGTCTGTGGCCCGGGCGGTCTGGCGTATGTTGGGGATATATTTACAGGGGATTGATTTATGTACAGTTCGTGACGCCACCTGTAGTCTCTGGTAGTTAGTACCAGCGCTGCTGTAGATCTCTGAGGGGATGGTGAGGCAGCTAGATGTCGGGTCCCCTACAGGTGGGACTGGTCCCTCAAAGTCTATGTGAGTAGTGAAGTCGAGTGCGGTTAAAGAACACAGTCTCACACGGTCAGCGTCTTTCCATACCTTTACTTGCAAGATGTTAAGGCAGGTCCCAGGGAGGCTGATCCACGGAGAGTGTATTTTGAGGCAGCAGCTGGACAAGTTAGGGGCCTCCTTTATCTCCAATATAACGAGTGCAACTAGCATGAAGCGTAGTTCCCTCTAATCTTCAGCAATGCTTGCTGTACCTGCCCAGTCAGCTTAGTGTTAGGGGCCTTCCTGTGAAGGAGCTGAATACTTATGTAGTCCTGCAGAACTCCGAAGCCTTCACTCCCCCTGACCCCAGCTACGTGCTGACTATAAGGGGCTTGTCTGCCGCGACCTAGGGTCCGGTAGATTCCTGGTTGTCCTGTCACTGTGCCTGAAGCAACAGTGACTCTTCGGTCCCCAGTGACCGGTAGAAACGTGCTGGACTTCTGCAATCCGTTAAGCACAATCTTATAAATCCACTTGCCTTTCGCCTTGTCCACGCTGGTAACATAAGCACTCTTACTAGCCAAGGGTCGAGCAGTCACTTCTTTCCTTTTCCTTCCAATCAAGTTCGCCACAGATGCTCAGTTATCACAGGCAGGAGCACGTCACTGTACCTGATACTGTCCTCTAGACAGGAATGCTGAAGACTTTCTGGGTTACAACTTGTTCTTTCCTTCAATGTATGCTGAGGAGATGACACAGCTCTGACCAGACTAAGGCGTATTCCAACACCTATACCAGACTCCACTTTCCAAGCTGATGAGATAGCAATCTAGACTCCTTCACTGTAGTCCAGACGCAGACTCTTCACGTCCTTACTGCCCGAAGACAGGAACTAGACTAAACTGACCAAAATCACTCCTACACATACCTTCTTGACCACTCCCTAGAGTATACTCCACTACCCTAAGGGTGTGCCTAGTGTGTGTAGAGTGAATGCATATTGAGCATTAAGCCGCTGCCTCTCCATACACTCTCCAGGGTACTGCGTGTGCCTACCACCAGGGCTACACAGATGCCTTTATTGCTGCACATGCTGTTTATTCTGTTTCTTCTTTGAAATTGCAACATGTAAGTTGAAAAACAATTTTTTATTGTTGTATTATTTTGGAGCACTAATTAAAAAATCCTGAGGGTATAACTCTGGTACATTTGCATTTATTTCTGAAGATATTGTGCAGTCCATGAAAAAAATGAAGAGGTGCCAATAACGATGAGCAGGACTGTAGGTATAAGTATCTACAATAGTATAGTTACCACTGCTAGGGATATGCCAGGCACCATGTCCCTTCACAACGATGCACGTTTCACATTGCTTCTTATGGGTACAATTTTTAATCCATTATTAAAATACAGTGCACCAGTTCAACACTATAAAGTATTTAAATTAGAATCTGTTTAGTAATGTCTCTGTGTAATGCAAAATAAACGTATGAAATGAAGAATGTCTGCAATGTTCCAGTATATTTTCCAATAGCTTCTATCAGTTTATGTCTTATTGACACAAGATTTCCACCACGACTTCCTTTTCACTGTTAAATCTGTCAGTAACACAACACCAGGATATCTATAAAGTTCTTTATTAAAAATGTCGTTTGCATTTACGTTTCAGAGTCATGTCACTTTCCTTTCTCTTTGTGAGGTTGGCAGCCACTCTGCCTTCTATAGCAAAGTACACACATGCATAATTACTATATCTCTTATTATAAAGTAATGTGTTTGCCCATTTACTACAAGCTACAAGTGATTTCCTGAAGCTTATCTTCATATCTCACACTAGCACTGTTTAGCTATGAGGAATTCTCAGGACTCTTGGAAGGGTGTGAAGATAGGCAATGAACTGTGATAGAGAGGAAACATTCACTTTCCAATGTAGAATAATTATCGTAGTCTTTCATGTGCGAAAGAAAATTCTAAGCTCCATCATATCTTGTGTCAAATCTGCTTCCAAATACTTCAACTTTTTTTAAATATTTTTTACCAATCTATAATCCGTATGCGTAAGACGTAAAGGACTTACTTGGACCTTGGAACAGCTGTTTGGTTTCACGCCACCAAATCTGTGCCGTTGAATATAGCATGCACATAAGTCGATGTTTTATATGGAAATATTATCTTTTGGGTTCAGTCAGATGATTCCCTTTTGTGGGTTGCCTATACTATTTAAATCAAAAGTAGTACTGCCCCTAGGAATGTTCATTGCATTATGTTAGGGAAGAACCCTACCATCCTGTATCCTTCACCTCCCTGAACAGGGTTAGGTAAAAAAAAGGAGGAGTTCCTTTCTTAAGTGTGTAATGTCACCAAGACAGGCAAGGAAGTGATTCCTGAGTCTGCTGGAATTGAGGGTAGATGAGTATTGTGTTCTACCAATGTGAGAAAAAGAGATGGTGCATGTAAGAGCAGAAGACAGATCAAAGGAGACAGTTTAAAGCCTAAGGGCCCCGTGTCACATAGCGACGCACCAGCGATCCCAACAACGATATGAACTTGTCAGGATCGCTGGCGTGTAGCTACATGATCGCTGGTGAGCTGCCAAACAAGCAGCGATCAGGACAGCGACACTGCGGGTAACGTCGCTTAGTAACCCGCAGTGTGCGTTGGATACCAGCCCGCTGATGCAGGGAGCTGGTAACCAAGGTACACTTCGGGTTTCCAGGCGCTGCGCGATGCCTGGAAACCCGATGTGTACCTTGGTTACCAGCTCCCCTGCAGCAGCGCGCTGGTATCCAACATACACATAGGGTTTCCAGGCACAGCCCCGCGCCTGGAAACCCGATGTGTACCTTGGTTACCAGCTGATCGCTGGTCTCCTGCCTGCCACACGCAGCGATGCGTGCTGGCCAGCGGGAGACCAGCGATCACAAAAAAGTACAGGCATTTCTGACACGACCAGCGATTCACAGCAGGGGCCTGATCGCTGAGTACATGTCAGACATAGCGAGATCGCTGCTGAGATCACTGTTGCGTCACAAAACTTGTGACTCAGCAGCGATCTCACTAGCGATCTCGCTATGTGAGACGGGGCCCTAAGAGCAATGGCATCAAATGTAACCATGTGAAAACAAAGAGGGACCTTCTCTTCCCATTTAGCTAGGCATTAGTTGGTTAGTGAATATGTCTGTATCTAGGGCCAAACTCCTACTTCACCTCCTAAACCTTGTGTTTGAGTCATCGACTCTGAGAGTAGCATTCTTGTGGTTCCAGTTCACAAAATGTGAGTTGTTTTATCATGCCAAAGTTTTGAGTGGAATTCTACACACCCAACTAGACCTGTGCAAATGAAGTAAAGAAAAACTGTGAAATGGCAAACTTAAAGGGCAAAGCTAGTATTTATATGTGCAGATGATTTCTACCCATAATGAGCACCGATCTACAATATAGACACTTGTTATATGGGCCAATCTAAACTTTTTGATGACTGAATAATCATTCGGCCCAGAGGCGTAGCTAGGGTTTTGGTTTAGGGGGGGGGGCGGAAACTTCTGAGTGGGCCCCTAACCAGAGAACCTCAGCAAATGACCGCGCTGTTGCCAAAAATAATCTATATATAAAAAGACCAATATTGATATCACCGCCATATGGTCAGTGGCAAATAATACCAGTCCTACAGAACATATAACAGAGTTACAGATAATGACTTACCGCTGACGTTCTTTCTGATGGAATCGTTCACTTTTCCCGTCTTTTCCATCTGGCCCAGACCGACATGACGCCTCCTCCAGCCAGGACTAGACTGTAGAGAATACAACAAATTTCACTTCTCATATTTCCAGCACTGTCACGGTCACCAATTGGACTATTCTCAACCTGCACAAACTCCTCATCCTGCTGATACCCCAATACTGAGCTACTGCTGCCGTATGTGTCCCTATTACTGCACCTCATACCCCAATACTGAGCCCCTGCTGCCATATGTGTCCCTATTACTGCACCTCATACCCCAATACTGAGCCGCTGCTGCCATATGTGTCCCTATTACTGCCCTGATACCTCAATACTGAGCCGCTGCTGCCGTATGTGTCCCTATTACTGCACCTGATACCCCAATACTGAGCCACTGCAGCCGTATGTGTCCCTATTATTGCACCTGATACCCCAATACTGAGCCACTGCTGCCGTATGTGTCCCTATTACTGCACCTCATACCCCAATACTGAGCCGCTGCTGCCGTATGTGCCCTATTACTTCACCTCATACCCTAATACTGAGCCGCTGCTGCCGTATGTGTACCCTATTACTGAGCCTGCTGCTGGGTTGTGTGCCTAAATCTGCACCTCTAGAATTGTTCTGGTGCATCAAACAAAGCATGCCCTCTAGAATATAGTAAATTGCCTGGTGCAAGTGCCCAAGAAAACAGTGCCCACATTTTGTCCCTAATTAATATTCCTGTGCCCTTGACAGTCACAGTAACCGAGTTCCCCTATAACAATAATGCCCACTTTACATTTAATAATGTCCCAAGTCCCCACTGTACAGCTCCCTATACACCGTATAATGCCCCCCACTGATAATACGACCCCTTAATATCCCCAATATTTTAATGGCTCCACACTGTATGATGGCCCCCCACTATAATCCCACACTGTATGATGGCCCCTCACTGTAATCTCCACACTGTATGATGGCCCCCACTGTATCTCCACACTGTTAATGGCCCTCACGTAATTTCCACACTGTATGATGGCCCCTAGATAGCATCCATATAGCGTAATACACCAGATAGTCCTCAATATAGTATAATACACTCCCCATAGGCAGAGTCTATAATATAATGCACCCCCATAGGTAGCTTTATTTTGGTCTCATCTATCCGGAAAACAATGTTTCAGTACCTTACTGGCATTTCCAGGTGATCTTTTGCAAATTTCAGCCAGTGAGCAATGCTCTTTTTGGAGAGTAATGGCTTTCTTCTTGCAATACTGCCATGTGCATTATTCTGGCAAAATTGGAAGCTGGCATGTTTAGTCGGGCTGTGCTGCGGTAATTAATGAATTAATAGCCTTGAGATTTCAAAACGGTTTTTATTAGTACCAGCGGGTTTCTGCCCTGGACCGGCACCTTTCTCAAGGTATAAAAACTTTTTTTGTCATTATACCTCAGGAAGAACTTTCTCTGGCAGCCATGAGGCAGCAGCAGCAGCTTTCCATGCCTTCATAGGTCTTGTGGCTGTACACAACACCTCTAGGTGAGCGCTACCATTGATTATACCTATCCCTTACCAGACAATATTGCCCTATTTTGTGGGCACTTCTGTTCCTCTCCAGAGCTTATCAATGTACATTATAGTTCATTGTCCTCCTGATGAGACCTTTAGTTGCTTAGAGGTTACCTTAGGTTTCTTTGTCACCTCTTGGACTAATTTGCTCTTGGAATGGTCATTGTTAATTGATCAATAATAATGCACCCCCATAGGTAGCCTCTGTATTATAATGCACTCCCCATAGGTAGCCTCTGTATTATAATACACACCCATAGGCAGCCTCTGTAGTATAATGCACCCCCATAGGCAGCCTCTGTATTATAATGTACCCCCATAGGCAGCCGCTATATTATAATGCACTCCCCATAGGGAGCCTCTGTATTATAATGCACCCCCATAGGCAGCCTCTATAGTATAATGCACCCCCATAGGCAGCCTCTGTATTATAATGCACACCATAGGCAGCCTCTGTATGATAATGCACCCCATAGTAGCCTCTGTATTATTATGCACCCCCATAGGCAGCCTCTGTATTATAATGCACCCTCATAGGCCGCCTCTGTATATAAATGCACACCTATAGGCCGCCTCTGTATTATATGCACCCCCATAGGCAGCTCTCGTATTATAACCACTACCCCCTGCTGGGTATCGCTGATCGTCGCTGAATGCCTGGACCATTTTTTGATCGTTGGTCTCCCGCTGTCCAGCGTGCATCGCTGCGTGTGACAGCTGGAGACCAACGATCAGCGAGCTGGTTGCTGGTATCCAATGTACATATCGGGTAACTAAGCACGCGCGGCACCTAGTTACCCGATATGTACCCTAGATACCGGCTCTCAGCTTCTGCTATAGAGCGCTGAGAGCCGGTATCCAATGTACATATCGGGTAACTAGGTGCCGCGTGGTGCTTAGTTACCCGATATGTACATTGGATACCGGCTCTTAGCGCTCTTCAGCAGAAGCTGAGAGCCGGTATCTAGGGTACATATCGGGTAACTAGGTGCCGCGCAGCACTTAGTTACCCGCTGTTTACACTGGATACCAGTGTGCTCGCTGGTTCTGATCGCTGGTGAGTCTGCCTATGTGACAGCTCACCAGCGACCACAAAGAGACGCAGCAACGATCCCTGCCAGGTCGTATCGTTGTCGGGATCGCTGCTGGGTCGCTGAGTGTGACGGTACCCTTATGTTTTTACTGCTTTCTGCTTAATGTAAAAAAAAAAGTTTTTAAATGTTTTGACAAGTAACAATTTTAAGCCCTTTCATCATTTTATCTGTACAAATACAGCTCATTCTTGTAAGACCGATATGTCCTTCATTAACGCTAAGTAGGTTTAGAGTTTTATCATATGTTGTGGAAATCCAGTATTTACTTTATTGTTTCCTGAACTTCTGCTTTGGGTTGTTTCTTTTTCATTTTTTATGCACACAAGTAGGTGACTTTTCCTTCCTTTAATAAGTGTCCTTTATGGATAAATGGAATTGATAGATGGGTCATAAATGTGTCATTGGAATTTTGCTGAACTGTTCATGTACAGTACTAATGATTACCTATCACTAGCGCCCAGCACATGCCATCTGCCCAACCCCATTTATTTTATGTTAGTGTGTAAAGTCTTCAACCCTTTCCCTTGAAAACTGAAATAAATTACCAATGTCACTTGCACAGAAAGCTTTGTCCTGCAGACAAAATGTAACAAGGTCATGGAAGCTGGACGCTTCCGTATCTAATTAAATGCTTCCTGTAAGTCTTTGCTTCTTGTTGGGCTGGAATATGAACTGTAAGAAACCCTTTGCCTTAAAACCTGCTTCCTGTTTAACAAGATTTTACAAGCCCAACCAAATATATGTAACACCACAAAACCTTTCTAAATACATCTGTGCGACGCTCATTCTCATTCTCCAGTCTCATTCAATGTCCATTCTCAGTCTGCTAACATCAGTGATTCAGTGTGGCAATCCTTTTAACACAGGCCAAGGTGCAAACATTCTTTGCTCAGACAGAGTCAGTAGAGAAACCAGTGAAAGGTTGATTTAAGATGCAAACATTATAAAGTATTTATCAAGAGCAGGTGATTTTGGACGTCTGGCAACAAACAAAGGAGTCGACCGAATCCTTAAATGCGGATTTCTGATTTTATGTTAATAAACCTTATTTAGCATATAAATTAAAAGTTACACAGCTTTCTAATATACTTTGCGTTTTAATTCCAAACCTTTTCATGTCTGTTGTGAGTGATTGAGATCATTAACAGGCTTTAAGGAAAGTGGAGCCAAATGCTCTTATACACCGAAAATAACAAACAGAACAGGTGCTCAACATCCCCGGGTACAGCGCCACCTTCCTCACCCTGTTTGAGTTTCTGCGTTTTGGCTGCAGCATTGACATTACATCGCCAGCACTGCAGCCAATCACTGCCTGTTCCGAGGTAGACGGTCTTGAGTTTTGCATAGCCGCTGAGCTCATTGATTGGCCGCAGTGGTTATGTATGTGCTCTGGCAACGTGAAGTTTCTGCTGTAGCCAAAAGACGGAGACCAAATCAGCAGGGAGCTAGCGCCAGACCTGGGGAGGGAGAATATCTGTTCCCTTTGTTATTTTAAGTATATATAGTGCTGCTTGAAAGATTGTGAACCTTTCAGAATATTCCATATTTCTGCCTACATTTAACCAATTTTCACCTAATTCCTAAAAGTAAATAAATAGAACTCAAACAAATGAGTCAAAAAAATATTAAACTTTGTCATTTTTTTATGGAGGAAAATGATCAAGTATCACATTTGTATTTAGCAAAAGTATGTGAGCCTTTGCTTTCAGATTCTGATGTCACTCCATTGTGCAGCAATAACTGTATATAAAGTTTCCCAGTAAATGATCATTAGTGTTACACATCAGTTTGGAATAATTTTAGCCCATTTCTTCCTACAAAAAAACCTTCAACTCTGTTATGTTGGTTTATTTTCTTGTATAAACTGCTTGCTTCAGGTCCTTCGACAACATTTCTATAGGATTAAGGTCAGGACTTTGACTAGTCCATTCCAAAAACTTTAATTTTATTCTACTCTATCCATTCTTTTGCAGAAGTTGGGTTGTTGTCTTGCTGAATTAGCCACTTTCTCTTGAAATTCTACTTATTCACGGATGTCCTGACATTTTTCTTCAGAATTTACTGATTAAATTCAAAATGATTCCATCAGTGGTGGCAACTAGTCCTGGCCCAGATGCAGCAAAATAGGTTCACACCATGCTACTAGCACCAACATGTTTCTCATATGGTATGCATGAGGTTTTTCTCATTTAAACCAAAAAGCTTTGTTTTGGTCTCATCTATCCGGAAAACAATGTTTCAGTAGCTTATTGGCATTTCCAGGTGATCTTTTGCAAATTTCAGCCAGTGAGCAATGCTCTTTTTGGAGAGTAATGGCTTTCTTCTTGCAATACTGCCATGTGCATTATTCTGGCAAAATTGGAAGCTGGTATGTTTAGTGGGGCAGTGCTGCGGTAATTAATGAATTAATAGCTTTGAGATTTCAAAACGGTTTTTATTAGTACCAACGGGTTTCTGCCCTGGACCGGCACCTTTCTCAAGGTATAAAAACTTTTTTTGTCATTATTCCTCAGGAAGAACTTTCTCTGGCAGCCACGAGGCAGCAGCAGCTTTCCATGCCTTCATAGGTCTTGTGGCTGTACACAACACTTCTAGGTGAGCGCTACCATTGATTATACCTATCCCTTACCAGACAATATTGCCCTATTTTGTGGACACTTCTGTTCCTCTCCAGAGCTTATCAATGTACATTATAGTTCATTGTCCTCCTGATGAGACCTTTAAGGTACTGCCACACTACTCGATCCCGCTAGCGATCTCGTTAGCGTTGCATACTAATGAGATCGCTAGCGGGATTGTTTCTATATCGCTAAATGCTGCCGCATTTAGCGATATAGTTAACGACGCTATCGCCGTTAGCGATCTTCTTAACGACTTTAGCGGTACAAAAGTACCGCTAAATCGCTAAGAAAAGGTGCCACACAGCGATTAGATACTTACCCAGCGGGAGCGACAGCGATGAAATAGGGTCCGGAGCGATTCCAGCGACGAGCGAGATCACAGCAGGAAGCTCGTCGCTGGAAGCTGCCGCACTGAACAATATCGCTAACAGGATCGCTAAATAGTGACGTTTTTTAGCGATCCCGTTAGCGATATTGTTTAGTGTGGCATACCCTTTAGTTGCTTAGAGGTTACCTTAGGTTTCTTTGTCACCTCTTGGACTAATTTGCTGTTGAAATGGTCATTGTTAATTGATCAATTCAAGGAAGGGTTATAATGGTCTTGGCTTTCCTCCATTTATACTCAATCTGTCTGACTCTGGTTTGGTGGTGTTCAAACTCTTTAGAGATCGTTTTGTAACGTTTTCCAGCCTGATGATCATCAACAATTCTTCTTCTGAGGCCCACAGAAATCTCCTTTGCTTGGCTCATAATACACTTCCACAAATGTGTTGTGAAGATCAGACATTGATAGATCCCTGTTATTTAAAAAAATCAGGCTGCCTGCTCACACATGGTTTTCAACACATTGACTGAAAATACTAGATTCTTATTTTACCTTCAAATTACCTGTTAATGCTAAAAGTTCACTAACAAAATATTCATATAGCACATAATATATGACCAGGTTAAGAACGTAACAAAAGTAAAAGATTCCCCCTATATGTGAAGAGAAATAGAAAGCAAAGGTGGAGTACTCCTATGAACTATTTGAACAAAAAAACACTGCTGGAGTAACCACAAACCACCAAGGAAATATTAAAAGGAATTATATTAGAACATATTAAAATGTAACATTACATATATAACGTCGTGGTCTAATTAGGAAGAAAACATATGAAAAGGACTGTCAAATAACAGTTACACCCATAGGAGAAGCATATGCTGTCATCGATGATTTCCTCAATACACATAACATTGTGGGTTATAGTTAAATTAGTGACAAAATGAACAATTGGTGGAGGAAGGTTGAACTTGATGGACCCAAGTCTTTTTTCAACCTATGTAGCTATGTAACTATGTAACTGTTAATATTTCTTTGGTGGTTTATGGCTACTTCAGCAGTGGCCTTTCATTCAAATAATACTAAAGTTCACAAACTTTTTCCACTCACAGATGTCATATTGGATCATTTTCCTCAATATAAAAGACAATCTAATATTTTTATAATACAATAGGGGTTCTCCATAGCTTAACCCATTAATGACCACTGATACGTGTTTTTACTGACCTGAGATATAAGAGAATAGCATCCCCATACAGGTGAAAATCCAGGAACTGTCGGCTGTACACTATAGCTGACACCTTGCTGTATCATCCACGATCAGTGTTGGCACCGTCCATATCTGTTTAACCCTTAAGGGCCCGTCTCACACAACGATCTCGCTAGCGAGATCGCTGCTGAGTCACTAGTTTTGTGACACAGCAGCGAGCTCAGCAGCGATATCGCTGTGTGTGACATTCAGCTACGATCAGCCCCCTGCCGGGTATCACTGATCGTCGCTGAAATGTCTGGACATTTTTTTGATCGCTGGTCTCCCGCTGACAGGCACGCATCGCTGCGTGTGACAGGCGGGAGACCAGCGATCCGCTGGTAACCAAGGTACACAGCGGGTTTCCAGGCGCAGGGCTGTGCCTAGAAACCCGCTGTGTACCTTGGATACCAGCGCCCTGATGCAGGGAGCTGGTAACCAAGGTACACAGCTGGTTTCCAGGCACCGCGCAGCGCCTGGAAACCCGATGTGTACCTTGGTTACCAGCTCCCTGCATCAGGGCGCTGGTATCCAAGGTACACTGCGGGTAACTAGCGATGTTTACCCGCAGTGTCCTTGTGCTGATCGTTGCCTGAGCTGCCTGTTTGGCAGCTCAGCAGCGATAATATAGCGATACACCAGCGATCCTGATCGTTGTCGGGATCGCTGGTGTATCGCTATGTGAGACCCAGCCTTTAGATGCTGCTGTCAATAGTGACTATCTCATATAAATAGTTAACAGTGTGAGGGCTCCCTCTATAAACCCCATCGTCACCTTGGGATCATGATTGTGTGGTCCTGATGTTTGCCATGGCAATTCATGGCCAAATACCGGCCTTAGGGCCCTGTCACACATAGCGACACACCAGCGATCCCGACAATGATTTGAACTTGTCAGGATCGCTGGTGTGTCGCTACATGATTGCTGGTGAGCTGCCAAACAGGCAGCTCTCAGCAGCGATCAGGACAGCGACTATGTGGGTAACAAGCGATGCACGTCGCTTAGTTACCCGCAGTGTACGTTAGATACCAGCGCGCTGGTGCAGGGGAGCTGGTAACCAAGGTACACATCGGGTTTCTAGGCGCCTAGAAACCCGATATGTACTTTGGATACCAGCTCCAGCTCGCTGATCGCTGGTCTTCCGCCTGCCACACGCAGCGATGCGTGGTGGCCAGCAGGAGACCAACGATCAAAAAAATGTCCAGGACATTCAGCGACGATCAGCGATACCCAGCAGGGGGGCTGGTCGTCGCTGCGTGTCACACACAGCGATATTGCTGGAGAGATCGCTGTTGCGTCACAAAACTTGTGACTCAGCAGCGATCTCGCTAGCGATCTCACTATGTGAGACGGGGGCTTTAGAGTCTGCCAGCCATAGCAACCTGTTCAGAAGTTAGCGACATTTAGGTGGTAAAAATACACTTTATCATGTTACTTTGAATTAATTCCTGAAAATCACCTGAAGGGTTAATAAACTACCTGATAGCAATTTCCATTTGTCTGAGGGTACTGTTTTTAAAATGGTATCACTTTTCCAATATATAGGACCAACAAAGTCACTTCAAACCTAGATAAGTCCCTAAAAAAATAAATTTTGTAAATTTTTTGAAAAATTAAATATTGCTGCTACATTTTTAACCCCTTAGTGACAGAGCCAATTTGCAGCTAAATGACCGGGCCAATTTTTACAATTCTGACCACTGTCACTTTATGAGGTTATAACTCTGGAACGCTTTAACGGATCCTGCTGATTCTGAGAATGTTTTTTCATGACATATTGTACTTCATGTTAGTGGTAAAAAAATTTTATATGACTTGCGTTTATTTATGAAAAAAATAGAAATATGGCAAAAATTTTGAAAATTTAGCAATTTTCAAACTTTAAATTTTTATGCCCTTAAATCAGAGAGGTATGTCACACAAATTTCTTAATAAATAACATTTCCCACATGTCTACTTTACATCAGCACAATTTTGGGAACAAAATTTTTTTTTGTTACGAAGTTATAAGGGTTAAAAGTTGACCAGCGATTTCTCATTTTTACACCACCATTTTTTTTTTAGGGACCACATCTAGTGTTGAGCGATACGATACTGCAAATATCGGGTATCGGCCGATATTAGCTGTATCGGGCTTTCGATTCCGAGTACCGATATTTTCGTCATATCGGATACCGGAATCGGGATTGTCACTGTCAGTGTCCGTCGGTCGGGTCTGTCAGGAGTCAGCGGCACTTACCTGGCAGAAGATCTCCGGCGGTCACGGGCTGGACTGCTTCATGGCCGCCATCATCTTTCCCCGGCGGTCACGGGCTGGACTGCTTCATGGCCGCCATCATCTTTCCCCGGCGGTCACATGCAGTTTCTCGCGATAACTGCAGTGACTGCTGGGTAATCCCGGCCGTAAAGCAGTCAGTCCGATGACGTCACCGCAGGTGAAGCAGGTAATCAGTTGTGCTGCGTTGCGATGACAGGCTCTGCCTGTCATTGCGATGTAGCAGAGCTGGATCGTCGTGGGACTGTCGTTACTATGGACTGCGTCGGACAGGTGGTATACTGTTGGTTTGTTTTTTTTTCTTTTTTACAGGAGATCGATGGCGTCGCAGGAATGAGAGAGTAATAAAAGTAATGAAAACTGTGTTGTCTCTTTTATTTCATTAAAAGACTTTTTTCTTGCTTTGTCTTTTTTTTATACATTTAATAACTTTGGGATTAATAATGGATCGGTGTCTTATTGACACCATCCATTATTAACCGGGCTTATTGTCACCGTGCAATCAACGGTGACATTAACCCCTTATTACCCCACTTGCCACCGCTACAGGGCAGTGGGAAGAGCCGGGTAAAGTGCCACAATTGTGGGGCTGCTGTAGCCTGGTATTATCAGGCTGTTGAGGGCCAAAATCCATGGGCCTTGACAGTCTTTTAATACCAGGCCGCAGCAGTCTGCATTTTACTTGGCTGGTTAACAAAAATAGGGGGACCCCTACGCCGTTTTTTTTTCGAGGGGATCCCTATTTTTGTTAACCAGCCAAGCTAAGCAGACTGCTGTGGCCTGGTATTATCAGGCTTGCAAGGTCCATGGATATTGGATCCTTACCAGCCTGAAAAACCAGGCCTCAGCGGTCTGCTTCATCTGGCTGGTTAACAAAAAAGGGGGGACCCCACGCCAATTTTTTTCGAGGGGATCCCCTATTTTTGTTAATCAGCCAAGATATGCAGACTGCTGTGGCCTGGTATTATCAGGCTGGCAAGGTCCATGGATCTTGGCTCCTTAACAGCCTGAAAATCCAGGCCTCAGCGGTCTGCTTCATCTGGCTGGTTAACAAAAATAGGGGGGACCCGACGCCATTTTTTATTCGAAGGGAACCCCTATTTTTGTTATCAGTTCCCTCTGATGTCACTGATTGTGTCCCTGGCTGACCTGAAGTGAAAGTGGAAAGCAATCAATTAAGCTTTCCACTTCCTCTCCTGTCAGCCAGGAGAGGAACTCATTCATTTGGGGGTTTACTGTGAGGCTGCAGCATTAGCTGCGGTCCCTGCAGTAAACATTAACCCTTTCTGAAGGATTACACCGTGGGACCTGACTGTGCATGGGATAGGTAAGAATAATTTTGCTTTTTTATTTTATTTTTATTACAGGAAATGGTTTTTGCAGTCAAATAAAAGATGGTCAAAAACATGTGTCTTTATTTCATTAAAATGATTTTTAATTAAAGTGTGTGTGTTTTATTTTTATTTCATGCAATAGGATTAATAATTGATAGTTGTCTAATTGACAGCTCTCAATTATTAACCTGGTTTTAAAGGTCACCTTTCAATTGCAATGTGGCTTTAACCCCATATTAACCCATTCGCCACCGCTACAGGGCAATGGGAATAGACGGGCAAAGTGCCAGAAAGGGCAATCTAATTATAGATTTGTCTTTTCTGGGATGTCTGGGGGCAGATGTTAGTAGCCAGGGGGGGCCAAAAATAATGGTCCCTCTCTGGGCTATTATTATCTGCCCCCATTCGCTGGCTTTGTCTGTCTGGTTGCGAAAATAGGGCGGGAGCCCACGCATTTTTTTTAAACAATTTTACACCTCATATATATTATATATATATATATATACATGTCATTGAATTTTTGACACATATATATATATATTTATATTTATAGTTCATACACTTCTACATAGTATAATAGCCGCTAATTCAATTGACGGCTTTTGTGAAAATGCAGAACCCGACATGAAATGACACTTGGTGTACATAGGGTTAACCATGTCTTTTCATGTCCTTTGCTATCTGATTTGCACAAACAATTACATCAGTCTATGTGTGCAAAATTTCACACCTGTAGGGGTTAATTAAAGGTGTAAATTCGTAGACAAAAAAGTCTGTTTTTTTTTACAACGAATTTACACCTTTAATGAACCCTACAGGTGTGAAATTTTGCACACTAGACTGATGTAATTGTTTGTGCAAATCAGATTGCAAACAACATGAAAAGACATGGTTAACCCTATGTACACCAAGTGTCATTTCATGTCGGGTGCTTCTGTCTTTTCACAGAAGCCGGCTTTACCCGGCAATTGAATCAGAGGATATTTTACTATGTAGAAGTGTATAAACTATACATATATGTATATATATGTCACAATGACATGTTTATATATATATTATATATGTATTCTATGTGTGTATATTTAGTGTTTACAAGGAAATAAAGGTTTTTTTTAGTTGCGATATTTTGTTCCCATAGACTTACATGGGACTTCCGGTATCGGAATCGGATATTGCCGATATTTAGTGATATCGGCGATACCATTCCGATCCGATATTTTTAGATATCGAGCAGTATCGCTCAACACTAACCACATCACATTTGAAGTCACTTTGAGGGGTCTATACGATAGAAAATACCCAAAAGTGACATCATTCTAAAAACTGCACCCCTCAAGGTGCTCAAAACCACATTCAAGAAGTTTATTAACCCTTTACGTGCTTTACAGGAACTGAAGCAATGTGGAAGGAAAAAATTAACATTTAACTTTTTTTGCAAGAAATTTACTTCAGAACCAATTTTTTTTATTTTCACAAGTGTTAAAAGAAAAACTGAATACGCCGATACTCCATATGTGGCGGTAAACTACTTTTTGGGCGCACGGCAGAGGTCGCAAGGGAAGGAGCGTTTGACTTTTTCAACGCAGAATTGGCTGGACGACATGTCACGTTTGGAGAGCAACTGATGTGCCTAAACAGTGGAAACTCCCAACAAGTGACCCCATTTTGGAAACTAGACCCCTTAAGGAACTTATCTAGATGTGTTGTGAGCACTTTGAACCTCCAAGTGCTTTACAGAAGTTTATAACATAGAGCCGTGAAAATAAAAAATCATTTTTTTCCTCAAAAATGATTTTTTAGCACGCTATTTTTTTATTTTACCAAGGGTAACAGGAGAAATTGGACCCAAAAGTTGTTGTGCAATTTTTCCTGAATACGCCGATACCCCATATGTTGGGGTAAACCACTGTCTGGGCGAACGGCAGGGCTCTGAAGGGAGGGAGCGCCATTTGACTTTTTGAACGCCACGTCATGTTTGGAGACCCCCTGATGTGCCTAAATAGTGGAAACCCCTCAATTCTACCTCCAAACCTAACCCCAACACACCCCTAATTCTAATCCTAACCCTAATTACAAACCCTAATTGTATCCCTAACCCTAATTGTATCCCTAACCCTAATTCCAACCCTAATTCCAACCCTAACCCTAATTATAACCCTAACTCTAATGGAAAAATGAAAATAAATACAATTTCTTTATTTTATTATATGTCCCTAACTAATTGGGTGATAAAGGGGGGGTTTATTTACTATTTATTTTGATCACTGTGATAGGGTTTATCACAGTGATCAAAATGTACTTTCACTGAATGAATGAATCTGCCAGCAGGCAGATTCGGCGGGCGCACTGCGCATGCGCCCGCAATTTTATTTTACAGGAAGAAGACGTTGGGAGGCTGGGAGCTGCGGGAGGACAGGGGGGACACCGGGAGGTACGGGGGGCACATCGGGGGACCCGGGGACCCTATTTCTCTCCCCTCTGATGTGCGATCACATCAGAGGGGAGAGAAATTACATGCAGGATCGCGGCTTTTTTTTCTTTTGCGATCGCCGTTATATGGTTAATAATGGATATCGCAAAAGCGGGGGACTGCGGGGGACCCGAATAATGTTCTCTGGGGTCTCGGACTCGGAGGGCGCACTGCGCATGCGCCCGCCATTTACTTTGCTGGAGAAGACGCGGGCAGCTTCGGGAGACATCAGAGGACAGGGGGGACACCGGGAGGCACGGGGGACAGATCGGTGGTCCCGGGGACCCTATTTCTCTCACCTCTGATGTGCGATCACATCAGGGAGAGGGAAATTAAACAGAGAATCGCGGCTTTTTTTTTCGGTCGCCGCTATAGGGTTTATAACAGCGATTGCAAAAGCGGGGTTGGTAAAAACCGACCCGAATCATGTTCCCTGTGGACTCGGCTACCCCGGTAGCCAAGACCCCGGAGAAAATCAGACTCTGGGGACGCTATACACTTTCTCCACAGCGCCGTTAATTCGGCGCTGTGGTTTAAGTACACTTAACTACCACCATTAAAAGGCATATCGGCGGTCATTAAGGGGTTAAACCTCCTAAAATGCTAACAAAACAAAAGAACATTTTACAAATGGTCCTGATGTAAAGCAGATATGAGGGAAATGTTATTTGCTAATGTTTTTCTATGGTACGACTATCTGGATTAGGCTGGAGTCACACACAACGTATAAAAAATCAGTCCGTTTTTCATGGACGAGAATCGCACAAATGTTCCCTGAACAGTGATCCGTATGTCATCCGAGTTCAATGCAAGGATGAGATTTTCTCGCATGTACGCATCCGTGTGACATCCATGTGACATCCGCATGTTATCCGTGCTGCGAGATTTTCTCGTCGGCTTGCAAAATGGACAAATAACGGTTTTTAGGCCTGAAAGTCATTTAAATCATCAAGACCCCTATTTATTGGATCTACAACAGGTGGCACCCTCCAATCTTTGCAGATGAGTCTGTGGTTGTGTTGTTTACTTCTGCTTTGTGCAAAATATGTCAGACAGACCTACTTTTAACACAACGTTTTGGGGAGCCATATCCAGTGATTGTGAATCCGAGGAGGCGGAGACGAATGAGGGTCCATCCGCTTTTGAGGCGACGGCTCAGTAAAGGCCATTTCCACTGTCTCTACACATCTCTGAGTACCCATCCAGAAAAGTTTTTTGATTTGGAAAAGCCAAATTTCACTTGCCAGAAATGCAAGCTTGTGTCCATGTTGGAGGAAAAGTTGAGAAATCTAGCAGTGAGGTCAGCTACATTGAAGATCATTAAGGAAGATGAAGAGTTCTTAGACAGAGCAGAATTATCTCTTCATGGTACAGAAAGAGAAGAAATTCGAAGTGCACCTGAAGAAACAGAGGAATGGAAGCATATGACCCAGAGAAGCAGGAGAATCGGGAGGCAGTCAGCACCCATACTGATCACGAACCAGTACCAAGCTCTCACACAGGAGAATGATGAAGAAATACATCAGGATAAGACTTTGTCCACAAAGAACAACCTTGTACGCCCTCAGAGTCCTCCTGGATGGAGAAAGAAAAATGTTGTGAAGAAGAAACGGAGAGTTGTGGTCATGGGGGATTCCCTGTTGAGAGGAACAGAGGCCGCTATCTGCAGACCGGATATAACCTCAAGAGAAATGTGCTGTCTTCCAGGTGCAAAAATTAAAGATGTGTCTGACAGGATATCAGGACTCTTCAGACCTAAAGATGACTACCCATTCCTGCTAATACATGTGGGGACAAATGACACCACAAGAAGTGACCTGGAAACCATTTGCATTGACTTTGAAAACTTAGGCAAGAAAGTGAAAGAACTGGGAGCGCAGGTGGTCTTCTCTTCCATCCTTCCAATGGATGGCCATGGAGCAAGGAGGTGGAATAAAATTCTGCAGGTGAATAACTGGCTACGTCGATGGTGCCGTCAGCAAGGATTTGGATTTCTGGATCACGGAGTGAATTACCTATACGATGGACTATTTGCTAGAGATGGGGTGCACCTTACGAAGACTGGAAAACATGTATTTGGAAGTCGCCTTGCTACACTCATCAGGAGAGCTTTAAACTAGAACAATGTGGGAAGGGAAGCAAAAGGCCAGAAAAATCCATACACCTGACAAATGCTATTGAGAACTCTGCTATAAGAAGTGGAAAGGAAGAACGAAGACAAAAAAATCTAAATAATAAAAATATTGGAGGAAGTGAAACCAATCACAAACTAAAATGTTTCTATATAAACGCACAAAGCATGGGCAACAAACAAGGAGAATTGGAACTACTAACGCAGGAAAAGAAATATGATGTAATTGGAATCACTGAAACTTGGTGGGACGATACACATGATTGGAATACAAGGCTAGAAGGTTACAACTTATTTGCAAGAAACAGAATTGATAAACGAGGAGGAGGTGTCGCATTGTATGTTAGAAAAGCTTATATCTGCACAGAGATTGAAGCTTCAGAGATTGGGAGTTCTGTGGAAACTGTTTGGGTAAGAATACAAGGAGCGAACAATGGAAAGGACACCATTGTAGGCATTTACTACAGGCCGCCTATGCAAGCTGAAGATATGGATGAACTCTTTATGCATCAAATGGCCAAGTTCTCCAAAAAATATGACATAGTGGTCATGAGAGATTTCAACTATCCAGACATTTGTTGGGAATCTCTCTCAGGCAAAACTAATAGGTCCAGGAAATTCTTATCCTCTCTTGCTGAAAACTTTATCTTCCCAAAGGTAGAGGAGAAAACAAGGGGATCTGCTACCTTGGATCTAATCCTTATAAACAGGGAGGAGGTAAGAGTGGCTGGGACCAAGGAGGTAGCGACCATGCTATTTTAGAATTTTGGATAACTAGAGGAGGAAGACCTGTGAAGACAGACTTCAAGGTTAGATTTCAGAAAGGCAGATTTTAAGGGACTCAGAAAGAGAATCGGAGGGATTCAATGGCTGGATATTCTTAAGGACAAAAATGTCCAGGAAGGATGGGAAATCTTGAAAAATGAGATTCTCAAAGCACAATCATTAACAATTCCAAAAAGAGGGAAGAATAGGAAGCATTTAAGGAAACCAGGATTGATGAACACAGAACTTAAACACATGCTAAAAGGAAGAAAGAAATGTTTATCAAATGGAAAGAGGGAGGCATATCTAAAGAAGAATATAATGAAGTCTGCAGAACCTGCAGGGCAAGAATCAGATTAGCTAAAGCTGACAATGAATTAAGGCTTGCAAGAGATGTCAAAAGCAATAAAAAAGGATTTTGGGGATATGTCAAAAGTAGTGTTGAGCATTCCGATACTGCAAATATCGGGTATCGGCCGATATTGGCTGTATCGGAATTCCGATTCCGAGTTCCGATATTTTCGTCTTATCGGATACCGGAATCGGGATTGTCACTGTCACTGTCAGTGTCCGTCGGTCGGGTCTGTCAGGAGTCAGCGGCACTTACCTGGCAGAAGATCTCCGGCGGTCACATCCCGGACTGCTTCATGGCCGCCATCTTCTTTCCCCGGCGGTCACATGCAGTTTCTCGCGATAACTGCAGTGACTGCTGGGTAATCCCGGCCGTAAAGCAGTCAGTCCGATGACGTCACCGCCGGGGAAGCAGGTAATCAGCTGTGCTGCGCCGGGATGACAGGCTCTGCCTGTCATTGCGATGTAGCAGAGCTGGATCGTCGTGGGACTATCGTTATGGACTGCGTCGGACAGGTGGTATACTGTTGGTTTGTTTTTTTTCTTTTTTTACAGGAGATCGATGGCGTCGCAGGAATGAGAGTACAATAAAAGAAATGAAAACTGTGTTGTCTCTTTTATTTCATTAAAATACTTTTTTCTTGCTGTGTCTTTTTTTTATACATTTAATAACTTTGGGATTAATAATGGATCGGTGTCTTATTGACACCTCTCCATTATTAACCGGGCTTATTGTCACCGTGCAATCAACGGTGACAATAACCCCTTATTACCCCGCTTGCCACCGCTACAGGGCAAGTGGGAAGAGCCGGGTAAAGTGCCACAATTGGCACATCTTTTGATGCGCCAAATGTGGGGCTGCTGTAGCCTGGTATTATCAGGCTGTTGAGGGCCAAAATCCATGGGCCTTGACAGTCTTTTAATACCAGGCCGCAGCAGTCTGCATTTTACTTGGCTGGTTAACAAAAATAGGGGGGATCCCCACGCCGTTTTTTTTTCGAGGGGATCCCCTATTTTTGTTAACCAGCCAAGCTAAGCAGACTGCTGTGGCCTGGTATTATCAGGCTTGCAAGGTCCATGGATATTGGATCCTTACCAGCCTGAAAAAACCAGGCCTCAGCGGTCTGCTTCATCTGGCTGGTTAACAAAAATAGGGGGGACCCCACGCCAATTTTTTTCCAGGGGATCCCCTATTTTTGTTAATCAGCCAAGATATGCAGACTGCTGTGGCCTGGTATTATCAGGCTGGCAAGGTCCATGGATCTTGGCTCCTTAACAGCCTGAAAATCCAGGCCTCAGCGGTCTGCTTCATCTGGCTGGTTAACAAAAATAGGGGGGACCCCACGCCAATTTTTTTCCAGGGGATCCCCTATTTTTGTTAATCAGCCAAGATATGCAGACTGCTGTGGCCTGGTATTATCAGGCTGGCAAGGTCCATGGATCTTGGCTCCTTAACAGCCTGAAAATCCAGGCCTCAGCGGTCTGCTTCATCTGGCTGGTTAACAAAAATAGGGGGGACCCCACGCCAATTTTTTTCCAGGGGATCCCCTATTTTTGTTAATCAGCCAAGATATGCAGACTGCTGTGGCCTGGTATTATCAGGCTGGCAAGGTCCATGGATCTTGGCTCCTTAACAGCCTGAAAATCCAGGCCTCAGCGGTCTGCTTCATCTGGCTGGTTAACAAAAATAGGGGGACCCCACGCCAATTTTTTTCCAGGGGATCCCCTATTTTTGTTAATCAGCCAAGATATGCAGACTGCTGTGGCCTAGTATTATCAGGCTGGCAAGGTCCATGGATCTTGGCTCCTTAACAGCCTGAAAATCCAGGCCTCAGCGGTCTGCTTCATCTGGCTGGTTAACAAAAATAGGGGGACCCACGCCATTTTTTTTTCGAAGGGAACCCCTATTTTTGTTAATCAGTTCCCTCTGACGTCACTGATTGTGTCCCTGGCTGACCTGAAGTGAAAGTGGAAAGCAATCAATTAAGCTTTCCACTTAAGGGCCCGTCTCACATAGCGATATCGCTACCGAGATCGCTGCTGAGTCACTAGTTTTGTGACGCAGCAGCGAGCTCACCAGCGATATCGCTGTGTGTGACATTCAGCGACGATCAGCCCCCCTGCCGGGTATCGCTGATCGTCGCTGAAATGTCAGGACCTTTTTTTGATCGCTGGTTTCCCGCTGACAGGCACACATCGCTGCGTGTGACAGGCGGGAGACCAGCGATCCGCTGGTAACCAAGGTACACAGCGGGTTTCCAGGCGCGGGGCTGTGCCTAGAAACCCGCTGTGTACCTTGGATACCAGCGCCCTGATGCAGGGAGCTGGTATCCAAGGTACACAGCGGGTTTCCAAGCGCTGCGCGGTGCCTGGAAACCCGCTGTGTACCTTGGTTACCAGCGGATCGCTGGTCTCCCGCCTGTCACACGCAGCGATGCGTGCCTGTCAGAGGGAAACCAGCGATCAAAAAAAGGTCCTGACATTTCTGCGACGATCAGCGATACCCGGCAGGGGGGCTGATCGTCGCTGAATGTCACACACAGCGATATCGCTGGTGAGCTCGCTGCTGCGTCACAAAACTAGTGACTCAGCAGCGATCTCGGTAGCGATATCGCTATGTGAGACGGGCCTTAAGCGATGTTACCCGCAGTGTCGCTGTCCCAGATCGCTGCCTGAGCTGCCTGTTTGGCAGCTCAGCAGCGATCATGTAGCGATACACCAGCGATCCTGACAAGTGCATATCGTTGTCGGGATCGCTGGTGTATCGTTATGTGACACCCAGCCTTTACTCTCCTGTCAGGCAGGAGAGGAACTCATTCATTTGGGGTTTACTGTGAGGCTGCAGCATTAGCTGCGGTCCCTGCAGTAAACATTAACCCTTTCTGAAGGATTACACCATGGGACCTGACTGTGCATGGGATAGGTAAGAATAATTTTGCTTTTTTATTTTTTTTTATTACAGGAAATGGTTTTAGCAGGAAATATAAATAATAGGTCAAAAACTGTGTGATTATTTCATTAAACTTCTTTTTTATTAAAGTGTGTGTGTTTGATTTTTCTTTCATACAATAGGATTAATAATTGATAGTTGTCTAATTGACAGCTCTCAATTATTAACCTGGCTTAAAGTGACCTTTCAATTGCAAGGTCATTTTAACCCCTTATTAACCCATTCGCCACCGCTACAGGGCAATGGGAATAGACGGGCAAAGTGCCAGAAAGGGCAAATCTAATTAGAGATTTGCCCTTTCTGGGGTGTCTGGGGCAGATGTTAAGTAGCCGGGGGGGGCCAAAAATAATGGTCCCTTCTGGGCTATTATTATCTGCCCCCACTCACTGGCTTTGTCTGTCTGGTTGCGAAAATAGGGCGGGAGCCCACGCATTTTTTTTCAGCAATTTTACACCTCATATATATATATATATACATGTCATTGAATTTGTGACACATTATATATATATTTATATTTGTAGTTCATACACTTCTACATAGTATAATAGCCGCTAATTCAATTGCCGGCTTTTGTGAAAATGCAGAACCCGACATGAAATTACACTTGGT
>JARQOD010000006.1:326593374-326614395 GCA_033576555.1 Oophaga sylvatica
TATTATGCAAATAATTTTTTTCTCAGATTTTCCCAAATTACTATTAAATTGAGTATTGAATTTTCCAGTAAAATAACTTTAGAGTCCCAATTGAAAGGTTTTTGAAAAAAATCCCTATGATAAAGTTTTTTTTTAAAAAATTTAAAAAAAATCAAACTAAAAATGCTTTTCCCAAATTATTTGCAAGCAGATTTTTTAAACCTTTTCTTTTTTAATAAATAAAAAAAAAAAATGGTCATTTTTGATATTAAAAAGCTTTAGAGGTTTTTAAAAACTAAAATCAACAGTTTTCAATCAAAATTTATTTAGGTGATGTTACATTTGCACATAGGAACCCCTTGTTCGAAGGAGCTTCTAATCCTCGTCCACTGAATTTGTAGGTTTTGGAGGGTTTTCTGCTTCAATTGTTTGCATGAGGAAGAATACCCCCCCAGAGCTGTTGCTTAGTGTGAACTGCCCCGCTCTTTGACACTCCTTTTGATGATGCCCCAGAGGTTCTCAATGGGGTGAGGTAGGGGAGCATGGGGGCCAACCAAAAGTTTGCCCCCTTTTATGCCCTAGCGCCAAGATGCAGATGTGTTATGTGCAGCATGAGATGGTACTTTATCATGCATAAAAATGTTTGTTGGGGAAATGACAGTTCTTCTTCTTGAACCAGGGAGGAAGTGCTGTTTGAGAAACTCAACATACATATGGAGTTATCTTTTACCCCTTGGGGATCTAAAGGGGTGACAACTTCTCCCCCATGATTCCACCCCAAAAAAATTACTCCCCCCCTCCTTTTTTGGCACGTAGCCGTGTTTGCATGGGGTGTCCATCAAAAAACCCACCTCCACTCCATCCATCTGGAACCCTCGAGGTTTTCACGGGGCACTCATCGGTGAAAAAAAAGTTTTTAAGTCAGCTTATGTTTGTTTGGCCCCCTGGAGCAGTTTTTGTTGTGTGCAGTGGATAGGGAGGTCGAAGGATGGTTCGCACAGCTGCAAAACCCCTTTAAGGACCCGCATTTGTTGTTTGGGGGCGTTTGGGGACCCAGCGCTTAAAAAACTTTTTGCTGCTATGACAAGGCTTTTTTGCCCCGGTCTTTTAACCTGACGTAATTGCCGTGGGAAAGGTCGTCAATTTTCCCCTTTTTAGCACGCACCGTGTGTACTGTGAATCAGCTCTACTTTTTGATTTTGCGATGATCAGATGAAGTGTTTGGCAATGTTGTTGTGTCATACCCCTTTACCCAAACTCCACAATTGTTGCTTCTCAGCAGCCGACCAATCCTTTTTCTTTCCCTTTTGGCAGAAAAAGTAGGGCTGCTTAATAAAGTGGGGGCAGCCTTCTTAAGTAGTCTTTCCTTTTAATTGGACACACCCTTCCCAAACAATTAGAAGGTGTCTGCAATTGCTTACGTGTTTAAAGAGCCCTGACACACATCACCATAAAGAGTTTAACTGACAAACAAAAAAATTTTACTTATACTCTTAAACAATTTTGCATAATAATTTGGAACACAGTGTATATATATATATATGTATTCTATGTGTGTATATTTAGTGTTTACAAGGAAATAAAGGTTTTTTTTTAGTTGCGATATTTTGTTCCCATAGACTTACATGGAACTTCTGGTATCGGAATCGGATATCGCCGATATTTAGTGATATCGGCGATACCATTCCGATCCGATATTTTTAGATATCGAGCAGTATCGCTCAACACTACTCCAGAGCCAATTTGATGGCCAACAGTTCGCGATCACCGACAGAGTAGTTCCTTTCTGCAGGAGAAAAAACCTTGGAAAAAAAACCACACGAGATCATCCGCCCCGGTAGATGACTTCTGGGTCAGAACTGCTCCTGCACCTATGGAAGAAGCGTCAACCTCAAGAAAAAATTGCTCACTTGAATTAGGACAATGGAGAATGGGTGCGGAAGCGAAGGCTCCTTTGAGAGAAACAAAGGCCTCTTCTGCCTCGGAGGACCATTCCTTAGAGTTTACACCTTCCGGGTTAAGGCTGTGATTGGAGCCACTCGGGTGGAAAAGTGTGGAATGAATTGCCGGTAGTAATTGGCGAATCCGAGGAACCTTTGTATCGCTTTTAGCCCAGACGGACGAGGCCAGTTGAGAACTGCAGACAACTTCTCCGGATCCATCTTTAATCCTGTGGAAGATACAATGTACCCAAGGAAAGGCAAAGAGGACTGCTCAAAGAGGCATTTCTCATATTTGGCATAGAGCCTGTTCTCTCTCAGTCTTTGTAAGACCAGGCGTACTTGCCTCCGGTGTGACGTCAAGTCAGCAGAAAAAATCAAAATATCGTCCAGGTAAACCACGACACAAGTATAGAGCAAGTCCCTGAAAATGTCATTAACAAATTCCTGAAAAACCGCAGGTGCATTGCTTAGGCCGAATGGCATTACCAGGTATTCATAGTGGCCGTCACGGGTGTTGAAGGCTGTTTTCCATTCGTCTCCCTCTCTGATTCGGATCAGGTTGTAGGTCCCTCTGAGGTCCAATTTGGTGAAGATCTTGGCCCCTCGGAGACGATCAAACAGCTCTGAAATAAGAGGCAATGGATACCTGTTTTTACCGTGATTTGATTTAGACCCTGATAGTCAATGCAGGGCCACAAGGATCCGTCCTTTTTCTTCACAAAGAAGAATCCAGCTCCTGCCGGTGACGATGACTTTCGGATAAATCCTCTAGCCAAATTCTCTTGAATGTAGTCCGACATGGCCTGAGTCTCTGCCTGTGAAAGAGGATAAACTCTCCCGCGAGGGGGTGATGCTCCTGGAAGAAGCTCTATCTGACAGTCATACGACCTGTGTGGAGGTAGTCTCTCAGCCTCTTTTTTCCCAAAGACGTCAGAGAAGGACCAATAGGCGGAAGGCAACCCTGGCAGGGTATCAGGCTGGACTGGAGGCGAAACAGGTTGAATCCGGGTTAAGCAACGATTCATGCAGGTATCTCCCCAACGCAGAACTTCTCCAGTTTTCCAATTAAGGACTGGTTCATGCATCTGAAGCCAAGGTAAACCTAGAAGCATGGGATGGGATAAACCAGGATATACATAAAATCGCATTCGTTCAGTATGCATTAGACCTACCCGGAGTTCCACCAACTCGGTTTGAAACTGGACGGGCTCGGTCAGCGGTTTGCCATCCACGGCGGACACCTGTAATGGATCAGGAAGACGCTGGACTGGTAAGCGGTAATGATCCACAACCGCCTGCTGGATGAAGTTCCCTGCAGCTCCAGAATCCAGTAGACAGTGTTCGGAGAATTTTATTGCTCCATAGGACATGGTGACAGAGATGTGTAAAGAGGGAGAGGACTGCTCTTTACCTAGGTTGGCCCCTCCTACCGGACCTAGGCACTGGAGTTTCCCGACTTTTTAGGACAGAAATGAATCAAATGTTCAGAACTACCGCAGTAGTAACAACTTCCCTCCTTGCGACGTGCCTCCCGGCGGCGGGTGCCAAACTTACATGGTCCACCTCCATGGCCTCGGAGGCGGAGGGTGAAGTACCTGTTTTGTACAAACTAGAGTCCAGGTGATAGGACCTTTTGTCCCGCTTGATCTCCATGGAGCGCTCCTGAAAACGCAGGTCAATTCGGGTTGCCAAGGATATTAGCTCTTCCAAGAGAGTAGGTCTGTCCCGTCCCGCCAGCTCATTCTTGATTCTTCCGGATAGGCCTTCCCAGAAGTTAGCAACCAGGGCCTCATTGTTCCACGATAATTCAGACGAGAGGGTGCGGAATTTAACAGCATACTGAGCTACCGTGAGAGTACCTTGGCGCAGGCGGAGCAGAGCTGATGAAGTCGAAGTGGTACGACCAGGTTCATCGAAAGTCCTGCGAAAAGCCTCTAGGAAAGATTGAAGATCGTTAACCACCGGATCCCCTCTCTCCCATAGCGGGTTTAGCCAGGCGAGGGCTTCTCCTCCCAGGTGTGACATGATGAAGCCCACCTTGGCTCGGTCAGAAGCAAACATATGCCCCAAGATTTCGAAGTGTAGAGTGCACTGATTGAGGAAACCCGGACACAGAGTAGGATCACCCTGGAAACGGGTAGGAGCCGCCAGACGGGGACCTTGATTTGCCATGGGAACTGGTACCTGATTATTGATAGAAGAGTCAGGTGCAGACGAGGACCCTAGGGAATCCATGCGGGTAGACAAGCTGCGTAGATAAGTCGTGATCTTGTCCTGTTGAACTCCCAAACGGGCCACCTCCTGGCACAGATCCGTGGTCGGAGGTCTCTGGGATCCAGCGGGTTCCATGGCCGGAGCAATCTGTAACGAATGGAAGCGGAGGCAGAGGTGGTGAAGTTCACATTCGTATTTATTTTTTAATGTGGAACCTCGAGACCGCGGTCCGGGGGGCTCCGAAGGGGGCGTAACTAGTGAGCCCCGGGTACCCGTAGTAAGGCCCCTCGAACAGGACCAGAATGGAATACCCGGAGGACACAGGTGCTACCTCCAGTTAGACCCCGGACACGTGGCAGCTGTCCCAGAGGGACCAAAAGGGTAACAAGTATTTACAGAGTCCGTGGAAAGTTCTTGACGGAGAAGGGTAAGGTCCTGGTCCAGAACGGATGGTAGAAGGCTGGCTTCAGTGACCTTGTCACGGTCCACGGGTACGGATGGCTGATGGCGGAACGGGATGACACTTGCGCCAGTAATAGCCGAGATTGTCCAGATTAGCCAGATACGGGTTAGCAATGATCTGAGGAGACAAACAGTATCAGCAAAGCACAGAGACTGCAGACGCAGCGCAGACAGAACAGGAACAGAACCAGATGTAGCAATGATAGAACACGTTGCTCCGGCACTCCCCTAATGGTGGAGTGACCAGATATAGTACCGAGTGCGCAGCCATTGGATAATTAGCTATTTCAAAAGATGCACGCTGCCCCTTTAAGAGAGGCGGTGGGCGCGGCCTCGCGTCCTAAGCCGACTGTCTGGAGGCCTGCCAGCAGCGTGCCAGGAAGTGGAGAAGGACTCAGGACGCCGGAGAGCAGATGGGACAGGAGACCCCAGCCCACGCACAGACCGCCGCAGAGGGACAGCCCGAGGAACAGGTGAGTGAGCAGAACGGAGTGCAGAGGCAGCGCTGGGACCGGGTGTAATACATAACCAGGGTCAGGAAGAACAGGAGTCTGGTCAGCGCAACCATTAGAGACTAAGTTCTATCCAAGAGAAGGCTCCACCACAAAGTCAGCCGGGCATATAACTGAAGACAGAGTTAGACTTCGTTTCATACAGGTCAGAAACTCACACAACTGGAGTAAGGAGGCCCTACACCTACTCAGTGGATTACTGGACGTGCATCCTCCACCCTGCCAGCTTCCCGGGACGTGCCTGCAACTACCATCAGTAAAGGTACAGAAAGAGACTTTCGTGTGTGTGTCTGCCTTATTGCTCCTGCACCCCTACACCGCCATATACCCTGAGGGACCCAGTCTTGCCTGTGGAAGACTTAACACCTTGCTGCCCAGTAACAACCCCTCAGAGGATCTACCCTGCAAACTGTATATACTTTAATCCCCTGTAAATACCCCCCTTTTTAGTGAGCGCCCAGGGCCACGGACCGAGCTGTGCTACCCGTGACATCCCCCAACGAAGTGAACGGGCTCGGTGCCGAGTACCCACAGGCCCTGGCGGGCGACTCATAAGCATGGCAGAAGAGTTTAGGCAGCTGTTCCTTGAGTGCAGTCAATGAAGATATGATGGTACTCAGTATGCAAATTGAGGGGGTGTAATGGTACACTGAGTCCTTGGCCATGCCAAAGTGGCACTAAATGAGTGGCACACTCATTTGCGTAAAAATATATCTTTTTTAATGTCAATTACACCATTAAAAGTTATACTACAGGTATAGCTTTTGTTAAGGGGTTAGTATCCTACATACCTTTATGAGTGGGTTTGTCAACATTTTGGGCGTGACAGAAAATCTTTTTAACATTTTTTTTCTGATGAAGTCTATCAAAGTCCAAGCTTTCTACCCCAACAGTGACCTCCTTTAGTCTCCGTATGTCCCCCTTTCTGCTCAACATGTCATTACTGCTTGTGACGCGCACACACCAATTGGTGTGGGTACCAGGGCTATGGGGTACTCGGCACGAGCCCATGGAAGTCTACGGGGGATGTCACTGGCAGCAGAGCTCGGTCCGTGGCCCTGGGCGCTCATACAATGGGGGAATATTTACAGGGGATTGTAGTTATAGTAGTTTGTGACGCCACCTGTGGTTTCTGATCTGATTGACCAGCGCTGCAGGGTAGATCTCTGAGGGGATGTTATGGCAGCTAGGTGTTAAGTCCCCCACAGGTGGGACTGGTCCCTCAAAGTCTATGGTGTGATGCAGGGTGCAGATAAGAATTCAGTCACACACAATGCAGTCTCTTTCCATACCTTTACTTGTAGATGTTGCAGGTATGTCCCGGGAAGCTGGTCAGGTTGGAGAATGCACATTCAGGAAAACTGTTGAGCAGGTTAGAGGCCTCCTTTCTCTTTGTAATGGGTATGAGTACAAACTTGCATAAAGTCAAGTGCAACTCTTTCAATAGCAACTATGCCCGGCCAACATTGTGGTGGAGCCTTCTATGTCTCTGATTATCAGATGATGAGAGAACTAAGTCCTTACTTTTGCAGGGTCCTGCTCAAAGTCCCTGTTCTCCCTGACTCCGGTTACGTATCGACACTTAGGGCTACCTTCTGCAACTTGAAGTCCAGCAAGGCCTCCGGTTTTCTTATTACTAGCCGTGAAGTACTAGCAATGCTTCGGACCCCGGTGTCCGGTTTAACTGAGTGAGGGTGATTTGTCCCCTTTGTCACTCTTACTTCTCCACTCGCCCTTCGCCCTGCTCTCGCCCTTAACATAAGCACGTGTAGCAATGGTGTAAAGTCAGCTTCCTTCAGTGCTCACTGACCTGTTCTCAGTTGACTCGTTGGTATAACTGCTGTAATCCCCTTCCTTCTTTCCTTCACAGATCTCTGTCCAGAGCAGCTCACAGGACGCTTCGTCAGACTGTATTTACGCTGTAGCTCTGAGAGTCACCTTCCACTTTCTTAGGAACACAGGCAGCTTGTTCTGAGTAGCAGGTTAAGGGGTAGCTCTGACTAGGCTAGGATGATTCACTTCACCCGTACTAGCCTCCACTTCAAACATGAACTTCTTTGGCTCTGCCAGGAACTAGTCTGTACTCCTCTTCCTCTCCCTCCAAGTCCAGACTGATCTCTGGATGGGATGACTCACTCCTGAGCCACCGGGAGCTTGACTGAACAACTGAACTGAACACCTCTCCTCCTCCACGCAACTGATCTGAACTAATCTCTGCTACGTCACACTACTTAAATAGTCTAATATGCCTCTAGTGGCAATGCTGAGAAGTGTGCGTGAATTAATATCAGGCTTTACAGTTACCTTCCTGTGCATTTTCCAGGAGACATGTGTGCCTTGCGCAGCTGGGCCACACACTTGATATACAGTGGGGAAAATAAGTATTTGATACTATGCCGATTTTGCAAGTTTTCCCACCCACAAAGAATGGAGAGGTCTATAATTTTTATCGTAGGTACACTTCACCTGTGAGAAACAGAATCTAAAAAAATAATCCAGAATATCACATTGTATGATTTACTACTTCCATAGGAATTAATAAGGTAAGAAGAAGTCAGATGCAGCTAACCCTTGTTTTTTCATAAGCAAGTGAGACCACCTTTAAAAGAACTGAAATTTTTGTAGTTTGCTCGTCTATAGAATTGAGTCCATCATTTTATGACAGTAATGATTATTCACAAGTGAAAAATATTCAAGACAGCTGTCAGTCTCTCCAGGAGTCTGTTTCCCAGCAAATTGACCCAAGATCACACAGTGTAATGCTCAGAGAATTTGAAAATTAAAAAAACTATGGCTCAGACTCTAAAGTCCTCAGTTAGCATGTTTAATGTTGAATTTCACAATGGCACAATTAGAAAAAGACTGAACAAGTATTGGCTAGTTTGGAAGGGTTGCAAGGAGTAAGCCACTTCTCTACCCTTTCACTACCTTTGATGTATATTTCTGTCAAAGGTCGTGTCTCTCTCCTTTGGGAATGCAAACCCACATTTTCCCTTCACATGATGACTGATTTTATCAGTCATCATGTGCCTTTAACAGCCATGGGTGGAGTGGTGCTCTGCTTGCGACAACCAGTTAAATCCCGCTGGCAATCACTGACAAAGGGATTTAAAATGCCACGGACGGAAGCGCGTCATTCATCCCACTCAACCGTGCCCCTGTCACATGATCGTGAGGCGCTGATGTGTTGTCATAATAGCCGGGGGCTTGCTGAAGACCCCGTGCTGAAGCACTGCTATACTGTATATAGCACAGGCGATTGCACGATCGCAGCTTCAAGTGTCCTAAGGGGACTATTAAATAAAGTATAAAGTAAAAAAACAGTTTTTAAAAATATGAAAAAAATGAAAAAACACAAAAGTTCAAATCACCTCCTTTTTATTATTAAAAATATATTTTTTTTAAATACACATATTTGGTATCACTGCATTCGTAAAAGTCCAATCTATCAAAATATCAAATTAATCCGAACGATAAACGGCGCAACTAGAAAAAAAAAATGATAACGCCTAAATAACATTTTTTGTCTGCCGTAAACATCATATCTACCCCTAAATGGTATTAATAAAAACATCAGCTTAGGGTACAAAAAATAAGAAATCACTCTGCCCCAGATCCTGAAAAATGAAAACATTATGGGTGTAGAAAAATGGCGACACAAGGAACATTTTTTTTCTTAGAAATTTTGAAAAAAAATACTCATTCTGACTTGGGGAATCATATTTCCAGGTCAGTTTTACCATACAGTGAACATGTTACATAGTAATAAAAAATCCCAAGAGCAATTGTGGAATTGCACTTTACATCATGTTCCAAATTATTATGCAAATTGGTTTTAAGTGTCATTGCGTTTTTTTTTTTTGGTAAATGAAACCCATCGATGGTATTGTGTCTCAGG
This sequence comes from Oophaga sylvatica, assembly GCA_033576555.1. Classification (NCBI taxonomy): domain Eukaryota; kingdom Metazoa; phylum Chordata; class Amphibia; order Anura; family Dendrobatidae; genus Oophaga; species Oophaga sylvatica. The sequence goes on from JARQOD010000006.1 coordinate 326,602,383, forward strand.
GTTCTTTGGATCGCTGAAATCAATCTCAGATACCTGTGATAATTAGTTTGCCATGTGAGCCCAATAAAAGGAAAACTGGATGTTCCACACTATTAAGCAGGCCAGAGTTTTCAAGTAACATGGGAAAGAAAAAGGACCTCTCTGCTGCTGAAAAGCATCAAATAGTACAATGCCTTGGTCAAGGGATAAAAACATTAGATATTTCCCGAAAACTTAAGTGTGATCATCATACTGTTAAGAGATTTGTGGCTGATTCTGAGCACAGACGTGTTTCGTGCTAATAAAGGCAGAATGAGGAAGGTTTCTGCCAGGTAAGTTCATCGGATTAAGAGAGCTGCTGCTAAAAAGCCATTACAAACCAGCAAACAGATATTTGAAGCTGCTGGTGTCTCTGGAGTCCCTCGAACCTCAAGGTGTAGGATCCTTCAAGGGCTTGCTGTGATGCATAAACCTACTATTCGGCCACCCCTAAACAGTGCTCACAAGCAGAAACGGTTGCAGTGGGCCCAGACATACATGAAGACTAATTTTCAAACAGTCTTGTTTACTGATGAGTGTCAAGCAATCCTGGATAGTCCAGATGGATGGAGTAGTGGATGGTTGGTGGATGGCCACCATGTCCCAACAAGGCTGCTATGTCAGCAAGGAGGTGGAGGAGTCATGTTTTGGGCTGGAATCATGGGGAAACAGCTGGTAGGACCCTTTAAGGTTCCTGAAGGTGTGAAAATGAAATGACCTCTGCAAAGTATATAGAGTTTCTGACTGACAACTTTCTTCGATGGTATAAAAAGCAGAAACGTGCCTTCAGGAGAAAAACCATCTTCATACATGACAATGCAACATCTCATGCTGCAAAGAATACCTCTGAGTCATTGGCTGCTATGGGCATAAAAGGAGATAAACTCATGGTGTGGCCACCATCTTCCTCTGACCTCAACCCTATAGAGAACCTTTGGAGTATCATCAAGCAAAAGATCTATGAGGGTGGGAGGCAGTTCACATCAAAACAGCAGCTCTGGGAGGCGATTCTGACTTCATGCAAAGAAATACAAGCAGAAACTCTCCAAAAACTCACAAGTTCAATGGATGCAAGAATTGTGAAGGTGATATGTTATCAAAGTAGGGTTCCTATGTTAACATGTAACTTGGCCTGTTAGGATGTTTGGGAGTTAAATAGCTTTTTTGATCAGTGAATGTGACCTCCTAATGCTGCAAATTCCACAAATGAGCATTTTCAATTCTTTAAAACATATCAAATATTTAGAAATTCTACATTGCCTAATAATTTGGAACAGTGCATTTTGAGTTTTTTTCCATTTTGGAGATTATACTGTTATCATTGGGAGGTTTCTTCAATAAAATTCGATGTATACTCTAACGGGTGATGACTTTTATTAGACTGACTGGAATTTTCACCGACCACTTAGGAAAATCAGAGAAAAATATAATTTGCATAATTGGAACATGGTGTATTTGCAACTTCAAACCACTTGGAATTTTTTCCTGCTTTCCAGTGCATCACATGATAAAATCAATGGTGTCATTCAAAAGTACAACTTGTCCTGCAAAAAATAAGCCCTCATACACCATGGTTAAAAAACCATGATAGTAAGACTATAGTTTGGAAAGTTACATCTGAAAAAAATGCAAGGCTTCTGAAACAATATCCTTTGAACAGACAAGGCCAAAACGCCTCCTGACGAAGCCTAGCGGGCGAAACGCACGTCGAGGTGCTTGGCAGCACGGCAGCAGAAGACATCTGCCCTCTATTTAGGAACCATGGCCACAGGTATTATATGAACTATTTGGTTATTTAAACTAGCCATAGACACTACTTTTTAACAGATAAGTTATCCAATCTTGTGCAGTCATGGCCAAAAGTTTTGAGAATGACACAAATATTATATTTTCACATGATCTGCTGCCCTCTGGTTTTTATGTGTGTTTGACAGATGTTTTTATCACAGACAGAAATATAATAATTGCAAACATATGAATAGCAAAAGCTTATATTGACAGTTAGAATGAGTTAATGCAGCAAGTCAATATTTGCAGTGTTGACCCTTCTTCTTCAGGACCTCTGCAATTCTCCCTGGCATGCTCTCAATCAACTTCTGGACCAAATCCTGACTGATAGCAGTCCATTCTTGCACAATCAATGCTTTCATTTTATCAGAATTTTTAGGTTTTTGTTTGTCCACCCGTCTCTTGATGATTGACCACAAGTTCTCAATGGGATTAAGATCTGGGGAGTTTCCAGGCCATGGACCCAAAATCTCTATGTTTTGTTCCCTGAGCCATTTAGTTATCACCTTTGCTTTATGGCAAGGTGCTCCATCATGCTGGAAAAGGCATTGTTGATCGCCAAACTGCTCTTGGAGGGTTGGGAGAAGTTGCTCTTGGTGGACATTCTGGTACCATTCTTTATTCATGGCTGTGTTTTTAGGCAAGACTGTGAGAGAGCCGATTCCCTTGGCTGAGAAGCAACCCCACACATGAATGGTTTCAGGATGCTTAACAGTTGGCATGAGACAAGACTGGTGGTAGCGCTCACCTTGTCTTCTCCGAATGAGGCGTTTTCCTGATGTCCCAAACAATCGAAAAGGGGATTCATCAGAGAAAATAACTTTACCCCAGTCCTCAGCAGTCCACTGCCTGTACCTTTTGCAGAATATCAGTCTGTCCATGATGTTTTTTCTGGAGAGAAGTGGCTTCTTTGCTGCCCTCCTTGAGACCAGGCCTTGCTCCAAGAGTCTCCGCCTCACAGTGCGTGCAGATGCACTCACACCTGCCTGCTGCCATTCCTGAGCAAGCTCTGCACTGCTGGTAGCCCGATCCCACAGCTGAAACACTTTTAAGAGACGGTCCTGGCGCTTGCTGGTCTTTCTTGGAGCCTTTTTGGCAACAATGGAACCTCTCTCCTTGAAGTTCTTGATGATGCGATAGATTGTTGACTGAGGTGCAATCTTTCTAGCTGCGATACTCTTCCCTGTTAGGCCATTTTTGTGCATTGCAATGATGAGTGCACGTGTTTCTTTAGAGATAACCATGGTTAACAGAAGAGAAACAATGATGCCAAGCACCAGCCTCCTTTTAAAGTGTCCAGTGGTGTGATTCTTACTTAATCATGACAGATTGATCTCCAGCCATGTCCTCATCAACACCCAATATACAAAAAAAGGTTGCACTCTATCGTGCCAAAGCAAGTCAATGTGAAATATGAAACATGAATAGCAATATGGCTTTTGAATATTAGAAAAAAATGAATGAGACGCTTTGCACAAAATTTGGCCAAATAATGCCTGCCCATACACCAACGTCAAGGTGGTCTCAGAACGTATGGGTCCCTGCCTATGTGAACATACCTCTATTAGGCTGACATCTGAATTCCTGGGTGAATGTGGACACCTCTGTCAGTAAAGCTTGCCTTTTCTGGGTGAGCAGGAACCTGCTATAATTAAAATCACCACATGGTGATGGGCGGAGTGCTCGGTCAGTAAGCTAACATAGAAGTAAAAGAAAACTGACTGGCACATCCAAACCAGTGTGAATTAGGTGCAAACCAGGAGCAGCTACCTCCATAGACAATATACAAAAAAAGGTTGCACTCTATCGTGCCAAAGCAAGTCAATGTGAAATATGAAACATGAATAGCAATATGGCTTTTGAATATTAGAAAAAAATGAATGAGACACTTTGCACAAAATTTGGCCAAATAATGCCTGCCCATACACCAACGTCAAGGTGGTCTCAGAACGTATGGGTCCCTGCCTATGTGAACATACCTCTATTAGGCTGACATCTGAATTCCTGGGTGAATGTGGACACCTCTGTCAGTAAAGCTTGCCTTTTCTGGGTGAGCAGGGACCTGCTATAATTAAAATCACCACATGGTGATGGGCGGAGTGCTTGGTCAGTAAGCTAACATAGAAGTAAAAGAAAACTGACTGGCACATCCAAACCAGTGTGAATTAGGTACAAACCAGGAGCAGCTACCTCCATAGACAATATACAAAAAAAGGTTGCACTCTATCGTGCCAAAGCAAGTCAATGTGAAATATGAAACATGAATAGCAATATGGCTTTTGAATATTAGAAAAAAATGAATGAGACGCTTTGCACAAAATTTGGCCAAATAATGCCTGCCCATACACCAACGTCAAGGTGGTCTCAGAACGTATGGGTCCCTGCCTATGTGAACATACCTCTATTAGGCTGACATCTGAATTCCTGGGTGAATGTGGACACCTCTGTCAGTAAAGCTTGCCTTTTCTGGGTGAGCAGGAACCTGCTATAATTAAAATCACCACATGGTGATGGGCGGAGTGCTCGGTCAGTAAGCTAACATAGAAGTAAAAGAAAACTGACTGGCACATCCAAACCAGTGTGAATTAGGTGCAAACCAGGAGCAGCTACCTCCATAGACAATATACAAAAAAAGATTGCACTCTATCGTGCCAAAGCAAGTCAATGTGAAATATGAAACATGAATAGCAATATGGCTTTTGAATATTAGAAAAAAATGAATGAGACGCTTTGCACAAAATTTGGCCAAATAATGCCTGCCCATACACCAACGTCAAGGTGGTCTCAGAACGTATGGGTCCCTGCCTATGTGAACATACCTCTATTAGGCTGACATCTGAATTCCTGGGTGAATGTGGACACCTCTGTCAGTAAAGCTGTCAGAAGTAAAAGAAAACTGACTGGCACATCCAAACCAGTGTGAATTAGGTGCAAACCTTTTTTTGTATATTGTCTATGGAGGTAGCTGCTCCTGGTTTGCACCTAATTCACACTGGTTTGGATGTGCCAGTCAGTTTTCTTTTACTTCTATGTTAGCTTACTGACCGAGCACTCCGCCCATCACCATGTGGTGATTTTAATTATAGCAGGTTCCTGCTCACCCAGAAAAGGCAAGCTTTACTGACAGAGGTGTCCACATTCACCCAGGAATTCAGATGTCAGCCTAATAGAGGTATGTTCACATAGGCAGGGACCCATACGTTCTGAGACCACCTTGACGTTGGTGTATGGGCAGGCATTATTTGGCCAAATTTTGTGCAAAGCGTCTCATTCATTTTTTTCTAATATTCAAAAGCCATATTGCTATTCATGTTTCATTTTTCACATTGACTTGCTTTGGCACGATAGAGTGCAACCTTTTTTTGTATATTGTCTATGGAGGTAGCTGCTCCTGGTTTGCACCTAATTCACACTGGTTTGGATGTGCCAGTCAGTTTTCTTTTACCTCATCAACACCCACACCTGTGTTAATGGAGCAATCACTGAAAAGGGGTTAGCTGGTCCTTTTAAGGCAGGGCTGCAATGATGTTGAAATGTATTTTGGGGGATAAAGTTCATTTTCTAGCCAAATATTGACTTTGCAAGTAATTGCTGTTAAGCTGATCACTCTTTATAACATTCAGGAGTATATGCAAATTGCCATTAGAAAAAGTGAAGCAGTAGACTTTGTAAAAATTAATATTTGTGTCATTCTCAAAACTTTTGTCCATGACTGTAGACAGGAATGGAGTTGTTGCACCAAACATATTCCAACAAGCAGCATCATGCAGGATACACTGAGACTGCAGTATGAAGCTGGTTCATATACAGTGGGTTCGGAAAGTATTTTGACCCCTTTACATTTTTAACTCTTTGTTTCATTGCAGCCTTTTGGTAAATGCAAAAAAGTTCTTTTTTCTCATTAATGTACACTCTGCACCCCATCTTGACTGATAAAAAACAGAAATGTAAAAATTTTTGCAAATTTATTAAAAAAGAAACTGAAATATCACATAGTCATAAGTATTCAGACCCTTTGTTCAGTATTGAGTAGAAGCACCCTTTTGAGCTAGTACAGACATGAGTCTCTTCTTGCAGATACATTTCTGTTTTTTCAGTAAAGATGAGGTGCAGAGTGTACATATATTAAAATAAAAAAATAAACTTTTTTGCATTTACCAAATGGCTGCAATGAAACAAAAAGTGAAAAAATGTAAGGGGTCTGAATACTTTCCGTACCCACTGAAGAATACACTGAAACTCTGCTGTATACAGTGGGGAAAAAAGTATTTAGTCAGCCACCAATTGTGCAAGTTCTCCCACTTAAAAAGATGAGCGAGGCCTGTAATTGGCATCATAGGTAAAACCACAACTATGAGAGTCAAAATGAGAAAACAAATCCAGAAAATCACCTTGTCTGATTTTACAAGATTAATTTTTCAAATTTTGGTGGAAAATAAGTATTTGGTCACCAAAAACATGCAAGATTTCTGGCTCTCACAGACCTGTAACTTCTTCTTTATGAGGCTCCTCTGTCATCCACTCATTACCTGTAGTAATGGCACCTGTTTGAACTTGTTATCAGTATAAAAGACACCTGTCCACAACCTCAAACAGTCACACTCCAAACTCCACTATGGTGAAGACCAAAGAGCTGTCGAAGGGCACCAGAAACAAAATTGAAGCCCTACACCAGGCTGGGAAGACTGAATCTGCAATAGGAAAGCAGCTTGATGAAATCATGTGATGAAATCAACTGTGGGAGCAATAATAAAAAAATGGAAGACATACAAGACCACTGATAATATCCCTCGATCTGGGGCTCCACGCAAGATCTCACCCCTTGGAGTCAAAATGATCACAAGAACGGTGATCAAAAATCACAGAACCACACCGGGGACCTAGTGAATGACCTGCATAGAGCTGGGACCACCACTCAGATCCTGCAGTGCCAGACGTGTCACCCTGCTTAAGCCAGTACATGTCCGCGCCCGTCTGAAGTTTACTACAGAGCATTTGGATTATCCAGAAGAGTATTGGGAGAATGTCATATCGTCTGTCGAAACCAAAGTAGAACTGTTAGGTAGAAACAAAACTCGTCGTGTTTGGAGGAGACAGAATGCTGAGTTACATCCAAAGAACGCCATACCTACTGTGAAGCATGGGGGTGGCAACATAATGATTTGGGTCTGTTTCTTCGTAAAGGGACCAGGATGACTCATCCGTGTACATGAAAGAATGAATGGGGCCATGTATCGTAAGATTTTGAGTGCAAACCTCCTTCCATCAGCAAGGGCATTGAAGATGAAACGTGGATGGGTCTTTCAGCATGATAATGATCCCAAGCACACTGCCATGGCAACAAAGGAGCGGCTTTGTAAGAAGCATATGAAGGTCCTGGAGTGGCCTAGCCAGTCTCCAGCTCTCAAACCCATAGAAAACCTTTGAAGGGATTTGAAAATCTGTGTTGCCCAGTGACAGGCTCAAAACATCACTGCTCTAGAGAAGATCTGCATGGAGGAATGGGCCAACATACCACCAACAGTGTGTGCCAACCGTGTGAAGACTTACAGAAAACGTTTGACCTCTGTCATTGCCAACAAAGGATCTATAACAAAATATTGAGATGAACTTTTGTTAATGACCATATACTTATTTTCCACCATAATTTGAAAAATAAATCTTGTCAAATCAGACAAGATGATTTTCTGGATTTGTTTTCTCATTTTGACTCTCATAGTTGTGGTCTACCTATGATGTCAATTACAGGCCTCTCTCATCTTTTTAAGTGGGAGAACTTGCACAATTAGTGGCTGACTAAATACTTTTTTTCCCCACTGTACATTACATGGGATCCACCTAGACTCTGCTGTATACATCATATAAGATATACTGAAACTCTGCTGTATACATTACATGGGATCCACTGAGACTTTGCTGTATGCATCATATAGGATATACCGAAACTCTGCTGTTGCTGTATACATCATATAAGATATACTGAAACTCTGCTGTATGAGCTGCATCACACAGGATACACTGAGACTTTGCAGTATGAAGATACTTCATATAATACACATTGAGACTCTGCAAAGTGAAGATATATTACATACGATGTACTGAGACTCTGCTGTATACATCCAGGAGTCTAGGAATGCAGTCCTGTGTCACAGAACCAATATTGGGTGTCATTAGATACAAGCAAGAGCATTGTATTGAGATTCTACCACCCATGCAAAACAAGAAAAATATAGTTAACATTAGGGGAACAATAGCAGAAGAGAAGAAATAAGATGCCAGACAACCTAAAACTGGCATACACAAGGCAGATCCCAAATTCTCTTCATTTTTCTTTAATACAAACCTATGCTGCACAATCCATATGTTCAGGTTGGGAAGCTGTATGCCCACAATCACTGCTGGATGTTCAGTTGACATGACAGCTGATACCCATAACTCACTGCCAGGGGTGATCGCAGCATCTAGAAGGCAGGGATAGGGAGGGGGCTCATTGTGCCCTCCATTCGGCCCCCCCTAACGTTATAGCGAGGGGCCAATCATTGCCATGATGGCCCAATGTCGTTATGACATTGGGCACAATTAATCAAAGGAGAAATGTTCACTTCACACTCAGACGCTAAAATAGTGATGAGGAGTATACTCGTTGCTCAGGTGTCCTCCGAGTATTTGGGCGTGCTCGGAGATTTAGTTTGTGCCACCGTAGCTGCATGATTTGTGGCTACTAGGCAGCCTGAATACATAAGGGGATTCCCTAACAAACAGGCAATCCCCCACATGTATTCAGGCTGTCTAGCAGCCGCAAATCATGCAGCTATGGCGACACAAACTAAATCTCCGAGCACGCTCAAATACTCGGAGGACACTCAAGCATGCTCGGTAAAACCCCAGAAACGAGTATACTCACTCACCACTAATGATTAAACTTTTATTTATAAAAGTATAGCAGGTGATGTAATTTATGAAAATTGGCATCCTGATCATGACAATACTTTATTTGACATTTTGATTTGTGGAATCTTTATCAAGTACCATGTGTTATCAGTACCCGTGTGTACGTGTGCATCATTTGGATGTCATCTGGGTGCCATCCATGTGTACCATCCATGTGACATGTACCGAAATAGAATGCAGAATAGAAATAACACATGTTTAGGTGTTGAAAATGTGGAAAGATAGAGATAGATAGTTAGATATGAGTCAATTAGATGATAGAATAGGATGATAATCTGGGAAATGGGCCATTAGCCCTAAATGTTCCCAGGCTATTAATAACAGCTTGCAGCTGTATGCTTAGCCTTTACTGGTTAATTTACGGGGGGACCCTAGAAAAAAAATGTGTGACGAGAGTCACGGTAGTAAATATATATACTACTTACTGTAAGTAAAGGAAGGTCAAACAATCGGAGGTCAGGTCCAGGAAATGGCGCAGTACGACAAAGGGAAGTCAGAGACGAAGTTCAATACAAGAGCCGAGGTCAGGAAAGCCAGAGAGACAAAACAGTTTACAGGGAGCAGGCACAAACAAAGGCAGGTCACAAGCAAAGGGTCTTAGTCCGGGAAGAGAATCAAGTCAAGCTGGGTCAGGCACAGAGCGCAGAGGGATCAATGTTCCACAGGCAAAAGCAAGTGTACGATTGACACTGGGGAAAGGAATTAGCAAGCTTAAATAGAAGCCTGATTAAGGAAAATTAACACAGGGGATTGCAGCACAGACCCAGCACAGACTGACAGCCCCGACACAAAATAACAAAAAGACAGAAACAGAGTGGAAATCGTGACAGTACCCCCTCTTCAAGGGGAGCCACTGGACCACCAGGTTTCCCAGGAAACCTCCGATGAAAGGCCTGGACCAACCGATCAGCCCTTACAGAATGAACTGGAACCCAGGATCGTTCCTCAGGTCCATACCCCTTCCAATGTACCAGGTATTGAAGGGAATTCCAGACCATTCGGGAATCAATGACCCTTTGTACCTCATATTCCAAGCCTCCCTCAATAGAAACCAGAGGAGACGGGGGAGAGGAAGACAGAACAGGGGGAATAAATTCCTTCAACAACGAGAGCTTACGAAAAGGTCATATTTGCCCTTCCTCATTGCCAGTAGCTGCCAGATTCTTTTATGTTAAAAAGAAAGATGGAGGTCTTCATCCCTGCCTCAATTTCTGAAAATTAAACAAAATAACGGTTAAAAATACTTATCCACTTTGTTGTCCCCAATGTCTGCTGCTTGACCTTGTTGTAATGGACTGCCATCTTAGAAATTTTAAGGATTAAGGCAACATGACGCTCAATGTAACCCTCTGCTAGCAAAGCCAGAATTGAGCTTTTATTTTCCTCACTCAAGACTTTTCTTTTCAACTCCTTTGGCATGGTTAAAAGTTATTTTTTTCATTCTTATTACTTTTGGGATATTACTAGCACTTGTTTTGCCATCTATCTTGTCCTATTGCAAGAGGATTGTGAACACCACAGCAGTGTTTTTTATACTCTCCTTCGTTAAATAGGATTTTGTTCAGGTGATCACCTAATCAGAAGCACATTAAGTAGAATGAGGTGTACTCTGGGTGGAATTCAATTGACACTGGAATGGAATGGCTGTCTGGCATGTAGAGAAGCTGATTTTTATAAAACTGTACAGTGGTCTCTTAATTTTTGCCAGAGCTGTATATCTCACAGATATCTATCTACAGGTGCTTCTCACAAAATTAGAATATCATCAAAAAAGTTAATTTATTTCAGTTCTTCAATACAAAAAGTGAAACTCACATATTTAATAGAGTCATTACAAACAGAGTGATCTATTTCAAGTGTTTATTTCTGTTAATGTTGATGATTATGGCTTACAACCAATGAAAACCCAAAAGTCAGTATCTCAGTAAATTAGAATACTTTATAACACCAGCTTGAAAAATCCGAAATGTTTGCCTACTGAAATGTATGTTCAGTAAATGCTCTCAGTACTTGGTCGGGGCTACTTTTGCATCAATTACTGCATCAATGCGGCGTGTCGTGGAGGCGATCAGCCTGTGACACTGATGAGGTGTTATGGAAGCCCAGTTTACATTGATAGCATCCCTCAGCTCGTCTACATTTTTGGATCTGGTGTATCTCATCCTCCTCTTCACAAGACCACAAAGCTCAGTGACACTGTTGTTTTAAACCAGGTATTGGTACTTTTAGCAGTGTGAACAGGTGCCAAGTCCTGTTGGAGAATGAAATTTCCATCTTCAAAAAGCTTGTCAGCAGAGGGAAGCATGGAGTGCTCTAAAATTTCCTGGTGGACAGCTGTGCTGATTTTGATCTTGATAAAACACAGTTTACCTACACCAGCAGATGACATAGCTCCTCAAACCATCACTGATTGTGGAAACCTCACACTAGACCTCAAGCAGCTTGGATTGTGGCCTCTCTACTTTTCCTCCAGACTCAAGGACCTTGATTTCAAAATGAAATGCAAAATTTAGTTTCCTTGTGGAGAGTGTCAATGACTGCCTTCTGGACATCTGTCAAGTCAGCAGCCTTCCCCATGATTGTGGAGCCTACTGAAACAGACTAAGGGACCTTTCTAAACCCTTAGGAAGCCTTTGCAGGTGTTTTTTTGTTAATTATTGTGATTTACTGGGATAACGACTCTTGGGTTTTCATTGGCTGTAAGCCATTATCATCAATATTAACAGAAATAAACACTTGAAATAGATCACTGTTTGTAATGACGCTATATAATATATGAGTTTCACTTTTTGAATTGAAGAAATGAAATAAATTAACTTTTTGATGATATTCTAATTTTGTCAAACGAACCTGTAGATAGATATCTGTGAGATATACAGTACAGACCAAAAGTTTGGACACACCTTCTCATTCAAAGATTTTTCTGTATTTTCATGACTATGAAAATTGTACATTCACACTGAAAGCATCAAAACTATGAATTAACACGTGGAATTATATACTTAACAAAAAAGTGTGAAACAACTGAAAATATGTCTTATATTCTAGGTTCTTCAAAGTAGCCACCTTTTGCTTTGATGATTGCTTTGCATTCTCTTGATGAGCTTCAAGAGGTAGTCACCGGAAATGGTTTTCACTTCACAGGTGTGCCCTGTCAGGTTTAATAAGTGGGATTTCTGGCCTTATAAATGGGGTTGGGACCATCAGTTGTGTTGTGCAGAAGTCTGGTGAATACACAGCTGATAGTCGTACTGAA
>JARQOD010000006.1:326614495-326662941 GCA_033576555.1 Oophaga sylvatica
CCTTTAATGAAGTAGGTTGGACCCAATCACAGATGGCCTGAACCTTGACCGGGTCCATTTCAATAACAGATGGGGACAAAATGAATCCCAGAAATGAGATCCTCTGTACGCCAAAAAGACACTTTGATCCCTTCACATACAGAGCATTCTCTCTCAAAATCTGGAACACAGTCCGAACATGTTTCACATGAGAGTCCCAGTCATTGGAAAAAATCAAGATATCATCCAAATAAACAATCAGAAATTTATCCACAAAATCCCTGAAAATGTCATTCATGAAGGACTGGAAGACGGAAGGAGCATTAGTGAGCCCAAAGGGCATCGCTAGGTACTCAAAATGCCCCTCTGGGGTATTAAATGCCATCTTCCATTCATCCCCGTGCTTAATGCGAATAAGGTTATACGCCCCCCTGAGGTCAAGCTTGGTAAACCAAGTAGCACTTTTCATCCTGGAAAACAGGTCAGAAATCAAGGGTAACGGATATTGATATTTCACAGTGATATTGTTCAAGAGACGATAATGAATACAAGGCCTTAATGAACCATCCTTTTTGGCCACAAAGAAAAAACCGACACCCAAGGGTGAAGAGGATGGTCTGATATGACCCTTCTCCAATGACTCCTTGATATAAGACCGCATAGCGTCATGTTCAGGTACAGACAAGTTAAAAAGGCGACCTTTAGGGAATTTACTACCAGGGACTAATTCAATAGCGCAGTCATAGCTCCTATGGGGGGGCAAGGATGCAGATTTACTTTCGCTAAACACATGAGAAAAATCTGTCAAAAAGTCAGGAACATCCTGAGCCTGGGGAGAGGCAGAAAAACAGGAGTGTTGGCATTAACACATTGGCAGCCCCAACTGGTTACAGACACAGATTTCCAATCCAAAACAGGATTATGAGACTGTAACCAAGGGAAACCTAGTACAAAACTCCATTGAGAGAAAAAAAAATCCTCAGCACCCAGAGAAAAAGAGGGAAAAAAAATGCAACAAACAGAAAAAAAAAAAAAATCTCTGACAACTCTGACAACTTTTTTTTTCTTTTTTTCACACTATTTTTCCCTTCTGTGAGTACCATATAATTTTCAGTTTGGCCGGTGATACTGTTATGATTTGGTAGCTGAGGAGAGCAGGCAAAAACGGCAATACACCAGAGAGGTTGGAATCTACTGGATTGCAGTACCCTGACTAACCACCACAACTAAAGGCAGCCGTGGAGCGTACCTACGTTGGTCCTAGATGCCTCGTCACAGCCTGAGAGGCTAACTACACCTAAAGATAGAAAGAGGAAAGCTATCTGCCCCGGAGCAGATCCTCAAAGAACATAGGAAGCCCCCAAACATGTAATGGCGGTTAGACAAGAGGAAATACAGACACAGACAGAAAATAGTATGAGCAAACGTTGGGGCCCAATCTTCCTAGAAAGAAAAGGATAGGAAGGACACTTACTGCAATCCAAAAAACCCTAAAAAAATACCAACTCTACTAATTGCAAAAACACCTGAGATCACACGACCTCTACCACCTAAATTAGTTCTCTGGTGTAACAAAACTAAGCCGCAGCCACTGAAAAAACTGGAAAAGGCAAATGAACAAATAACAGTGGCTCAGATAAACTGAGAGGAGCACAAGCCCCCGGAGGGGACCTGGCTGACCTCCACAGAAGTTCAGGAAAAAATGCAAAAAGCAAGCACAAAAATAAAAGCAGAAAATATCTTATCTGTTAGCAGAAGATGCAGGCAAGACTCAGCAAGCTTCCAAGTGAACCAGGAACCAAAGTTGAGACAAAAACAATTGATCACCGGCAACCCTGATGGTAGAGAACCTCCCTTATGTAAGACCAGTCTGTAACTCCTGATTGCCAATCTTCACAATCTTCATTGAATGGTTCAGTACTGTTTATAACCACCAGAGGAGCTTCTGCTCAGAATTCATTTCTAACACATTCACAACACACGCCCCTGATAAAGCTGGGTAAAAAGTGAGTTGTGCCGTTTGAGCTATACACTATACTGGGTTTTATCTCATTATTATGTAAGTTATTTGTAATTACTTTGTTCAGCCAAGCACATGCAACCCACAGAGATCTATACTTTCTGATGCACTTATATACTTGAGCACTTATATGTTATAACAAGTGATGGGCGAAACAAACAGTAAAGCTCAGGGTCCAAACTGAACATCTACTGTCAGTGCATGGATCCCAAATAGGACTTCTCCAGGAAGTCTGTGTTACTGCTCAGGTTTGGCAGCATGAACATCGGCTTTTTCCCACTCTGTCATCTGAGTGACAGTGCGAGAAACACTGGCTGCTCTGATTGGCGGTAAGTTTGTTGCTGCAGGTCAGAGCACTGCAGGTTCCACTCTGTAATATGGATGGCAGCGTGTGAGCCAGCAGTTGTGACCGGTGGTAAAAAGGTTACCGCCGGTCACAGGCGTCTGCTGATGAGAGTACTACTCTCATCATCCTACAGCTGCTCTCGCTGATAGCAGCAAAAACAGGCCTGTGCAATAGATAAACAAATTGAAAAAAAAATTGCACAGGTTCCCCTCTAATTTTGATAACCAGCACAGGTAAAGCTTACAGCTGTGGGCTGCAACCACCAGCTGTCAGATTTATTTTGGTTATCTAAAATAGAGGGGTCCCCACTCCATAATTTTTAATTATTTAAAAAAAAAAACAGCATGGGAGCCCCCCACTTTTGATAACCAGCCAAGCTAAAGCAGACAGCTGGGATCTGGTATTCTCAGACTGGGAAGGGGCCATAGATATTGGCCCTCCCTAGCCTAAAAATAGCAGCCCGCAGCCACCCAGGAAAGACTCATCTATTAGATGCACCAATTCTGGCACTTTACCCAGCTCTTCTCACTTGCTTTGCTTCAGTGGCAAGTGGGGTAGTAGGTTAGGGGTCTATAAGATGCCCCATTACCAGCCCCATAGTCAGATTTTAAAAAATACACAGTCAGGATAAAGTTCTTTATTTGAAATAAAACTCCTTACCCTCTTGTACTAATTTATTCACAAATAATAAAAATAAAAAAGCAAAGTTATTCTCACCTTTCCGCCAATAATCCATTGATGCCCATGTCCCACTATAAAAGACAAAAAATAAAAAAACACCATATTCCTCATCTGTCCGATGAGAAGATAATCCATATCTGTCTCAAGACAATCCAGATGTTTTGGAGAGCAGTTACATCAGTGATGCAACCGCCCTCCATGCCAGCTGGAACACACTGAGCAGAGCTTGAGAAGTGCTGCCTGCCTCTGACCAGCAGTGACATCATTGAGGTTACCACCGGTCACAGGCAGAGCTTCTGATGCTCTTGACTCGCACCACACTGAGGTGGTTACCAGGGCTATGGGGTACTCGGAGCCGAGCCCAATGATTTCCATGGGAGTTGTCACTGGCAGCGGGACTCGGTCCGTGGCCCTGGCAGTCAAGCGATGGGGGATATTTACAGGGGATTAATAGGATAGGTAGTTCGTGACGCCACCTGTGGTTCCTGGTCAATTGGACCAGCGCTGCTATATGGATCTTCACAGGGGATGTTATGGGGCAGCTGGGTGGTAAGTCTTCCACAGGTGAGACTGGTCCCTGGAAGTCTATGGTGGTGATGCAGGGTGTAGATAATAATTCAGTCACACACGAAATAGCTTCTTTTCATACCTTTTACTGGTAGATGGTTCAGGCAGATCCCGGGGAGCTGGTCGGGGTAGGAATGCACATTCAGGCAACCGCTGAGCAGGTTAGAGGCCTCCTTAACTTCAACATGTATGTGAGTCCAACTTGCCTGAAGCGAAGTTAACTCTGAACTCTCCAGCTTTCTCTGTAGCTGTAATGCCCGGCCAACATTGTGGTGGAGCCTTCTAAGTGGTGAGAACTAAGTCCTTACTTTTGCAGGGCCCTGCTCAAAGTCCCTGTTCTCCCTGACTCCGGTTACGTATTGACACTTTGGGCTGCACTCTGCGACCTGTAGTCCAGATGCCTCCGGTTTTCTTGTTACTATGCTTGAAACAGTAGCAACGCTTCGGACCCCGGTGTCCGGCAATTTAGTACAGGTAATCCAATACCCAAGGCACTTCTCTATCTTCTCCACTGCGCCCTTCGCCCTGCTTCCCGCTCTTAACATAAGCACCTGTAGCTTCAATGTGAAAAGTCAGCTTTCTCCTAGAGCTCACTGAGTAGCTCTCAGTATCCTTCAAGTCCAGACTGGACTGAGACTGAACTGCACTGTCCTCAGACAGGAAACAGACTCCTTTCTCTCTCTTCTCCCTCCAGACTAATCACCACTTCCTGCTACGTGTCACTCCCCCCTTATATCTCAGATGGGTGTGTCTGAAAGAGTGAGTGGCAGTGAATGCATATCAAGCGTTGCGATTACCTTCCTGTGCACTCTCCTGGATTTTATGTGTGCCTGCATAGCTGGGCTACACATCCTGCTCAATTAAAAAATACGGCGTGGGGACTCCTCTATTTTTGATAACCAGACAATATAAAGCTGACCCCTGGGAGCTGCAGCCTGCAGCTGTCAGCTTTACCTGTGCTGGTTATCAAAAATAAAGGGGAACCCAAGCCATTTTTAAAATTTTTTACATTTATTTATTTATTGCTGCTGGTTATCAAAAATAAAGGGGAACCCAAGCCATTTTTAAAATTTTTTACATTTATTTATTTATTGCTATCAGTGAGAGCAGGTGTTGTATCATGAGAGTAGTACGACATCTGTGACCAGCGGTAACCTTTTTACTGCCGTTCACATCTGCTGGCTCACATGCTCTCACCTGATAGCATGGTAGCATTAGCACTCTGACCAGGGGTAACAATCTTACCTCCGATCATAGGCTGTGTTTCCCACGCTGTCACGGGTTCGCCCATCACTAGTCATAATCCTGGCGTGTGTTTTAGCCCTCCTTTGAGTTACTCTGCTTTTAAGTTTTTGTTTTATTATATATTTTTTTTAATATAAATATATATTTGTGAAACAATTTGTAGCACCCTCTTTACCTCTGTTTGTTTTTTCACGTTTGTAATTGTAGCCTATACATTCGTACCGCAACATGTTTTACACCCACGTCGGACTCCCTCCCTTTGATGTGGGCTCCGGCACTGAGCCCACATCATTCCCGGCACATGTCAGCTGTTTTGAACAGCTGTCATGTGTCTCTAAGGGTGAGTTTCCACGGTCAGGAAACGCTGCGTGTTTGGCGCTGTGCGCTGGCACAGCGCCAAACACGCAGCGTCCAGATGTTACAGCATAGTGGAGGGGATTTCAAGAAATCCCGTCTCCACTATGCGTAACAATACGCAGGTGGCAAACCTGCGTAAACGGACATGCGGCGCGTCTTTTTAGACCGCAGCATGTCCTCGCGTATTGCGGCGACGGTGCGTCGCCGCAACAGAATATTACACAGGGCTATGTAGCCCTGCGTTCTTTCCGGAGGTGTTCCGGAGGTGTCCTGAACACCTCCGGAAAGATCGCGCGTCAGAAAGGGGCGGGGCTTAGACGGAGCGGAATTTCCGCTCCGTCCAAAGCGCTATGGTTCCGGACCGTGGAACCATAGCCTTACAGCTGCGAGTGGAATTGCTATCCACCCATGGCTGTTAACCTGTTAAATGCCTCTTTCAATCTCTGACAGCGGCATATAACTTGCGCTTCCGGCAAGCACGCCAGTGTTCTGATCATCGCCTGTATGCACCAGAGCCAATCGGACAATTGCAGCTTCTAGTCTCACATAGAGAGTATTGAAGCATGCAAAAAATAAAAAAATAATGTTTTTAAAAATATTTAAAAAATGTATAAAAGTTCAAATCACCCCCCTTTCACCTTATTCAAAATAAAACAATAAAAAAGTCAAACATACACATATTTGGTATCGCCGCATTCATAATCGCCCAATCTATCAATATAAAAAAAAGAATTAACCTGATCATTGAACGACATAATGAGAAAAAAAGTCAAAATGCCAAAATTACATTCTTTTGGTTGCTGCTACATTGCAATAAAATGCAATAACGGGCGATCAATAGATCATATCCACACCAAAATGTATCAATAAAAATGTCAGCTTAGAGCAAAAAGTAAGCCCTCACCCAGCCCCAAATCACAAAAATGGAGATGCTACAGGTCTTGGAAAATGGCACTTTTTTTACGAAAGTTTGGATTTTTTTTCACCACTTAAATAAAAAATAACCTAGACATGTTTGGTGCCTCGTAATGAACTGGAGAATCATAATGGCAGATCGGTTTTAGCATTTAGTTTTAGCATTTAATGAACATGGTAGTGCAAATCCACAGTTGTTTTTTTTCTTTCTTTTTTTGCAATTTCACCGCACCTGGAATTTTTTTCCCGTTTTCCAGTACACGATATGATAAAACCAATGGTGTCGTTCAAAAGTACAACTTGTCCCACAAAAAACATGCTCTCATATGGCCATTTTGACTGGGGGTTAAGGAGTTAATTATTTCTACCACACTTAAGGCCCCGTCACACATAACGAGATCGCTAGCGAGATTGTTGATACGTCACGGGTTTTGTGACGCAATAACGATTTTTCTAGCGATCTCGTTACGTCTGACAGGTAGCAACGATCAGGCCCCTGCTGTGAGATCGCTGATCGTTACAAAGCTTCCTGGACCATTCCTGGGTGGTTGCGCTCCCGCTGGGCAGTGTGCATCGCTGTATTTGACACCTAACCAACGACCTCGTTAGCGATTCAGAACTGAAACACGTAGACGTGCATAAATTGGACTTTTCTGCGCCCCTCGTCCCCGATTGGTGGTTTCTACAGCGTTCTCATTTCCCGCCGTGCATAAGGAAAGCAACAGAATAGCGATTCCATCCTTTGTTTCTGACCTCGTGCTGGATTGCAGATCTTAGCAGAATTCTCCGGGCTGTGTGGAGTCACAGCCGAAGAACACTACAATCCACAAACCAGAACGCTTGTCAGGAACAAAGGCCAGATGAATGGATACAGAGTCACAGCCGAAGAACGCTGCTACGATCCGAACCAGAACGCAAACAGGAACAAAAGGACGGAACTGCTACAACGTGGTTTTATTTTAAACCTGCCGCCTAATCAGAATGCAGTAGCGTCCACCAATCGGAGATGATTTGTGACACAGTACAGCCCTATCAAGGTGTAGATCGTTGAAATAGCTGCTGTGTGAAAGCGTCCCAACGAGCAACGAGATCGTTAGTTAGATCGCTGGGGCGGCCGAAATCAGTTGGGAAGTTCTGCATGTTTGACAGCTCCCAACGATCACGATACGGCTCTCCAGCGATCTCAAAATCGTGACGTAATAACGATCTCGCTAGCGATCTCGTTATGTGTGACGGGGCCTTTATTTGTCAAACATCATGTACATAAGTTAGCATAACAACAAGTCAGAAACAATGGATATAGTGTGTGAGATATAATGATCTTTGGTATTGACAGTTTGGCAATGTATATGGAGCTTCATGATAATTTTCTCTTTTTTGAATGTGTTAACTAACTAGCTATAACGCCATTCACATCGCATTTGGGATTTTCACTTTCCTGCACATTGCTGTTTGAATTTAAAGTGGAAATATCCATTAACCCCTGATTATATCTTCTTTCTGCACCTTAACTTCTGCTTTTCCTTTTCCCTATTGGTATGTAATAATATCCACTCTCAAGGCTATTGAGCACAGTCTCACTTGAGGACAAGTAGCATTTTTTCAAGGTTTGCACTGGTTCATTTTTTTTTATTTTTATTTGCCCGTCAAACCTTGGACATAAACAATCTTTAACTGGAAAAAGTAATGGGAACTACCCAAGGTCACACATCTGCTGAAATACACACTTTGTTATCAGTGACGTCACATTCATCAAGGACCTTCTATTCATTAAAGTTGACTCATCAGGAGGATAAAATATGCGACTCTTACAGCTTCACCCCACAAATAAAATAGAAACTTCAAGTGAAACAATGTTTTGAAGCCTCTTTTACTTTTCACTAAGGTATTACATTATGAGCAAATCAAAAAATTGGCTTTGGTAGAGGAGGGAAATTTGATTTTCCAGTGGTCATGCAGGCCTGTTATGAGAATTATGGTTGTAGAGTAATCAATCTTGTTAATAGCATTTCGTTAAAGTGGTTTTATTGAACATAATTAAATTTCTTTGTTACACCTCAGCAGTGTGCAATATGGACACTGCTAGTATTCTGCTATGTTTGTCAGCTCAAGCGGTTGTCATTTGACTGCTCATAGGTGATTTGCATACTTGCAGTCACATGCCGAATAGCAAATCTTCCTGCATCTCTTAATGAAACACCGGCAAACAGAGCAAAATCTGGATAGTGTGCATATTGCACACTGATGTGATTTGGAAAATCCACTAAAGTGAAACTGACAGCTGTGACATGCTGCTTAATCCATGGGCAGCTTGTATCAGGCATTGGCTGTATGAACTCAGATTGGTATGTTTGACTGTGAAAAAGAAAAACATAGTTTAATAGCCACCAGAGACCGAGCCGCAGGAGATACTACTCAAACAAGAGGAATCCTGGCAGCTTCTCTACTCCCGAAGCCCTGAATTGACAGGCCTCTGCTTACGTGCGTGTATAGGCAGAGGCCTGTCAATCAAAGGAAGTGGGCAGGGAGAAACTGTTTGGGGACCAGCCTGCCAACTAGTATCTGGTGCTACCTCGGTCCCCTGTGGCTTTTGGAGTTCATACAGCCAGTGTTTGATACATGCTAGTCATGGATTGGGCAGCATGTATCAGCTGTCAGGTTCACTTTAATCAGATAGAGGCACTAAAAAATGTATATGTGGCCCGGAAAAACCCTTTAAATAATGGCTTGTAATGTTATTTTCCATAGCTAAAGAGGAAACAATTTTAGGCTATGTGCACAAGCCAAGTTTTTTCAGGCAAAGCCAGTTCATGAAAATGCAGACTGTCATTTTCCTAAATCAGCTTCTTCTGCGGCTTTTCTGTCGTTCTTGTGTAGGATTCGCTAACAACTTTTGAGGGTAGAGAGCAGGAAGCCTCCATAAAAATGAGCATGTCACTTTTTTTAACTGGTTCAGAGTCTCCAAACCCTTAAGCGGTTAAAAGATGTGACATATGATAGAACATGTGCATAGCAAAATCACTGGCATTACTGTACATTATGTACATTTTATTGTCTGTCTTTGCAGCAATTTTTCTAAAAAAGACACCATTGCACTACCTTAATAGTTTGCATAAAAAACTAATCTACATATAGTAAAAGGCAATCTCTACCGTTTAACACCATGTATTTTAAATGCCTTGCATTCTCATAAACTTTGTAATATCTTTATAGGATCCAGGTCTCCATTAAAGGGAACCTGTTATCATGATTTAGTAAGTTAAAATAAAGGTATGGTCATAGCGGCACTTTTATATTGATTTAATAGATAACTGTAGGTAAGAAATCCTGATCCTAGTTCTTGTTTAATTCACGTTAGAAGTTTTGGTGCAATATCCTCTTTGCATCGGGGTGGGACTGTAGGTAAGATTTTTGGCTCTGCCGCAACCCCTCTTCATTTGTACAAGCCTTCTTTTTTAAATTGTTCGCTAGCGCATTCATCTCCCAGTGGTCTTCAGCAAAATGTTGCGATGAGACCTCGACTTATCATTGAACCTACACTTGGGGTAGTCGAGAGGATCAAATCTCGCCAACAGAAGACCAGAGTGATGCAGGGTGATGCGAAGAAGGCATGGGCTACATTGAAGAAGAAAATAGTAGCGTGGTCGAAAATGGCCTTGAGCATGGGACTTAAGATGGTGGACGGTGGAGCAGCTATAAAAGAAGATCCCACTAGTCATGAGCAACAATGGAGAGAAAGAACACAAAAATCTGTCCCGCTCTTGAGAGGCTATGCCTACTGAAGGGAGTGCCACGCCGGGAAAGGCCAGCCCATGTTATGGAATGTCTATCCCTGGAGAACCAATTGGAGGGAGAAGGTCAGCCCACCGCAATACTACAGTGAGAAACGGATAGAGACTTTGGAAAAAACAGGATGGGCAGCCCACCCAGTCCAAGGCAGAGCTGTACAACTGATGCCGAAAGGTAATCAGAACTTCAGGACTTTGAGGAGAAGTTGGAGAAAATGACATCGCTGCAATGTAGCATGTAGGCCAGGAGAGGAACAGGACAAAGCGGATGGCGTTGACTGATGGCTCTGATGTTAGAGGAGGTAAGACAAAGTGGCTTGGTGAAGGTTACCCGGTTCCCTGAACCTGCATCCCAGTTGGAAGTTAGAACCTACAGCTTGGTCCCTGGCCCAAGGATGTGCTTAGTATTTGCAAAGCTCTGAGTACCAGTGAAACAGAAACAGATTTGGATGCTGAAGTCCACGTTGTGCTCATTGCACATTTGTCTGAAGCAGCTTGAAGCTTCAGGAGGATGAATGTTTCAGACATCTGTCTGGAACTCCTTGTTGTTGGCTGTGGACAGCTGAAGATTTGGTTTGTCCCCTTGTTTATTCCACTGTTG
Source organism: Oophaga sylvatica (assembly GCA_033576555.1). Taxonomy (NCBI): domain Eukaryota; kingdom Metazoa; phylum Chordata; class Amphibia; order Anura; family Dendrobatidae; genus Oophaga; species Oophaga sylvatica. The sequence goes on from JARQOD010000006.1 coordinate 326,624,995, forward strand.
GTATGAGGAACTTTGAGCAGTGAGTGTTCTACACCCTTTGTCATAGATCTTGTCCAATCAGTTGGGGACTTTACCCCTCATGTACTGTGTCATTGTCAGCGGACTATTGTTGGGGCAGGGTAGATGAAGGACATGATGTCCCAACTGGGTTGAAGCCAAAGGGGCTGTGTGCCTGTCACTTGGACAGGACTTTAAAAGGATTGTGCCTCCATTAAATGTATGTTGATTCTAAGGACTGTGTCCCTTCCTCGTAGACTGATGGTGGACCTATGGACTGTATTGTTGGCCTAAGGGCCATTGTTGGATAACATGAGACTAACTAGATGTACTGATGTCAGGTTGGGAATAGTACTAACATTGACTCAGAAGGTTATGAGTTCTAGGTAGCTAACCGAGAGGACCAGCTTATATGGAACAAAAAGAGATGTTCAATAACTTACGTAATGTGCAGGAGAGCAGTTTGGGAACTTCAGTGACAAATAAGCATTGAAAGATTGACTGATGAGAACTGATAATTCAAAGTAATGTGCGGGAGGATGTCTGGGTGTCACAATGTTTTTGGTGCATTATAGGTTCCAGATGGTCGAGGATGACCATCATTAAAGAAGAGTGAAATATAAGAGTATGGAAATGCTGCTCTCATTTTCTCCCGAAGAAGGCAAGTTTTATTGTTGTAACGTTATGTGAATTATGTCCTGCATCTTTTTGTAAATACTGTGTAATGTGAGTCATATTGAAATGTAATATGTTCCTGTGTAGTGTATAATGTAGGATGTGATAATGTAAGGTATTATAATGTATAGCAATGTAATACATAATTGAGATAGGTGTTATAATGTTTGCATAGAACTGTGTGAAATGTTAAGTCTGCCCAGCAAAAGACTGCAGGTTCAGATACAGTTAATATTGGGACTAGCCCACAGTGGGAGGGTTCAGCTGCTAGGGACAGAGGCGGTTCCTCAGTGTAGTTGAAGTTGGAGTAGTAGTACACCTAGTGTGTGAGAAGGACAGACAACTCGTCAGCAGGCTGACAAGGCCACATTCATTGAGTGACTTCTGGAAGGAGAAGAAGGAGACCGGACTGAAAATAGCATGATCGTCAAGCAGTAATTTAAGCATTGGATGAGAACAATGAGAGGGTTGCAGACCAACTCTCGAACGAGTGGCCATAGACTGAAGGAGCCAGATAACAGACTAATGGCCAGGCCCCATAACTGCCAAAATACTGGGCTATATTCACTGGCAGGTGAGCGTAGTCTACTTCCCGAGTGAGCTGTCTCCAAGTGTCTGAGTTTCACTTTGGTCATGATGGAACCATTAAGGAGACCAAATGTGGAACTGCTGGAAGGGAAGGAGACCATCACAAACTGTACTGTTGTGTTGGGCTAGGTTGTGCTAGAACTCATAGAACCAGTAACATCAGGAACAACCTGTCATGGTTTACTGGGTTCTTGGATCAGGTAGTCGCGGGGTTAACTTGGTTGGCCTCTTTCTGGGTCCTGGGAGGCTTTTTATAGCCTCACTGTGAAGCCAGCCTTTGTCGTTTATACTCTGACCTTTGGCTGAGTGTGTCTGACCCTGTGCTTGTGCCAGTGCTTTGTGCCTGTGCTACATTTTATGCTTGCTTGGTTCTGATTTGGCTGTGTCCCTGTTACGAGTTTTGCCTGTCCTTTTTGTACTGCGTTGCTCTGTCTGTGTATGACCCCTTGGCTGTGTTCTGGTTATTCTCTGCCTGCTCCTTTTGTACTTCGTCGCCCTCTATGTGTATGACCTGGCTATCCTGACTATCCATTCTGTCTATGCCCCTTGGTAACTTTATTTCGTAGTTACCCTTCTAGGAGTTTTCCTTTACCTCCTAGATCTCTGGAGCTTAGGCCACGCCCCTAGGCAGTCACGTGCCTGCAGGTCCTTCGGCCTGAAACATTCTCTACCTGATACTGCTGCCTCTGAGAGACGTGTGCTGGCTCCGCCCCTTGGCAGTCACATGGTGCGGAAGGTCCTGTGTCCTCAGAAGCACACATCTTCTCTGCTGGGGTTCTACTATACAGGTATGTTGTGCACAGTTTGTTCACTTAGGACACACGCACTGGCTCAGTGAGCAAGTGCAGTGCGGTGTGCCTGACATTATAAACGACCGTTACATTTTTTTTTCTGAGGGGGAGATTTAGGAGTGTTATCCCATGGATCCCATGCAGGTGTTAGCAGGGCAGGTGAAACATCTGACGCAAAGGTTCCGGGAGTTGAATGTTGAGCAGCGCATGATGGCTCAGACCCAGCAGCAGCTGGTAGATACCATACTGGGGGCTGTCGCTGCGGGGTCTCTGAGTTCTGGTGGTAAGGATGTGTCATTGGTGTCTCCTGAATCTCCAGTTAAACTGCCCGACTACTTCTCAGGGGATAAAAATGAGTTCAGAGCCTTCAGGGAGGGGTGTAAACTTTTTTTCTCCCTGAGGCCTCGCTCTTCTGGGGATGAGTTCCACAGGGTGGGGGTCATTATTTCCCTACTTCGGGGGGCCCCACAAGCCTGGGCTTTTTCTCTCTCTCCTTCTGCTCCTGAGAGGATGACTGTTGATACGTTTTTTCATGCCCTGGGCCGCATCTATGATGAGCCTGACAGGGTCCGTATGGCTGAGGACATGGTTATGAGTGTTCGTCAGGGTAAACATTCAGCCGAGTGGTTCTGTTCGGAGTTCCGACGTTGGGCAGCGGAGGTCTCCTGGAGTGATGCCGCCCTTCGAGGGCTATTCCGCAGAGGCCTGTCTGAACGTCTCCAGGACGCCCTGGCCTTCATCCTCCACCTGATAATTTGGAGGACGCCATAACCCAGGCCGTACGAATGGACCGCAGGCTACGCGCCAGGGGTATCATGCAATGTGAAACCTCACTGTTTGCTGGCAGCAAAGAGACTGGAGCCACTACTGAGGTCATGGACATTGGCACCACCTCGCTAAAAGAGAAGGAGAGAAGACATCGCCGGGAGAAACAACTCTGTTTCTATTGTGGAGAGTCCGGACATTGGAGAAAAGATTGCCCCACCTGTCCATCATCTAAGAGGGCGGAAAACTACTAGGTCTGGGTAGCGGTCGAGGAGGCTGCCCAGACCTTCAGGTACTATTTTCCTCATGTTCTAAAGTCGTGTTAAAGGTGGAACTGTTGGTAGACAACTATCGTTTTTTCTCGACAGCATTGGTGGACAGTGGTTCATCTCTCAATCTGATCAGTTCCTGTGTCGTCTCCCAACATAAGATAGGGACAGTCAGGCTGGAGACACCCTTAAAATTGTTGCTATCGACTCTTCCCCTCTTACCCGAACAGGGATTCTTTATGTTTTCAAAAGGTTTTCTTTGCAGGTCGGTTCTTCCCACAAGGAAGACATGGAATGTTTTGTCATGGACAAATTGCCCACAGGGCTAGTGCTGGGTATGCCATGGCTTCAACGCCACAACCCGGTGATTGACTGGGAATCAGGGGAGATTATTAAATGGGGATCCCAATGTGTCGACTGTTGCCATAAACCTGTTTATTGTATGAAACTTGCAAAACCTGTCTCAGTGTCTTCTGTTGGTCTGGAGGGTATTCCGGAGTACCTGAAAGACTTTGAGGACGTGTTCTCTGAAAGTGAGGCTGAGGCTCTGCCCCCACATAGATCATTTGACTGTGCTATTGATCTTGTCCCGGGAGCCAAATTGCCCAAGGCCCGCCTGTTTAATTTGTCAGGCCCGGAGCGCCTGGCTATGAAGCAATACATCGCTGAAAGTCTTCGCAAAGGGCATATAAGGCCCTCAGTGTCCCCAGTAGCTGCGGGGTTCTTCTTTGTTATAAAGAAGGATGGCGGTCTACGTCCCTGCCTCGACTTTCGAGAACTTAATAAAATCACAGTCAGGAATACATACCCCCTGCCTCTGATTCCTGATCTCTGTAACCAGCTCTCTGGGGCCAAGTGGTTTTCAAAATTGGACCTCAGGGGGGCTTATAATTTGATAAGAGTACGGGAAGGGGATGAGTGGAAAACTGCTTTTCTTACTACTGAGGGGTTATTTGAGAATCTCGTCATGCCTTTTGGTCTCACCAATGCTCCAGCTGTGTTTCAAAATTTCATTAATGTAGTTTTTTCGGACCTCATTGGCCGTTTTGTTGTGATCTATTTGGATGATATACTGATATATTCCTCTGACAGACATTCACATTTATCACATGTTAAAACTGTGTTTCAAAGACTCAGGGAAAATCATTTATTTGTTAAGCTGGAGAAATGTTCTTTCTTTGTTCAGGAGCTATCATTTTTGGGTCTTATAATCTCTCCACAGGGATTTCGTATGGATCCCAAGAAGGTGCAAGCCATTATGGAGTGGGTCCAGCCTCGGGACCTTAGAGGACTCCAGCGCTTCTTGGGATTCGCGAATTACTATCGCAGGTTTATCAAGGGTTTTTCTCAGATTGTGAAACCCCTCACGGATCTCACACGTAAAGGGGCAGATGTTGGAACTGGTCCCTGTCGGCCAAACAATCTTTTTTAACTTTGAAAAATTGTTTCACATCCGCTCCTGTTCTGGTTCAACCTGACTCAGCCAAGCCGTTTGTGGTTGAAGTTGATGCTTCGGAGGTTGGGGTGGGGGGAGTGTTGTCACAGGGACCTACTTCTCTGACTAACCTCAAACCTTGTGCCTATTTCTCGAAAAAATTTTCTCAGGCTGAGAGAAATTATGACGTTGGTAATAGAGAACTCTTAGCAATCAAACTGGCGTTCGAGGAATGGAGGCATTTTTTGGAGGGGGCGGCTCACCCCATCACAGTCATCACCGACCACAAAAACCTAGAGTATATCAAATCTGCTAAAAGACTGACTCCTAGGCAAGCCCGTTGGTCACTTTTTTTTTCCAGATTTCAATTTTCTATAACTTTTCGCCCAGGGTCTAAAAACGTGAAAGCTGATGCTTTATCACGTAGTTTTGAGCCGCTTTCCGCCCCTGACCCGCCGTCCCCCATTCTTCAACCCAATGTCGTTATAGCTGAAGTGTCGTCGGAATTGGAGCGGGAGATTGTGGGGGCTCAATCTTTAGCTCCAAGGTCCAAACCCGAAAACAAATTGTTTGTTCCTCAGCAGTTACGCACCAGGCTCCTGCAGGAGTTTCCATGATTCAAAACTGAGTGCTCACCCAGGCATTTCTGCCACACGAGAGGCAGTGGCTAGAGTTTTTTGATGGCCTTTGATGGCTTCAGATATTAAGAAGCATGTCGCTGCGTGTGGGGTATGCGCTCGTTCTAAGAGCTCTCATTGCCGGCCAGCCGGGGAATTGGTGCCTTTGCCAATTCCAGGAAGGCCATGGACCCACTTGTCCATGGACTTCATTACCAACCTTCCTTCTTCTCGGGGTAACATGGTTATCTGGGTAGTTGTTGACAGGTTTTCTAAGTTAGCGCATTTTGTACCTATGGCAAGTCTACCTTCTGCAGAGACTCTCGCTAAGCATTTCCTCGCACAGATTGTGCGGTTACATGGGGTACCTATGAATATTGTATCTGACAGAGGGGCACAATTTGTGGCCAAGTTTTGGCGGCTTTTTGCAAAAGGTTGGGGATATCTTTGTCCTTTTCCTCAGGCTACCACCCAGAGAGTAACGGGCAGACGGAGCGCACCAACCAGTCGCTTGAACAAATTCTTCGATGTTTGGTTTCTACTCTGCAAAGCGACTGGTGTGATGCCCTACCGTTAGCGGAGTTCGCCTTCAACAACCGTACCAATCAATCTACCGGTAGGTCACCGTTTTTTATTAATTATGGTTTGAACCCTCATTTTGGTGAATTCTCACGTTTAGATTCGGGCTGTCCAGGAGCTGAGGACTGTGTTAACCAAATCAGGGATCTGTGGTCAAAAGTTGGTTGAATATGTTCAGGGCTCAGGAGACTTATAAGCGTTTTGCAGATAAAAAAAGGAACCCTGGTCAGGTGTTGCAGTGTGGGGACAAGGTGTGGCTCTCCACGCGAAACATAAGTCTTCGTCTACCCTCCGCCAAACTGGGGCCCAAGTTCATAGGTCCCTATGAGATCATTGAGGTAATTAACCCTGTGGTGTATCGTCTTCGCCTCCCCCCCGCTTTGAAACTCCATAACGTATTCCACAGATCCTTGCTAAAACCCTTGGGATCGGTAGTAGAAGAACCAGCTGCTGTTCCCTCCCCAGTCTTGGTTGATGGGCACATGGAATTTGAGGTACAACATATTGTAGACTCCCGGCGGTCTCGGGGGTCCTTACAGTACCTGGTGCATTGGAGGGGGTACGGTCCAGAGGACCAGTCTTGGGTGCCGGCCAGATCGATACACGCTGACCGTCTGGTTCGGGCATTCCATGCTCGGAATCCTGGGAAACCTGGGGGTCCAGAGGCCCCCCATTAAGAAGGGGGTACTGTCATGGTTTACTGGGTTCTTGGATCAGGTAGTCGCGGGGTTAACTTGGTTGGCCTCTTTCTGGGTCCTGGGAGGCTTTTTATAGCCTCACTGTGAAGCCAGCCTTTGTCGTTTATACTCTGACCTTTGGCTGAGTGTGTCTGACCCTGTGCTTGTGCCAGTGCTTTGTGCCTGTGCTACATTTTATGCTTGCTTGGTTCTGATTTGGCTGTGTCCCTGTTACGAGTTTTGCCTGTCCCTTTTGTACTGCGTTGCTCTGTCTGTGTATGACCCCTTGGCTGTGTTCTGGTTATTCTCTGCCTGCTCCTTTTGTACTTCGTTGCCCTCTATGTGTATGACCTGGCTATCCTGACTATCCATTCTGTCTATGCCCCTTGGTAACTTTATTTTGTAGTTACCCTTCTAAGTTTTCCTTTACCTCCTAGATCTCTGGAGCTTAGGCCACGCCCCTAGGCAGTCACGTGCCTGCAGGTCCTTCGGCCTGAAACATTCTCTACCTGATACTGCTGCCTCTGAGAGATGTGTGCTGGCTCCGCCCCTTGGCAGTCACATGGTGCGGAAGGTCCTGTCTCCTCAGAAGTACACATCTTCTCTGCTGCGGTTCTTGTTGTGAATGGGTTTGAGATGAGTTCTGAGCAGAGGCTCCCTCTGGTGGTTACAAGCGGTACTAGTGAGGATTGTGAGGACTGGGAATCAGGTGTTACTGATTGGTCTTATATAAGGGAGTCATTTTCCCATCAGGGTTGCCGGTGATCAATTGTTCTGGTCTGAATCCTTCTTTCCAGTTTCCCTTGTAGCCTGCTGTGTCGTGTCTGCATCTCCTGCTATCAGATAAGTCAATTTCTTATTTTGTGTTTTTGCTATATTTTTGCATTTTGTCCTGCACTTCTGTGGGGGCCTTCAGGGTCCCCTCCGGGGGCTTTTGCCCTCTCAGTTTAGTCCAGCCACTGTGTTTTGTACTTTTGCTTTTTCCAGTTTTTTTTCAGTGGCTGCTGTTTTGTTTTTGTTACACCAGAGAACTAATTTAGGTGGTAGAGGTCGTGTGATCTCAGGTGATTTTGAAATTAGTAGAGTTGGTGTTTTTTCAGGGTTTTCTGAGATTGCAGTAAGTACCCTTCCTATCCTTTTCTGTTTAGATAGTTTGGGCCCCAGCGTTTGCTCATACTATTTTCTTTCTGTGTCAGTATTTCCTCTTGTCTAACCGCCATTACATGTTTGGGGGCTTTCTATTATCTTTGGGGTTCTGCTCCGGGGCAGATAGCTTTCCTATTTCTATCTTTAGGTGTAGTTAGTTTCTCAGGCTGTGACGAGGCGTCTAGGACCAACGTAGGAACGCTCCAAGGCTGCCTCTAGTTGCGGTGGTTAGTCAGGGTACTGCACTCCTCAGCTACCGTAACATAACAGGTTCTACTATACAGGTATCGTTGTGCACAGTTTGTTCACTTAGGACACACGCACTGGCTCAGTGAGCAAGTGCAGTGCGGTGTGCCTGACACAACCCAGCAGGAACGGAAACTGTAAAAATCGTGATGCAGCCACGAGGCACAATTAGCTACTCCAAATCATTTGTCCTAAAACTGTGTTTCAATGGCAAATCAGAAGGCCAAATTTCCACTTAAAAATCGTTAGGCCTAACAGAGTTGCTCAGGCACACTATCTAAGAAAATAAATAGTGATCGTTCATTTAGTGACAGGTGACTGACAGTTGTGGGCCTAAGGTTGTGAAACTGCAGGGTACAAGAGGGGAAGGCTATTTACAACATGAGTGGGAAAAAGCGAGGTCATAGTGGAAGAAGGAACAGGCTTGGTATTTGACGTGTACATGGTTTAGGTGTTAATATGAATGAAAGTTCAATTGAACAAACACTGTTTCATACCATCGAAAGACCACTGACAACATCTGTAACTATCCGGTCTACTCGACTCCCTCTCTTTGGTAGCTACACAGTGGTATGCCTTGTAGATGAGGCTCAGAAAAAGCATGTGCTCCAATGGATGGCAAGTGCTCCATCAAGTGGCCTCTTGTCCTCTTCTTCCTCCTTAATATCACATACAGTACAATCCTCAGACGTGACACCCCAATCACTCTTATTTCCACCTGCGTCAAAACTTTCCAAATGCCCAACTGACTGTGGGATACCTCAGATGGGCCATTCTGAAGTGCTGTTCACACATTGTATTCCATGGGTATCAGAGGTCTTCTCTAATGAATCACAGAATCCAGAGGAGGAAAACATCTGCACCGATGCTCAAAATGTTTTCATGTTGGATCAGGGGCTGGACGAAGTAAGCTCCGAGCAGAATCCAGACCCTCGTCAACTAAATGTTAACCATCAAGGGTGGAGGTGATCCTGTTGAGGCTCAGATACCAGAGGCACATGCGGACTGCACTGTGGTGTCAGAGCAGGAAGAGGAAGAGGGTGACTCTCAAGGTGAGGAGTGTGAGAACAGAGAGGATGACGATGAGGTTGTAGATCCTACTTGGTGTGACCCAGAGGTATGCAACTGAGTAACTCAGCAGAGGAGTTGGAGGAAGATGCAGAGGTTACGTTGCGGCTTCCCACACAGACAAGAAGTAATGCAGTCACGACAAGTACTGCATCTTCAGACACAACACTGGCTATTGGCCATGCACCGGTCGGGAGTGTGCAGTTCGCAGGGGTTGCAAGGGTTGCCTAGCCTGGGACCTTTTTGAGACTGCAAAGGATGACCCAACGCATGCTATCTGTCAAATGTGCAAAAAAAATCTTAGTAGAGGCAAAAATTGCAATAATTTGACAACGACGTGCATGAACCGGCACATGCACGATCAACATGGCCTTAGTGTGGGAATCTCACTGCGCTAAAATGCAGACTAGCGGGCCTCACCAACCACCAACTGTGTCATCAGCCCCATCTTCTGCTTCTTTCTCCTTGTTCACTATTCAAAGTTTTCTCACACAGGTCTCCGGCAACAGCAACTACAATTGTTTACCCACCACAGTTGAGGTGAATGACAGCCAGTCAGCTGTTATGGAAGAAGACATGGCTGCTGCTTTTGTGTCACTAAGCACAACACATCTTTCTTAATCCACCATAACATCTCCGCCTGCACCTGACGCACAGCCCTCGGTCCTACAGTTGTGATCATGTAAAAGAATGTTTTCTCATACAGATGACAAAGCTGAGAGCTTGAATCCCACCTTCTCCAATTTGTTGGTGACAGAAATGCTGACTTTACACCTGGTGGATACAGACAGTTTCTGAAAGTTGATGGCCATCGTAGTCCCCCAGTACCAGTTGCCCAGTCGCCATTACTTCTGTAAGAAAGCTGTGCCTCCGCTACACCAGCATGTCGCTGAGATCACCCGTTCCCTGAAAAACAATCTATGTTTGCCAGGATGCATTTCACCACTGACACCTGGAAGAGCAAAGATGGGCAGGGGTGTTACTGGGCACTGGGTGACTCTGATGGCAGTGGTGGCAGGATGTCAAGGGGCTGCTCCACAAGTCTTTGAATCCCAAGGCTTGCGGTATAAACCTCTGTATCTAACACTTCCCTCACTTTTTCTGCCTATCCCCCTCCTCCTCTAGGGCCTCCATCTGTGCGATCTTAAGCCCCCGTCTCACATAGCGATATCGCTAGAGAGATCGCTGCTGAGTCACTAGTTTTGTGACGCAGCAGCGAGCTCACCAGCGATATTGCTGTGTGTGACATTCAGCGACGATCAGCCCCCCTGCCGGGTATCGCTGATCGTCGCTGAAATGTCTGGACATTTTTTTGATCGCTGGTCTCCCGCTGACAGGCACGCATCGCTGCATGTGACAGGCGGGAGACCAGCGATCCGCTGGTAACCAAGGTACACAGCGGGTTTCCAGGCACCGCGCAGCGCCTGGAAACCCGATGTGTACCTTGGTTACCAGCTCACTGCATCAGGGCGCTGGTATCCAAGGTACACTGCGGGTAACTAGCGATGTTTACCCACAGTGTCCTTGTGCTGATCGCTGCCTGAGCTGCCTGTTTGGCAGCTCAGCAGCGATAATATAGCGATACACCAGCGATCCTGATCGTTGTCGGGATCGCTGGTGTATCGCTATGTGAGACCCAGCCTTTACACACATGCCTTGCATGGCTCACTTCCTTAACCTGGTGGTTTAGCAATTTCTCTGCCACTATCCTTTCCAGGTTGCACTGCTGCAGAAAGCATAGTCACTTTGTGCTCACTTCTGACTATCGCACCCCGCAGGTTATTTATTTGCATCGCTACAGAGGTCTTTCAGCCTGCCTGTTAACCGTTTGATTTGCGATGTTCCGACACAGTGGAATTCCACTCTGCATATGTTGCAGTGGCTGTGGCTGTAGCAATGAGTCCTGGAGAAGTATGTTCTGAAGCATAGCCTGGGTCAACGCAACCCAGACGTGGTGCAAATCACGCTTGTGGAGTGGGCACAGGTGAAGGACCTCTGCACCCTTCTGCACAGTTTTGAAATGGCTACTAAGATGGTCAGCGCTGATGATGCCATCATCAGCATCACTATTCTGGTCATCTACATGCTGGAGCACACTTTGAATAGTCTGAAGAAGGAGGTGATGGTCCCAGAGGAAGAGTGGGAAGCAGAGTAGGATGCAGAAGGGATAAAAGTATCTCAAATTTCCAGACTCTCGTCATACAGGTGGGTGCCAGGAGAGGGTGGCTTACAGCAATCAAGGGGGGCTCATGGTACGAGATAAACTGTTAGTGAAGATGCAGGATCCGAGGAACAAATTGAGCAGGCCGATGTGATGGATGAGCAACAGTCAGGAGATGAAGAGGATAATGATACACTCTCTGTTATTCGTAGTTGGTGGGAGGGGATGGAGGAAGAAAGCTTGAGTGTTACCCCACCACCAACACAGCTTGGGCTTCGACGTCAAGGAACCGCACGACATATGAGTGCCTTCTTGCTGCACTATATTCAACACGATGCCCATATTCTTAGGGTTAGAAATAGTGCTGACTACGGGTTGCCACTTTGTTAGAGCCACGATACAAGAGTAAATTTCACCAGATGCCTCCCTCTGGAAAAGAATGCGTGCATGCTGAAGTATCGAAATACGCTTGTAGCAATGTTAAGAGTGGTTTTCCCTAAGACAGTAGTAAGGCATATAGTGTGCATCCCAGTTGTAGACGTCCAACCCCGGGAACGTCAAGGCGTCATCGCCAAAACATTAGCAGCAGTAATGTAAGTGGCATAAGCAATTTCTGTGAGTCAATTGACACATTTTTTAGACCAGCTAGCGCACCAGCAGAACAGAGTACAAGTCTGACATGTTGTGAACGACTGGAGAGGATGGAGCATGAATATCTGGTGCTCAAAATCAATGCCATCATAGGGGGGTTTTGGACCCTTTTACATTTTATTCTTCAAAATGTAAGAGTGACCTGAGCTTGCCTGTCACGCCTTGGAGGTTTTGTCAAGCCCAGAAGCCCGTGTTCTCTCAGAACGTGTCTTTAGTGCTGTTGGTGATGTCCTGACAGATAAGCTCATCTGGCTATCCTGTTGTGAACACGTTGGAGGACTTCAGAGCTGGGGCTCCCTCCGGTGGTTGCTGAGGGTAATGAACCAATTGCTAAATGGCTTTCAGTTGGGTCCGAATGGTCTGATATAAGTGACCTGAACTCCCACCAGCCTTGCCGGTAATCAATTGTTCTTCCAGGTCTTGGTTGGATCTCAGCTTGCATTCCTGCTATCATTCAGATAAGTGACTTGCTTTTTTTTTCCTCTGGTTGTATTTTCCTTGTTTGCCTGCTGCCTTGCAGTGGACTTCAGCCTGGTCCCCTTTTGGGGCCTGGCGCTGCATTTGTGCTCATTTGGTGTTTGCACTTTTGCTTTGTTCCTGTGTCACTTTTTATTTACTGAATAGCTGTCTGTTACACCAGAGGTTGATGCTTTTGAGATTGGGGCAGGTGCCGTTTTGTCCCAAAGGGATCCGGAGACCTCTAAGAGTAATCCTTGTGCCTTCTTCTCTCGAAAATTTTCTCCAAGTGAACGTAATTATGACGTGGGTAATCGGGAGTTATTGGCCATTAAGTGGGCTTTTGAAGAGTGGAGACATTGGCTGGAAGGAGCTAAACATCAGGTGGTGGTCCTCACGGACCATAAAAACCTGGTTTATCTCGAATCAGCCAAGCGACTTAATCCTAGACAGACACACGTTGTAATTTTGTGGCATCTTTTCTCCTGGGCACTAAGAATGTTAAGGCGGACGCCCTCTCGAGGAGTTTCTTTGCGGAGTCTCCTGAGGTAACTGATCCTGCTGTTATTCTGAAAGAGGGTGTGGTTCTTTCCGCCATCTCGCCCAATTTGAGACTTGCTCTGGAGGGGTGTCAGGAGGATAAAACTGAACGCTGCCCTGTTGGGAAATTGTTTGTCCCAGACCAGTGGAAGAAGAGTGTGATGTCTGAGATTCATTTCTCCACGTTGGCTGGTCATCCCGGTATTTTTGGTACCAGAGATTTGGTAAGTCGGTCCTTCTGGTGGCCTACTTTGTCTCGTGACGTCAGGGACTTTGTGCAGTCCTGTGGGACTTGCTCAGTTCCAAACCTTGCTCTCGCTCTAGTGGTTTGTTAATGCCATTACCTGTGCCCAAGAGGCCATGGACCCATATCTCTATGGATTTTATTTCCGACCTCCCTGTCTCTGAGAGAATGACCGTTATCTGGGTAATCTGTGATAGGTTTTCCAAGATGATACATCTTGTGCCATTACCTAAGTTGCCTTCCTCCTCCGAATTGGTGCCTTTGTTCTTTCAGCATGTGGTTCGGTTACACGGCATTCCAGAGAACATTGTGTCTGACAGAGGAGTCCAGTTTGTTTCCAGATTTTGGAGGACATTTTGTTCTAAACTTGGTGTTCAGTTATCTTTCTCCTCTGCATTTCATCCTCAGACCAATGGACAAACCGAGAGAACAAACCAGACCTCGGAGACTTATTTGAGATGTTTTGTGTCTGCTGATCAAGATGACTGGGTCTTTTTTTTGCCTTTGGCTTAGTTTGCTCTTAATAATAGGGCTTGCTCTGCCACCTTGATGTCTCCATTTTTCTGCAATTCTGGGTTTCACCCTCGATTTTCTTCAGGACAGGCGCAGGCTTCTGTCTGTCCTGGTGTTGACTCTGTTGTGGAGCGAATGCAGCAGATTTGGGACCAGGTAGTGGAGAGGTTGTCTCTCTCTCAGGAGAAGGCCCAGCATTTTGACAACCTGCATAGGACTGATGGTCTTCATTTTAAAGTGGGGGACTTGGTTTGGTTGTCCTCAAGAAATATCCCTATGAAGGTTGCGTCTCCAAAATTTAAGCCAAGGTTCTTTGGACCTTATAAAATCATGGAAATTCTTTATCCGGTTTCCTTCCGTTTGCTTCTTCCAGGGACATTTAAGATCCATAACGTGTTCCACAAGTCCTTATATAAGAGGTTTGTCGAGTCTGTCTTTAGGTGTAGCTATCTCTCCGGCTGTGACGAGGCGTCTAGGATCACAGTAAGTACGCTCCACGGCTACTTCTAGTGTTGCGGTTAGTTTAGGGTTCTGCAACCCAGTAGTTTCCAGCCTCTCTGGTGTATTGCTACTTTGGCTATTTTTTGCTATTTCTCCTCAGCTACCGAATAATAACACTATCCCATCAAAGTGTACACCGACTAACTTTCATGTAAATTAACAAGTCATAAATCTCATATGACTTTTGCACCCCAATCGCAGATTGGGCAGACTAGGCGATGTTGTCATTTTTAGACTCATGTCATGTATTGATCATGCGTTATTGCAGTCTGTGCGATCTTTGTTGTGTCTTCTCTGCCTGCTGTTGCTACTGTTGCTGATATTACAAACATTTTTTTTAAATGTGGAGACTCCAAGTTGCATCTCCATCTGGTGGGTTGCCTGTAGTAGAATGTGTGTCTGAGGCCTACTATCCTGTTTCTACTCTGTGGAAATTGATACCACTTTAGTGTTGTGTGACAATTATTTTTTGCAATGTGGAGACTCCAAGTTGGGTATCAGTCAGGTGGGTTGCATGTTCTGGAAGGTGTGTCAGAGGCCTGTTATACTGTTTCTACTCTGTGGAAATTGATGCCACTTTAGTGATGTGTGACAATTATTTTTGAAATATGGAGATGGGCCAAGTTCGGTCTCCATCTGGTGGGTTGCCTGTGTAAGTAGGGCTCCCAGACAGGCAGACCTGCACTTACTTTAACTTCTTCACCCCCAAGGGTGGTTTGCACGTTAATGACCGGGCCAATTTTTACAATTCTGACAACTGTCTCCATATGAGGTTATAACTGTGGAACGCTTCAACGGATCTTCGCGATTCTGAGAATGTTTTCTCGTGACATATTGTACTTTATGACAGTGGTAAAATTTCTTCGATATAACTTGCATTTAGTTTTGAAAAAAACGCAAATATGGCAAAAATTTTGAAAATTTTGCAATTTTCAAACTTTGAATTTTTATTCCTTAAAACAGAGAAATATGTCACACAAAATAGTTAATAAATAACATTTCCCACATGTCTACTTTACATCAGCACAATTTTGGAACCCAAATTTTTTTTCCTTAGGAAATTATAAGGGTTAAAATTTGACCAGCGATTTTTCATTTTTACAACAAAATTTACAAAGCCATTTTATTTAGGGACCACCTCACATTTGAAGTCACTTTGAGGGGTCTATATGGCAGAAAATACCCAAAAGTGACACCATTCTAAAAACTGCACCCCTCAAGGTACTCAAAACCACATTCAAGAAGTTTATTAACCATTCAGGTGCTTCACAGGAGCTGAAGCAACGTGGAAGGAAAAAATGAATATTTAACTTTTTAGTCACAAAAATTATCTTTTACAAACTTTTTTCATTTTCACAAGGGTAAAAGGAGAAAATGGACAAATAATGTTGTTGTGCAATTTCTCCTGAGCACGCCAATACCCCATATGTGGGGGAAAACTACTGTTTGGGCACACGGCAGAGCTCGTAAGGGAAGGAGCGCCGTTTGACTTTTTCAAACCAAAATTGGCAGGAATTGAGATTGGACGCCATGTCGCATTTGGATAGCCTCTGATGCGCCTAAACAGTGTAAACCCCCCACAAGTGACACCATTTTGGAAACTAGACCCCCTATGGAACTTATCTAGATCTGTTGTGAGCACTTTGAACCCCCAAGTGTTTCACAAAAGTTTATAATGCCTGGGTGAGAAAAAATTTTTTACACAAAAATGATTTTTTAGTCCCAAATTTTTGATTTTTCCCAAGGAAATTGGACCCCAAAAGTTGTCCAATTTGTCCTGAGTACACTGATACCCCATATGTGGGGGGAAACTGGGTGCATGGCAGGGCATGGAAAGGAAGTAATAACGTTTTGGAATGCAGACGTTGATGGGGGTCATGTTCCATTTGCAGTGCTCCAGTTGTGCCTAAACAGTGGAAACCCCCCACAAGTGAACACATTTTGGAAACTAGACCCCTAAGGAACTTATCTAGATCTGTGGTGAGCACTTTAAACCCCCAAGTGCTTCACACAAGTTTATAATGCCCGAGCATGAAAATAAAAAATCCTATTTTTTCCCACAAAAATTATCTTTTAGTCACCAATTTTTTTTTTTTCCTAAGGGTAACAGGAGAAATTGGACCACAAAAGTTGTTGTCCAATTTGTCCTGAGTACGCTGATACCCCATATGTGGGGGGAACCACTGTTTGGGCGCACAACGGAGCTCGGAGTGGAAGGAGCACCATTTGACTTTTTCCAACCAAAATTGGCTGGAATTGAGATTGGACGCCCTGTTGCATTTGGATAGCCCCTGATGTGCCTAAACAGTGGAAACTCCCCACAAGTGACCCATTTTGGAAACTAGACCACCTAAGGAACTTATCTAGATCTTTGGTGAGCAATTTGAACCCCCAAGTGCTTCACACAAGTTTATAAAGTAGAGCCGTAAAATTAAAAAATCATATTTTTTCCACAAAAATTATCTTTTCACCCCAATTTTTATTTTCCCAAGAGTAACAAGACTCCAAAAGTTATTGTGCAATTTGTGCTGAGTATGCTGATACCCCATATGTGGGGGTAAACCACTGTTTGGGTGCATGGCAGAGCTCGGAAGGGATAGTAGCGCCGTTTGACTTTTCAACGCAAATTGGCTGGACACCATGTCGTGTTTGGAGAGCTCCTGATGTGCCTAAACAGTGGAAACCCTAAAAATGACACCATTTTGGAAACTAGACCCATCAGGAACTTATCTAGATGTGAGGTGAGAACTTTGAACCCCCAGGTGTTTCACTAAAGTTTATAACGCCGAGCATGAAATAAAAAAATCATATTTTTTCCACAAACATAATCTTTTAGTTTCCAACTTTTTATTTTCCCAAGGGTACAGGAGAAATTGGACCCAAAAGTTGTTGTCCAATTTGTCCTGAGTACGCTGATACCCAATATGTGGGAAAACTACTGTATGGGCACACGTCAGGTCGCGAAGGGAAGTAGTGACGTTTGAATTGCAGACTTGATGGATGGTCTGCGGCGTCATGTGGCATTTGGAGAGCCCTGATGTGCCTAAACAGTGGAAACCCCCACAAGTGACCCATTTTGGAAATAGACCCAAAGGAACTTATCTAGATGTGTGGGGAGCGCTATGAAGCCCCAAGTGCTTCACAGAAGTTTAACGTACAGTCGTAAAAACAAAAAAATCATTTTTTTTTCTGCAAAAATGATATTTTTGCCCAAATTTTTTATTTTCCCAAGGGTAACAGAAGAAATTGGACCCCAAGAGATAATGAGCAATTTCCTGAGTACGCTGATACCCCGTATGTGGGGAAACTAATGTTTGGGTGCATGGCAGAGCTCAGAAGTGAAGGAGCACCGTTTAACTTTTTCAACGCAGAATTGGCTGGAATTTAGATCAGTGCCATCTCACATTGGAGAGCCCTTGATGTGCCTAAACAGTGGAAACCCCCAATTCTACTCCAACCTAACACCCTAACCCTAGTCCAACCCTAACCATAACCCTAACCACAAACCTAACTCTAACACACCCTAACCCTAATCCTAACTTTAGGCGCAACCCTAACCCTAACTTTAGGTGCAACCCTAACCCTAATGGGAAAATGGAAATAAATACATTTTTTTTATTTTATTATTTTTCCCTAACTAAGGGGGTGATAAAGGGGGGTTTGATTTACTATTTATAGCGGGTTTTTATGTTTGGCAGCTGTCACGCTAAAAGACGCTTTTTATTGCAAAAAATAGTTTTTGCATCACCACATTTTGAGAGCTATAATTTTTGCATATTTTGGCCCACAGAGTCATGTGAGGTCTTATTTTTTGCGGTACGAGTTGACGTTTTTATTGGTACCATTTTTAAGCACGGGACATTGTTTGATCGCTTTTTATTTCGATTTTTAGGAGATTAGAATGAACAAAAATCAGCAATTCATGAATTTCTTTTTGGGGGGCGTTTATACCGTTCCACGTGTGGTAAAATTGATAAAACAGTTTTATTCTTCGGGTTAGTACGATTACAGCGATACCTCATTTATATCATTTTTTTATGTTTTGGCGCTTTTATACAATAAAAACAATTTTATATAAAAATAATTATTTTTGCATCGCTTTATTCTGCGAGCTATCACTTTTTTATTTTTTCGCTGTTGATGCTGTATGGTGGCTCGCTTTTTGCGGGACAAGATGACATTTTCAGCGGTACCATATTTATTTCTATCGGTCTTTTTGATCGCGTGTTATTCCACTTTTTGTTCGGCGGTATGATGATAAAGCATTGATTTTTTTGCTTTGTTTTTTTTTTTAAGGGTTCACTAAAGGGGTTAACTAGTGGGACAGTTCTATAGGGCGGGTCGTTACGGACGTGGCGATACCAAATATGTGTACTTTTATTGGTTTGGTTTTTTTTATTTACAGGAACAAATGAATTCATTGGGGAATATTTTTTTTTCCTTTATTTTGGAATTTTTTTTTTTTTACACTTTTTAACTTTTTTTACTTTGTCCAGGGTGGGACATTACAGTATAGGTCAGATCGCTGGTCTCACAGTGTCACAGCACTCTGTGAGACCAGCAATCTTACATGCAGTGCTGCAGGCTTCCTCAGCGCCTGCTCTCAGCAGGCACTGAGGAAGCCGCCTCCCTCCAGGACCTGGCGGCCATCTTGGATCAAGGGTCCTGCAGTGAGGAGAGTCCCTCAGAACAGTTTGACACATCGCGCTGTTCTGAGGGTCTCAGAGGAGCGTGCAGAGAGCCCCCTCCCTGCGCGATGCTCCCCTGTGCCCCTGGTACACCGCGATCATGTTTGATTGCGGTGTGCCAGGGGTTAATGTGCCGGGAGTGGTCCGTGACCGCTCCTGGCACATAGTGCCGGGTATCAGCTGTGATAAACAGCTGACACCCGGCTGCGATCAGCTGCGCTCCCCCTGGAAGCGCAAGCTGATCGCTTCGACGTACTATCCCGTCCATGGTCAGATTGTCACGGGTTTCATGGACGGGATAGAACGTCGGATGACAGAGAGGGGTTAAGTCAACTACCTGTGTTACTTTCCTTACATTTTTCTACCAATAGGACTGTATGAAACTGATGTGTGTGCGATCTGAGTGTGGCTCAAATAATAAAAAAAAAAAAAAATTGAAGGTGTTGCATGACATGTGAGGCGTCCCAGCTAAGAAGGCTTACGCTGCTCCCTTAACCACCTTGTCCTCATTGAAACTTCAATTCCAAGCTATAAATGCTGGGCCAGGCCCTAATACCTTATGCATGGCCCATGACTGCTGCTGTGCCATTTGCAAATTTCTACTGTCAATTAATGCCACTTTCCATGGTATCTGCCACTAATTTTAGCTTTTTGGGAAGCTTTTTGCCTCCCCTTAAGGTCACAAAATGTCTATGCATTTGCTTTTGTCTCCCATTGAATCTAATGGCGTCTGAGTACATTTGTCAAACCGTTTGCGAATGGTGGTCCGTTCATCGAATTTGAACCGAACCTTGAAAGGTTCGCTCATCTCTAATTTGTACAACTATGTCAAATGCATCAATAACAATTACCTTAATTTAATTTTCACTGTAGATATTCCTTGATAATAGAACCTCCTAACTAGATCTAATGTTGATTGGAGACAACTCATATGGCAAAGTTTATATATAAATTTATTATGAACCTAGATTAAGAAGCAAGAAGTTCTCATTCAAAACACACAATCGGCTATTTGAAAAGATGAATGCACTAGACTAGAGTATGTCAGTGAACAAAAACAGAATCAAGAAATGAGAGATAGATTGAACAGAAGAAGTCAAGAAGTAATTTTAATAAGCTTATCGACAATGTTTTATTTTTAAAAAAGAAAGATTAGAGTTCCAAAGAAAAAACCCTAGGTCTAATGTTCTACACACCCTATGGCAGACCTAGGGAAAGTGCAACCCGCGGGCCACATCCAGCCCTTTGTCTGTTTCAGTCCAGCCTGCAGACCAACACAGCCGAAGGGCTGGAAACAGTGGCCCACTGGCCGCACCATGCCCTCCACACCCATATTACCGCTATTTGCATCCTCAGGATGAAGATAGTGGTGAAAATATTGGTAGAGGGCAGAGCCACCAGCTCCTTCTTCAACCAGCAAGAGTGTGCGATTAAGACAGCAGATGCGATGACTTCACTATATCGCACCTACTGTGCAGAGAGTCAGTGCACTGGAGACCGGAGCAGAGTGTCGGGGGAATGGGAGTGAGGTGAGTATGTGTACTTTTTTTATATGAGTATGGAATGTGTGCCTTTATATAGGGGTTATGTCAGCGGCTTCAAAGACACGGTTTAAAAGTTAAACTCTGGAAGTGTCACTTGTTTAAGCGGGAAACTGAATTTCAGGGACACACTGTCTAGTGCAGGAGTATACCCCACAACAGAGAAGGAAGTTGCAGTACAGAAGTGGATCGCTTCTACCAACCTCAGAGAGCTGAGCGCATTTCTGAGGCTAGCTGGTTACTACCGCAAGGTCAGAAAAGACTGCACTGCTTAACGAGTTGTTGCGAGGAACTGCAAGTGGGACCAAACGTCAGCCAATCCAGTGGAGCCCACGGCAAGAGGAAGCATTTCAGGCATTGAAGATGGCGCTGACGAACGTTCCAATCATGGCTTATGCTGACTTCTCTTAGCCCTTCGTGCTGTACACTGATGGAAGCCTGCACAGATTGGGGGCAGTACTGGCCCAGGTGCAAGAAGGAAGAGAGAGAGAGTGATCATGTATGCCAGTCGGTCACTGAGAGACACGGAAAAGAAGCTTGTTTAAACTGGAGTCATTAGCACTGGTATAAAAAAGGAAGCACTCTGTAGCGCCATAGCAAATGTGAAATATGAAAAATGAATTGCATTACTGCATTAGAAATATGAAAAATTGAGAAAGCTAAGAGCATAAATTGGCCAATTCATGTGTACCTGGAAGCCACGTTAAGGCGTTTCTCGTTTTCCAGGACCTAAACTTAATGCGAATCCTCGATTAGACTAACGTTTTCATCTGTATGGGAACCTAATGTAAATCCACTCTTTAGACTGATATCTATATCTCTGTGGCCCTGCTGTGATTAAAAACGCCTGTGGCTAAGAGTCGGAGTTCTCAGTCAGAAGGCTAATGAATACAAATCTCAAAAAAATCTCAAAAAACTGACCGTCACATCCAAACATAAACCAAGTGTGAACAGGTGCTTAACATAGAGTCACCAACTCATATACTGCAGTAATGCAAATCATTTTTCATATTTCATATTTGCATACTATGGCGCTACAGAGTGCTTCCCTTTTTGTTTAAGTGTATATGAGTTGGTGACTCTAGGTTAAGCACCTGTTCACACTTGGTTTATGTTTGGATGTGATAGTCAGTTTTTTGAGATTTGTATTCATTAGCCTTCTGACTGAGCACTCTGCCTCTTAGCCGCAGGCGCTTTTAATAACAGCAGGGCCACTACCCCTCAACAGAGATATAGATTTCAGTCCAAAGAAAGGATTTACATTAGGTTCCCTTACAGATGAAGACTTTAGTCTAAGCGAGGATTGGCATTAGGTTTAGATCCTGGAAAATGAGAAACGCCTTAACGTGGCTTCCAGGTACACATGAATTGGCCAATTTATGTGCTAAGCTTTCTCAATTTTTCATATTTCTAATGCAGTAACGCAATTCATTTTTCATATTTCATATTTGCATGCTATGGTGCTACAGAGTGCTTTCTTTTTTGTTTGAGTGTATATGAGTTGGTGACTCCAGGTTAAGCACCTGTTCCCACTTCGTTTATGTTTGGATGTGATGGTCAGTTTTTTGAGATTAGCACTGGTATGTCCCATGACAGAGAAATTTGCAGAATATTTGTTGGGGTCAGAATTCACGTGTGTATGGATAACAATCCTGTGACTCACATGGAGAATGCGAAGCTGGGCGCACTGGAACAGCGGCGGGTCATCAGAATGTCCAAATATCAGTACAAGATCTCTTATCAGTTAAAGTCCCAGAACATGCATGCAGATGCTCTGTCCGAGTCACCCAAGCAGGCTCGAAGAAAGATTTAGATGAAGATCTTGAAGGTGATAAGATTCTGGACATTAGGCAGTTTGCCGTGACTGTAGTAACCGCCCAGGAGACTAGACTAGAAAAGAGTCCAGACCCGCCCAGATTCTTGGCCATTCTAGAGATGAGTGGATACATCTGCAACAGTCTGATCTGGAGTTGGCAAAACTGAGAAAATGGGTAGCTCTTGGACAAAGGCCCGAGAAGGAAGGTAGGACTGCATTACCCACAGGCATATATAAAAGTATACATAGTCTCACAAAGGAAACAAGGCAACTCCCTGCATAATGAATTTTAACAAGAAAAAGGAGCGTCAAGCCAAACTAATTAGAATATAAAATATCAATTTTTATTGAAACACATAAATACAGACATGAATAAAAAACGTTCACAAGTGTGAATGACGTGTATCTAGATAAAAGTATAGTGGCGATGTAGCAAGATAACGCACCTAAAGTGCACAACAAAAGAAAGACGGTTCTGCTGGACAGATGAGTCAGGCTATCACCATCACAAAGCACAATCTATATATATGTAACAGCTGAAAAATGTGCTGTGCTACCTCCAAAGCATGTATTATCTCTGATCTGGAGGAAGTGGTGGTGATGGGTTTAAGCTACATAACCCATAATCGCAAGTCCCCAGTGGGAATATTCAATGGGGAAAACAGGTAAACAGCAGCTTAAAGGCTAACCTCTCAAAGTGAGTGCCAGACTAACTACAGCATAAAAAGTGACCGTGCTTACCCATGTTGTGCAGTGTCAGGAACGTGCCCCGACGCACGTTTCGCTTTTCTTTTAGCTTCCTCGGGGGGCGGTGTGGAATGAGATGCTGTGTGCCATTATATAGGAAAATACATAAAAAGATCCAGGTGTGTGTAATCGCCCATTGATCTACAAAGCGCATGCGAACGCCGTCGCAAAGACTACTTGCGGTTCACTTCCGGCGCTCCAGATGACGCTGTGGGTCCAGGAAAAGTTTCCTGTGACGTCAAGACCCCAGCGCCATCTTGGTGGAGGCCTTACATGAACCGCGCCGTCAGTGCCGCGCGCGCATGCGCAGATCGATGGAGAGGAGAACATGTTTAGGGGATGTGAGTGCAATGCTGTATATATAGTATATCATGTCACAAAAACTCAAATAATTAAATAATATGGCGGTAGTCGAACTTATGAACATACATATGATAAATCTGAGCAGAAAAATAAAATAATAACAATATATTTGATGACAAAATATTAGTTGTAATACTGAGAGGAAAAACTATATGAAAAGTCATTATAGAAAATCCATAAGGTCCTCGTAAAGCACAACACCAATAGATCAGAAGATGATATAGTAGTAAATAAACACAAGAAAAAAAAAAAAAAAACATGAGAAATAAAAAGAAAAACTACCCAATAAAATTGAAAAAAATAGAAAAACAAAAAAATGTCCTTAACAATTGTTTTAACGGAAAGGTACAGATGATGAAAGTGGTCCTGTGAGATCTCCAACACCGATCAGAAGATGGGTCTTCACATCCAAGTCACACCCTGGGTAAGTATTGAAGTCAGGCACACGAAATATGACAAGAAGAAAACTGTGAACGTAAAACGCAAATTAAAACCAAAGCACTGACCTCACGTGAATTCCGCGTGAGGGTTAGGGAGCATATTCGAGATATCAAGGCCGCCAAAGATATTTCCGATGTGAATACTCTTAAAACCATCCCTCGACATTTTCAATTGTGCCATAAATCCAACCCCACTGGCCTCAAATTTGTGGGCATAGATCGGGTACGGACCGGTATTAGGGGTGGTGACATGAAACGCACCCTGGCACAGTTAGAATGTCAATGGATTATTAAATTGGACACTATGTCACCTAGGGGGCTTAATGAGAAGTTATCCTTTGCCTGTTTCTTATGAGGCATCCTTTTACTATAATAATATGACTATAAAACCCCTCTCTCCCCCCCTTTTTTCCGAGGCCCTTTCCTCCCCATTCCCTTTCTCTCTTTTTCCGTTTTCTTAGTTTTTTATATGAGTGCTTTGGTTTTAATTTGCGTTTTACGTTCACAGTTTTCTTCTTGTCATATTTCGTGTGCCTGACTTCAATACTTACCCAGGGTGTGACTTGGATGTGAAGACCCATCTTCTGATCGGTGTTGGAGATCTCACAGGACCACTTTCATCATCTGTACCTTTCCGTTAAAACAATTGTTAAGGACATTTTTTTGTTTTTCTATTTTTTTCAATTTTATTGGGTAGTTTTTCTTTTTATTTCTCATGTTTTTTATTTTTCTTTTCTTGTGTTTATTTACTACTATATCATCTTCTGATCTATTGGTGTTGTGCTTTACGAGGACCTTATGGATTTTCTATAATGACTTTTCATATAGTTTTTCCTCTCAGTATTACAACTAATATTTTGTCATCAAATATATTGTTATTATTTTATTTTTCTGCTCAGATTTATCATATGTATGTTCATAAGTTCGACTACCGCCATATTATTTAATTATTTGAGTTTTTGTGACATGATATACTATATATACAGCATTGCACTCACATCCCCTAAACATGTTCTCCTCTCCATCGATCTGCGCATGCGCGCGGCACTGACGGCGCGGTTCATGTAAGGTCTCCACCAAGATGGCGCTGGGGTCTTGACGTCACAGGAAACTTTTCCTGGACCCACAGCGTCATCTGGAGCGCCGGAAGTGAACCGCAAGTAGTCTTTGCGACGGCGTTCGCATGCGCTTTGTAGATCAATGGGCGATCACACACACCTGGATCTTTTTATGTATTTTCCTATATAATGGCACACAGCATCTCATTCCACACCGCCCCCCGAGGAAGCTAAAAGAAAAGCGAAACGTGCGTCGGGGCACGTTCCTGACACTGCACAACATGGGTAAGCACGGTCACTTTTTATGCTGTAGTTAGTCTGGCACTCACTTTGAGAGGTTAGCCTTTAAGCTGCTGTTTACCTGTTTTCCCCATTGAATATTCCCACTGGGGACTTGCGATTATGGGTTATGTAGCTTAAACCCATCACCACCACTTCCTCCAGATCAGAGATAATACATCCTTTGGAGGTAGCACAGCACATTTTTCAGCTGTTACATATATATAGATTGTGCTTTGTGATGGTGATAGCCTGACTCATCTGTCCAGCAGAACCGTCTTTCTTTTGTTGTGCACTTTAGGTGCGTTATCTTGCTACATCGCCACTATACTTTTATCTAGATACACGTCATTCACACTTGTGAACGTTTTTTATTCATGTCTGTATTTATGTGTTTCAATAAAAATTGATATTTTTTATATTCTAATTAGTTTGGCTTGACGCTCCTTTTTCTTGTTAAAATTCATTATGCAGGGAGTTGCCTTGTTTCCTTTGTGAGACTATGTATACTTTTGTTACCCACGGTTCTGGTTTAAGTTATATATGCTTTCTTCTGTGTATTTTCACAGTTAATTTACCCGAACATATGGATTTAAGGGCCCGTGAAAAATCGTGGCTCCACAAATTAGATGAAGTTTTTGGTGATGAGCAATCTGTGGTTTTTAATACTAAGGAAACGGAAGATTTGGTATCTAAACTCAAATATCTCTACAATAAGAAAACTCGCCTGTGGTGGAATAAGGCTTTTTTGGAGAGGTACCTCACTAAAGGGTTAATCCCAAGAGGCCTCAGAGTCCAGGTTTTTCCCTCATTTAATACTGAGGATGAAACATTTAGACATGAATGGGAGGATCTTGCCTCCAAATGCTCCAAAGGCTTTATGGAGTTATTAATAAAATCCAATGGCTCAACATTACAGATGATTGAATCTGAGATTACTACACTTCAGACTCAGGTTTTTGAGACAATGTCCAGTGAGTCCAGGACCAAATTTAACAAGGATTTAGATAGCGAATTCATTAAATGGGAAAAGGACATTGTGGCCTCCAAATCCAAGAAATATCAGCGGGATGTCTCGGATTTTAAATCCAAGCATGTTTATAGGTGGAAAAGAAAGAAGGGGCCTGTTGGCCCTTCAGCCCAAACACATAGGAACTCATTTTCTTCACTGTCATCGATGGACGACGAATCGGGACAGAGTAGTCAGGGTGGCATCAGTCATCATGAATCTACTGGCCCCAACAGATTTGTTACTCAGAGACGCAAGACATATACTAAGCGCAAGACTACTCCTCCCCAACCATGTGATAAGAAGTCCAAACCAAATAATTTGGAGGTAATCAATCTATCACATCACCAATTAACATGTACCCAAGTAGAGGTACTGGGTCTGGGATTAACTTTTGCTCCCACTAACCAATTTGAGTTTTTTCCAGCAATGAAGGATCTACAACTCTTTTTAAGAAAGGTGATCCTTCGGAAATTACACTACAAACCCTCAGGAACTGATGACCTCAATACCACTATGGAACGTGAGGCTTTGGATATACTGGAAACATTGGAGAGTGAGAGCCTTCCAGGCAATTCAGGTACCTTCCCCACTTCTATCTGCCCCAGATCCACCACTTTCCCCCCTTCTCTCTCTGTCCGCAGGTGGAGATATTCAATAGATTGGTCATGGAGGACTTTAAAACTATCCCCAAACAATGGAGGGGGGATAATCTCACCCGTGCGCAGAGAGAGGCATTGAAGCAATTAAGAACCCTTAAGGATGTCGTTATTAAACCAGCAGATAAGGGGGGGAACGTGGTGGTCTGGCCGGTGGAGAAGTATGAAAGGGAAGCCTTTAGGCAACTTAGGGACAGGGAGGCTTACACTCTTCTCCCTAATAACCCTACGGGACCTTTTCTGTTGCTCTCTATCATGCTCTGGATGAAGCCTTTACTCTGGGCATTATTCCTAAAAAAATCTATGATGGGCTTGTGGTGGCATATCCGGTGGTTCCCACTTTTTACCTATTACCCAAAATTCACAAAGATCCACTGGATCCACCTGGGCGTCCTATTGTCTCTGGCATAGGAGGGCTATGTGACCCCATTTGTAGATTTATTGAACATTATTTACATCCCTTGGTTGAGACCCTGCCCTCCTATGTCAGGGACACTACGGACGTCCTTAAAAAGGTGGATGGCCTGACTTTAGAACCGGATATGATCTTGGTCACGGCGGACGTCGAGTCTCTGTACACCAGCATCGATCATGTGGATGGTCTACGTGCGGTGGAATTTTTTCTAGACATGGGAGATTTGGATCACTCCCTACGTACCCTGATCATGGAACTGCTTGAGTTTATTCTTACTCATAACTATTTCACATTCAAGGATAGGTTCTATTTACAGAAACGCGGCACGGCGATGGGGGCGGCGTGCGCGCCGTCCTATGCCAATCTCTTCCTTGGTTTTTGGGAGAGGTGGCTATTTGGCGACGGCGCGCATGCCCCCTCATCCCAGGTCGTAGGTTGGTATAGATATATTGATGACGTCCTATTTGTTTGGCAAGGTTCTGAGACTGCCCTCCAGGAATTCATTGGAATGCTTAACATCAATGAATTGAATATCAAATTAACTTACAAGTACTCTCAGACCCAGATTGATTTTTTGGACATTAAGACCTTGGTCTCAAGGGATGGCACGGTACTGACAGACGTCTTCAGGAAGGAGACGTCTGTCAATGCACTCTTGCATGCCTCATCGGCACACACATCGTCTACTGTCCGTGCCATTCCTACAGGCCAATTTCTGAGAATGAAACGCATTTGTGCAACTGATGAGCTCTTTGAGGACCAGTCAAAGGACCTTTCTCGGCGTTTCCATGATCGGGGGTACAGTAGAAGAACTATTAAAAGAGGATACTTGAGGGCTAAACATACACCCCGTAGCCAACTTTTGGGTGGCAACATTAGAAACAGAGATTCGAATCCTCCGATCAGATTTATATCCACCTTTAACAACAGATGGTCACAGATCAGGCAGATCCTCACCAGACACTGGCCTGTGCTTCGTTCTGATCCTATACTCAGGGAGCTTCTGCCTGATCGGCCTCTTTTGACTGCCAGGAGGTCCCCCAATTTGAGGGACATCCTGGTGAGGAGTCATTATGTCACTTATACGCCCTCTATTTTCGGTGCTGGTGTGCAGAGACAGGGCTGTTTCCCGTGTGGCTCGTGCCTGGCCTGCAAAAACATATGTCGGGCCACCACTCTTAGTGGTGTGGATGGTGGGAGCCACCGGATTGGTCAATATATTTCATGTAGTACTAGCTTTGTAATATATCTAGCCACTTGCTCTTGTGGCCTGAGGTATGTTGGACTGACCTCACGTGAATTCCGCGTGAGGGTTAGGGAGCATATTCGAGATATCAAGGCCGCCAAAGATATTTCCGATGTGAATACTCTTAAAACCATCCCTCGACATTTTCAATTGTGCCATAAATCCAACCCCACTGGCCTCAAATTTGTGGGCATAGATCGGGTACGGACCGGTATTAGGGGTGGTGACATGAAACGCACCCTGGCACAGTTAGAATGTCAATGGATTATTAAATTGGACACTATGTCACCTAGGGGGCTTAATGAGAAGTTATCCTTTGCCTGTTTCTTATGAGGCATCCTTTTACTATAATAATATGACTATAAAACCCCTCTCTCCCCCCCTTTTTTCCGAGGCCCTTTCCTCCCCATTCCCTTTCTCTCTTTTTCCGTTTTCCTTAGTTTTTTATATGAGTGCTTTGGTTTTAATTTGCGTTTTACGTTCACAGTTTTCTTCTTGTCATATTTCGTGTGCCTGACTTCAATACTTACCCAGGGTGTGACTTGGATGTGAAGACCCATCTTCTGATCGGTGTTGGAGATCTCACAGGACCACTTTCATCATCTGTACCTTTCCGTTAAAACAATTGTTAAGGACATTTTTTTGTTTTTCTATTTTTTTCAATTTTATTGGGTAGTTTTTCTTTTTATTTCTCATGTTTTTTATTTTTCTTTTCTTGTGTTTATTTACTACTATATCATCTTCTGATCTATTGGTGTTGTGCTTTACGAGGACCTTATGGATTTTCTATAATGACTTTTCATATAGTTTTTCCTCTCAGTATTACAACTAATATTTTGTCATCAAATATATTGTTATTATTTTATTTTTCTGCTCAGATTTATCATATGTATGTTCATAAGTTCGACTACCGCCATATTATTTAATTATTTGAGTTTTTGTGACATGATATACTATATATACAGCATTGCACTCACATCCCCTAAACATGTTCTCCTCTCCATCGATCTGCGCATGCGCGCGCGGCACTGACGGCGCGGTTCATGTAAGGCCTCCACCAAGATGGCGCTGGGGTCTTGACGTCACAGGAAACTTTTCCTGGACCCACAGCGTCATCTGGAGCGCCGGAAGTGAACCGCAAGTAGTCTTTGCGACGGCGTTCGCATGCGCTTTGTAGATCAATGGGCGATCACACACACCTGGATCTTTTTATGTATTTTCCTATATAATGGCACACAGCATCTCATTCCACACCGCCCCCCGAGGAAGCTAAAACAAAAGCGAAACGTGCGTCGGGGCACGTTCCTGACACTGCACAACATGGGTAAGCACGGTCACTTTTTATGCTGTAGTTAGTCTGGCACTCACTTTGAGAGGTTAGCCTTTAAGCTGCTGTTTACCTGTTTTCCCCATTGAATATTCCCACTGGGGACTTGCGATTATGAGTTATGATACCACTTCATGAATACATACAACTATATGGACAACATTAAATTAAGTAAACTTAAATCATAATATGTGAATAGTTGTATGGATAATTAGAGGGGATATTCGCTAGAAACAGAACACAACAGAGGAAAAATAAACGAACAAATACCCAAAGATGTAAATGTAAAAAATATACAATTTTATTGGTAAATACATAAAACAGGGGTAAGGAAACAAGGGGGTAGAGGAGTCAATTTGACCTTACGCCAAATGTTGGACAGGGGACAGCAGGAGTCAATTGCTTAACCAGTATTGTATTGAAAAGGAGGGATAATGCAGAAAAATATTCATATATGTTGGACATTTACAGAAATATTGCACTAATCCCAACAAAGAATCTTTACTAATAGTAAACATGTGCTAATATGGCTATAATGGCATTGATGTATCACAAAGCATATTTATGGTTAACAATGCAGATCACAGTGATCATAAGCAATGTGGATATATTGCACATCAACATAGTCAGAAAATATAGATCGCAATAGCCATAGGTAGCGTGGACAGACTAAATGTCAGCAGGATAGGCATGATCCATGATTCAATATAGTAGCTCCCACAAATTACCTTAGCACATGTACAGCAGTGACAACCCGGTGCGCCCTCCCCGACGCGCGTTTCGGCAGATTGCCTTTCTCAAGGGGTGATGGGAGATAGGGGTGGAGAAGTATAAAAAGAAATAGCCCACCAATAGAATAGCCCAGTACAGGACCACGTGATCGAAGTGTTTAATTGCCTACAGCACAGATAATTAGTCCTAAAGAGGCATAACATTGCTATGGTTACAGGCTGTGATCACTTCCCATGCGTCACAATATCGCGAGACTTCCATGTTCACAGCTCGTCCATAAAGACGCGCACGTCGCGATAGCAACGCAGGACGCCAGGCGGCGTCGGCATCATGGTCACTGGTGACGTCACGAGTGACGCCCACAGGAACATAAAGATGCCAAAGGCCGCCAGGCGCACAGCGCGCCACCGCGCATGCGCGTCAAGTACGAGGACAACTAGGTAAGTATAAGTAAAATATACCGCCCAGTAAGAGTGTCTGCGATATAGAAATCAGTTGACACATAAAGTGGACATATAAAGTCAATTTCAACATTATAATGATGATAACAAATAGTAATATAAGCGGAAATCAATACAAGGTAACTAATGGATGAAAAAGCATGATAAGATAATACCGAACGCTCAACATGATAAACATAATGAATATAAGAGATAATAAGATGATATAATGGATTGATGGTAGCTTTGGTCCACATGGGAATTCAATAGAAGTCCAAGAAAATAGTAGTATAACATCAACATGGTACAGCAGGGATATAATGTAGGTGGGAATGTACTAAAAGAGAGGAAATAGAATAAAAACAGTAAAAATCAACGAAACACCACAACATAAGAAATAAAGTCAAATACCAGCACTTGATTTAAAGAAACGGAACAAAACTAATGGCCTCATTCAGTCCTTTCGGATGGACAGTATCCAAGGTCCATATCCAGCGTGTTTCACGCTGTGCCAATTTTTGGCTTAAATTACCACCGCGTATGCCCGGTTCGATTATATCAATGCCCCTAAATCGAATCAACGAGCTGTCGCATCCGTGATGGATTTTAAAGTGTCTTGGTATGGTTCTAAGTGTGGTAGGATCATCATTGTCGGCCGCCGCCTGTATGCCCAATACATGTTCGCGAATACGAACTTTAAATTGTCGAGTCGTCATCCCTATGTAGATAAGGTTACAGGGACAAAGGGCAAAATAAACAACATATCGAGAGGTACAAGATATGTAACTTCTGATATCAAATTCCCTTGTCCCTGAGGAATTACAAAATACTTTTGTGCGGTCCATGTTGGGGCAGGCGACGCACCGACCACAAGGAGCACTACCACACCTAGAGGGACCCTGGTTGAAAAGACCAGACTTGGGGTCAGATCTATAATGACTAGGGACCAAATGGTCCCTAAGGTTCCTAGAGCGTCTCACAGTGATACTAGGCCTGTTAGGGAGAATTTGATTTAAGATGGAGTCAGTTTGAAGAATGGGCCAGGCTTTGTGCAGGCATTCTTTCATCCTAGCAAATTGTGCGTGATAGGTCGTAATGAACCTTGGGATGTTATCAATTTTCCTCTTTGTTTTTATATAGGAGAGAATGACGGGTAGTCCATTTTGCCCTATTGTAGGCTCGTTTAATGGCCCGTCTACTATAACCACGTTCATGAAATTTGTTACAGAGTTCAGTTGCCTGTAATTCAAAGTCAACTTCATTAGAACAAATTCTGCGCAAGCGCAGAAATTGTCCTACAGGGATGGAATTAATTAAAGGCCTTGGATGCGCGGAGGAGGCGTGAAGCAACATATTAGTAGATGTAGGTTTCCTAAAGATGCTAGTCTGGAGAGAGTCATGAGAATCCCTCCAGACCAGTACATCCAGGAAACTAATTTTGTTCGCGTCACTCTGATGTGTAATATAAATGTTTTTATCATTGGTGTTTAATAATACTAATTGCTATAAACGTCTTACGTTTAACCCCTTGTCATCTTTTGTGATCAAATTAAAGAAAATATTAGATTCAGCGGTACACCATGGCACTATCACAAGGGATCTGGCCTTGGCACTACAGGTACATGAACCAACTATTTCAACTTTGTACCTATTACCTAAAATACATAAGAACCGGGAGGTTCCCCCAGGACGTCCAATCATATCTGGCTCTGGTAACTATTTGGAGAAAGTCAACCATTGGATTGACTCTAAGCTCCAACCCCTCGTTGAGAGTTTACCATCATTCCTTTTGGACACCGGGGAGTTCCTGAAGAGGGTTGATGGTCTCCATGTGGATAAGGACACTTTACTAGTGACAGGTGATGTAGAATCTTTATACACCAATATTAAACACACAGATGGGCTGGCGGCTACCAGCTATTTTTTAAAAATGTCCAGTTTTCCTGTGGACATCATCTGCCTGATCCTGGAACTCCTTGAATTTTCGTTAACCCATAATTTCTTTACTTTCAAGGGGTCCTTCTACCTACAGCTCCAGGGCACAGCTATGGGGGCTTCCTTTGCCCCTGCATACGCCAACTTGTTCCTGGGGCTGTGGGAGAGGGACCTCCCCCTGCCAGATCCTGGTTCATCGATGGACCGCATCCCTTTTTGGATGCGGTACATCGATGACATTTTCATGATCTGGCAGGGTAATGATATTGAACTAAGTTCATTTATTGATATGATCAACACCAATGATAAAAACATTTATATTACACATCAGAGTGACGCGAACAAAATTAGTTTCCTGGATGTACTGGTCTGGAGGGATTCTCATGACTCTCTCCAGACTAGCATCTTTAGGAAACCTACATCTACTAATATGTTGCTTCACGCCTCCTCCGCGCATCCAAGGCCTTTAATTAATTCCATCCCTGTAGGACAATTTCTGCGCTTGCGCAGAATTTGTTCTAATGAAGTTGACTTTGAATTACAGGCAACTGAACTCTGTAACAAATTTCATGAACGTGGTTATAGTAGACGGGCCATTAAACGAGCCTACAATAGGGCAAAATGGACTACCCGTCATTCTCTCCTATATAAAAACAAAGAGAGGAAAATTGATAACATCCCAAGGTTCATTACGACCTATCACGCACAATTTGCTAGGATGAAAGAATGCCTGCACAAAGCCTGGCCCATTCTTCAAACTGACTCCATCTTAAATCAAATTCTCCCTAACAGGCCTAGTATCACTGTGAGACGCTCTAGGAACCTTAGGGACCATTTGGTCCCTAGTCATTATAGATCTGACCCCAAGTCTGGTCTTTTCAACCAGGGTCCCTCTAGGTGTGGTAGTGCTCCTTGTGGTCGGTGCGTCGCCTGCCCCAACATGGACCGCACAAAAGTATTTTGTAATTCCTCAGGGACAAGGGAATTTGATATCAGAAGTTACATATCTTGTACCTCTCGATATGTTGTTTATTTTGCCCTTTGTCCCTGTAACCTTATCTACATAGGGATGACGACTCGACAATTTAAAGTTCGTATTCGCGAACATGTATTGGGCATACAGGCGGCGGCCGACAATGATGATCCTACCACACTTAGAACCATACCAAGACACTTTAAAATCCATCACGGATGCGACAGCTCGTTGATTCGATTTAGGGGCATTGATATAATCGAACCGGGCATACGCGGTGGTAATTTAAGCCAAAAATTGGCACAGCGTGAAACACGCTGGATATGGACCTTGGATACTGTCCATCCGAAAGGACTGGATGAGGCCATTAGTTTTGTTCCGTTTCTTTAAATCAAGTGCTGGTATTTGACTTTATTTCTTATGTTGTGTTTCGTTGATTTTTACTGTTTTTATTCTATTTCCTCTCTTTTAGTACATTCCCACCTACATTATATCCCTGCTGTACCATGTTGATGTTATACTACTATTTTCTTGGACTTCTATTGAATTCCCATGTGGACCAAAGCTACCATCAATCCATTATATCATCTTATTATCTCTTATATTCATTATGTTTATCATGTTGAGCGTTCGGTATTATCTTATCATGCTTTTTCATCCATTAGTTACCTTGTATTGATTTCCGCTTATATTACTATTTGTTATCATCATTATAATGTTGAAATTGACTTTATATGTCCACTTTATGTGTCAACTGATTTCTATATCGCAGACACTCTTACTGGGCGGTATATTTTACTTATACTTACCTAGTTGTCCTCGTACTTGACGCGCATGCGCGGTGGCGCGCTGTGCGCCCGGCGGCCTTTGGCATCTTTATGTTCCTGTGGGCGTCACTCGTGACGTCACCAGTGACCATGATGCCGACGCCGCCTGGCGTCCTGCGTTGCTATCGCGACGTGCGCGTCTTTATGGACGAGCTGTGAACATGGAAGTCTCGCGATATTGTGACGCATGGGAAGTGATCACAGCCTGTAACCATAGCAATGTTATGCCTCTTTAGGACTAATTATCTGTGCTGTAGGCAATTAAACACTTCGATCACGTGGTCCTGTACTGGGCTATTCTATTGGTGGGCTATTTCTTTTTATACTTCTCCACCCCTATCTCCCATCACCCCTTGAGAAAGGCAATCTGCCGAAACGCGCGTCGGGGAGGGCGCACCGGGTTGTCACTGCTGTACATGTGCTAAGGTAATTTGTGGGAGCTACTATATTGAATCATGGATCATGCCTATCCTGCTGACATTTAGTCTGTCCACGCTACCTATGGCTATTGCGATCTATATTTTCTGACTATGTTGATGTGCAATATATCCACATTGCTTATGATCACTGTGATCTGCATTGTTAACCATAAATATGCTTTGTGATACATCAATGCCATTATAGCCATATTAGCACATGTTTACTATTAGTAAAGATTCTTTGTTGGGATTAGTGCAATATTTCTGTAAATGTCCAACATATATGAATATTTTTCTGCATTATCCCTCCTTTTCAATACAATACTGGTTAAGCAATTGACTCCTGCTGTCCCCTGTCCAACATTTGGCGTAAGGTCAATTGACTCCTCTACCCCCTTGTTTCCTTACCCCTGTTTTATGTATTTACCAATAAAATTGTATATTTTTTACATTTACATCTTTGGGTATTTGTTCGTTTATTTTTCCTCTGTTGGATTATGGGTTATGTAGCTTAAACCCATCACCACCACTTCCTCCAGATCAGAGATAATACATCCTTTGGAGGTAGCACAGCACATTTTTCAGCTGTTACATATATATAGATTGTGCTTTGTGATGGTGATAGCCTGACTCATCTGTCCAGCAGAACCGTCTTTCTTTTGTTGTGCACTTTAGGTGCGTTATCTTGCTACATCGCCACTATACTTTTATCTAGATACACGTCATTCACACTTGTGAACGTTTTTTATTCATGTCTGTATTTATGTGTTTCAATAAAAATTGATATTTTTTATATTCTAATTAGTTTGGCTTGACGCTCCTTTTTCTTGTTAAAATTCATTACCCACAGGCACCCTGCAGATCTTGGGCTGGTGGCAAAGGCCTGCTGTGCAGAAGCACTCAGCTCACTAGAGAGATCGATGTTACATGACAGGTGGTGACAAGAGGCATTGGTGGTGCAGTTGGCTAAAGAAGCTCATGAGTGAGGTGCTTACCTCAGTGTAGAGAATACCTTTCGCTGGTTGCAACGACTGGTAAATTGGCCCCAACTGCGACAAGAGGTTGAAAATGTTGGTGGTGTGAGCTGAACAAACCCCCCCCCCAGAACATGAGGCCCCAATTCAGGCTATCCAAACCTCTGCACCCTTGGAGGTCTTGATGATCGACTACTTGATTATTGGAACATCTCACAACGGCTACAAATATTGCTTGATGATTATCAATCACCTCAATAAGTTTGCCGTGGCGACTCCCACCAAGGATCAGACAGCCGAAGCTGCAGCCAGGACCAACTATAGGGACTTAAGTCACATATATGGGTGCCCGAAGAGAATTCACTGCGACCAAGGGTCCTGCTTCCATGGGCGAATAATATGATGAGCTGTATCATATCTACGGGATCAATAACTCCCGAACTGCGCCACAAGGGAATGGGGCCTGTAAATGCTTTGACCAAACCTTGCTAAAAATTTTGCGAACCATAGAAGAGGAAAAGAGGATGAAGTGGTCTGAATTCGTGTCTGAGTTGGTGTGGGTCTATAACAATCGAGTCCACACGACTACCGGTTACACCCCATATATGCTGCTGTTTGGGTGGAGCGGACAAGAGATTACTGAACTGGAGTTGGACTCAGCGGACCCCTGTCTGGGCAGTAGTCCTATTACCTGGATCCGAGAATACCCATGTCGACTCCACAGAGTAAGGAGATTGGTCGAGCAGAAGTTTCGGGTGTTGGAACACTCAGATAAACCCACGACGGCGGGTGCACAGCTCCAGCCAGGGGAACGTGTGGTTTACAAGCTACAGCATATCAATTTCAAGTTAGTCTCCGCAACAGAAATTTCCACTTTACATATGTATTGGATGCAGTAAGTCTGCATTGTTCAGTGAACATATGCGGATTTACCTGCGTGATTAGAACCCAATGCTTTGGACACAGTGAAAATACACTGCATCCGAAGTGCTGCTACTTCCTGATCATGGGAACATAGCCTAATTGTTATTACACTGGAAAAACTCGTCCACATGTGTATATTCTCTTTTGAATGACCTAAATCAAGAATCACTGTTAGGCCATGTTCACACGTTCAGTATTTGGTCAGTATTTTACATCAGTATTTGTAAGCCAAATCCTGGAGTGGAACAATTAGAGGAAAACTATAATAGAAACACGTCACCACTTCTGTATTTATCACCCACTCCTGGTTTTGTCTCACAAATACTGATGTAAAATACTGATCAAATACTCAAAGTGTGAACGTTACTTTAGGCTGAAAGCGTTACCATCTGAGAAATACTGGCCTGTTTTTCTCATGTGTATTGCCTCTATGTTACTTCCATTTTTTTCATCAGTTTTTTCACTGCTTGAAATTTCATGTATCCATTGACTTTCAGCAATGAATTAGTTAAATATGGATGAAGCTCGCAAGGAACGCTGAAGAGCAAAGTTTGTTTTTCGTGTTTCATTCAATATATACAGTCTAATTCAGAAAACAGATAAGCCAGCCTCAATTGCACTTTCTAAGAATTAGACAGGAATTATAAACGTGCCCCACTGTGTATTTTAGGCTATGTGCAAACGTTGCAGATTCTTAGCGCTTTTGCCGCCGTTTTTCACAGCGAAAACGCGGCAAAACCGCTTACCCAACGCAACTCATTATATTCTATGGGATTCCGCAATGCTGTGCACATGCTGCGTGTTTATCTTTGGCGGAATCACATCGCGGAAAAATACGAAGCATGCTCATTCTTTTTGCTGAATCGCGGCGATTCCACCGCCATAGGAATGCATTGAACCGCTTACTTTCCGCATGTGGCTGTGCCCACCATGCGCAAAGTGAGCGGTTCATGTGCGGATGGTACCCAGGGTCTGGAGAGGAGGAGACTCTCCTCCAGGCCCTGGGCACCATATCCCTGTTAAAATAATAATTAAAATAAAAAATAGTGATATTCTCACCTTCCGGCGTCCCCCCGCAGTTTTCCCGCCTCTCAGCAACGCTCCCGGCCAATCCCGTTCCCAGTAATGCCTTGCGAGAATCACCCCAGATGACGTAGCAGTCTCGAGTGATGCTACGTCATCGGGGTGATTGTCGCAATGCATCCCTGGGAACGGG
>JARQOD010000006.1:326663041-326735924 GCA_033576555.1 Oophaga sylvatica
TTATATCGTAAATTGACTAAAAAAAATGGGACTAATAATGGAAAATGATAATAACTAAAGACCTTTGATTTTTTACTATACCAACATAGATCCAGTCTTCCAAAATGGGGAAGAGCTTAGGTCATTTTAGATGGAAAAAAATTTAACTAAATTTAAAAAAAAAATAGCCCCTCCAAAAAAAAAGCAATAGAAAACAGAGGAAGCCCTACAACCCCTGGAAAATAAAAAAGGGCCCCATCCGGGGCTGCCGGGAAAATTTTAAAAAAATAGGAATTTTCTTTCTTGTTCCCAAACTCGGGAAATTTTTAAAA
This sequence comes from Oophaga sylvatica, assembly GCA_033576555.1. Classification (NCBI taxonomy): domain Eukaryota; kingdom Metazoa; phylum Chordata; class Amphibia; order Anura; family Dendrobatidae; genus Oophaga; species Oophaga sylvatica. The sequence goes on from JARQOD010000006.1 coordinate 326,663,353, forward strand.
CCCCTAAATTGGTCAAACCCAAACCATGATGGGGCAATTGTTTTGGCCCTTTTGAAATGGGAAAAGACACACTGTCCCTGTTATATCGCTCATCTTTCTTTTATCAGTTGACATAAAAATTATTGAAAAGGGCCCCAAGCAAACAGATTTTTTCACGTCAAGGGGGTTATCCATCGGGATATCGGCTTTTTCCCAAACCGGCCCACAGAGGAGCTAGGGTTTGGGTTTTAGGGGGGGGAAACATCGAGGGGGCCCCCTAACCAGAGCCCCTCAGCAAATACCGCGCTGTTCCCAAAAAATTAATCTATAAAAAAAAGCCCAATAATGATTCACCGCCATAGGTCAGGGAAAATAACCCAGCCTACAGAACATATAAGAATCATACAAGTTACAGATATGATTACCGCTGACTCTTTCTGATGGATTCGTTCACTTTTCAGTTTTTTTCCACTGGGCCCCCACCGAATGACGATCCTCCACAGGACTCGAACATAAATACAACAGACACGTTTCCTTTTCATATTTCCAGCACCGTCACAGTCACCAATTGGACTATTCTCAACCTGCACAAAATCCTCATCCCGCTGATACCCCAATACTGAGCGCTGCTTCATATGTTCCCTATTACTGCACCCCATACCCCAATAGAGCCGCTGCGCCATTTGTGTCCTTATTACTACACCTGAAAACTCCAATACGATGCTGGTCATTTGTCCCATTACTGCCCGATACCCCCCAAAACTGAGCCGCTTGCCCTATGTGCCTTATTTACCTTTTCCCAAAATGATCCTTTTTCCAAAAACCCAAAGAGCCCTGCGCCGTAGTCCCCCATTACTACACCTGATACCCAATACTGACCCTGCGCCTATGTGTTTTTCCCTATTTACCCCGGCCCATTTTTTTTTTTGATTTTCTCCAAAACTGAGCCGCTCTGCTTTTTTGGCCCCATTCTACACCCGAACTCCAAACGCCGCTGCTGCCTTTGTGTCCCCTTTAAAAACCATACCCAATACGAGCCCTGCGCAGTATGTGCCCCCTTTTTTCTACACTTGGTACCCCAAACTGACCGCTGCTGCCGTAGTGCCCCTTACTGCACCTACTATGTGGTCTTGGACCTCTAAAATTTTAAGCACCCTCTATATAAAGTAAAACAGGTCATGGGCCCTAGAAAACGGCCCCATGTTGTCCCCCCAGATTAATAATGCCCGTGTGTGCCCCTTTGACAGTCAAGTAACCAATTTTCCCCCTTTTAAAAAAAAGACCCCTTTACACTTAATGTCCCAGCCTCCCCCGTACACTCCCTTTTAAACACAGTATGACCCCCCTCACTGGTTTTTAAACTGACCCCTTAATACCCCCAAATTTTTTTAAAGGGCTCCAACACTGAATGATGCCCCCACTGAATCTCCACACTGTTGATGGGCCCCCTAATACCCCATTAGCATAATACACCCGATAGTCCTCATTTTAAATTAAGCCCCCCCAAAAAAGCCATTATGTAATGCACCCCCATAAGCCCTTGGATTATAATGCCCCCCTACAGACAGCCTCTATATTTTAATGCACTCCCCAAGGGGTTTTTTTTTAATGCCCCCTAGGGAGCTTATTTTAAATCACCCCTAGGGACCCTTTTTTATAAGACCCCAAGGGGAGCCTTATTTTTAATGCCCCCATAGGCGTCTTTTTTAAATGTACCCTAGGCAGCCTTACTTATAATCCCCCCTACAGCCTTATTTAAAATTGCACCCCTTAGCACCCTTACTTATAATGCCCCCTATGAGCCTTACTTATAATGCCCCCCTATGCAGCCTTACTTATAATGACCCCTTTGCAGCCAACTTAAAATGCACCCCATTGCACCTTATTTTTAAAATGCCCCCCCAATTTGACCCTTTACTTAAAAATGCACCCCATATGCACCGTCTTTTTTTTCACCCCAATACTTATTTATAATGCCCCCCCCCATATCAGCCGTCTTATAATGCACCCCCCATATGGCCGTACTTATAATGCCTTCCCCCATATACCTTACTTTAATCACCCCCTACCGCCGTATTAAACCCCCAAAATACCCCGTACTTAAATGAACCCCCCCATAGCAGCCTACTAAAGGCCCCCCCATATCACCCGTATTATAATGCACCCCCTATGAGCCTCTTATAAGACCCCCTAGCAGCCTATTTTTAAAATCCCCCCCCATACAGCCGTATTATAAGCACCCCAATGCACCGAATTTAATCACTCCCCCATATGCCCCTTCTTATAATGTACCCCCTTCCAGCCGTACTTATAATCCCCCCCTTTTCAGCCGTACTTATAATGCCCCCCCCTATGCACCCTTCTTATAATGACCCCCATACAGCCGTACTTATAATGCCCCCCCAATGCAGCCGTATTTAAAACTCCCCCTATGCAGCTGTACTTATTGCCTCCCCCATATGCAGCCGTACTTATATGCCCCCCATATGCAGCCGTATTATAATGCACCCCCCCATAGCAGCCTTATTAAAATTCCCCCCCAATCCACCGATTTTATAATGCCCCCCATATCAGCCGTATTATAATGCACTCCCCCATATGCAGTTTATTAAAATGCCCCCCCAATCCACCGTTTTTTAAATGCCCCCCCATAGCACCGTCTTATAATGTCCCTATGCACCGAACTTAAATGCACCCCCCCATATGCAGCCGACTTAAAGCACCCCAATTGCAGCCGTATTAAAAATGCATCCCCCTATGCAGCCTTCTTATAATGCACCCCCATACCCACGTACTATAATGCACCCCATATGCAGCCGTACTTATAATGCACTCCCCCATATGCAGCCTTACTTATAATGCACCCCCATATCCAGCCGTATTTATAATGCACCCCCATATGCAGCCTTACTTATAATGCACCCCTTTACAAAAATAATAAATCCTGTACTCACCTCTCTTGCTCCCGGCTCCTGCGCTGCTCACTGCTCTCCCTCTCAGCGTCTGACTGCCGGCGCGGGCAGTGACGTCATCGCGCCGCTGTCAGACGCTGAGAGGGGATTATGGGAGAGAAGGAGCGCTCGCTCTTCTCTCTCAATGCGGTCAGCTGTATCGGCGGATGCTGATACAGCTGACCCTGCGATGACGGGCGGGGGGCCCACTGCTGGCACCGGGCCCCCCACCGCCTGCTCAGGGGCCCCATAGCGGCCGGGCGGCAGAGCAGGGAGATTGATTCTCCCTGCTCTGCCGCAGAATGTAACTGTATCGGCGCGCTGTGCACGCCGATACAGTTACAGTAGCGTAGCTCCGGGTGGGCCCCCTCAGAGCGCGGGGCCCGGGGCCACCGCCCCCTCTGCCCCCCCGGTAGCTACGCTACTGGGTCCACAGCAATAAATCTGCGAAGACTTTTTTTCAAAAATCAAATGTAATAATGGAACTTAACTATCCTATCTCTTGATGCTGCCAAAGTGTTCGATAGTGTTGAATGGAAATATTTGTGGGAGGTTCTTAAATTGTTTGGGTGGCCCCTAGTTTTCTATCATATAAACAACTACTATACTCTGGACCTCAAGCTAAAATAAGGTCGTTTATCTAGTTTATTTGCATTGGGGAGGGGCAAGGCTGTCCCTAGTCTCCCCTCCTTTTCGCGATAACTATCAAACCTATGGCCTCTATGTTACGCTCTAGCCTAGATTTGACTATGGCAATCTGAATGAAAGCGTCTCCCTATATGCAGATGATATGTTGATACAAATTGGTGATGTCCAGAAGTTTATTAATCACATTATGAATATTATTGAAGAGTTTGGTTCATGGTCAAGTCTCTCCATTAATTGGGATAAATCGGTTCTTTTACCAATTGATAATCTCACTAACATACATCTCTGAATCTATATCCTCTTCTGAAAGGTTTAAAATGAAAATACAAGCGTGGTGTAGGCAACCACTATCAGATTGGGTATAGGGAACTTATTAACCCCTTAACGACCAAGCCATTTTGTAGGTTAAAGACCAGGCCAATTTTTACATTTCTGACCACTGTCTCTTTATGAGGTTATAACTCTGGAACGCTTCAACGGATCTTGGCGATTCTGAGATTGTTTTCTCGAGACATATTGTACTTCATAATAGTGGTAAAATTTCTTCAATATAACTTGCGTTTATTTATGAAAAAAACGGAAATATGGCAAAAATTTTGAAAATTTTGCAATTTTCAAACTTTTAATTTTTATGCCATTAAATCAGAGAGATATGTCAAAAAATTAGTTAATAAATAACATTTCCAACATATCTACTTTACATCAGCACAATTTTGGAACCAAAATTTTTTTTTTTAGAAGTTATAAGTGTTAAAAGTTGACCAGCAATTTCTCATTTTTCCAACAAAATTTACAAAATCATTTTTTTTAGGGGCCACCTCACATTTGAAGTGAATTTGAGGGGTCAATATGACAGAAAATACCCAAAAGTGACACCATTCTAAAAACTGCACCCCTCAACGTGTTCAAAGCCACATTCAAGAAGTTTATTAACCCTTTAGGTACTTCACAAGAATTGAAGCAATGTGGAAGGAAAAAATTAACATTTAACTTTTTTTCCCAAAATTTTTCTTTCGACACAATTTTTTAAAATTTTGTCAAGGGTATCAGTAGAAAATGAACCACAATATTTGTTTTACAATTTCTCCTGAGTACATCGATACCCCATGTGTGGGGGTAAACCACTATTTGGGCGCATGGCAGAGCTCGGAAGGGAAGCAGCGCCATTTGACTTTTTTGGCTGGAATTGAGATTGGACGCCATGTCGCATTTGGAGAGTCCCTGTGTGCCTAAACAGTGGAAACCCCCACAAGTGACCCCATTTTGGAAACTGGACCCCCCCAAGTAACTTATCTAAATGTGTTGTGAGAGCTTTTAACCCCCAAGGGCTTCACAGAAGGTTATACGTAGAGCCGTAAAATTAAAAAATCATGTTTTTTCCACAAAAATGATCTTTTCATCCCAATTTTTATTTTCCAAAGGATAAAAGGACCCAAAAGTTATTGTGCAATTAGTCCTGAGTACGCTGATACCCCATATTGGGGGTAAACCACTATTTGGTGCATGGCAGAGCTCGGAAGGGAAGCAGCGCCATTTGACTTTTTTGGCTGGAATTGAGATTGGACGCCATGTCGCATTTGGAGAGTCCCTGTGTGCCTAAACAGTGGAAACCCCCCACAAGTGACCCCATTTTGGAAACTAGACCCCCCAAGTAACTTATCTAAATGTGTAGTGAGAGCTTTGAACCCCCAAGGGCTTCACAGAAGGTTATAACGTAGAGCCGTAAAATTAAAAAATCATGTTTTTTCCACAAAAATGATCTTTTCATCCCAATTTTTATTTTCCAAAGGATAAAAGGACCCCAAAAGTTATTGTGCAATTAGTCCTGAGTACGCTGATACCCCATATGTGAGGGTAAACCACTATTTGGGTGCATGGCAGAGCTCGGAAGGGAAGCAGCGCCATTTGACTTTTTTGGCTGGAATTGAGATTGGACTCCATGTCGTATTTGGAGAGCCCCTGTGTGCCTAAACAGTGGATACTCCCCACAAGTAACCCCATTTTGGAAACTAGACCCCCCAAGGAACTTATCTAGATGTGTGGTGAGAGCTTTGAACCCCCAAGGGCTTCACAGAAGGTTATAATGTAGAGCTGTAAAATTAAAAAATCATATCTTTTCCACTAAAATGATCTTTCCACCCCCAATTTTATTTCCCAAAGGGTAAAAGGACCCCAAAAGTTATTGTGCAATTATGTCCTGAGTACGCTGATACCCCATATGTGGGGGTAAACCACTATTTGGACGCATGGCAGAGTTTGGAAGGGAAGCAGCGCCATTTGATTTTTTGGCGAATTGAGAATTGGACTGCCATGTCGCATTTGGAGAGTCCCTGTGTGCCTAAACAGTGAAACCCCCCACAAGTGACCCCATTTTGGAAACTAGACCCCCCAAGGAACTTATCTAGATGTGTGGTGAACTTTGAACCCCCAAGGCTTCACAGAAGTTATAACGTAGAGCAGTATAATTAAAAAATCATATCTTTTCCACAAAAATGATCTTTCTCCCCCAATTGTTATTTTCAAAGGGTAACAGGAACCCCAAAAGCTATTGTGCAATTTGTCCTGAGTATGCTGATACCCATATGTGGGGGAAACCACTATTTTGACGCATGGCAGAGCTGGAAGGGAAGGAGCCCTTTTTCAAATGCAGACTTTTGATGGAATGGTCTGCGGGTGTCATGTCACGTTGGAGAGCCCCTGATGTGCCTAAACAGTAGAAACCCCCCACAAGTGACTCCCATTTTGAAACTAGACCCCCCAAGGAACTTATCTAGATGTGTGGTGAGCACTTTGAACCCCCAAGTGCTTCACAGAAGTTTATAAGTAGAGCCGTGAAAATAAAAAATATCATATTTTTTTCCACAAAAATATCTTTTTGCCCCAAATTTTTATTTTTTAAGGGTAACAGGAGAAATAGGACCCCAAAAGCTATTGTGCAATTTGTCCTGAGTACGCTGATATCCCATATGTGGGGGGGAACCACTATTTTGACGCATGGCAGAGCTCGGAAGGGAAGGAGCACCGTTTTTAAATGCAGACTTTGATGGAATGGTCTGCGGGTGTCATGTCGCGCTTGGAGAGCCCCTGATGTGCCTAAACAGTAGAAACCCCCCACAAATGACCCCATTTTGCAAACTAGACCCCCCAAGGAACTTATCTAGATGTGTGGTCAGCACTTTGAACCCCCAAGGGCTTCACAGAAGTTTATAATGTAGAGCCGTGAAAATAAAAAAATCATATTTTTTTCCACAAAAATTACCTTTTTGCCCCAAATTTTTATTTTTCTAAGGGTAACAGGAGAAATAGGACCCCAAAAGCTATTGTGCATTTTGTCCTGAGTACGCTGATACCCCATATGTGGGGGGGAACCACTGTGATCGCCTTACTGCGATCTTTGGGAGGCACAATGAACAAATCCACAAAAGGTGAAGAATTGTTTTTTTTTTTACGCCGTTCCTCGTGCGGTATTAGTGATTAGGCGACTTTATTCCTCGGATCGGTGCGATTACAGCGATACCAGATTTACACCCTTTTTTCATGTTTAGCTTCTGTCACACACTAAAAGATGCTTTTTCTTGGAATAATTTTTTGTAAGAAATTTTTGCATCGCCGTATTTTGAGAGCTATAATTTTTCCATATTTCAGCCGACAGAGTTATCTGTGGGCTTATTTTTTGCGGGACGAGCTGACGTTTTTATTGGTACCATATTCAGGCACATAACGTTTTTTGATTGTTTCCTATTCCAATTTTTGTGGAATCAGAATGAACAAAAACCAGTAATTCAGGAATTGTTTTTTTTTTTCCTCCGTTCCGTGTGTGGTAAAATTGATAAAGCAGCTTTATTCTTTGGGTCACTACGGTTACGGCGATTCCTCATTTATATATATTTTTTTATGTTTTGGCGTTTTTTACACAATAAAAAATTTTATAGAAAAAATAATTATTTTTGCATCAGTTTATTCCGTGAGCTATAACTTTTTTATTTTTTCGCTGATGATGCTGTATAGCAGCTTGTTTTTTGCGGGACAAGATGACGTTTTCAGCGGTACCATGATTATTTATATCTGACTTTTTGATCGTGTGTTATTGCACTTTTTCCAAGCGGTATAATAATACCGCTTGGAAAAAGTATAATTTACTACTTTTTTGTGTTTTTTTTTTTACGGCTTTCACTGAAGGGGTTAACTAGGGTTACGCTTTTATAGATAGGATTTTTACGGACGTGGCGATACCTAACATGTGTATGTTTTTTGTTTTTTATTTTTTTTATTACATAAAAATGTGTATTTTTTAGGGGATTTTTTTAAAATTATTTTTTAATATTTTTTTTACAATTTTTTTAAAAAAATGATTTTTTTTAACTTGTCCCTTTATGGGACTTTCACTTTTTTTACTTTTTATTGCAGTTACAATGCATTGCAATGCTCTGGCATTGCAATGCATTGCAACTATAGTGGAAGCTGCTGTGACAATGATCACAGCAGCTTCCCGTAGCTAAATGACCCGGAGGTTGTCATGACAACCCCCGGGTCATCAAGGCAGAGATCGGCCCCTGCAAATACATTGCAGGGTGCCGATCTGAGGCAGAGGGAGCTCCCGACCCTCTGCCTCCCCCCCTGAGCTCTGCGATCGCTCTCGATCGCAGCAGTCAGGGGGTTAACAGCCAGGGGCGGTGGGGGCTCCGCTCCTGGCTGTCAGTGCAGGAAGCCTGGCCACTGCAGCGCCGGCTCCTGCACTGATCGCGCTGGAGAAGCTGAAATTTCAGCTTCTCCTGCACGATCGCTGCTGTGTTTGGTCAGTCAGATTGACTGACCAATCACAGCGCTGTGGGTGCGGGGACCGACGGCAAAGGTCCCCGCACCGCTTGCCGTGCCTGTCAGCTGTCTGTGACAGCTGTCGGCACTGATCTACCACTGCGTGTTTACACGCAGTGGTAGATCAAAGGCATGACGTGCACAGTCCGTCCTGGTGCCGGAACTGACACCTTGCCATGACGGACTCTGCACGTCAGTGGACATTAAGGGGTTAAAGATGATCTTGATGCAACTTCTATATATTTTGCATAATGTCCCTATATGGATCCATAACTCTAACTTTCAGAAAATTTATAGTATGTTTCGTTCTTTCATACGTAAAAAACAATCTGCAAGAATAAAATTTGAGCATGTACAAAGGGACAAGGAATCAGGAGGATTAGCGATCGCTAATGAACTAATATACTATGTATAAAAAAACAAAGCAAAGGTATGAACTGGGATATAAACTGGTGTTCATGCAGCGGGTAAGAGCATGTTCACACTGGCCACTGAACAGAAAAAAATAAAAAAGAAACATAATGATTACCGTAAATAGCCTGCAGTAAATAAATAAATAGCATAGTGCATGAAAATAATATACGGTATTTAGCAAACATGTTTTTTGATCAAAAAAATTCAAAAGTCATCCCACCACTCCACGGTGACAGTAATTGGGACAGGACTAACTCTATTATTAAAAACCTTACCATTTGTCAAGTGACATGCATGTGGATAAGGGCTGAGAAGGATTGTGCCCAACTAGTGGACACCCAGCCATGGGAGACCACATCAATATAATACCCAGCCCAAGGAAAGGCAGGCCACACCTTTATATGCACATGATGCAGACTGAAAAAAACCCAAAGGTATGAACTGGGATACAAACTGTTGTGCATACAGCATGTAAGCGCACATTCACACTGGCCACTGAACAGAAAAAACAAAGGCAGAAATATAATGATTGAATACCCTGCAATACAGGTGCATCTCACAAAATTAGAATATCATCAAAAAGTTAATTTATTTCAGTTCTTCAATAAAAAAAGTGAAACTCATATATTATAGAATGATGTATTTCAAGTGCTTATTTCTGTTAATGTTGAAGATTACGGCTTACAGCCAATGAAAATCCAAAAGTCATTATCTCAGTAAATTAAAATACTTAATAAGACCAGCTTAAAAAAAATGGTTTTAAAATCCGAAATGTTGGCCTACTGAAATGTACATTCAGTAAATGCACTTAATACTTTATCGGGGCTCCTTTTGCATCAATTACTGCGTCAATGCGGCGTGGCATGGAGGCGATCAGCCTGTGGCACTGCTGAGGTGTTATGGAAGCCCAGGTTGCTTTGATAGCAGCCTTCACCTCGTCTGCATTGTTGGGTCTGGTGTCTCTCGTCTTCCTCTTGACAATACCCCATGGGCTGGTGGGCTGATGAATTAACGAATTTGTGCGCTAAGTACCTTCACTTTATAATTATATTGTACATGGCAGTAATGCAGTTTACATTTCATGTATTCAATATTTGCACACATCTTGGTGCACACAGTATAGAATGTATGTCAGAAGAAATATCAAGGCATGCGCTAGTTTCTTCAGTAAATCAAATGAGTCTCGCTCATTCAGGTTTATAAGTACCCCCCCAAAATACGGAACCACAGTATAGCATGTGATTTTTATGGGTACAATGCAATTCTTGAACACAGGAAAGGTAAATGGTCTTTTAAATGATTAATAGCTGCTGAGTAAAAGAAAAACAATTCAGGTAAGCAAAACAATATTAAATCTCATCAAGGACAGGTGTCACCAGTTTGTACCTCAATGTTTATTCTTTCTGGCTACCAGTATATCTGAGATATTACTACAGTCATGGAGAACAAAACACACTTTGGCAGCATTTTTTGCCTCTAAATAAAGTCATCTCCAGACAAATATTCTTTTGCCAAGTGGTGAGAGAGGTGGTTGTTGTGTACACACGGCTACCTTTGTACCAGGTTTGAAGCACATAAAAGCAAACACTTTCCTTCTCCCTGTGGTTGGAAGCACTTTGTTTAGTGTGATATGATCAATGAGTGCTGAAGCCTCCTTAACCACATTCTTCATAGTTCCTGCAGAAGTGACCCAGAGTTCAGGTGGTGGGGAACACTTCTGAGTACTTGTAGGAAGAACATTACCCACAGTTAACTGTACACCGTCTTTGAAATTAGAATAAAAAAAAACCCTCTTGAGGTTAAAAAGGAAATATTTTATATTTGATTAAATAGTAATATGAAATACAGTACTAGTCAGGGGTACATTATCTATCTATTAATGGTGCCTTGAAAAAGTATTCATACCCCATGAACTTTCACATTTTTTTTCACGCTACAGTCACAAAATTAAATTTACTTTATTGGTGTTTTATGTGATATACCAACACAAAGTAGCAAGAATTTGTAAACTGCAATTAAACTTACAATAGTCATTCTAGCAATATTTAATATTGCAACTTGAGGGATGAATGTACACAGGGGCGTAACTAAAGCGGTCGCCACTGCGACTGGGCCCGGCGGGTCAGGGGCCCGGGAGGTCAGATACACATCTGTTGCCGTGCAGGAGATTCCTCCTGCATGGCAACAGATTCCTCCTGCAGGGCAGCATGACCGGGGATGAGATGCTGAACTATCAGCACTTCCCACCCGGTCAGTGGCTGAGCTTCTGCACTAGCAGCCAGGAGCGGCATCCGTGCCGTCCCTGGCTGTTAACCCCCTAATTGCTGTGATGGAGCGTGATCGCAGCATTCAGGAGGGAGGCAGAGGGACGGGAGCTCCCTCTTCTTTCTGATCGGCATCCCCACGACGTCATCACGGGGCCCGATCTCTGCAATGATGACCCAGGGTCGTCATGAGGAACTCCGGGTCATCAAGCTACGGAAAGCCTCTGAGACCATGTCACATCATGCTCTCAGAAGCTTTCACCATAGGTATAATGCACTGCAATGCTGGAGCATTGCAATGTATTATACCTGCAATCAAAGTAAAAAAAGTGATAGTCCCATAAAGGGATTAAGTAAAGAAGGAAAAAATCTTTAAGAAATATGTAAAAAAATAATAAAAATAATTTTAAAAAATCCACTAATAAATACACATTTTATGTAAAAAAAAATTAAATAAACAAAACAAAAAAACTACACGTTTGGTATCGCCGCATCCGTAAAAATCCCATCTATAAAAGTGTCACACTAGTTAACCCCTTCAGTGAATGCTGTAAAAAAACACAAAAAAGTAGCAAATTATACTTTTTCCAAGTGGTATCCTCATACCACTTGAAAAAAGTGGACTAAAACGTGATAAAAAACGAATGGTAATAAAAATAGTATCACTGAAAGCGCCATCCTGTCCCGCAAAAAACAAGCCCTCACATGGCTCTGTCGGCCGAAATATGGAAAACATAGCTCTCAAAATGCGGCAATGCAAAAACTTCTTCCAAAAAAAGCATCTTTTAGTGTGTGACAGCGACCAAACATAAAAACCCACTATAAAAACCCGCTATAAATAGTAAATCAAACCCCCCCTTTATCACCACCTTAGTTAGTGAAAAATAATAAAATAAAAAAATGTATTTATTTCCATTTTCCCATTAGGGTTAGGGTTGGGGTTGGGTTAGGGATAGGGTTAGAGATAGGGTTAGGGTTGGGGCTGGGGTCAGGGATAAGGTTGGGGCTAAAGTTAGGGTTGGAATTAGGATTAGGGGTGTGTTAGGGTTAGATTTGTGATTAGGGTTATGGTTAGAGGTGTGTTGGGGTTAGGGTTGGAGTTAGAATGGGGGGTTTCCACTGTTTAGGCACATTAGGGGCTTTCCAAACGCGACATGGCGTCCGCTCTCGATTCCATCTGTGTAGCCCTGGTGTGAAGGCACACGCAGTACCCTGGAGGATGTGTGGAGAGATAGCAGTTTAATGCTCAATGAACATTCATTCCAACACGCACTTAGACACACCCACAGGTATATATAGTCTAGTCACATTCAGCAGGAGTCAGTCAGTTTCCTGTCCTCGGACAGTGATTCAGTCAGTCTAGCCTGGACGAGGAGGGAGGAAGAGGTCCAGTCAGTCAGCAGCAGAGCTGAGTGCAGTCTGTGCAGTAAGAGAGAGGAGTGAGTTGCAGAGATACTTCAGTCTCCTGTCCCAAGGACAGTGAAGGTTCAGAGACGTGCTCCTGCCTAGAAGATTACTGAGATTCTGGCAACAAGCTCAAGAAAGAAGTTAAGAAGTGGACTGACTTTTATAACCTTTGAAGTGAGGAATGCTTATGCTACAAGCGCGGACAAGGCGAAAGGCACAGTGGTAGAAATTCTGAGTGCTATAGGATTGGAGAAGTCCTGCACATTGTCACCGGTCACTGGAGACCGAAGCATCACTATAGCTTCACGCATAGTGGTAGAAAAACCAGAGGCTTACTGGACCTTAGGTAACAGCAAGCAGCCCTTGGAGTGTCGGTACGTAACTGGGGTCAGGTGGAATAGGAACTTTGAGCTAGGCCAAGCATAGAAGAACCTAGTTTCATCACAGGAAGGCTCCGACCACAAAACTGACCGGGCAGTACAGCTTGGAAATAGCTGGAGTTTATAGAGGGAACTACGCTTTATGCTGGTTGGACTCATCTTTGTGAAAGTAAAGGAGGCCCCTAACTTGTCCAGCTGCTACCTCAAAACACATCCTCCATTGGATCAGCCTCCCTGGGACCTGCCTAACCATCTTGCAAGTAAAAAAAGGTATGGAAAGACGCTGATGTGTGAGACTGTGTTATTTGATTGCATCCCTGCACAACCTCACCATAACCATCGACCTGAGGGAAGAGTCCCACCTGTAGGGGACCCGACATCTAGCTGCCTCACCATCCCCTCAGAGATCTACAGCAGCGCTGGTACAAATTACCAGAGAACTACAGGTGGCGTCACGAACTGTAAATATATCTATCCCCTGTAAATATTCCCCCAACATACGCCAGACCGCCAGGGCCACAGACCGAGCCACCGCTACCTGTGACAAACCCCATAGACTTCCATGGGCTCGGCTCTGAGTACCCCATTGCCCTGGTAACCCACAATTGTGGTGGCGGGTCGACACAAAAACTTTGGCGTCACGAACAGGATGCGAAACTCGCAAAATTGCGAGCCCTGTGTGCCTATGGAGTTGTTTTTGTGAAAAAGAACTGTTTGCACTTTTGGCGCCAAAAATCGCCATCTTTGTCGCCATATTCGCGCCCTCAGGCGCTGGAGAAGAAGGTGGGCGTGGATTCGTGGGCGTGTGCCCCCCTGTGGCGCGAAGAGAATGCCTGCCCTCTCAAAGTGCTATTACAATATGCGATCCTGCCCTACAGCAAAAGAGGTCCGCCTCCTCTTCACCTTCCCTGCGAAGAGGAGGAGACGCAAACCCCGCCTCCACGGAAGAGACCGGACGTCTCTGAAAGAAGAAGAAAAAACGCTCTGGAACATCATGGAAGCAGGACGTGTGCAGCCGAGCAGGGAAGCGGAGGAAGGCAGGCCCCGTTCCCCAGCCAAGCTGCCACCAGCACCGGAACCATCCGTGGTCCTGCACCTGCAGCAAGCATTGCTGGAAATTAAAGAGGAGAATGCACGACTGAAAAAGATGGTCCAGCACCAATCTGGATTTGAAGAGATCGAGAGACGCCGGCGTACCCTGATGCAGCGGCGGCTGTGGGACGCGGTGTTCTCTCCCCTCGACGACCCCCTACGTCTGGAGTTACCAAAACTTCTGCTGCCCAAGGCTAAGGAGCAACCGGAGGCTATCCCCAAAGTACCAATCCTGATCCCACCGGTGAAGCGGTGGAGGCGAAGGAGGTTGAGGAGGTACCGCCAGTTCCGGAACGCCCGCCCGGCCAGGAGGCCACAGCAGATGATCGATCCCCGGCAGGGACACCGGAGGGGTCCTGTCCGTCATTACCAGACGTGGACTGGGACGAGATGGCGCGCCTGGATGACGTCGCCTACACCGCCCAGTGGGAATGTGAGTGGCAGCGTCGTGAGGAGAAACAGCAACGCCAGCAGGAAGAAGAGCGGGAAGCTCAGCGCAACCGACAGCGGCAGCATGCAGAGCTGATCGCGGACAAGGAAAGTGTCCGTCGAGAAAAAGGTACTCTGAGGGAACCGCGGCGGCAGGGGTGTGTGACAGAGTTCCAGCCCTGGAAGGGCTGGGGCTTCATCAGAGAACCGGGCCTCTACCCAGGGGTCTTTGTCAGCAGACGTGACGTAGAATCCCACCTACCGCAAGGCCATCCCGGGAGGGACCTAGTTAATGGAGACATTGTCACCTATACACGACACTGGGGTATGAAGGGATGGTATGCCCTTAATGTCACAATCGTCCGTGACCCCGTCCCCGACGCAGGTAACGTCACCACTACTGCAGCGTCCCCGTCTCCAGCTCAAACAGCACCAGGCCGTGCCCCAGCATCGCCCCCTGCAGGCTCCTCGCTAATGGAGGCAACACCTGTATACTCTTCACTAACTTGTTATCCTACTACATCGCAACCTGCGATTCATTCCAAATCTCAAGCAGCAGTTTACACGACGACGCGCACAGCGACTATTTCTGCATCGCAAGAGCAAGTGGCTATTACTGTAACGCAAACAGCGTCTCATAAAGTGAAAGCACCCGTTGCGCCCCTAGAGGTTCGTACGAGAACTGTGGCGACCCAGACTCTGATAGCAGGTCACGACTTGTTAGTCATGGGATCTAGGGATAATCGCATTGTTCCAGCCCCCGGGGTGGAAGATGACATTGAAGTTGACAAAGAAATGTGAAGAACGGTAGGACCCAGACAGGGTTTACCGCAACTAAGAAGATGTACATAAGTTTTTATAAAAGTGAAAATGGTTTACACAGTTAATATGAGTATATAATGTTTATATATATTGAATAGAATGCCCGGCTGGGTAGTGAGGTAAAGAGTTTTTGCACTTTATTGTGATGTGATATAAATATGTGTCTTTGTCTTATAATGGACTCAGAGGCTGAGGACTGTGCCAGCCCAGAACTTATCCTGTAAATAGTTGCGCTTCGGTGCACAATATTGGTTTTACATAAAACCAGCACAACTACCTCTGAATAATAAAACCCGTGTGGTGTGGCACTGAGTGAGGTCTGCATCCAGATGTCCTGCAGCCCACCCAGGACCCACGTTGAAGGTTTGGTGCGGGTCCTTCACAAGAATATTGTCGTTTATTTATATGAACATGTTTATTTAATATTTTGTATTTTTCTATATTTAATGTTTTATTGCAACGTTCAAGAAGTCCTTACCTCCCGGATGGGAAGAGTTAATGTTAATGTTTTATGCATAAACAAAATTGTCTCTTTGTATTTCACAGCCCGGGAGTGCTGTCGTTTACCATGGGGGAATGTGTAGCCCTGGTGTGAAGGCACACGCAGTACCCTGGAGGATGTGTGGAGAGATAGCAGTTTAATGCTCAATGAACATTCATTCCAACACGCACTTAGACACACCCACAGGTATATATAGTCTAGTCACATTCAGCAGGAGTCAGTCAGTTTCCTGTCCTCGGACAGTGATTCAGTCAGTCTAGCCTGGACGAGGAGGGAGGAAGAGGTCCAGTCAGTCAGCAGCAGAGCTGAGTGCAGTCTGTGCAGTAAGAGAGAGGAGTGAGTTGCAGAGATACTTCAGTCTCCTGTCCCAAGGACAGTGAAGGTTCAGAGACGTGCTCCTGCCTAGAAGATTACTGAGATTCTGGCAACAAGCTCAAGAAAGAAGTTAAGAAGTGGACTGACTTTTATAACCTTTGAAGTGAGGAATGCTTATGCTACAAGCGCGGACAAGGCGAAAGGCACAGTGGTAGAAATTCTGAGTGCTATAGGATTGGAGAAGTCCTGCACATTGTCACCGGTCACTGGAGACCGAAGCATCACTATAGCTTCACGCATAGTGGTAGAAAAACCAGAGGCTTACTGGACCTTAGGTAACAGCAAGCAGCCCTTGGAGTGTCGGTACGTAACTGGGGTCAGGTGGAATAGGAACTTTGAGCTAGGCCAAGCATAGAAGAACCTAGTTTCATCACAGGAAGGCTCCGACCACAAAACTGACCGGGCAGTACAGCTTGGAAATAGCTGGAGTTTATAGAGGGAACTACGCTTTATGCTGGTTGGACTCATCTTTGTGAAAGTAAAGGAGGCCCCTAACTTGTCCAGCTGCTACCTCAAAACACATCCTCCATTGGATCAGCCTCCCTGGGACCTGCCTAACCATCTTGCAAGTAAAAAAAGGTATGGAAAGACGCTGATGTGTGAGACTGTGTTATTTGATTGCATCCCTGCACAACCTCACCATAACCATCGACCTGAGGGAAGAGTCCCACCTGTAGGGGACCCGACATCTAGCTGCCTCACCATCCCCTCAGAGATCTACAGCAGCGCTGGTACAAATTACCAGAGAACTACAGGTGGCGTCACGAACTGTAAATATATCTATCCCCTGTAAATATTCCCCCAACATACGCCAGACCGCCAGGGCCACAGACCGAGCCACCGCTACCTGTGACAAACCCCATAGACTTCCATGGGCTCGGCTCTGAGTACCCCATTGCCCTGGTAACCCACAATTGTGGTGGCGGGTCGACACACATCCAATTTGTCATCTACGTCACTGTCATTCCTCCATTCAATGACTGCCGCTCCATTCCAATCAACAACGGACTGATCATCTGGAAATACTGGCAAATGCCGGATAAGTGGTCTGACAACACTCATAACAGTATCGGCATCTCAAAAAGTGGATATTCTTGACAATTGTAGCAGAATAGAGAGCTGTCAGCTCCTTGGTCCATTACCATTACTTCACTTGGGCCGACCATATACGACTCCCAGCCTGCCTGTGACCTTCCAGAAGCCAGAGCAAGGCATAGGATGCAGGTGGAACAACGCAGTGGATGCATGCAGAGCAAGGCAGGGGATGCAGGTGGCGCAATGGCAGGCTAGAAACCTAGATGTACCTCTGGCAACAGTTAACAGCTGCCGGCCAATCACAGGCCAGCAGCTGACGTCTGCGGGCATGTTGCCGACGTATGACATCACTGTCATACGCCGGAACAACGCTGCGCGCCTCAGCTGAATCGTGGGTGAGGACATCGCTGGAGCTCAGCCAGGTAAGGAAAAACTTTTTTTTTGTAAAGCTGCGGTATGGGGCACATTATACTGGTATGGGGGTGCATTCTACTATGGTGGGTGGGGGGAAGGGGATGCATTATACTGCTTTGGGGCTGTTGCATTTTATACTCCTATGGGGTGCTGCATTATACTATATATGACTAAGGGGAGCATAATACTACTATGAAGTACTATGGGGTGCATTATACTTTATGGATGACTATGGAGGTGCATTTGATTATACTACATGGATGACTATGAACTGTGCAGTATATTATATAGAAGACTAAGGGGGGTGCATTATATTATATGGAGGTCTATGGGTGTTCATTATACTTCTTATTTGGATCCCCATGACTTCTATGTAAGCACCTGATGAGTATAATGGTTTATTTTCTTTTAACATTACAGAACAACGGCAGTACGGGGGACAAATATATACCAGGATATGGCACCGGATACTTACGCCACTGAGGTCAGACTATACAACATTGCAACAAAGCTGTAGTGTGCGAAATGAATAGGTAAAATGTGAATTTGGGTGGAAAATATTTTAGCATGGGGGGCCTCATTTGAAAGTTCGCACTGGGGCCCATAACTTTGTAGTTATGCCACTGACTGTACATCTGTGTATTATTGTTATGATTTCTCCAAGTCTTCTTGTTCTTGCTCAAAAATCTAAAAAAAATTGTACTTACTAAAAAAAGTTTTCTATAGAAACGCGCAGTGCCAACAGATTCAGCAAACAGCCACACTACTTTCTTTGGCTCTACTTGGGTGAAACAGGCATAATGTTTTCCTTACAAGAAGATATATTGCTACGTGCACGCCACTAGGTTCAGATAGGGGCGCGACAGGTCTCATGAATTCTTTAGAACTCTGAGGGAACCGTTACTCAGGGTCAGGGCCGGCATCAGCACCCGGCATACCCGGGCAAGTGCCGGGGCCCTGAGCAGGCGGGGGGGCCCACTCGCCGTCGGGCACCCCGACGCCCGTTAGCGGAGGAGAGCGGTGTCAGCGCCGCCACTGGCCCCCCGCTTGCTCAGGGCCCCGGCAGCAGCTAGCACAATACTTACCTCTCCCTGAGCCTCCACTGCTGCAGCTCCGGGCTCCAGGGGTGCCTGCACTTCCTCTCACAGCAGCGCCGCCGAATAACATCATCATTCAGCGGCCGGCTGTGGCAGAGAGCGCGCGGACGCCGGACAGGTGAGATGTGGTGTGTATGTGTGTGTGTGTGTTGTGTCTATCAGTGTGTGTGTATGTAATGGGGTGCTTTGTGTGTGTGTGTGTGTGTGTATGTGAGAGAGTGCTTGTGTGCTGTGGTGCTGTCTGTGTGTGGTGCTGTATGTGTGGTGGTGGTGGGGGGAGGGCAGTGATGATGATGGGGAGGAAATGATGATGATGGGGAGGCAATGATGATGATGTTGGGGAGGCAATGATGATGTTGTTGGGGAGACAATGATGATGATTTTTGGTGATTCAATGATGATGATAGGGAGGAAATGATGATGATGTTGGGGAGGCAATGATGATGATGTTGGGGAGGCAATGATGTTGATGGGGAAGCAATGATGATGATGGGGAGGAAATGATGATGATGGGGAGGCGATGATGATAATGGGCAGGCATTGATGATAATGGGGAGGCAATGATGATGATGGGGAGGCGATGATGATGGCAGGCATTGATGATAATGGGGAGGCAATGATGATGATGGGGAAGCAATGATGATGATGATGATGGGCAGGCATTGCTGATAATGGGGAGGCAATGATGATGATGGGGAGGAATGATGATGATGAGGAGATAATGATGATGATGGGGAGACAATGATGATGTTGGGGAGGCGATGATGATGATGGGCAGGCATTGATGATGATGGGGAGGCAATGATAATGATGGGGAGTCAATGATGATGATGGGGAGGCGATGATGATGATGGGGAGGCGATGATGATGATGGGGAGTGTTGTGAATGTGTTAGAAATTAATTCTGAGCGGGAGCTCCCTCTGGTGGTTACAAACAGTACTGAACCATTCAATGAAGATTTTGAAGATTGGCGATCAGGAGTTACTGACTGGTCTTATATAAGGGAGGTTCCCTCCCATCAGGGTTGCCGGTGATCAATTGTTCTTGTCTCAACTTTGGTTCCTGGTTCACTTGGAAGCCTGCTTTGTCTTGCCTGCATCTTCTGCTAACAGATAAGATATCTTCTGCTTGTATTTTTGTGCTTGCTTTTTGCATATTTTCCTGCACTCTTGTGGAGGTCAGCCAGGTCCCCTTCGGGGGCTTGTGCTCCTCTCAGTTTATCTGAGCCTCTGTTATTTGTTCATTTGCCTTTTCCAGTTTTTTCAGTGGCTGCGGCTTAGTTTTGTTACACCAGAGAACTAATTTAGGTGGTAGAGGTCGTGTGATCTCAGGTGTTTTCGTAATTAGTAGAGTTGGTACTTTTTAGGGTTTTTTGGGATTGCAGTAAGTGTCCTTCCTATCCTTTTCTGTCCAGGTAGATTGGGCCCCAACGTTTGCTCATACTATTTTCTGTCTGTGTCTGTATTTCCTCTTGTCTAACCGCCATTACATGTTTGGGGGCTTCCTATGTTCTTTGGGGATCTGCTCCGGGGCAGATAGTTTTCCTCTTTCTATCTTTAGGTGTAGTTAGCTTCTCAGGCTGTGACGAGGCGTCTAGGACCAACGTAGGTACGCTCCACGGCTGCCTTTAGTTGTGGTGGTTAGTCAGGGTACTGCAATCCAGTAGATTCCAACCTCTCTGGTGTATTGCCGTTTTTGCCTGCTCTCCTCAGTTACCAAAACATAACAGGGGAGGCAATGATGATGATGGGGAGACAATGATGATGATAATGGGGAGTCTTTCCACAGCGCCCTTTCCTGAGCCGTATCAGTGCAGAACGCAGCGCAGAGGAGAGCTCCATATTTTGTATGGAGCATTATATGGGGAGCAGTATCCTGTATGGAGCATTATATGTGGACCAGTATCCTGTATGGAGCATTATATTGGGTCCAGTATTCTGTATGGAGCATTATTTTGGGTCCAGTATTCTGTATGGAGCATTATATGAGGGATGGGGGGGTGACATCCTGCATGGGGTATTATATGGATGATGAGGGGGAGACTATGTGGTGCCCATAATATTGTATGGAGGTCTGTACTGTCCAGTCTGTACTGTGCGCTGCGAGGATTTGGCGGTGTTTGAGTTATTGTACAATTTACAATAGATATCACTCATGTAATGGAAGAAGTGAAGTATTTAGCATTGTACTGTACCTATATTTCTCTGCCGTATCTGTGCATCATGAATCATGGTCTGTGTTAAAGGGGCCCACTGAGGCTCTTTCGCCCGGGGCCCATAAAAACCTGGAGCAGGCCCTGCTCAGGGTGACCATGCACTGCAGCTTCCTCAGTCACAAGATGGATCCACTTGCTCACACAGACACAATTGATAGAGTCCTCATGAACAGATGAACAGTGTAGTTTAATATCACAGCACGTCCAGTACAATTCAAGTCTCTTAAGCACAGGCTTCATAAAGAGTACAGCTGCTTCTTAAAGGCACATTGACTAACAGTCTCCTTTGATAGTACTGTTCAGCACAGATCAAGACTCTTTACAAAGCCACAGTAGTACACAGCATTCCTTCTAGCACAGTGAGATGGAGGGGGGTTGCTAAGGGAGATGATGCCTGGGACACAATTCCTTCCAGTCCTTATCCTCCTGCTCCTGATAGACTTTCTCAACTAGCAGTACAGGGGTTAGCCCAGCTGCACTCTTTAATTGAATCCTGTCTGAGTCCCTACGGTTCACTTGCCTGAACTTTTGTGAGAGATAGATCACACACCACGCATCCCTTCTTCTGCTGTCAGAATAGTAAACAAGTCCTCCACAATCCCCCTTGGGCTCTGCTAACCACTCCCTGACTCCTGTGACTGTTTTAACCCCTCTAAATGCTGGATGCTTTTGAAGCAACAGCACTCAGCACTACTTCTGAATGTCACAATATGCAAAGTCAGGACATGAAAATAGTCCACAATCAGTGTAATTTCCAAAATGGTGTCACTTGTGATGGGATTCCACTGTTTGGCCACATCAGGGGCTCTGCAAATGTGACATGGTGTCCGTGATCTCTGCCAATTTTGCGCTCCAAAAGTCAAATGGTTTTCCATCACATATGGGGTATCAGTGTACTCAGGGGAAGTTACACAACAAATTGTATGGTCAATTTTCTCCTGGTATCCTTGTGAAAATGAACAATTAGGGGCTGAAGCAACATTTTTGAAATTATTTGAAACACCTGTGAGTTCAAGGTGGTCCCCACACCTCTAGATAAGTTCTTTGAAGGGTTGTAGTTTCCAAAATGGGGCCACTTGTGGGGATTTCCACTGTTTAGGCACATCAGGGGCGCTGCAAATGTGACATGGCATCAACTATTGAATCCAGCCAAAGTCTAATTTGGGTCTAAAGAAACATTTTTGTAGGAATAAAGTGAATTTTTATATTCACAGCTCAACATTACAAAACTCTGTGAAGCACTTGCAGGTTCAAGGTGCTCACCACTCTTCTACATAAGTTCTTAAAGGGGTGTAGTTTCCAAAATGGGGTCACTTGTTGGGGCTTTCCACTGTTTAGAACCACTATTAGAACAGGAATACGTCACTAGAACCACCATCTGTACAGGAATATGGCACCAGAACCACCATCAGTAAATTAATACATCACTAAAACTGCTATCAGTACAGAAATATAGCACCAGAACCACCACCAGTTTTGATGCAAGTTGTATTTGCCGCATGACAGACTCAAACATCATCAGACATTTCAATGAAACCAAATAGACCTCATTATAGTTAAGCTATGTTAGTTTCTATTACTATTCTTGGGTTGAAACTCTAAAATATAGGATATCAGGGATGACTATCATCATTTGTCCCTTGTACCATGTAAATGGTCCACAAATGGTGAACTATTCTATATCTAAATTTGAAATTGAACCCCCTGTTAAGCCTCAATCCTAAAAGTACACCACTGTTTCTACTTTTACTGGTATTTTTTTGTGAAAAAAGGTAAACATTTTCTAGTGTAAGTGATCGTGAATAGAAATGAGCGAATATGTTCAGAAAACAATCGCCAAACATAAATTCGGTACGATTATGGTACATTCGTATTCGTGATTGGTAACACGAGCATTTTTCTTAAGATGGGAAAAAGTCGCTAACATTCGTAAAAGATATAATAGAAGCCGGCAATACATGTGCCGCATTTAGTGAAATCACAGTGTGACAGATCGGGAGACCTTGGTGGCCATTCAACTGGCCCACGACGACCAATCCATTTTCCAGGAAACTGAAGATGTCACGTTCCCTGAGTTTTTCCAGCAAGATGGTGCACCACCACATTATGGGTGTCAGGTCCGAGCATTCCTACATGAACAGTTTCCTGGAAAGTGGGTTGGTCTTGTGGGCAGTTGAATGGCCACCAAGGTCTCCCGATCTGACCCCATTAGACTTTTATCTTTGGGGTCATCTGAAGGCAATTGTCTATGCTGTGAAGATACGAGATGTGCAGCATCTGAAACTGTCACGCTGTCTAATGATATGTATACAATGTCAGTAAACTATTAATACAGGAACAACACTCTATACAACAACTAGTATAGCAACATCAGCATGTAAGTATAGAATAGATTTACCTGACACGATATCTGCTGAACTCAGGATTAATCTTGAGGACTTGATGAGCTGAAACAGGAAAGAGGTGGACCGGGATCTAACCTGACCCTAAACTGGGGTCCTAACTAATCCCTCACCTTGGAGGTACTGATAATGGTTCAGAGGTCCAAGTCTCCAACCTAACCCTGTCTCCTATCAGACCCTGAACCCTGTAATCAGTCCTAAGAAGGATCCTGACTACCACCAAAGGGATATGGGCTGATCTCAGCTAAATACACAGATTAGACATATAAGACAGACAGGATAACACTCGCTTGCATACACACTCAAACACCAAAGGAACATAAATGGTCTGGGAAATAAACTCTAACCAAGTTGAGCTTAGAACAACTAAGGAGCTCACAACTAAAGTCTATACAGATTCATTCCTATCTGTGGTCTGCATTAAGGTTTCACTGGCAACTCCCCAAGCAGACAACCAGGAATTTAAAGGAAACCAATCAACAAATAATCAATTGCAGCCGGGAGAAACTGCACCCAGTCCCAGCACTGAGCACAGACAGAATTAACTCCCTAGCTGCCAAACACAAAGAAACAGCAGCTCAGCTGTGAGAAGTCAAAATGTGCAACCGAGACGATCTTCGTGGCAATGCACACATGACAGTACTCCCCCTTCTACGAGGGGCCTCCGGACCCTCAGGGCCAGGCCTGCCCGGGTGAGTTCTGTGGAAGGTCCGAACCAAACGATCTGCGTTAACATCAGACGCAGGGACCCACGTCCTCTCCTCTGGACCATACCCCTTCCAATGCACCAAGTACTGAAGGGACCGGCGATTCAGACGTGAGTCAATGATCTTTGATACTTGAAATTCCAAGTTACCGTTGACCAACACAGGAGGAGGAGGTAGAGGTGACGGTATGACTGGTGCCACATACCTTTTAAGTAATGACTTGTGGAACACATTATGAATTTTAAACGTAGGAGGGAGGTCCAGACGAAATGCCACAGGATTAATTATGGAACTGATCCTGTACGGCCCGATGAATCTGGGACCCAGTTTCCAGGAGGGCACTTTAAGTTTTATATTCCTGGTAGACAATCATACCAGATCGTTCACATTCAGATTGGACCAGAAACTCTCCTCCTATCAGCCATACGTTTGTAACGGTTCCCCATCGCACTCAGATTATTCAATACACCTCTCCACACAGAAGCAAGTGACGACGAGAAACGCTCCTCCTCAGGAACCCCAGAAGGGCCCCCCCCATTGAAAGTACAAAACTGGGGATGGAAACCATATGCCCCAAAAAACGGGGACTTACCAGTGGACTCGCTCCGCCTGTTGTTAAGAGCGAACTCTGCCAGAGGCAAGAAAGAAGACCAGTCCTCTTGGTTCTCTGAGACAAAACACCGGAGATATGTCTCTAAGCTCTGATTCAGACGCTCTGTCTGACCATTGGTCTGCGGATGAAAAGCCGAGGAAAATGACAATTGCATCCCCTGACGTAAACAAAATGCCCTCCAAAATTTGGACACAAACTGAGACCCCCTATCTGACACCACATCAGAAGGCAACCCATGAAGTCTAACGATCTCCCTAATGAACACCTGCGCCAGAGTTTTAGCATTAGGGGTGCAGGAAGAGCAACGAAATGTGCCATCTTACTGAACCTGTCAACAACCACCAGTATGACAGTATTCCCTGACGACGGAGGAAGGTCCGTAATGAAGTCCATAGATAAATGAGTCCATGGACGCTCCGGAAGTTTCAAGGGTAAAAGGGTCCCAGACGGACGGGTATGAGGGGTTTTAGAGCGAGCACACACCCCACATGACGCGACAAAAGTTATAACATCTTTATTAGCATTAGGCCACCAAAACCGGCGAGAAAGGAGATCTAAAGTATCCTTACTCCCTGGATGTCCTGCTAGAGCAGAATTATGATGTGCCTCAATAACCTTTTGTCTCAACAGATTTGGGACAAACAGTCTCCCTGGAGGTCCTGCAGGGGCGTCCCCTGAGCCTCTAACACCTCCTCCTCAAGCTCAGAAAATACAGCCGACACTACCACCCCCTCCTGAAGGATAGGACTCGGGTCATCCGTTTTCCCGGCCCCTGGGAAACTGCGAGACAAGGCATCACCCTTTACATTCTTAGACCCCGGGCGATAAGTGACGACAAAATTAAACCTGGTAAAAAACAACGACCATCGAGCTTGTCTGGAATTCAGACGCTTAGCGGATTCCAAATACAACAGGTTCTTGTGATCAGTAATAACGGTAACCGGGTGGACTGCCCCCTCCAAAAAGTGACGCCATTCTTCAAAAGCTAACTTAATGGCCAAAAGTTCCCTATTGCCGATATCATAATTCCTTTCGGCGGACGACAATTTCTTAGAAAAGAAAGCGCACGGATGCCATTTACCAGGGGACGGACCCTGGGACAATATAGCACCCACCCCTACGTCAGACGCATCCACCTCCACAATGAACGGCTGAGATGCATCTGGTTGGATGAGAACGGGTGCCGAAGCAAAACATTTCTTCAAAGAGGAAAAGGCTTGGCAAGCTTTGTCCGACCATTTAGAAAAATCCGTCCCTTTTCTTGTCATGTCAGTGAGAGGTTTGACGACAGATGAGAAATTACAAATAAATTTCCGGTAGTAGTTAGCAAACCCCAAAAAACGCTGCAGAGCCTTAAGATCCCCTGGCTGATCCCATTCAAGCACTGCTCTCACCTTTTCAGGGTCCATACGGAAACCGGAGGCTGACACCAAAAAACCCAAAAACTGAAGTTCCTGTACGGCAAATACACACTTCTCCAGTTTGGCGTATAGTTTATTGTCTCGCAAGATCTGCAACACCTGTCTCACATGCTCCTGATGAGACACAAGATCTGGCGAGTAAATTAAAATGTCGTCCAAATATACAACCACAAACAGCCCCACAAGGTGACGAAAAATGTCATTAACAAAATGTTGGAATACTGCTGGTGCAGTAGTCAGACCAAAAGGCATGACTAGGTTCTCATAATGTCCCTCCGGCGTGTTAAACGCCGTTTTCCACTCATCCCCCTCTTTTATCCTAATCAGATTATACGCCCCCCTGAGATCCAATTTAGAAAACCATTTGGCGCCAACAATTTGATTGAAGAGATCAGGAATAAGAGGGAGTGGATACGGATCTCGAACAGTAATCCCATTAAGTTTGCGGAAATCCAAGCAAGGGCGTAGGCCTCCATCTTTCTTCTTCACAAAGAAGAACCCCGCGGCTACTGGGGAAGATGAAGGTCTAATATGCCCTTTGGCCAGACTTTCAGAAATATAATCTTTCATAGCCTGCCTCTCAGGACCAGAAAGATTATACAACCTAGCTTTAGGCAACTTAGCATCAGGAAGGAGATTAATAGAGCAGTCATACACGCGATGAGGAGGCAACTCCTGACACCCCTCCTCAGAGAAAACATCCCCAAAATCCTCCAAAAAAGGAGGCAATGTACTAGGCATGACCGCACTGATGACTGTGTTCATGCAGTTGCTTTTGCAAAACTCACCCCATTGGCTTATCTCTCTGGACTGCCAATTAATCACAGGGTTATGTTTAACCAACCAAGGAAGTCCCAACATAATGGGAGTAGGTAGATCCTCCAACACATAACAAGATAATTGTTCCCTATGTATTGCCCCTACCCGAAGGTCAATGTTATGAACCTCATGAACAAAGCTACCTTGGCGGAGAGGCCTGGCGTCAATGGAGAATATAGGGATCGGTTTGACCAATACACTCAGATGCATACCTTGAGCCTGAGCAAACTGAGCGTCAACCAGATTAGCCCCGGAACCACTATCAAGAAGAACAGACAATCTCTCCACTCTCGTACCAACTACCACCTCCACTGGTACAAGGAACTGAGAAGAACTGGCGGATGAAATACATACTCCCAGGTTGTCGTCCACCACACAACCTGGGATTAACAGTTTTCCGGCGACTTTTGGCTCAACAAGGCACGGGATGGACATTCTCCAACAAAATGTCCCTCTTTCCCGCAGAAAAAACATCTTCTAGTCCTGCGGCGTACCGCCAATCCCCTCCTACGAAATGATGTCCCTCCCAACTGCATAGGCTCATCCGAACAGACAAGGGGAACCTCAACATAAGGGACTTTAGTGGTAGGTGGAGAAACAACAGGGAGTGGGGTTACCTCACCCCTCTCCCGAAGCCGTCTATCAGTACGGATAGCTAAGGCCATAGCAGCCTCCAGAGAAGGAGGAGACTCATACTGAGCCAAAACGTCTTTTAATTTATCAGAAAGCCCATGACAAAACTGGCTCCTAAGAGCTGGGTCATTCCACTGAGTATCTGTGGCCCATCTACGAAACTCAGAAGCAAATTCCTCTGCCGGACGATCTCCCTGCTGTATCTTACGTAATTTTGTCTCAGCAAGAGAGACCCGATCTGGGTCATCATATACCAATCCCAGGGCAGTAAAAAATTGATCTACAGACAGTAGAGCCGGGGATCCCGGAGGAAGGGAAAATGCCCAGGATTGAGGGTCCCCTTGCAGAAGTGAGATAACAATTCCCACTCTCTGCTCCTCACTCCCTGATGATCGAGGCCGAAGCGAAAATACAATTTACATGCCTCCCGGAAGGTGAAAAATTTGTCTCGCCCACCAGTGAACCTGTCCGGGAGAGCTACTTTAGGTTCAACTCTGGTTTGCTCCAGGGGAGACAAAACTTTGGACTTAATGTCCGTCAGCTCCATGGATAATCCTGCAACTGCAGAGCCAGCTGGGCTACTGAATCCATGGTAACTGGAGATAATTTTTATGGCCAGTGAAAATGTCACGCTGTCTAATGATATGCATACAATGTCAGTAAACTATTAATACAGGAACAACACTCTATACAACAACTAGTATAGCAACATCAGCATGTAAGTATAGAATAGATTTACCTGACACGATATCTGCTGAACTCAGGATTAATCTTGAGGACTTGATGAGCTGAAACAGGAAAGAGGTGGACCGGGATCTAACCTGACCCTAAACTGGGGTCCTAACTAGGGTTGAGCATTCCGATACTGCAAATATCGGGTATCGGCCGATATTGGCTGTATCGGAATTCCGATTCCGAATTCCGATATTTTCGTCTTATCGGATACCGGAATCGGGATGTCACTGTCACTGTCAGTGTCCGTCGGTCGGGTCTGTCAGGAGTCAGCGGCACTTACCTGGCAGAAGATCTCCGGCGGTCACGTCCTGGACTGCTTCATGGCCGCAATCTTCTTTCCCCGGCGGTCACATGCAGTTTCTCGCGATAACTGCAGTGACTGCTGGGTAATCCCGGCCGTAAAGCAGTCAGTCCGATGACGTCACCGCCGGGGAAGCAGGTAATCAGCTGTGCTGCGTCGCGATGACTGGCTCTGCCTGTCATTGCGATGTAGCAGAGTTGGATCGTCGTGGGACTGTCGTTATGGACTGCGTCGGACAGGTGGTATACTGTTGGTTTGTTTTTTTTCTTTTTTTACAGGAGATCGATGGCGTCGCAGGAATGAGAGTACAATAAAATTAATGAAAACTGTGTTGTCTCTTTTATTTCATTAAAATACTTTTTTCTTGCTGTGTCTTTTTTTTAAACATTTAATAACTTTGGGATTAATAATGGATCGGTGTCTTATTGACGCCTCTCCATTATTAACCGGGCTTATTGTCACCGTGCAATCAACGGTGACATTAACCCCTTATTACCCCGCTTGCCACCGCTACAGGGCAAGTGGGAAGAGCCGGGTAAAGTGCCACAATTGGCACATCTTTTGATGCGCCAAATGTGGGGCTGCTGTAGCCTGGTATTATCAGGCTGTTGAGGGCCAAAATCCATGGGCCTTGACAGTCTTTTAATACCAGGCCGCAGCAGTCTGCATTTTACTTGGCTGGTTACAAAAATAGGGGGGATCCCCACGCCGTTTTTTTTTCGAGGGGATCCCCTATTTTTGTTAACCAGCCAAGCTAAGCAGACTGCTGTGGCCTGGTATTATCAGGCTGGCAAGGTCCATGGATATTGGATCCTTACCAGCCTGAAAAACCAGGCCTCAGTGGTCTGCTTCATCTGGCTGGTTAACAAAAATAGGGGGGACCCCACGCCAATTTTTTTCGAGGGGATCCCCTATTTTTGTTAATCAGCCAAGATATGCAGACTGCTGTGGCCTGGTATTATCAGGCTGGCAAGGTCCATGGATCTTGGCTCCTTAACAGCCTGAAAATCCAGGCCTCAGCGGTCTGCTTCATCTGGCTGGTTAACAAAAATAGGGGGGACCCCACGCCATTTTTTTTTCGAGGGAACCCCTATTTTTGTTAATCAGTTCCCTCTGACGTTCACTGATTGTGTCCCTGGCTGACCTGAAGTGAAAGTGGAAAGCAATCAATTAAGCTTTCCACTTAAAGGGCCCGTCTCACATAGCGATATCACTACCGAGATCGCTGCTGAGTCACTATTTGTGACGCAGCAGCGAGCTCACCAGCGATATCGCTGGTGTGACATTCAGCGACGATCAGCCCCCTGCTGGGTACGCTGATCGTCGCTGGAAATGTCAGGACCTTTTTTTGATCGCTGTTTCCGTGACGCACACAGCTGCGTGTGACAGGGGAGACCAGCGATCCGCTGGTACCAAGGTACACGGGGTTTCCAGGCGCGGGCTGTGCCTAGAAACCCGCTGTGTACCTTGGATACCAGCGCCCTGATGCAGGGAGCTGGTATCCAAGGTACACAGCGGGTTTCCAAGCGCTGCGCGGTGCCTGGAAACCCGCTGTGTACCTTGGTTACCAGCGGATCGCTGGTCTCCCGCCTGTCACACGCAGCGATGCGTGCCTGTCAGAGGGAAACCAGCGATCAAAAAAAGGTCCTGACATTTCTGCGACGATCAGCGATACCCGGCAGGGGGGCTGATCGTCGCTGAATGTCACACACAGCGATATCGCTGGTGAGCTCGCTGCTGCGTCACAAAACTAGTGACTCAGCAGCGATCTCGGTAGCGATATCGCTATGTGAGACGGGCCCTTAAGTGTTACCGAGTTCGCTGTCCCAATCGCTGCTGAGCTGCTGTTTGGCAGCTCAGCGCGATTGTGCGTACACCAGCATCTGACAAGTGCATATCGTTGTCGGGATCGCGGTGTATCGTTATTGCACCCAGCTTTACTCTCCTGTCGGAGGAGAGGAACTCATCATTTGGGGTTACTGTGAGCTGCAGCATTAGCTGCGGTCCTGAGTAAACATTAACCTTTGAAGGATTAACGTGGGACTGATGGCAGGGTAGGTAAGAATAATTTGCTTTTTTATTTTATTTTTATTACAGGAAATGGTTTTTGCAGTAAAATAAAAGATGGTCAAAAACATGTGTCTTTATTTCATTAAAATGATTTTTAATTAAAGTGTGTGTGTTTTATTTTTATTTCATGCAATAGGATTAATAATTGATAGTTGTCTAATTGACAGCTCTCAATTATTAACCTGGCTTAAGGTCACCTTTCAATAGCAAGGTGGCTTTAACCCCATATTAACCCATTCGCCACCGCTACAGGGCAATGGGAATAGACGGGCAAAGTGCCAGAAAGGGCGAATCTAATTATAGATTTGTCTTTCCTGGGGTGTCTGGGGGCAGATGTTAGTAGCCGGGGGGGGGCAAAAAATAATGGTCCCTCTCTGGGCTATTATTATCTGCCCCCTCACTGGCTTTGTCTGTCTGGTTGCGAAAATAGGGCGGGAGCCCACGCATTTTTTTTCAGCAATTTTACACCTCATATATATATATATACATGTCATTGAATTTGTGACACATATATATATATATTTATATTTGTAGTTCATACACTTCTACATAGTATAATAGCCGCTAATTCAATTGCCGGCTTTTGTGAAAATGCAGAACCCGACATGAAATGACACTTGGTGTACATAGGGTTAACCATGTCTTTTCATGTCCTTTGCTATCTAATTTGCAAAACAATTAAATTAGACTATGTGTGCAAAATTTCACACCTGTAGGGGTTAATTAAAGGTGTAAATTCGTAGCAAAAAATTCCTTTTTTTTACAACGAATTTACACCTTTAATTAACCCCTACAGGTGTGAAATTTTGCACACATAGTCTGATTTAATTGTTTGTGCAAATTAGATAGCAAAGGACATGAAAAGACATGGTTAACCCTATGTACACCAAGTGTCATTTCATGTCGGGTGACCCGACATGAAATGACACTTGGTGTACATAGGGTTAACCATGTCTTTTCATGTCCTTTGCTATCTAATTTGCACAAACAATTAAATCAGACTATGTGTGCAAAATTTCACACCTGTAGGGGTTAATTAAAGGTGTAAATTCGTAGCAAAAAAGTCCGTTTTTTTTACAACGAATTTACACCTTTAATTAACCCCTACAGGTGTGAAATTTTGCACACATAGTCTGATTTAATTGTTTGTGCAAATCAGATAGCAAACGACATGAAAAGACATGGTTAACCCTATGTACACAAGTGTCATTTCATGTCGGGTGCTTCTGTCTTTTCACTGAAGCCGGCTTTACCCGGCAATTGAATGAGAGGATATTTTACTATGTAGAAGTGTATAAACTATACATATATGTATATATATATGTCACAATGACATGTATATATATATAATATGTATTCTATGTGTGTATATTTAGTGTTTACAAGGAAAGAATGGGGTTTTTTTAGTTGCGATATTTTGTTCCCATAGACTTACATGGGACTTCCGGTATCGGTATCGGGTATCGCCGATATTTTAGTGATATCGGCGATACCATTCCGATTCCGATACTTTAGGATATCGGAAAGTATCGCTCAACCCTAGTCCTAACTAATCCCTCACCTTGGAGGTACTGATAATGGTTCAGAGGTCCAAGTCTCCAACCTAACCCTGTCTCCTATCAGACCCTGAACCCTGTAATCAGTCCTAAGAAGGATCCTGACTACCACCAAAGGGATATGGGCTGATCTCAGCTAAATACACAGATTAGACATATAAGACATACAGGATAACACTCGCTTGCATACACACTCAAACACCAAAGGAACATAAATGGTCTGGGAAATAAACTCTAACCAAGTTGAGCTTAGAACAACTAAGGAGCTCACAACTAAAGTCTATACAGATTCACTCCTATCTGTGGTCTGCATGAAGGTTTCACTGGCAACTCCCCAAGCAGACAACCAGGAATTTAAAGGAAACCAATCAACAAATAATCAATTGCAGCCGGGAGAAACTGCACCCAGTCCCAGCACCGAGCACAGACAGAATTAACTCCCTAGCTGCCAAACACAAAGAAACAGCAGCTCAGCTGTGAGAAGTCAAAATGTGCAACCGCGACGATCTTCGTGGCAATGCACACATGACAGAAACAACGGATACTGGAAGCCTGTGCTAGCATTTCTTCGGTGTTAATATCAGTGTGTCAAGAGTGGAAGAAGAGGGTTGCATTGACAATCCAACACAATGGGCAGCACTTTGAACACATTTTATAAGTGGTCAAAAACTTGTAAATAACTCATGAAAGAATAAAGATACGTTAAAACCAAGCACACCATTGTTTTTCTTGTGAAATTCTCAATAAGTTTGATGAGTCGCATGACCCTATTCCATTGAAAAAAATAAAGTTGGATCCAAAATGGCCACCTTCAAAATGGCCACGATGGTCACCACCCATCTTGAAAAGTTTTCCCCCTCCCATATACTAATGTGTCACAAACAGGAAATGGAAATCACCAATCATTCCCATTTTATTTAGGTGTATCCATATAAATGGTCCACCCTGTATATATATATATATATATATCTATATATATATACTGCTCAAAAAATAAAGGGAACACAAACAACAGAATATAACTCCAAGCAAATCAAACTTCTGTGAAATCAAACTGTCCACGTAATAAGCAACACTGATTGACAATCAATTTCACATGCTGTTGTGCAAATGGAATAGACAACAGATGGAAATTATTGGGAATTATCAAGACACACTCAATAAATAAGTGGTTCAGCAGGTGGTGACCACAGACCACATCTCAGTACCAATACTTTCTGGCTGATATTTTGGTCACTTTTGAATGCTGGTTGTGCTTTCACACTCATTGTAGCATGAGACGGACTCTACAACCCACACAAGTGGCTCAGGTAGTGCAGCTCATCCAGGATGGCACATCAATGCGATCTGTGGCAATGAGTCGCCCGCCAGGGCCGTGGGGTACTCGGCACCGAGCCCAGTCCACTTCTATGGGGGATGTCACGGTAGCTGCAGCCTGGCCCGTGGCCCTGGGACTCACCTCAAAAAGGGGATATTTACAGGGGATTGAAAGATTTGTTGAATGTTCGTGACGCCACCTGTGGTGCCTGGTCAGTGTGACCAGCGCTGCTATGCAGATCCGCTGAAGGGTTGGTATTGGGCAGCAAGGTGTTAAGTCTTCCACAGGTAAGGCTGGGTCCTTCAGGGTAGATAGAATGAACACCTATATCCTAGTCAAAAATACAACTCGGATTTAATCAAGCAAATCAATAGATTTTTACGGAAAAGTTTTTTGAATATCAAAATCCAACTTTATTTATATAAAAATTACAAAGAATTAATGAACACAAAAAAGGATGCAAGATTGGAAAATAGGGACATAAGACTCTCCCTCAGATTATCAACGAATTGCTGCGCGGTAAAGAATCATTTCACCACAAAAATTCACATATCCTTATGGCATCTATAGTTTACTAACAGGTACTTCATATAATAACCTCTATTCCATTTTTCCAAACAAAATGCATATATTGAAAATTATTGCCATTTATATAATAGCCCACTAGCGTATGTAACTATATGACAAAACTATATGGAAATATCGATGTATATAGATTGTTATCCATGTCATGCATTTTTCGTTGTAATTAGTGTTGAGCGATACGATAATGCAAATATCGGCTATCGGCCGATATTAGCTCTATCGGCCTTTCGATAATTCGTTTCGATATTTTCGTCTTATCGAATACCGGAATCGGATTTGTCACTGTCACTGTGAGTGTCCGTCGGTCGGGTCTGTCAGGAGTCAGCGGCACTTACCTGGCAGAAGATCTCCGGCGGTCACGTCCTGGACTGCTTGATGGCCGCCATTATCTTCTCCCTGGCGGTCACATGCAGTTTTTCGCGATAACTGCAGTGACTGCAGGGTAATCCCGGCCGTAAAGCAGTCAGTCCGATGACGTCACCGCCGGGGAAGCAGGTAATCAGCTGTGCTGCGCCGGGATGACAGGCTCTGCCTTCATTCTGATGTAGCAAAGCTGGATCGTCGTGGTACACTCGTTACTATGGACTGCGTCGGTCAGGTGGTATACTTTTTTTTTTTTTTTTTCATTTTTTTACAGGAGATCGATGGCGTCCAGGATGAGACAGTAATAAAAGAAATGAAAACTGTGTTTTTTTTTTTTTTATTAAATTAAAAAACTTTTTTAGGAACATTCACCCGTCCGGGTACATAAACAATTTAACTATTTACATACAGGGACCCTGTCCGGGTTATTTAGACTTCTTTGGCTGGCCTCTTCCAGGTACCACCTGGTACTCTTCTTGAGATTGCCAAACATCCGAGGCACCAAGGACCACCAGGACCTGATGACGTCGTGTGGCCTGTACAGTAACGTCGTGACCCGCTATCTGGGTCTGTGTGGCCACCTCTTTCATCTCCCTCCGGGTCTGGAGCCCTATGTCACGGACTGAACGAACCTCAGGGGGCCTAACAGGCGCCGGGTACGGGCCAACTATACTTATCATGTCCATAGCTGGGGCTGCTGAGGAGACCACTGAGGGAGGCTGGGGAGATTTACGGCGTGGGGTGGGCACTTTTGCAGAGGCCTGGATGTGGGAGGCTGAAGGCTTCGAGGGTCTCACAGGTTCCTCACACACTGGGGAGTAGGGGTCGCACCTGGTAACATTTAGGGCGTACCACCCATTGTAACCCCAGTGTCGGGTGTAAGTCACCAAGTCTCCTGGCAACAGGTCCCTCCCCGGGTGTCCTTCTGGGAGGTGAGCCTCCACATCCCGCCGGGTCACAAAGACTTCTAAATAAGGTCCAGGCTCCTTGATGAAGCCCCAACCAGCTTTCAATTTAAAGTTCCGTACTGCACCCTTACGCCGCGGCTCACTCAGGGTTCCTTTATCCTTTCTCATCCGGTCCTTATCTGCCCGGTCCTTCTCCAGGTGACGTTGGCGAAGTTTTAGGGTTTCTCGCTGCTCCCTTTGTCGCTCTGCTTCCCGCTCCCAACGTCTCCACTCTTCCTCTGACGCCGGTTGAAATTCTCCTCCACCAGCTGCTCCATGTCTCCACCATCAAATGCCAGCTTACAGTGTCCGGTTTGCGGCAGCTCTCCTGTCGCCCCCCAGTCCTGGCGGCGCTCCCCTGCGGAGGAAGCAGACGGCTCTAAATCAGATGACAGTCGGGGCTCCGGTACAGGCAGGTAGTGCTCTGGTGCCTGGCGGCCTCCTCCATGAGGACGGGTGTCGCTTCTTCTGTCTCAGCGACGGGGGCAGACAGCGGGATCTGGGGTGCTGCTGACGGTGCTGCGGTTTTTGCAGGAACGGGTGCCCCCACTGCGACAACGTCAACCGGATCACATTGCAAGGACTCCTCTACTAGAACGGGTGCCTCACCTTCCGGTACAGACACTTCAGGTAAGAGGGATTGGCGCCGCTCCAAGTTTATTTTTAGGGCACGCCAGCTGGCTTCCATCGTGGCGACCTCCTCCCGGTGCCGGGCCAGGCCTCTTAGGGTATCCTCCGCTTCTTGCAGCGTAGGAGGGTTTACAGGCCGGGTGCCCAACGGTGATTCTGTGGCGATCGGGTCGCTTCCGTGGGGGGAGAGCTCTGACTGCTCCATCCCTTCCCACTTCTGCTCGTCGTGTCCATTAGCCATCTCTGCCAAGTCACATGTGTCATTAGCATCTGGAGAGGGCCCCTCTTTTGTAGTGAGGCGGGACCTTCGTGTTAGTTTCCGCACACTGAGGAGGATGAGGAGGCGGAACTGAAGAGCTGTGGGGCACGATCTTACATTGCAGTACCATTTACAGTGGTCGGCCATCGTTTTCACGCCACTGAGTGAGTGACACCCACGAAGAGCACGCCCTTCTTTTCACCAGTGCCTCGTCGTGACGCAGATATGGCGGAAAAATGGCAAATACATTCTCTGATGATTTTAGCAATTCTCAAGCACAAAACCAGTGCAATTCAGGCACACAGGACTCGCTTATAGCGAGCTACAGAATCCTGTTAGTGACGCCCAAGTTGAGTCGCACAGAGCCAGAGGTTTTCGGGGTACTCGGCACCGAGCCCGTCGACTTCTATGGGGTATGTCACGTCTTTACCCGGCAATTGAATTAGAGTCGATTTTACTATGTAGAAGTGTATAAACTATAAATATATGTATATATATATGTCACAATGACATGTATATATATATATATGTATTCTATGTGTGTATATTTTGTGTTTACAACGAAAGAAAGGTTTTTTTTGTTGCGATATTTTGTTCCCATAGACTTACATGGGACTTCCGGTATCGAAATCGGATATCGACGATAGTTAGTGCTATCGGCGATACAATTTCGATACGATATTTTTAGATATCGAGCAATATCGCTCAACACTAGTTGTAATGTTGTTTCAGAATTTGATGTGGCAAACCCATTGGGTTAATATTATGAATATGGTTAACAACATTCGTTGCAGTGTATATGTCCAAAAAAAAGTATTAATAACTTTAAATATGTTTGTAATATCCATTTACATTTGGGGCTTAATATACATAGATACAATCCAGTGTTTAGCCAATTATGGTGGGATTTTGTTTCTTACATAATCATTAACAATTATTTTAATCGATCACCAACTATAAGTTTCATGAGTCGTCAGCAGGCAATACATGAGTAATGAAACTGATCCCAGGTACTGTGCGCATGCATGTTTCAGATGCAAGCTCGCGATATTATGAGCACGGTCTGAAGCGCTGAAGTCACCCGCATCTGTCATGTGACAACTTCACGAACATTGGGTGAACCTCACCGTGACCGCAACCATATATCTGTTTAACTGAGCTTTGCGTGACTAGTACATGCGCCGCTTTATTACCAAGGGATACACCTGTACACATTAAGTGGTGATCACTTGATATTCAAAAAACTTTTTTGTAAAAATCTATTCATTTGCTTGATTAAATCCGAGTTGTATTTTTGACTAGGATATAGGTGTTCATATAATTGCATGGCAAGCAAAATATTTGCATTGGCACAATTTTGAGGGAGAATCTAGGGTAGAGAGAATGTAAGGGTGCAGGACGGAGGAGAATCCGACGGTAGGAGTAATAACATGGACACACACACATAAGTCTCTTTCTGTACCTTTACTGTTGTTATTGCAGGCACGTCCCGGGGCACTGTAGGGTAAAGGATGCACATCCAGTTCCTCCCACTGGGTAGGTATAGGGCCTCCTGTCTCCTATAATAAGCCTCTGACCTGTGTGAAACTAGGCCTGAGTTCGTCTTCACACTACGCCCGGCTGACCTTGTGGTAAGGCCTTCTCCTGAAGGACATAGTCCCTGTTTGCAGTGCACTGCTCGACTCCGTCCTCCTGATCCAATTACGTATCAGTACAAAAGGGCTCCTGCGACTTGTAGTCCCGCAGGATCTCCGGTATCTCCTACTGGGTCGTGAAGATCCCGGTAGGCTCGGACCCGGTGTCCGGTTGTAATGATTGGGATGAGCTGATTAGTCTCCTCTTTCCCTTCTCTGTTTCCACTCGCCTTCAGCCTACCCGGGTCCTCACACGATTACACACTGGCAGTTGGCAGGCTGCCTCTTCGCCGCTCTCTAAGCGTCGGCACGCTTTCTCACTGAGCTGCACTCACTTGACTCATTTTTCTATATCATAGACTGTTAACAGAGGTGGTTAGCTCTCCTTCAATAGAAGTCTTCAAACAGAGGCTGGACAGACATCTATCTGGGATGATTTAGTGAATCCTGCTTTGAGCAGGGGGTTGGACCAGGTGGCCCAGGAGGTCCCTTCCAACTCTATGTTTCTATGATTCTATGATGAGGATAACTGCAGTACGGCCAAATAAAGGTATGAGGCATTAATTGCATTGAGCCAGCATTTTTTGACTTATAAACAAGTTTTCAAGACTAGAGATGAACGAATATTTATAATGGTCGATTAAATCGCCAAATATAGCTAAACATGCACTGCACAAAAGCCGATGTTTCCCATGCTCTGTGCCGAGATCTCAATCTGAGCATGCGCTGCCCCTGGCTGCCATTTTTCCAGAGGCCACTGCATCGCAGCAATAGATGTGCGGGGACCTCCGGCCTTTCACAAAATATCAGTGGAGCACCCCACACCCCAGAGCACCACCACCGTACCAGCCACACCAGTCACACCAGCCTGAGAAGGGAGGCTGCATTGCCCTGCAGAATCACCTGACTCCTGCTGCCACCACAGTATTTATAAGTATATTCTGACTATAAGACGCACCCCCATTTTTCCCCAAAATTTTTTGGGGAAAAAGTGCGTCTTATAGCCTGAAAAATACGGTATACACATAGAATACATAGATATATATATGTCAGTGACACACACATATATATGTATATATATTACATAGATAGATAGAAGAAGAGCCGGTAATTCAGCAGCCACAGTAGTGTAAAATCACAGCAGGAGCCGACAGGATAGAAGAGATGGATTACATGCAGTAAATACAAATAGAATAGGTAGATATATAGATGTCAGTGACAAATGCAATTAGTACAGTGTGTGCGCAGCTTACTGTACATGTATTTAATTAATAAAAGATTATTTTTCTGAAAAAAAAATGGCATTGGCTCATGCGTAATTTTCGTAACCAGCAGAGTGAAAGCTGAAGTGGAACCCTACGCCACCTATTTTTTGGGGTCCCCCATTTTAATAGCCAGTAAAGGCTAAGTATACAGTTGTGAGCTGATATTAATAGCCTGGGAAGCTCCATGGGTATTACCCCTTTCCCAGGCTATAAACTCATTTTAGAATGATGCAACCAGTTTTTCACACCTGGATTTGGGGATCCTCTGTCATTCTTCCTCGCAGAACCTCTCCAGTTCCGTCAGGTTGGATGGTGAACGTTGGTGGACAGTCATTTTCAGGTCTCCACAGAGATGCTCAATTGGGTTTAGGTCAGGGCTCTGGCTGGTCCAGTCAAGTATGGTCACACAGTTGTTCTGAAGCCACTCCTTTGTTATTTTAGCTGTGTGCTTAGGGTCATTGTCTTGTTGGAAGGTGAACCTTCAGCCAAGTCTGAGGTCCAGAGCACTCTGGAAAAGGTTTTCATCCAAGATATCTCTGTATTTGGCAGCATTCATGTTTACTTCAATTTCATCCAGTGGTCATGTTCCCGCAGCTGAAAAACACCCCCATAGCATAATGCTGCCACCACCCTGTTTCACTGTTGGGATTGTATTGGGCAGGTGATAAGCAGTGCCTGGTTTTCTCCACACATACCACTTAGAATTATCACCAAAAAGTTCTATCTTCGTCTTATCAGACAGAGAGTCTTATTTCTCATAGTCTGTGAGTCCTTCATGTGTTTTTTTAGCAAACGCTACGTGGGCTTTCATATGTCTTGCACTGAGGAGTGGCTTCCGTCAGGCCACTCTGCCAAAAAGGCCCGACTGGTGGAGGGCTGGAGTGATAGTTGACTTTCTGGAACTTTCTCCCATCTCTCTACTGCATCTGTGGAGCACAGCCACAGTGATCTTGGGGTTCTTCTTTACCTATCTCACCAAGGCTCTTCTCCCATGATTGCTCAGATTGGCTGGACGGCCAGGTCTAGGAAGACTTCTGGTGGTCCAAAACTTCTTCCATTTAAGGATTATGGAGGCCACTGTGCTCTTTGGAACCTTGAGTACTGCAAAAATTCTTTTGTAACCTTGGCCAGATCTGTGCCTTGCCACAATTCTGTCTCTGAGCTCCTTGGCCAGTTCCTTTGACTTCACAATTCTCATTTGGTCTGACATGCACTGTGAGCTGTGAAGTCTTATATAGACAGGTGTGTGTCTTTACAAATCAAGTCCAATCAGTTTAATTAAACACATCTGGACTCCAATGAAGGAGTAGAACCATCTCAAGGAGGATCACAAGGAAATGGACAGCATGTGATGTAAATATGAGTGTCTGAGCAAAGGGTCTGAATATTTATGACCCTGTGACATTTCATATTTTATTTTCTAATAAATTTGCAAACATTTCTATATTTCTGGTTTTTATCAGAGTGAAAAATTTAAAGGGGTCTGAATACTTTCCAAACACACTGTATATATATACTGCTCTGGCAAAAATTAAGAGACCACCACATCAAAACCCTGTCATGGGCAGCCCATTCTCCAGACCTGAACCCCGTTGAAAACCTCTGGAATGTAATCAAGAGGATGATGGATAGTCACAAGCCATCAAACAAAGAAGAACTGCTTAAATGCTTACATTTTTGCGCCAGAAGCAGTGTGATAGACTGGTGGCAAGCATGCCAAGACGCATGAAAGCTGTGATTAAAAATCATGGTTATTTCGCAAAATATTGATTTCTGAACTCTTCCTGAGTTAAAACATTAGTATTGTTGTTGTTGTTTTTTTAATTAAAGTAATTTTTATTAAGATTTTCAATACAAAAAAAGGCAAAACAGAAACCTACATTAGAGGTACATATGCCTCTAACCCCAAATACCCCTTCCTCCTCAGTTGACAATCCCCAAACAAACAATGGTTATGTAAGAAAATGATACAGCTGATTACATATAATGCAGCTCCCAAAATTGTTACAATAGTATAATGGAAGATTTCAAAAGCAGGTTGATGTCAGTCTTAAGGGCCCGTCTCACATAGCGATATCGCTACCGAGATCGGTGCTGAGTCACTAGTTTTGTGACGCAGCACCGAGCTCACCAGCGATATCGCTGTGTGTGACATTCAGCGACGATCAGCCCCCCTGCCGGGTATCGCTGATCGTCGCTGAAATGTCAGGACATTTTTTTGATCGCTGGTCTCCCGCTGACAGGACGCATCGCTGCGTGTGACAGGCGGGAGACCAGCGATCCGCTGGTAACCAAGGTACACAGCGGGTTGCCAGGCGCGGGGCTGTGCCTGGAAACCCGCTGTGTACCTTGGATACCAGCGCCCTGATGCAGGGAGCTGGTATCCAAGGTAAACAGCGGGTTTCCAGGCACCGCGCAGCGCTTGGAAACCCGCTGTGTACCTTGGATACCAGCTCCCTGCATCAGGGCGCTGGTATCCAACGTACACTGCGGGTAACTAAGCGATGTTACCCGCAGTGTCGCTGTCCCAGATCGCTGCCTGAGCTGCCTGTTTGGCAGCTCAGCAGCGATCATGTAGCGATACACCAGCGATCCTGACAAGTGCATATCGTTGTCGGGATCGCTGGTGTATCGTTATGTGAGACCCAGCCTTTAGTTAATGAATTAAATATCTGAAGTCTCCTTGCTGTTTGCCAGATCAGATCACATTATAGTAATCTCTGTCGGATTCAAATCTTTCCTCACCCCTATGCCATCGTATTAGGATAAACCCAAACGGAACCTGGTCAGTTCTGTTGATGAATACAAAGTGCAACAAGCATAATGTATATATGGTTATGAGAAGTCAAATATTCTACAAAATGCCCATGATCATTATACCCACACCATATATATCTGGATCATATGTTTGACCAACTGCATATTGATAACTAGAAACTCGAGCAAAAAGCAGTCATAAAGTCTAAAAATTAGCTTTTATTGATACAAAGTTCATATAAATAGTGACATAACACAGACAGAAGGCATTAGAGGGGGAAAAGGGCGTACACCGACTACCCACATATAAACTAGCCAAAAGGGACACAGGGTGCCGCAGAACCTTTCATAGAATTACTATTGTTTCGACACGCACCACAATTGTGGATACTAAGGCTATGGGGTACTCGGAGCCGAGCCCATGGAAATCTATGGGAGTTGTCACTGGTAGCGGTGGCTCGGTCCGTGGCCCTGGCGGTCGTGCAATAGGGGATATTTACAGGGGATTTTGAATAGTTCGTGACGCCACCTGTGGTTTCTGGTAAATTGTACCAGCGCTGCTGTAAGGGTCTTCACAGGGGATGTTATGGGGGCAGCTGGGTGGTAAGTCTCCCACAGGTGAGACTTGTCCCTGGAAGTCTATGGTGGTGATGATGCAGGGTGTATATAAGGATTCAGTCACACACATTGCAGTTTCTTTCCATACCTTTACTGGCAGATGGTTCAAGCAGGTCCCGGGGAGCTGGTTGGGGTGGAGAGTGCACATTCAGGTAACCGCTGAGCAGGTTAGAGGCCTCCTTTACTTCAAAATGTATGTGAGTCCAACTTGCCTGAAGCAAAGTTAACTCTGAACTCTCCAGCTTTCTCAATAGCTGTAATGCCCGGCCAACATTGTGGTGGAGCCTTCTGAGTGGTGAGAACTAAGTCCTTACTTTTGTCTGCGCTTGACTCAAAGTCCCCGTTCTCCCTGACTCCGGTTACGTATTGACGCTTTGGGCTGCACTCTGCGACCTGTAGTCCAGATGCCTCCGGTTTTCTATCACTAGACGTGAAGTACTAGCAATGCTTCGGACCCGGTGTCCGGCTATTTAGTGCAGGCAATCCAATACCTGAAGCACTTCTCTCTGTCTTCTCCACTATGCCCTTCGCCCTGCTTCCCGCTCTTAACATAAGCACTTGTGGCGGTTGTGGAAATGTCAGCCTTCCTCCAGAGCTCGCTGCACAGCTCTCAGTTTCCTCCTAGTTCAGACTGGACTGAACTGAATGGCTGCTCTGTCCTTAGACAGAAGCTAACAGACTGAAGTCCAACAGAACACTACTCCTCCTTACCACGTGTCACTCCCCCTTATATCTCAGATGGGTGTGTCTGAAAGTGTGAGTGACGTGAATGAATATCAAGCGTTGCGATTACCTTCCTGTGCACTCTCCTGGATTTTATGTGTGCCTGCATAGCTGGGCCACACACTATAATCACAGATCATAGACAAAAAGCATGCCAAAGCTGCAATTATTATAAGCCCACCCAAGCTCAAGTGAGCTCAAAGAATGAATCAGACAAGGTAAGTACCTTACATATGGGCACAAATGGCATATAAAGTGCATATCAATTAACAAATATCGTTGGTGGTAAGGATGTCAACACATGCTGCCAAATAGGAAAATCCCATCAGCAGCATGCTCAATTGCAGGCATATAAGTACAGACAAGGTGAAATGCATGATCACTCACACCATATACAGGTCCTTCTCAAAAAATTAGCATATAGTGCTAAATTTCATTATTTTCCATAATGTAATGATTACAATTAAACTTTCATATATTTTAGATTCATTACACACCAACTGAAATTTGTCAGGTCTTTTATTGTTTTAATACTCATGATTTTGGCATACAACTCCTGATAACCCAAAAAACCTGTCTCAAAAAATTAACATATCAAGAAAAGGTTCTCTAAACGACCTATTACCCTAATCTTCTGAATCAACTAATTAACTCTAAACACATGCAAAAGATTCCTGAGGCTTTTAAAAACTCCCTGCCTGGTTCATTACTCAAAACCCCCATCATGGGTAAGACTAGCGACCTGACTGATGTCAAGAAGGCCATCATTGACACCCTCAAGCAAGAGGGTAAGACCCAGAAAGAAATTTCTCAACAAATAGGCTGTTCCCAGAGTGCTGTATCAAGGCACCTCAATGGGAAGTCTGTTGGAAGGAAACAATGTGGCAGAAAACGCTGTACAATGAGAAGAGGTGACCGGACCCTGAGGAAGATTGTGGAGAAGGACCGATTCCAGACCTTGGGGGACCTGAGGAAGCAGTGGACTGAGTCTGGTGTAGAAACATCCAGAGCCACCGTGCACAGGCGTGTGCAGGAAATGGGCTACAGGTGCCACATTCCCCAGGTAAAGCCACTTTTGAACCATAAACAGCGGCAGAAGCGCCTGACCTGGGCTACAGAGAAGCAGCACTGGACTGTTGCTAAGTGGTCCCAAGTACTTTTTTCTGATGAAAGCAAATTTTGCATGTCATTCGGAAATCAAGGTGCCAGAGTCTGGAGGAAGACTGGGGAGAAGGAAATGCCAAAATGCCTGAAATCCAGTGTCAAGTACCCACAGTCAGTGATGGTGTGGGGTGCCATGTCAGCTGCTGGTGTTGGTCCACTGTGTTTCATCAAGGGCAGGGTCAATGCAGCTAGCTATCAGGAGATTTTGGAGCACTTCATGCTTCCATCGGC
This sequence comes from Oophaga sylvatica, assembly GCA_033576555.1. NCBI lineage: Eukaryota > Metazoa > Chordata > Amphibia > Anura > Dendrobatidae > Oophaga > Oophaga sylvatica. The sequence goes on from JARQOD010000006.1 coordinate 326,707,944, forward strand.
TGAAATGCTTTATGGAGATGAAGATTTCATTTTTCAGCACGACCTGGCACCTGCTCACAGTGCCAAAACCACTGGTAAATGGTTTACTGACCATGGTATTACTTTGCTCAATTGGCCTGCCAACTCTCCTGACCTGAACCCCATAGAGAATCTGTGGGATATTGTGAAGAGAAAGTTGAGAGACGCAAGACCCAACACTCTGGATGAGCTTAAGGCCGCTATCGAAGCATCCTGGGCCTCCATAACACCTCAGCAGTGTTACAGGCTGATTGCCTCCATGCCACGCCTCATTGAAGCAGTCATTTCTGCAAAAGGATTCCCGATCATGTATTGAGTGCATAACTGAACATTATTATTTGATGGGTTTTTTTTTGTTTTTAAAAACACTTTTATTTTATTGGACGGGTGAAATATGTTAATTTTTGAGACAGGTTTTTTGGGTTATCAGGAGTTGTATGCCAAAATCATCAGTATTAAAACAATAAAAGACCTGACAAATTTCAGTTGGTGTGTAATGAATCTAAAATATATGAAAGTTTAATTGTAATCATTACATTATGGAAAATAATGAAATTTAGCACTATATGCTAATTTTTTGAGAAGGACCTGTAATTACCTAAATAGGAAGAGGTCAGCGGTCCCGTGGCCCACCCCGACGCGCGTTTCGGAACAAGCAGCTCCTTCCTCAGGGGCGTAGTAAGTGTGTGCAGAGGGCGCATATTTATATACAGATGGGCGTAAGCTAAAACTATAGCAGCAACTCACCGCCAAGTCAGCGTTTACCCAGGGAGCCGGCGCCGGAAACACGTGGGGCCCCACGTGACACGGCGCCCAGCATCACAGGGGAGTGACGCGGCCAGGCATAGAGGCGGCAGTGGCGCATGCGCAATGCAAAGATTAGCAAGATTGGCCATAGAAGAGAAAGGCAAGTATAGGATACAACTAGAGGGTGGAGAGGAAATAGCGATTATCATACTAAAGGCAACCTGCCGCAAAATTATATGTACCACCGATAGTGCACAACACTCTTATTAAAGGTTATATCTATGGTAACACCACTGTACCGAAGGGTTAATAGTGGTAACTTAACTGAACAAACAGACAGTATATACACAGAGCATAGTACATAGCAGGATACCATAATATCTGGGGCACAATAAATAGAACACAATATGTACAACACATGCAAAAGTTGCAAACTATATAACAAATGGATACATGAAGAGACATTAATAGATCTCATAGTCCATAGAAACACATAGTGCAAGTTGTGCAGAATATGGGCACTCCACAGGACATAGATAGAATATAAAGTCCATGGTAGACGCAGCAGATATATGAATCTTGACTCGTACGACATCACCTATTTCGTATCCACTGGACTTCAATCGGCAACAATGGCAAAAGCACACACCAGAGGCACTAAATAAGTAAATAAAAAATAAGATTAAAATATACCATAAAAAAATTAAATAATGCGGATAGGGAGACCGCACTTCTACTGCGCAGGAGCCAGGGAGGTCACAAAAAGGGTGCAAAAGATAGACTCTCATTCAGTCCATTAGGATGCATAGTGCGAAGCGTCCAGATCCATCTGGTCTCCACCTGGGCCAGATGTTTAGATAGTCTACCTCCACGAATATTGAGGTGAAGGGAATCAATTCCGCGCACTCGTAAAAGTAAGCCGTTGCATTGATGGAACTCTCTTAAAGTGACGCGGTAATGTTTTCAAGGCAGATGCGCCCATACAGGCAGATGACGCCTCTATACCCAGAATGTGTTCCCTTACACGAACTTTTAATTGCCTAGTGGTAAGACCCACATACATGAGCCCACACGGACAAGTAGCACAGTAGATGTTATGTTCTGCTACAAGCACTAAGGAAAGAAGGGAGATCTGTCCCTACGATAGAACTAAGCTAGATCCCTACGATGTAACAGGGAACCTGATCCTGCGATCAGACCCGCTAAAGTCCTCAGCTAGTCTGTACGAAGACATATAGATGCGAGGAAGGGATCCCTACAAGAACTAGGGACTGTAGCAGTAAAAGACAAAAAAAAAACAACATAGAACATAGAGGTCTGAAGACCAAGCAAAACTGACTAAGGTAACAAAGCACCTGGCTAGCTTAAGATAGAAATTACAATGAAGTCCAGCAAAGCCAGAAGGGCGGAGCAGGATTAAATAGGCAAAAAATGTCATGTGACCAGCAAGATAGAAAAAACCTAACAGGAGAGTTCTAACAGTACCCCCCTTCCCCTAGGCCCAGGCTTATCCGGAAACCTCTTGTGAAACGCTCTGACAAGTCTGGACGCAGAAACATCATCCGCCCTCACCCATGAGTTATCCTCGGGTCCGAAACCCTTCCAAGCGACGAGATACTGCAAACTCCCTCTACACCGTCTAGAATTTAGGATGCGGGAAATTTCATATTCCCCGTCCTCCACCACCTGGGGAACAGTGGCAGAGGCGTCTCCATCCGACACATCAGCTCTTTTCAACAGAGAAACATGAAACACCGGATTAATCTTCCAGGAGGTAGAACCTCCAACCTAACAGCAGATTGGTTAACAACCTGAAGCACCTTAAAGGGCCCTACAAACTTGGGACCCAATTTTTTAGAAGGAATCCTCAACCGCAGATTCTTAGAGGACAACCAAACCATGTCACCAATAGCAAACAAAACCTCTTGCCGTTTCCTATCAAAGTACCTTTTAGATTTTCTGTTAGCCTCCTGAAGATTAACACGCACATCCGTTCAAACTCTCTCCAAATCACCGGAAAAATTCTCCTCTTCAGGCACGGCCGATACCAATTTGGAGAATGACCCAAACGACGGATGTCTCCCAGTACAACAACAAAAAGGCGAACAACCAGCAGAAGAGGATGTATGGTTGTTAAGAGCAAATTCAGCAAGTGGCAGAAACTCAGACCACCCCTCTTGATTGTCTGCCACAAAACAACGTAAGAACTGCTCAACATCCTAGTTTTTCCTTTCTGTCTGGCCATTAGACTCAGGATGATATCCGGATGAAAACGACAAATGAACTCCCAACCTGTCACAAAAGGCGCGCCAAAAACGAGCCACGAACTGAGGTCCCCTATCAGAAACAATGTCAGTAGGAACGCCATGTAGTCTGACAATTTCCTTGACAAAGGCCTTAGCGAGAGTCTTAGCGCAGGGCAGTTTAATGAAAGGAACCAAGTGACACATCTTGCTAAAACGGTCCATGACCACCCAGATGACAGTGAAACCCTCAGAGGGGGGGAAGGTCAGTAATAAAGTCCATAGCCAAATGTGTCCAAGGTGCACTAGGAACCTCCAGAGGGCAAAGCAACCCTGCAGCAGGAGTATGTGAAGACTTAGATCTAGCACACACAGTGCATTGACGCACCCACTTAATGACTTCCTTCTGCCATCCAGGCCACCAAAAACTGCGACCCACAAGTCTCTTGGTCTCAGAGATTCCAGGATGACCTGCCAACCGAGACTCATGACACTCAACAAACAAATCTCTCCTAAAGGTCCCAGGCACAAACAACCTCCCATGGGGAGTGTTAGATAGGGCATTATCCTGTGCTTTAAGAATCTCATCTTCCAACACAGAGTCCAAAGCAGCAATCACAACCCCTTCTTGTAAAATGTTCTCCTCCTCCTCAGCACCGACCATGGGAGAAAAGCTGCGAGACAAAGCATCAGCTTTAACATTCTTAGTACCTGGGATGTAAGTAACGTAAAAATTAAACCGCGAGAAAAACAGTGCCCACCTAGCCTGACGGGCATTCAAGCGTTTGGCAGCATCAGGATAGGTCAGATTTTTATGATCAGTGATAACCTGAACGGGAAATTCAGCACCTTTTCAAGAGATGACGCCAGTGTTCAAATGCGAGTTTAATAGCCAACAATTCCCTATTACCAATATCGTAATTCAGTTCAGTCTCAGAAAATTTTTGTGAAAAAAAGGCACAGGGATGTACTCCATCCCTGTTTTCTGAGACAACACCGCGCCAACCCCCACAGAAGAAGCATCAACCTCAATCAAAAACGGTTTAGTCACATCAGGCTGCATAAGGATGGGAGCAGAGCTGAACCTCTCCTTTAGAAACACAAAAGCTTCAATGGCCTCAGTAGTCCACTGAACCGCATTAGCACCTTTCCTGGTGAGATCAGTCAGTGGTTTGACAATAATAGAAAAATTTTAATGAATTTTCTAAAATAATTGGCGAGACCCAAAAACCTCTGTATCGATTTCAAACCAATAGGCCTAGGCCATTCCTGCACAGCTTGAACTTTCACCGGGTCCATCTCAAAACCTTCGCTGGAGATAATGTAGCCCAAAAAACTAATTCTCTGTACAGCGAACTCACATTTCTCTAGCTTAGCAAAAAGCGAATTGTCCATTAATAACTGTAATACCTCACGTACGCTCCGCCAATGAGACTCCAGATCCGGCGAATAAATCAAAATGTCATCCAAATACACAACCACATTTTTGCCGATCAAAGGTCTAAGGATGTCATTAATAAGATTCTGAAAAAATGCAGGAGCATTGGTAAGACCAAAAGGCATAACCAGATTCTCAAAATGACCCACAGGAGTGTTAAAAGCAGTCTTCCATTCATCACCCTCCTTCATGCGCAACAAATTGTATGCCCCCCGAAGATCAATTTTAGAGAACCACTTGGCCCCCACTAACTGGTTAAACAAATCAGGAATCAATGGCAGTGGGTAAGGATTGCGTACCGTAATTTTATTAATCTCACGAAAGTCCAGACAAGGACGTAAACCGCCGTCCTTTTTTTTAAAAAAAAAAATCCAACGCCACAGGAGACTTGGAAGGCCTAATGTGACCGGCGGCAAGCTTGTCTGTATGTATTCCTCCAAAGCCTTTCTCTCAGGAATAGTAAGATTAAATAAATGACTTTTAGGAAGAGTCGCTCCAGGGACAAATTCAATAGTACAATCATAGTCTCTATGGGGAGGCAAAATCTGCGATTCCTTCTCAGAAAAAACTTTCCAAAAATCCTGAATAGGTACAGGTAATTCCCCTTTATCCACAGCAGCAATACGCCCGTTACAACACTTGTCATAACACTTAGGACTTAATTTCATTGGTAGACCAATCCAGTACAGGATTGTGCAATTTTAACCAGGGTAACCCCAAAACCACCGGAGCAGGCAAATTATTCAATACTACCAAATCCAAATTCTCTTGGTGAACACCATTAATAGTGAGGGGAAATTCACAGACCTTGTGAGTAACATTCTTCAAATGAGAGCCATCAACAGAAACCACGGCAATAAGGGATGACAAAAGTTTGGGTTTTAATTTAAGTTTTTCCAAGAATTCCCCATCAATCACATTCAGAGTAGAACCACAATCGACAAATACACGAAATTCCATTAATTCTTCCTGAGCAGCAGTAGTGGCAGAAAGAAAGACGCTCTTAGTGTTTAAACAGGCTATACGGGCGGAACTGACCTTTTTTTTTTCTTTGTTCATACAAAGCACACAGTTCTTAATGGAATGGTCAGATTTGCCGCAATAAAAGCACAAACCTTCAGAAAACCTGCAGTCTTTTTCCTGAGAGCGAGGTGCCATCGCTCCAATCTCCATCGGCTCTCCAATGTCACTACAGACCCTCTCAAGACTTGGAGCTGACATGGCAGAAGATTTACTCTCATTAACCCTTGCACGCAGTCTCCTATCCACCCGTATAGCTAATTGCATAGCCTCCTGCAAGTTACCAGGTGTGGGATAAGCAATCAGCAAATCTTTAACCCTTTCATCTAGCCCTGCAAGAAACAAACTTTTCAAAGCTGAATCGTTCCACCCCACCTGAGTAGACCACCGACGGAAGTGGGTACAATATTTTTCCACATTACCTGATCCCTGCCTCAAACGTCTCAATTCTGTCTCAGCTGATGAGACACGATCAGGATCATCATACAATAACCCCAAAGCAGAAAAAAAACTATCCACTGATCTAAAGCATGGATCACTAGGTTGTAGAGAAAAGGCCCACTCCTGAGGTTCTTTGCGCAAAAGTGACATTATGAACCCTATGCACTGTGATTCATCACCAGAGGATCTGGGTCTCAAACGAAAATACAACAAGCAAGCATTTTTAAAAGAAAAAAAATCTTGTTGTTCACCAAAAAATAAATCAGGCAAACGTACCTTTGGCTCCACGAAATGTGCTCCAGAACAGCTACTCACTTGTTGCTGGAGCTCGACCACCTCCAGAGAGAGTCCCTGCAGGCGTTGAGCCAAGTCCTGAACCGACACCATGATGGAAACTGGAAATCTTTCCTTAGAGATATTTCTGGACTGGACTTACTGTTATGTTCTGCTACAAGCACTAAGGAAAGAAGGGAGATCTGCCCCTACGATAGAACTAAGCTAGATCCCTACGATGTAACGGGGAACCTGATCCTGCGATCAGACCCGCTAAAGTCCTCAGCTAGTCTGTACGAAGACCTATAGATGCGAGGAAGGGATCCCTACAAGAACTAGGGACTGGGAGAAAGATGGACACCTCCTAACAGAAGTTGTAGCAGTAAAAGACAAAAAAAACAACATAGAACATAGAGGTCCGAAGACCAAGCAAAACTGACTGAGTAAGGTAACAAAGCACCTGGCTAGCTTAAGAGTAGAAATTACAATGAAGTCCAGCAAAGCCAGAAGGGTGGAGCAGGATTAAATAGGCAAAAAAGGTCATATGACCAGCAAGATAGAAAAAACCTAACAGGAGAGTTCTAACAGTAGACAACATATCTGGATAAACACGAGATATGCTGTCTAATCGAAAACTCTCTAGTATGGTCAGAGTTCGTGAAAGAAGAACAACGCTCAATATTGGGGCAGGCAATACATCTGCCACATGGGACGCACCCGCCTCTAGTGGGAGTAGCATTCAAGAAGGTGGGAATACGCTGGCCCAGGTAGTGACTCGACGTAAGCTGGTCACGCAAATTTCTAGCTCTTCTGAAAGCAATAGATGGCCTGTCTGGGAGAAATCTACCTAAAACCCGGGTCAACCTTCAAGATGACCATTTGAATCCAGAAACAAATTTTGAAAGTTTTTTTTAGTTTTATATACCAGCATAATGTAAAACCACTAAGTAGTGCATTAAACTGTATGGATGACTAAATTAATGCATAAAGCCATTTATTGTCAAACTACTTACTGTGTTTTCTCTTTATAAATCATAATGTCCACCCAAAACATCCAAATGACCCTGATCAAAAGTTCACATACCCCATTTCTTAATACTGTGTATTGCCCCCTCTAACATCAATGGCAGCTTGAAGTCTTTTGTGGTAGTTGTGGATGACGTTCTTTATTTTCTCAGATGGTATAGCTGCCCACTCTTATTGGCAAAAAGCCTTCATTTCCAGTAAATTCCGGGGCTGTTTAGTATGAACTGCGCTCTTGAGATTTCCCCAGAGTGGCTCAATGATATTGAGGTCAGGAGTAGAGTTGAGCGATACTTTCCGATATCCAAAAGTATCGGAATCGGAATGGTATCGCCGATACCATTAAAATATTGGCGATACCCGATACCGATAGCGGAAGTCCCATGTAAGTCTATGGGAACAAAATATCGCAACTAAAAAAACCTCTTTCTTTCCTTGTAAACACTAAATATACACACATAGAATACATATATATATATACATGTCATTGTGACATATATATATACATATATGTATAGTTTATACACTTCTACATAGTAAAATATCCTCTGATTCAATTGCCGGGTAAAGTCGGCTTCTGTGAAAAGACAGAAGCACCCGACATGAAATGACACTTGGTGTACATAGGGTTAACCATGTCTTTTCATGTCGTTTGCTATCTGATTTGCACATACAATTACATCAGTCTATGTGTGCAAAATTTCACACCTGTAGGGGTTAATTAAAGGTGTAAATTCGTTGTAAAAAAAACGGACTTTTTTGCTACGAATTTACACCTTTAATTAACCCCAACAGGTGTGAAATTTTGCACACTTACACTCATGTAATTGTTTGTGCAAATCAGATATCAAACTACATGAAAAGACATGGTTAACCCTATGTACACCAAGTGTCATTTCATGTCGGGTTCTGCATTTTCACAAAAGCCGGCAATTGAATTAGCGGCTATTATACTATGTAGAAGTGTATGAACTATAAATATATATATATATATATATATATGTGTCACAAATTCAATGACATGTATATATATATATGAGGTGTAAAATTGCTGAAAAAAAATGCGTGGGCCCCGCCCTATTTTCGCAACCAGACAGACAAAGCCAGTGAGTGGGGGCAGATAATAATAGCCCAGAGAGGGACCATTTTTTTTGGCCCCCCCCGGCTACTTAACATCTGCCCCCAGACACCCCAGAAAGGGCAAATCTCTAATTAGATTTGCCCTTTCTGGCACTTTGCCCGTCTATTCCCATTGCCCTGTAGCGGTGGCGAATGGGTTAATAAGGGGTTAAAATGACCTTGCAATTGAAAGGTCACTTTAAGCCAGGTTAATAATTGAGAGCTGTCAATTAGACAACTATCAATTATTAATCCTATTATATGAAAGAAAAATCAAACACACACACTTTAATAAAAAAGAAGTTTAATGAAATAATCACACAGTTTTTGACCATATTTTATTTACCTGCTTAAAACCATTTCCTGTAATAAAAATAAAATAATAAAGCAAAATTATTCTTACCAATCCGATGCACAGTCAGGTCCCACGGTGTAATCCTTCAGAAAGGGTTAATGTTTACTGCAGGGACCGCAGCTAATGCTGCAGCCTCACAGTAAACCCCCAAATGAATGAGCTCCTCTCCTGGCTGACAGGAGAGGAAGTGGAAAGCTTAATTGATTGCTTTCCACTTTCACTTCAGGTCAGCCAGGGACACCATCAGTGACGTCAGAGGGAACTGATTAACAAAAATAGGGGTTCCCTTCGAAAAAAAAATGGCGTGGGGTCCCCCCTATTTTTGTTAACCAGCCAGATGAAGCAGACCGCTGAGGCCTGGATTTTCAGGCTGTTAAGGAGCCAAGATCCATGGACCTTGCCAGCCTGATAATACCAGGCCACAGCAGTCTGCATATCTTGGCTGATTAACAAAAATAGGGGATCCCCTCGAAAAAAATTGGCGTGGGGTCCCCCCTATTTTTGTTAACCAGCCAGATGAAGCAGACCGCTGAGGCCTGGATTTTCAGGCTGTTAAGGAGCCAAGATCCATGGACCTTGCCAGCCTGATAATACCAGGCCACAGCAGTCTGCATATCTTGGCTGATTAACAAAAATAGGGGATCCCCTCGAAAAAAATTGGCGTGGGGTCCCCCCTATTTTGTTAACCAGCCAGATGAAGCAGACCGCTGAGGCCTGGTTTTTCAGGCTGGTAAGGATCCAATATCCATGGACCTTGCAAGCCTGATAATACCAGGCCACAGCAGTCTGCTTAGCTTGGCTGGTTAACAAAAATAGGGGATCCCCTCGAAAAAAAAACGGCGTAGGGGTCCCCCTATTTTTGTTAACCAGCCAAGTAAAATGCAGACTGCTGCGGCCTGGTATTAAAAGACTGTCAAGGCCCATGGATTTTGGCCCTCAACAGCCTGATAATACCAGGCTACAGCAGCCCCACATTTGGCGCATCAAAAGATGTGCCAATTGTGGCACTTTACCCGGCTCTTCCCACTGCCCTGTAGCGGTGGCAAGTGGGGTAATAAGGGGTTAATGTCACCGTTGATTGCACGGTGACAATAAGCCCGGTTAATAATGGATAGGCGTCAATAAGACACCGATCCATTATTAATCCCAAAGTTTTTAAATGTGTAAAAAAAAGACACAGCAAGAAAAAAGTCTTTTAATGAAATAAAAGAGACAACACAGTTTTCATTTTTTTTATTACTCTCTCATTCCTGCGACGCCATCGATCTCCTGTAAAAGAAGAAAAAAAAAAAACCAACAGTATACCACCTGTCCGACGCAGTCCATAACGACAGTCCCACGACGATCCAGCTCTGCTACATCGCAATGACAGGCAGAGCCTGTCATTGCAACGCAGCACAGCTGATTACCTGCTTCCCCGGCGGTGACGTCATCGGACTGACTGCTTTACGGCCGGGATTACCCAGCAGTCACTGCAGTTATCGCGAGAAACTGCATGTGACCGCCGGGGAGAAGAGGATGGCGGCCATGAAGCAGTCCAGGACGTGACCGCCGGAGATCTTCTGCCAGGTAAGTGCCGCTGACTCCTGACAGACCCGACAGACGGACACTGACAGTGACAGTGACATCCCGATTCCGGTATCCGATATGACGAAAATATCGGAACTCGGAATCGGAATTCCGATACAGCCAATATCGGCCGATACCCGATATTTGCAGTATCGGAATGCTCAACCCTAGTCAGGAGACTAAGATGGCCACTCCAGAACCTTCACTTTGTTCTGCTGTAGCCAATGTCAGGTCAACTTGGCCTTGTGTTTTCGATCGTTGACATGTTGGAACGTACAAGTACGTCCCATGCGCAGCTTCCGGGCTGATGAGTGCAAATTTGCCTCCAGTATTTGCTGATAACGTGCTGCATTCATCTTTCCTTCAACTTTGACCAAGTTTCCTGTGCCTTTGTAGCTCACACATCCCCAAAACATCAGTGATTTACCTCCGTGCCTTACAGTAGGAATGGTGTTCCTTTCATCATAGGCCTTGTTGATCTCTCTCAAATGTAACGTTTATGGTTGTGACCAAAAAGTTCAATTTTGGTCTCATCACTCTCAATTACCTTGTCCCAAAAGTTTTGAAGCTTGTCTCTGCTGTTTTGCGTATTGTAGGTGAGATACTTTGTGGCATTTGTGCAGTAATGGCTTTCTTCTGGCGACTCGACCATGCAGCCCATTTTTCTTCAAGTGCCTCCTTATTGTGCATCTTGAAACAGCCACACCACTAGTTTTCAGAGAGTCCTGTATTTCAACTAATGCTATTTGTGGGTTTTTCTTTGCATCCTGAACAATTTTCCTGGCAGTTGCGGACAACATTTTTGTTTGTCTACCTGATCGTGGTTTTGTTTTTACAGAGCCCCTGATTTTACATTTGTTAATCACAGTTTGAATGCTGCTGACTGGCATTATCAATTCTTTGGATATCTTTTTGTATCCCTTTCCTGTTTTATACAGTTCAACTACCATTTCCCATCCCGTAGATCCGTTGACAATTCTTTTGCTTTCCCCATGACTTACAATCCAGAAATTTCAGTGGCTGGATGAAAGATGCAAGAGTCTGTCTGGATCCAGAAAGTCACTCAGCTTTTATGCACAAACCCTGATTACAAGCAAACAGGTCACAGGTGAGGATATTACCTTTAGTAGCCATTCAAACCCATTTGTGTCAACTTCTGTGGATGTTCTCAGGCCAAAATCACCAGGGTATGTAAACTTTTGATCAGGATCATTTGGATGTTTTGGGTTGTCATTATGATTTAAAAAGAGAAAAACACAGTAGTTTGACAGTAAATGGCTTCACCCAAAAACTAACCATGAGTGGAGAAAAAGTTTTGGTGTTATCATTCATATTCTCTGAAAAAAGGCAGAGAAAGCAAAAATTCTGCCGGGGTATGTAAACTTTTGAGCACAACTGTACATACATGGGCTGTTAAGATCTATGGGCCGGACATAGATCTGCATGAGAATCTGCCTCCAAATTAAATTAAAATGAATCACCTCCTTTGCCCTTATTAAAAATAAAAAAATTTAAAATATTTAAAAAATAAACATATTTGGTAACATACATAAAAATCCTTTCACACAAAAGAAAAAAGAAAAGAGCACTAAAAGTCCCAGAATAACATCATATCAATTTTTTTCCAAAACGTATACAATGCAAATAAATAAGTAGTAATACTCAATTACTGCCAAAGCTATAGTGAATATCCCAGCTGTAAAACACTGGGTCCACAAAATTTCTAGTGGAAGGTGGACAGAAAATAGCAACAAATCAAAAGAGCAAGTGCAACCCAACATGGGTGTTCCCATATCAGTATAAGTATGAATGGAGACAAACAACGCACACAGTCTAAAGCTCACCTAAATATGAAATAGACACCGCAAGATTATCAATTGGAATATACTGAGCAATTAAAGACAGCGAGTGAAAAAAGTCAACACCAGGGAGTCATATATGACCACCTGGTAAAAAGTGTATGTCACTTTAACCTCTTCCCGACCTGTGACACAGCGTATGCATCATGAAAGTCGGTGCCAATCCGACCTATGACGCATACCCTGTCTCATGAAAGGATCGCGTTCCTGCGGGTCGGGTGACCGGGGTCACTGAAAGATCACCCGACCCGAAGACACAAGACCCTTTGTGCTTCACCACAGGGGGGTTGGCTTAACCCCCACGTGGCTACGATCGCTCTGATTGGCTGTTAAAAGTGAAACAGCCAATCAGAGCAATCTGTAATATTTCACCAATTAAATTTGGTGAAATATTACAATCCAGCCATGGCTGATGCTGCAATAGCATCTGCCATGGCTGGAGACCGAGATTCGACCCCCCCCCCACACCCAGTCACGGCGGCGATCGGCGCCACCACCGATAGATGGCGGCGATCGGTCACCGCCATCACTAAATGCTCCCCTCCTCCTTGCCTCCGCTGCCCCCACCTTCCGACCCCCCCTACTCACCTCTCCCGGTCCTCCGGTGTCCCTGGATCCATCCCGGCGTCCTTCCGGATGTTTCATGGGCGCCGCCATCATGCAAAATGGCGGGCGCATGCTCAGTGCGCCCGCCGGCCGGCGCATGCGCAGTGCGCCCTCCAGAGTCCAGAAATGTATTTTGATCACTGTGATAAACTCTCACAGTGATCAAAATAAAAAAAGTAAATAAACGCCCCATTTATCACCCCCATAGGTAGGGACAAATAAAATATTTATATTTTTTATTAGGGTTACGGTTACGATTATAAGGTTGTGATCATATTGCGTTATGGCAGTCCATTAGATGGACTGCGTTACACCGTGGTATAACGCGGTGTAACGCAGTTCATTAATGCTGCCAGTCACCCCCATTTGCGGGCGCATCGCAACGCATGCCGTAAAGCGGCATGCGTTCGCGACGTGTCGTCATTCAGTGACGGAGCCTCAGATGCGGCCTGCAGCATCTGGGCTCCGTCACCGCTAGTGCAGATGAATCATCTGCTGATTCATCTGCGCTAGTGGGTATAGCATAACGCGATCGCGTTATGCTTTACCGTTACCAGCCCGTCAGCGCTATGTGTTGAACAGGCTGGTAAAACGCAATATGAACCCAGCCTTAGGGTTAGGGTTAGAACTAGGGTTAGGGTTAGAACTAGGGTTAGGGTTAGCCTAGGTTAGTGGTTAGCATTAGGGTTAGAATTAGGGTTAGGGTAGAATTAGGGTTAGAGTTGAAATTAGGGTTAGGGTTGGAATTAGGGTTAGGGTTAGAATTAGGGTTGGAATTAAGGTTAGGGTTGGGATTAGGGTTAGGTTTGTGGTTAGGGTTAGAGTTAGGATAAGTGTTAGGGGTGTTTTGGGGTTAGGGTTGGGATTAGGGTTAGGCTTGTGGTTAGGGTTATGGTTAGAGTTGGGATTAGGGTTAGGGATGTGTTGGGGTTAGGGTTATGGTTAGGATTTGGATTAGGGTTAGGGGTTTGTAGTGGTTAGGGTTGGGGTTAGAGGTGTGTTGGGTTAGGGTTGGAGTTAGAATTGAGGGGTTTCCACTATTTAGGCACATCAGGGGGTGTCCATACACGACATGGCGCCACCATTGAATCCTGCAAATTTTGCGTTCAAAAACTCAAACAGTGCTCCCTTTATCCAGAGCCCCGACGTGTGCCCAAACAGTGGTTTACCCCCACATATGGGGTATCAGCGTACTCAGGAAAAATTGCACAACAACTTTGGGGGTCTAATTTCTCCTGTTACCCTTGGGAAAAAAAAATTGGGGACTAAAAAAATTATTTTTGTGGAAAAAAAAATGATTTTTTATTTTCACAGCTCTATGTTATAACCTTCTGTGAAGAACTTGGAGATTCAAAGTGCTCACTACACATCTAGAGGAGTTCCTTGGGGGATCTAGTTTCCAAAATGGGGTCACTTGGGGGGTTTCTACTGTTTAGGCACATCATAGGCTCCGCAAACGTAACATAACGCCCGCAGACCATTCCATCAAGTCGGCATTTCAAAACGTCACTACTTCCCTTCCGAGCCCCGACGTGTGCCCATTCAGTAGCTTTCTCCCACATATGGGATATCAGCGTACTCAGGACAAATTGGACAACAACTTTTGGGGTCTAATTTCTCCTGTTACCCTTGGGAAAATAAAAAAATTGGGGACTAAAAGATCAAGTTTGTGGAAAAAATATGATTTTTTTTATTTTCATGCCCGGGCGTTATAAACTTCTGTGTAGTCCTTGGGGGTTCAAAGTACTCACTACACATCTAGATAAGTTCCGTGTGGTGTCTAGTTTCCAAAATGGGGTCACTTGGGGGGAGTTTCTACTGTTTAGGCACATCAGGGGCTCTGCAAACGTAACATGATGCCCGCAGACCATTCCATCAAAGTCAGCATTTCAAAACGTCACTACTTCCCTTCTGAGCCCCAACGTGTGCCCGAACAGTGTTTCCCCCCACATATGGTGTACCAGTGTACTCAGGACAAACTGTACAACAACTTTTGGGGTCCAATTTCTCCTGTTACCCTTGTGAAAATAAAAAATTGCGGGTTAAAAAAATCAGTTTTTCAGGAAAAAAATGATTATTTATTTTCACAGCTCTGCATTATAAACTTCTGTGCAGCACGTGGGGGTTCAAGGTGCTCACCACACATCTGGATAAGTTCCTTGGGGGGTCTAGTTTACAAAATGGGGTCTTTTGGGGGAGTTTCTACTGTTTAGGCACATCAGGGGCTCTGCAAACGTAACAAGATGCCCGCAGACCATTCCATCAAGTCGGCATTTCAAAGCGTCACTACATCCCTTCCGAGCCCTGACGTGTGCCCAAACAGTGGTTACCCCCACATATGGGGTGCCAGCGTACTCTGGACTAACTGGACAACAACTTTTGGGGTCCAATATCTCCTGTAAGCATTGTGAAAATAAAAAATAGCGGGCTAAAAAAATCATTTTTTGAGAAAAGAAAATGATTTTTTATTTTCAGGGCTCTGCATTATAAACTTCTGTGAAGCACCTGGGGGTTCAAAGTGCTTCATCTAGATAAGTTCCTTAGGGGGGTCTTGTTTCCAAAATGGGGTCATTTGTGGGGGAGCTCCAAAGTTTAGGCACACAGGAGCTCTCCAAACACGACATGGTGTCCGCTAACGATTGGAGCTAATTTTCCATTAAAAAAGTCAAATGGCGCTCCTTTACTTCTGAGCCCTGCCGTGCGCCCAAACAGTGGTTTTGTTGGACAAATTAAAATGTCCATTTTTTCCTTCCACGTTGCTTTAGTTCCTGTGAAGCACCCGAAGGGTTAATAATCTTCTTGAATGTAGTTTTGAGTAGCTTGAGGGGTGCAGTTTTTATAATGGTGTCACTTTTGGGTATTTTCTGCCATATAGACCCCTCAAAGTGACTTCAAATGTGAGGTGGTCCCTAAAAAAAATGGTTTTGTACATTTTGCTGTAAAAATGAGAAATCGCTGGTCAACTTTTAACCTAGCAAAAAAAATTTTGTTTCCAAAATTGTGATGATGTAAAGTAGACATGTGGAAAATGTTATTTATTAACTATTTTGTGTCACATAACTCTCTGGTTTAACAGAATAAAAATTTTCGCGAAATTTCCATTTTTTTCACAAATAAACGCAAAAGTTATCGATCTAAATTTACCACTAACATGAAGCCCAATATGTCACGAAAAAACAATCTCAGAATCGCTAGGATCCGTTGAAGCGTTCCTGGGTTATTACCTCATAAAGGGACACTGGTCAGAATTGCAAAAAATGGCAATGTCTTTAAGGTCAAAATAGGCTGGGTCATGAAGGGGTTAAGGGAACAAAAAACATTTTAAATGTGCCAGAAACTGCCCTTACCCATGATTCACCACCTGCGGACCCAGTGCTGCAGTCCCATCGTGCGTTTCGCGTGGGCTTCCTAGGGGGCTGTACAAAAAGTGTCATGTCCTGTCCTTAAATAGGGATCCCAATCGTTAAGACTGTGTCGGCGCTTTTGTGGCGCGTCATGGACCCACGGCCGCATCGCATCCGACCTCAAATTGGTGCCGTCGGGAGGGGAAATCTCCCTAAGAAGTCATTTACCCAGATAGCACCAGCAAAAGAAACCTTTGGCGACACGCATGCGCATGCACACGAGCGCTGATGACGATACTTCAGGCCAGGGCATCAACAGGGATAGACATATTTGATGAGGGGATACTCCCGGACACCGTACTAGCGCACCAAAATAAATAGCGCCATTATAGGTTGGGATACAATAGAAATGGACCCATTGATAAGAGGCAAAAAATCATAATTAACGCCATTATAAGTATAGGCATTAATAAAACTGGAAAATTAGGTAAGGGCAGAAAGTAATCTATAAATGGCATATACCAAAAAAGTTACATAAGGTGGTTAAATAGATATATGCATTAGATCAATGCTAAGTAGGAAAACGGAATACATAATAAAAAGATTCCCAGGTCGATAAATCGCCATGTTAGATCACAGACACAGAGCTAGCTGTATCAAAAGCTCAATACAAGATTTATAGTGAAACATTAATTTAAAGTGACTGTGCAACAATTGTTAAAGTGACAGTGCTTAAAAAAGAAAAAAATATAACTTATAACAATGCATCATCATTGTGTAACATCACATCAGTGAAATAAAAAATAAAAATAATAAAAATAAAAATATATTATGTTTGTGCATTAGAAATGTGAACCATGGTCAATGGTCGAGTAACAACAATAGTACTCAAAAGCCAAAGTGAATACAGTGCAAAGTGAAAAGAAAAGGTCACAGTACTAATGTACAATAATTAGTGTTATTAGGGACCGATATGTGAAAAATGAGGTACATGACCATAAAAACACATACAAGGTCATTCACTAAAGACAATGTAATACACTGCTACATCCAAAAAGAGCTGATGAAGGAGATCCGTATTTGCCACTTCTTTGGAAAAATAGGAGATCCTAATAAGGTATAAAGTCCTCAGGTGTCCAACAGGTTGACTACTTCAATCTATTGACACAGCAGAAGAATGATGATGGAATATTAGATCAGGATCCAAAAAGAACATCACAATTTCATCAAAGATAAATTACTACAAAAAAACAATACAAAACACAAAATTAAAAATAACCTTTTTACCAGGTGGTCATATATGACTCCCTGTGTTGAATTTTTTCACTCACTGTCTTTAATTGCTCAGTATATTCCAATTGATAATCTTGCGGTGTCTATTTCACATTTAGGTGAACTTCAGACTGTGTGTGTTATTTGTCTCCATTCATACTTATACTGATATGGGAACACCCATGTTGGATTGCACTTGCATTATTGATTTGCTGCTATTTTCTGTCCCCTTTCCACTAGAATATTTGTGGACCCAGTGTTTTACACCTGGGATATTCACTATAGCTTTGTCAGTAATTGGTTATTACTACTTATTTATTTGTATTGTATATGTTTTGGAATAAATTTTGATATGAATTTATTCTGGGACTTTTTGTGCTCTTTTCTTTTGTGGGATTATATTCTTTGAGAGTGTCCTTGGCTACTGTAGCCTCCCTTATCATTGACTATAGGGTATGATGGTGTGAAGGAGATTTGAGAATATGTTCTCTGATCTGAGGATTGTGTTTATATGTGTGAAAATCCTGTGTGTTCAAAGCTAATTACAGCAATTCTAATGGTAAATGCCGTGGTGAGAAAAGAAGAAGATGCAGGTTGTGAGAGCCAGAAATCTTGCATGTTCTTAGGTGACCAAATACTTATTTTCCACTATAATTTGCTAAATAAATCTTGCCAAATCAGAGAAGGTGATTTTGTGGATTTGTTTACTCATTTTGACTCTCATAGTTGTGGTCTACCTATGATGTCAATTACAGGTCTGTTATGATTTGGTAGCCGAGGAGGAAGGAGGACAGTAGCCAAAATAGCCAAGGCAACCAGACACCCAGAGTGGTTGGTAACTAGCGGAAAACCCCTAAATTGACAGCACAACTAGAAGTAGCCATGGGACGTACCTATGATGACCTAGAAGCCTCGACACAGTCGGAGAGTTAACTAAGCCTAAAGAGAGAAAGGAGAAAACTAACTGCCCCGGAGTCGCGCCCCAAAAGAATAGGTAGCCCCCACACATATATTGGCGGTGAGACAAGATGAAATACAAACACAGGCAGAAAATAGAGCAAGGAAACGCTGGGGCCCAAACTGTCTAGATAGAACAGGACAGGAAAGCATACTGTCTGCAATCCAGCAAAAACTCTAAGAAAAATTCCAACACATCTGATTTCCAAAAATACTGAAACCACACGATCTCTCCCCTGCTAGATCAGAACTCT
This sequence comes from Oophaga sylvatica, assembly GCA_033576555.1. NCBI lineage: Eukaryota > Metazoa > Chordata > Amphibia > Anura > Dendrobatidae > Oophaga > Oophaga sylvatica. The sequence continues at coordinate 326,726,482 of JARQOD010000006.1, forward strand.
GGTGTGAACTGGTAGCTAACCAGCAGATACTGAAATAACAGGGACTGAAAACACATAAACAGTGGTAAAAGAGAAACAGAGACCAGCGCTGGCCCCAGCCAGGGAACCTGGCTGAACTCACTCCAGAAGGGAAGAAAACAAATGTTTAATGCGAATAAGATTATACGCCCCCACCTAAGGTCAAATTTGGTAAACCAACTAGCACCTTTCACTCTGGAGAATAAATCGGAAATCAGGGGTAACGGATACTGATATTTAACAGTGATCTTATTAAGGAGACGATAGTCAATACATGGCCTCAATGAACCATCCTTTTTGGCCACAAAGAAAAAGCCGGCACCTAAAGGTGAAGAGGATGGTCTAATATGACCCTTCTCCAATGACTCTTTGATATAAGATCGCATAGCATCATGCTCAGGTACAGACAAATTGAAGAGCCGACCCTTGGGAAATTTACACCCTGGCACTAACTCAATTGCACAATCATAACTCCTGTGGGGAGGCAAGGATGCAGACTTAAGGGTATGCCACACTAAACGAGATCGCAAACGAGATTGCAAACGAGATCACTAAAACGTCACTATTTTGCGATCTCGTTAGCGACCTCGTTGTGTGTGGCATGTAGCAACGATGTGGCCCCTGCTGTGATGTCGCTGATCGTTCACTAGAGTTCTGGACCGTTTTTTGATCGTTGGCGTCCCACTGGTGAGCCTGAATCGCTGTGTTTGGCACCTTTTGCGAACGACGAGCGACCTTGTTTGTGACGCATATGACTTTTGCGTCACGGAGTGGATCGCAATATCTGTAAGTTCTCTTTTGCGTCACAGAGAGGATCGCAGAAGTTGCAAAGCAGGCTAGCAGGACGCAGAGAGCAGGAGCGATGCTGGAAATTCCTATGAATCAGAAGCGCTCAGTACATGCTAATGACAACCTAACGACCGCCAAAGTCGTTAAAGAGATCGCTGACCGCTGATGTGTCGTTTATGAGATCTCCTGTTTGGCAGCTACTAGCGACCTAAAAGAGATCACACCAACGATTGCGTCGTTATCGTGATCGCTAACGAGATCGCTAAGTGTGGCAGTACCTTTACTCTCACTAAACACAACAGAAAAATCAGCCAAATAGTCGGGATATCCTGAGACTGGGGAGAGGTAGAAAAAACAGGAGTGTCAATACGAACACATTGACACCCCCCAACTGACCACAGACACAGACTTCCAATCCAAAACAGGATTATGGGTCTGCAACCAAGAAAAACCCAGTACAATAATGTCATGTAAATTAAGTAACACCAAAAATTTACAATTCTCTTGGTGGTCCGGGGCTACCCGCATTATCACTTGGGTCCAAAACTGAGGTTTTTTTCTCCGCCAAAGGGGTAGAATCAATACCCAGCAAAGGAATAGGAGTCCGCACGGGTACCATGGGAAAACGACAACGTTTGGCAAAGTCAAAATCCATCAGGTTCAGGACTGCTCCTGAATCAACAAAAGCCTGAGCAGAAAATAAGGATAAGGAGCAGATCAAGGTAACAGTCAAGAGAAACTTAGACTGTACATTGCCCAAAACAAATGAGCATGCAAAACGTCTTCCCCGCCTAGGAAGCACAACTTATTACGCTTTCGAAATTCTCGACGCTGAGCCCCAGACAAAACCCCATCACATTGCATGGGCCCAGAGGTTTGTTCGAGAGGTATCACCACCTCTCGCTTACAGTAAGACCAAAAGTTTGGACACACCTTTTCATTTAAAGATTTTTCTGTATTTTCATGACAGTTGTGAATGTGTTAGAAATGAATTCTGAGCAGAAGCTCCCTCTGGTGGTTACAAACAGTACTGAACCATTCAATGAAGATTGTGAAGATTGGCAATCAGGAGTTACAGACTGGTCTTATATAAGGGAGGTTCCCTCCCATCAGGGTTGCCGGTGATCAATTGTTCTTGTCTCAACTTTGGTTCCTGGTTCACTTGGAAGCTTTCTGAGTCTTGCCTGCATCTTCTGCTAACAGATAAGATATTTTCTGCTTTTGTTTTTGTGCTTGCTTTTTGCATTTTTTCCTGCACTTCTGTGGAGGTCAGCCAGGTCCCCTCCGGGGGCTTGTGCTCCTCTCAGTTTATCTGAGCCACTGTTATTTGTTCATTTGCCTTTTCCAGTTTTTTTTAGTGGCTGCGGCTTAGTTTTGTTACACCAGAGAACTAATTTAGGTGGTAGAGGTCGTGTGATCTCAGGTGTTTTTGCAATTAGTAGAGTTGGTATTTTTTTAGGGTTCTTTGGATTGCAGTAAGTGTCCTTCCTATCCTTTTCTTTCTAGGAAGATTGGGCCCCAACGTTTGCTCATACTATTTTCTGTCTGTGTCTGTATTTCCTCTTGTCTAACCACCATTACATGTTTGGGGGCTTCCTATGTTCTTTGGGGATCTGCTCCGGGGCAGATAGCTTTCCTCTTTCTATCTTTTGGTGTAGTTAGCCTCTCAGGCTGTGACGAGCGTCTAGGACCAACGTAGGTACGCTCCACGGCTGCCTTTAGTTGTGGTGGTTAGTCAGGGTACTGCAATCCAGTAGATTCCAACCTCTCTGGTGTATTGCTGTTTTTGCCTGCTCTCCTCAGCTACCAAATCATAACAGTATCACCGGCCAAACTGAAAATTATATGGTACTCACAGAAGGGAAAAATAGTGTGAAAAAAAAAAAAGTTGTCAGAGTTGTCAGAGATTTTTTTTTTTCTGTTTGTTGTATTTTTTTTCCCCTCTTTTTCTCTGGGTGCTGAGGATTTTTTTTTCTCTCAATGGAGTTTGCACAGTTGTCTGGCCGTGTGGATCAGCTTGCCACTGAAGTTCGGAGTATTGCTACCTATCTTGCAGGGTTGCCGGTTGTGGAACCTAGGATCCCATGTCAGATTTGTTTTTAGGGGATCGAGCTAAATTTCTGAATTTCAAAAATAACTGTAAGCTGTTTTTTGAGTTAAAACCTAAGTCCTCAGGGAACACAGCACAGCAGGTTCAAATTGTCATCTCTCTCCTGCGCGGCGATCCTCAGGATTGGGCTTTTTCCCTGACACCTGGGGATCCTGTTTTGAGTAATGTTGATGCATTTTTTCTGGCTCTGGGGTTATTGTACGATGAACCTAATGTCACTGATCAAGCTGAAAAAACCTTGTTGGCATTAAATCAGGGGCTTGAGGACGCTGAGTTGTACTGTCAGAAATTCCGAAGGTGGGCAGTCCTGACCAAATGGAATGATGATGCTTTGGCAGCCCTTTTTCGTAAGGGTCTGTCAGAGAATGTAAAAGATGTTATGGTGGGTTTTCCTGCTCCCTCTGGTCTCAATGATTCTATGTCATTAGCGATTCAAATTGACAGACGTTTGCGTGAGCGTAGAGGAATGCGTGGAATAGTGTTGCCTTGTGAACCAGCTTCTGAACCCATGCAGTGTGATAGAGTGGCTTCTGGGGCACAGCGTCATGAGTTTCGAAAACGCAATGGGTTATGTTTCTACTGTGGTGACGCCTCTCATGCTATTTCAGTCTGCCCTAAGCGGGGAAGACGTTTTGCACGCTCAGTTGTCTTGGGTAGTGTTCAGACTAAATTTCTGTTGACTGTTACCCTGATTTGCTCCCTGTCCACATTTTCTGCTCAGGCTTTTGTTGATTCGGGAGCAGCTATTAACCTGATGGATTTTGATTTTGCTAAACGTTGTGGGTTTCCCTTGATACCCCTACGGAAGTCTATTCCCCTACTGGGGATTGATTCTACCCCTTTGGCTGAGAATAAACCCCAGTTCTCTACTCAGGTGATAATGAGGGTTGAACCTGATCATCAGGAGAGTTGCAAATTTTTGGTGCTGTATAATCTGCATGACATTATTGTACTAGGTTTCCCTTGGTTGCAGTCTCATAATCCTGTTTTGGATTGGAAATCTGTGTCTGTAACCAGTTGGGGCTGCCAATGTGTTAATACCAACACTCCTGTTTTTTCTGCCTCTCCCCAGGCTCAGGATGTTCCTGACTTTTTGACTGATTTTTCTGATGTGTTTAGCGAAAGTAAATCTGCATCCTTGCCCCCCCATAGGAGCTATGACTGCGCTATTGAATTAGTGCCTGGTAGTAAATTCCCTAAAAGTCGCCTTTTTAACTTGTCTGTACCTGAACATGACGCTATGCGGTGTTATGATTTGGTAGCTGAGGAGTGCAGGTAAAAAAAAGGCAATACACCAGAGCAGTTGGAAACTATGAGATTGCAGTACCCTGACTAACCACCACAACTAGAGGCAGCCGTGGAGCGTTCCTACGTTGGTCCTAGACGCCTCGTCACAGCCTGAGAAACTAACTACACCTAAAGATAGATATAGGAAAGCTATCTGCCCCGGAGCAGAACCCCAAAGACAATAGAAAGCCCCCAAACATGTAATGACGGTTAGACAAGATGAAATACTGACACAGAAAGAAAATAGTATGAGCAAACGCTGGGGCCCAAACTAACTAAATAGAAAAGGACAGGAAGGGTACTTACTGCAATCCCAGAAAACCCTGAAAAGCACCAACACCACTAATTTCAAAAACACCTGAGATCACACGACCTCTACCACCTAAATTAGTTCTCTGGTGTAACAAAATCAAAACAGCAGCCACTGAAAAAACTGGAAAAAGCAAAAGTACAAACATCAGTGGCTGAACTAAACTGAGAGGGCAAAAGCCCCCGGAGGGGACCCTGAAGACCCCCACAGAAGTGCAGGACAAAAATGCAAAAATATAGCACAAAAACAAAAGAAGAAAATGTCTTATCTGTTAGCAGGAGATGCAGACACGACACAGCAGGCTACAAGGGAAACAGGAATGAAGGATTCAGACCAGAACAATTGATCACCGGCAACCCTGATGGGAAGGTGACTCCAATATATAAGACCAGTCAGTAACACCTGATTCCCAGTCCTCACAATCTTCACTGGACAGACCAGCACCGCTTGTAACCACCAGAGGAAGCCTCTGCTCAGAACTCATCTCAAACCCATTCACAACAGTACCCCCCCTTGAGGAGGGGTCACCGAACCCTCACCTGAGCAACCAGGCCGGTCAGGATGAGTTCTGTGATACGCACGGATAAGTCTCCTAGCATGGATGTCCGAAGCAAACACCCAAGAATTGTCTTCCTGACCATAACCTCTCCATTTAACCAAATACTGGAGTTTCCGTCTAGAAAAACGAGAATCTAATATTTTCTCAACCACATACTCCAGATTGCCCTCAACCAAAACAGGGTCAGGAGGCACAGCAGCAGGAACCACTGGCTCAACAAACCTCTTCAACAAGGACTTGTGGAACACGTTATGGATCTTAAATGTCCCTGGAAGAAGCAAACGAAAAGAAACAGGATTAATAATCTCCATGATCTTATAAGGTCCAATGAACCTAGGCTTAAATTTAGGAGATGCCACTCTCATAGGAATATTCTTTGAGGACAACCAGACCAAGTCCCCCACTTTAAACAAGGACCATCAGTCCTATGCCGGTTAGCAAACCGCTGGGCCTTCTCCTGAGAGAGGGACAACCTCTCCACTACCTGGTCCCAAATCTGTTGCATACGCTCCACAACAGAGTCAACACCTGGACAGACAGAAGCCTCCGTCTGTCCTGAAGAAATCGAGGGTGAAACCCAGAATTACAGAAAAACGGAGACATCAAAGTGGCAGAGCTAGCCCTATTATTAAGAGCAAACTCAGCCAAAGGCAAAAAAGAGACCCAGTCATCCTGATCAGCAGACACAAAGCATCTTAGATAAGTCTCCAATGTCTGGTTTGTTCTCTCAGGTTGACCATTGGTCTGAGGATGAAATGCCGAGGAGAAAGACAATTGAACACCCAGTTTAGAACAAAAAGTCCTCCAAAATCTGGAAACAAACTGGACTCCTCTGTCAGACACAATGTTCTCAGGAATGCCATGTAAACGAACCACGTGCTGAAGGAACAACGGCACCAATTCAGAGGAGGAAGGCAACTTAGGTAATGGCACAATATGTATAATTTTGGAAAACCTATCACAAATTACCCAGATGGTGGTCATTCTCTGAGAAACAGGAAGGTCGGAAATGAAATCCATAGAGATATGGGTCCATGGTCTCTTGGGCACAGGCAATGGCATCAACAAACCACTAGAGCGAGAGCAAGGCTTGGAGCGAGAGCAAGTCCCGCAGGACTGCACAAATTCCCTGACATCACGAGACAAGGTAGGCCACCAAAAGGACCGACTAACCAAGTCTCTGGTACCAAAAATTCCGGGATGCCCAGCCAATGCGGAACAATGAATCTCAGACATCACACTCTTTTTCCACTGATCCGGGACAAACAATTTTCCAACCGGGCAGCGCTCGGGCCTATCCTCCTGACACCCCTCCAGAGCAAGTCTCAAATTGGGCGAGATGGCGGAAAGAACTACACCCTCTTTCAAAATAACAGAAGGATCAGATAACTCAGGAGAGTCCGCAAGGAAGCTCCTCGAGAGGGCATCCGCCTTAACATTCTTAGTGCCAGGAAGAAAGGAAACCACAAAATTAAAACGTGTGAAAAACAAGGCCCACCTGGCCTGTCTAGGATTGAGTCGCTTGGCAGATTCCAGATAGACCAGATTCTTATGGTCCGTAAGGACCACCACCTGATGTTTGGCTCCCTCCAGCCAATGTCTCCACTCTTCAAAAGCCCACTTCATGGCCAATAACTCCCGATTACCCACGTCATAATTACGTTCAGTAGGAGAAAATTTTCGAGAGAAAAAGGCACAAGGGTTACTTTTAGAGGTCTCTGGATCTTTTTGGGACAAAACGGCACCTGCCCCAATTTCAGAGGCATCAACCTCCACCTGAAATGGCAGAGAAACATCAGGCTGCCGTAGAACAGGAGCAGAAGTGAATATCTGCTTAAGTTCCTGAAATGCAGAGACTGCCTCAGGAGGCCAATTCACCACATCAGAACCCTTTCTGGTCAAATCAGTTAATGGTTTAACAATAACCGAGAAATTACCAATAAATTTACGATAAAAATTGGCAAAACCCAAAAATCTCTGAAGAGCCTTTAATGAAGTAGGTTGGACCCAATCACAGATGGCCTGAACCTTGACCGGGTCCATTTCAATAACAGATGGGGACAAAATGAATCCCAGAAATGAGATCCTCTGTACGCCAAAAAGACACTTTGATCCCTTCACATACAGAGCATTCTCTCTCAAAATCTGGAATACAGTTCGAACATGTTTCACATGAGAGTCCCAGTCATTGGAAAAAAATCAAGATATCATCCAAATAAACAATCAGAAATTTGTCCACAAAATCCCTGAAAATGTCATTCATGAAGGACTGGAAGACGGAAGGAGCATTAGTGAGCCCAAAGGGCATCACCAGGTACTCAAAATGCCTTCAGGGGTATTGAATGCCGTCTTCCATTCATCCCCGTGCTTAATGCGAATAAGGTTATACACCCCCCTGAGGTCAAGCTTGGTAAACCAAGTAGCGTTTTTCACCCTAGAAAACAGGTCAGAAATCAAGGGTAACGGGTATTGATATTTCACAGTAATATTGTTCAAGAGACGATAATCAATACACGGCCTCAATAAACCATCCTTTTTGGCCACAAAGAAAAAACCGGCACCTAAGGGTGAAGAGGATGGTCTGATATGACCCTTCTCCAATGATTCCTTGATATAAGACCGCATAGCGTCATGTTCAGGTACAGACAAGTTAAAAAGGCGACCCTTAGGGAATTTACTACCCGGCACTAATTCAATAGCGCAGTCATAGCTCCTATGGGGAGGCAAGGATGCAGATTTACTTTCGCTAAACACATCAGAAAAATCAATCAAAAAGTCAGGAACATCCTGAGCCTGGGGGAGGCAGAAAAAACAGGAGTGTTGGTATTAACACATTGGCAGCCCCAACTGGTTACAGACACAGATTTCCAATCCAAAACAGGATTATGAGACTGTAACCAAGGGAAATCCAGCACGATAATGTCATGCAGATTATACAGAACCAAAAATTTGCAGCACTCCTGGTGATCAGGTTCAACCCTCATTATCACCTGAGTAGAAAACTGGGGTTTATTCTCAGCCAAAGGGGTAGAATCGATCCCCAGTAGGGGAATAGACTTCTGTAGGGGTATCAAGGGAAACCCACAACGTCTAGCAAAATCATAATCCATCAGGTTAATAGCTGCTCCAGAATCAACGAAAGCCTGAGCAGAAAATGAGGACAGAGAGCATATCAGAGTGACAGTTAATAAAAACTTAGTCTGAACACTACCCAAGACAACTGAGCGTGCAAAACGTCTTCCCCGCTTAGGGCAGACTGAAATAGCATGAGAGGCATCACCACAGTAGAAACATAACCCATTGCGCTTTCGAAACTCATGACGCTGTGCCCCAGACACCACTCTATCACACTGCATGGGTTCAGAAGCTGGTTCACAAGGCAACACTATTCCACGCATACTTCTCCGCTCACGCAAACGTCTGTCAATTTGAATCGCTAATGACATAGAATCATTGAGACCAGAGGGGAAAGGGAATCCCACCATAACATCCTTTACATTATCTGACAGACCCTTCCGGAAAAGGGCTGCCAAAGCGTCGTCATTCCATTTGGTCAGGACTGCCCACCTACGGAATCTCTGACAGTATAACTCAGCGTCATCAAGCCCCTGATTTAATGCCAACGAGGCTTTTTCAGCTTGATCAGTGACATTAGGCTCATCGTACAATAACCCCAAAGCCTGAAAAAATGCATCAACATCACTCAAAACAGGATCCCCAGGTGTCAGGGAAAAAGCCCAATCCTGAGGATCGCCGCGCAGGAGAGAGATGATAATTTGAACCTGCTGCGCTGCGTTCCCTGAGTACTTAGATTTTAAGGCAAAAAACAATTTACAATTATTTTTGAAATTCTGAAACTTAGCTCGATCCCCTAAAAACAAATCTGGCATGGGAATCATAGGTTCCACAACAGGCAACCTAGCAAGATAGGTAGCAATACTCTGAACCTCAGTGGCAAGCTGATCCACACGGCCAGACAACTGTGCAAACTCCATTGAGAGAAAAAAAAAATCCTCCCCAGCACCCAGAGATACAGAGGGAAAAAAAAAAATGCAACAAACAGAAAAATATCTCTGACAACTCTGACAACCTTTTTTTTTTTTTTTTTTTTCTTTCACAATATTTTTCCCTTCTGTGAGTACCACACAATTTTCAGTTTTGGCCGGTGATACTGTTATGATTTGGTAGCTGAGGAGTGCAGGTAAAAAAAAGGCAATACACCAGAGCAGTTGGAAACTATGAGAATTGCAGTACCCTGACTAACCACCACAACTAGAGGCAGCTGTGGAGCGTTCCTACGTTGGTCCTAGACGCCTCGTCACAGCCTGAGAAACTAACTACACCTAAAGATAGATATAGGAAAGCTATCT
>JARQOD010000006.1:326736024-326823886 GCA_033576555.1 Oophaga sylvatica
AGAAAGTACTTTTTTTTCACAAAAAATTCTTTTAGCCTCAGTTTTTTCATTTTCACATGGGCAACAGGATAAAATGAATCCTAAAATTTGTTGGGCAATTTTCCTGAGAAACAACGATACCTCATATGTGGTCATAAACAACTGTTTGGGCGCACGGCAGGGCTCAGAAGGGAAGGAGCGCCATTTGACTTTTTGAATGGAAAATATGCTGGAATATTTAGCGGTTGCCATGTCGCATTTGGAGAGTCCCTGTGTGCCTAAACATTGGAGCTCCCCCACAAGTGACCCCATTTTGGAAACTAGACCCCCCAAGGAACTTATCTAGATGCAGAGTGAGCACTTTGAACCCCCAGGTGCTTCACAAATTGATCCGTAAAAAAAAGAAAGTACTTTTTTTTTCACAAAAAATTTCTTTTAGCCTCAGTTTTTTTCATTTTCACAAGGGCAACAGGATAAAATGGATCCTAAAATTTGTTGGGCAATTTCTCCTGAGTACACAGATACCTCATATGTGGTCATAAACCACTGTTTGGGCGCACGGCAGGGCTCAGAAGGGAAGGAGCACCATTTGACTTTTTGAATGGAAAATATGCTGGAATATTTAGCGGTTGCCATGTCGCATTTGGAGAGTCCCTGTGTGCCTAAACATTGGAGCTCCCCCACAAGTGACCCCATTTTGGAAACTAGACCCCCCAAGGAACTTTTCTAGATGCATAGTGAGCACTTTGAAACCCCAGGTCCTTCACAAATTGATCCGTAAAATAAAGAAAGTACTTTTTTTTCACAAAAATTTTCTTTTAGCCTCAGTTTTTTTTCATTTTCACATGGACAACAGTATAAATTGGATCCTAAAATGTGTTGTGCAATTTCTCCTGAGTACACAGATACCTCATATGTGGTCATAAACCACTGTTTGGGCGCACGGCAGGGCTCAGAAGGGAAGGAGCGCCATTTGACTTTTTGAATGGAAAATTAGCTCCAATCGTTAGCGGACACCATGTCATGTTTGGAGAGCCCCTGTATGCCTAAACTTTGGAGCTCCCCCACAAATGACCCCATTTTGGAAACTAGACCCCCTAAGGAACTTATGTAGATGCACAGTGAGCACTTTTAACCCCCAGGTGCTTCACAAAAGTTTATAACGCAGAGCCGTGAAAATAAAAAAATCATTTTTTTTTCTCAAAAAATGATTATTTAGCCCCCTACTTTTTATTTTCACAATGGTTACAGGAGAAATTGGACCCCAAAAGTTGTTGTCTAATTTGTCCTAAGTACGCTAGTACCTCACATGTGGGGGGGAACCACTGTTTGGGCACACGTCAGGGCTTGGAAGGGATGTAGTGACGCTTTGAAATGCCGACTTGATGGAATGGTCTGAGGGCGGGCAGAGCCCCTGATGTGCCTAAACAGTAGAAACCCCCCCACAAGTGACCACATTTTGTAAACTAGACCCCTCAAGGAACTTATCTAGATGTGTGGTGAGTACCTTGAACCCCCACGTGCTTCACATAAGTTTGTAATGCAGAGCCGTGAAAATAAAAAATCATTTTTTTCCTCAAAACTGATTTTTTTAACCCGCAATTTTTTATTTTCACAAGGGTAACAGGAGAAATTGGACCACAAAAGTTGTTGTACAGTTTGTCCTGAGTACACTGGTACCCCATATGTGGGGGGAACCACTGTTTTGGCGCATGGGAGAGCACAGAAGGGAAGGAGAGCCATTTTGGAATGCAGACTTGATGGAATGTTCTGTGGGCGTCATGTTGCGTTTGCAGAGCCCCTGATGTGCCTAAACAGTAGAAACCCCCACAAGTGACCCCATTTTGCAAACTAGACCCCCCAAGGAGCTTATCTAGATGTGTAGTGAGCACTTTGAACCCCCAAGGGCTACACAGAAGTTTATAACGCCGGGGCATGAAAATAAAAAAATCATATTTTTTCCACAAACATGATCTTTTAGTCCCCAATTTTTTTATTTTCCCAAGGGTAACAGGAGAAATTAGACCTCAAAAGTTGTTGTCCAATTTGTCCTGAGTATGTTGATATCCCATATGTGGGAGAAAACTACTGTATGGGCACACTTCGGGGCTCGGAAGGGAAGTAGTGACGTTTTGAAATGCCGACTTGATGGAATGGTCTGCGGGTGTCATGTTACGTTTGCAGAGCCCATGATGTGCCTAAACAGTAGAAACCCCCCCAATTGACCCCATTTTGGAAACTAGATCCCCCAAGGAACTCCTCTAGATGTGTGGTAAGCACTTTGAATCTCCAAGTTCTTCACAGAAGTTTATAACGCAGAGCCATGAAAATAAAAAATCATTTTTTTCCACAAAAATAACTTTTTTAGTCCCCAATTTTTTTTCCCAACAGTAACAGGAGAAATTAGACCCCCAAAGTTGTTGTGCAATTTTTTCCGAGTACGCTGATACCCCATATGTGGGGGTAAACCACTGTTTGGGCACACGTCGGAGCTTGGAATAAAGTGAGCACTGTTTGACTTTTTGAACGCAAAATTTGCAGGAATCAATGGTGGCGCCATGTCGCGTATGGAGACCCCTGATGTGCGTAAATAGTGGAAACCCCTCAATTCTAACTCCAACCCTAACCCCTACACACCCCTAACCCTAATACAAACCATAACCATAACCCTAACCCCAACACACCCCTAACCCTAATCCCAACTCTAACCATAAACCTAACCACAAGCCTAACCCTAATCCCAACCCTAACCCCAAAACACCTCTAACACTTATCCTAACTCTAACCCTAACCACAAACCTAACCCTAATCCCAACCCTAACAGTAATTCCAACCCTAACCCTAATTCCAACCCTTACCCTAGTTCTAACCCTAACCCTAGTTCTAACCCTAAGGCTGGGTTCATATTGCGTTTTACCAGCCCGTTCAACACGTAGCCTTGACGGGCTGGTAACGGTATAGCATAACGCGATCGCGTTATGCTATACCCCTAGTGCAGAGGAATCAGCGATGATTCATCTGTGCTAGCGGTGACGGAGCCCAGACGCTGCAGGCCGCGTCCAAGGCTCCGTTCCTGAATGACGACACGTCGCGTTTCGCATGCCGCTTCATGGCATGCGTTGCGATGCGCACACAAATGGGGTGAATGGCAGCGTTAACGGACTGCGTTACACCGCGTTATACCGCGGTGAAACGCAGTCCATCTAACGGACTGCCATAATGCAATATGAACCCAGCCTAACCCTAACCCTGAGGCCCCGTGCACACGTTGCGGATTCACTTGCGGATTTTTCTAAAATCCGCAGGTAAAATGACCTGCCTTTTACCTGCGTATTTAGCGCGGATTTGCTGCGGTTTTTCTCTGCGGTTTTACGCCTATAATGGAATAGGTGTAAAATCGCTGCGGAATCCGCACAAAGAATTGACATGCTGCAGATTTAAAACCGCAGCAAATCTGCGTTGAAAAATCTGCAGCATGTGCATAGCGTTTTTTTTTTACCATTTATTTGCATTGTACTGTACATGGTTTCTGGATCTGCTGTGGATCCGCAGCGCGAAATCCGCTGCGGATCCGCAGCAAAATCCGCTGCGGAACCACAACGCAAAATCCGCTGTGGATCCGTAGCAAAATCCGCTGCTGATCCGCAGCAAAATTCCGCTGCTGATCCGCAGCAAAATACGCTGCTGATCCGCAGCAAAATCCGCCGCTGATCCGCAGCAAAAATCCGCAACGTGTGCACAGGGCCTAATAGGAAAAAAAAAATTCTTTATTATTTTTCCCTACCTATGACAGGGGGTTCACTTACTTTTTTTTATTTTGATCACTGTGACAGTATATCACAGTGATCAAAATAATTTTTTTTACTCTGCAGGGCGCACTGCGCATGCGCCGGCCGGCGGGCGCACTGCGCATGCGCCCGCCATTTTCCAAGATGGCGGCGCCCATGAAGAATCCCGGGCAGCCGCTGGGAAGGATCGAGGGACATCGGTGGACCGGGAGAGGTGAGTATGGGGGTCGGAAGTGAGGGGGGGGAGATCGGAAGGTGGGGGCAGCGGAGGCCAGGACAAGGGGAGCTGTTAGTGACGGCGGTGACCGACCGCTGTCATTTTTCGGTGGCGGCGGCCGATTGCCGCCGTGACTACGTGTGGGGGGGTCAGGACTCTCGGTGTCCAGCCATGGCAGATGCTATTGCAGCATCGGCCATGGCTGGATTGTAATATTTCACCAATTACATTGGTGAAATATTACAGATTGCTCTGATTGGCTGTTTCACTTTTAACAGCCAATCAGAGCGATCGTGGCCACGGGGGGTTAAGCCAAGCCCCCCTGTGGTGAAGCACAAAGGGTCCTGTGCCGGCGGGTCGGGTGACCTTTCAGTGACCCCGGTCACCCGACCCGCAGGGACGCGATCCTTTCATGACGCCACATAGGCGTCATGGGTCGGATTGGCACTGACTTTCATGACGCCTACGTGGCGTCACAGGTCGGGAAGGGGTTAAGTATATAATTCCACATGTGTTAATTATAGTTTTGATGCCTTCAGTGTGAATGTACAATATTCATAGTCATGAAAATACAGAAAAATCTTTAAATGAGAAGGTGTGTCCAAACTTTTGGTCTGTACTAGTATTTCTACGTTCATGTAAACGTCTGTCAATTTGAATGGCTAATAACATAGTCGTTGAGACCAGAGGGACAGGAAATCCCACCATAACAACTTTTACGGTTTCTGCCAGACTCTTCCGAAAAAGAGCTGCTAGGGCATCATCGTTCCATTTAGTAAGGACTGCCCACTTTTGAAATTTCTGACAATATAACTCTGCCGCTTCCTGACCCTGGTTCAATGCCAACAAGGTTTTCTCAGCTTGATCTATAACAATAGGTTCATCATACAACAACCCCAGAGCCTGAAAAAACGCATCAACATTAGCCAAAACAGGATCCCCAGGTGTCAGGAAAAACGCACATTCCTGAGGGTCGCCGCGCAACATGGAGATGACAATTTTAACCTGCTGCGCCGCGTTCCACGAGGACTTAGGTTTCAAGGCAAAAAATAACTTACAATTATTCTTAAAGTTCAAAAATTTAGACTGATCCCCAGAAAATAAATCAGGAATAGGAATCATAGGTTCCACAGCAGACGACTGATTGAGTTAGACAGAAATTCCCCGAACTTCAGCAGCGAGCTGCTCAACACGATCAGACAACTGCCTAATCTCCATTGAAAAAAAAATCATCCCACTGCCCCCAGAGAAAAAGAGGACAAAATACATAAAAAATTCTGACAACCTTTTTTTTTTTTTTTTTTACTATTCTTTCCTTCTTATGAATACCATAGAATTTACAGTCAGGCCGGTGATTCTGTTATGATTTGGTAGCCGAGAAGGAAAGTAGCCAAAATAGCCAAGGCAACCAGACACCCAGAGAGGTTGGTAACTAGCGGATTGCAAACCACTAAACTGACAGCACAACTAGAAGTAGCCGTGGGACATACCTACGATGACCTAGATGCCTCGACACAGCCAGAGAGTTAACTAAGCCTAAAGAGAAAAAGGGGAAAACTAACTGCCCTGGAGTAGAGCTCCAAAGGAATAGGTAGCCCCCACACATATATTGGCGGTGAGACAAGATGAAATACAAACACAGGCAGAAAATAGAGCAAGGAAACGCTGGGGCCCAAACTGTCTAGATAGAACAGGACAGGAAAGAAGTCTGCAATCCAGCAAAAACTCTAAGAAAAATTCCAACACGTCTGATTTCCAAAAATACTGAGACCACATGATCTCTTCCCCGCTAGATCAGAAATCTGGTGTGAACTGGTAGTTAACCAGCAGATACTGAACTAACAGGGACTGAAAACACATAAACAGTGGTAAAAGAGAAACAGAGACCAGCGCAGGCCCCAGTCTGGGGAACCTGGCTGACCTCACTCCAGAAGGGAAGAAAACAAAAGGGAAAACAAATGCCATAGAAATAACCAGCAAATAACTTATCTGAAAGTTGCAGGAGAAAGCAGGAAGCAAGCTGACTTCCAAAAGGGACCAGGAAGAAACAAATCACCGGCAAGGATAATGGGAAGGTTGCTCACTTATATCTCCCCAGTCAGTGACACCTGATTGCCAATCATTGCCCCCCAGCTGATAGACCTCTGTTAGCCAAAGCAGCTTCATTACTATCAGCAGCCACCAGGGGGAGCCCAAACTCAGAAGTCAGATCCAGAGCGTTCACAACACAGGTCTCTCTCATTTTTTTAAGTGGGAGAACTTGCACAATTGGTGGCTGACTAAATACTTTTTTCCCCACATTACATGCTGTTTAGGAGGTAAAAAGGAGTTAGTGGATGATCTCCGCGCTGCCGAAAGGATTAAGACATATGTATATTCCAGTGTAGTAAAGTAAAATGATGGTTTATTTTGAAAAATATTTAGAATTGAGAGCCCTCAGTGGTTGATACTAAATTCTAAATATTTTTCTATCTACTGGCTAAGGCCTCATTCACACATCCGGCGGGCGCCTAAACGGCGCCCCCGGCATTTAGCCGCAGCGCCGCATCCGGTATTTTGTATGAAAACCGGATGCACCGCATCCGGTTTTTCGCCGCATCCGGTTCACGAATGCGGCAAAAAACCGCATCCGTCTCATCCGGTGTATCCGGTTTGGCATCCGTTGACGCCGTATGCGCCGGATCCGGTTTTTTAAGACCGCCCTTTTTGGGGTTCCAAATATGATTGGCTACTGTAATCCTATATATACACTGCTCCTACAACCCATCTTTGACAGGTTGTAGAGGAGCAAGTGCAGTTTTGAGAGAAGAGCAAGTAGCAAGTGATTGGCGAACATGGATGTCATTATCGGCAATATCTTCAGGAATCTTGTTGATTTTACTGCGGAGATGAATCGATTGAGGTTTATCGTTCTGGAGAAGGAGCGAAAGTTTGAGGAGCAGCGCATTAGACGTCAGCGAAGACGCCGCCGTTTGTGGATCCACCCCATTACGGCACAGAGATTAACTCGTGGTATCTATTCCACACTGAACATGGAGCTGCGACAAAATCCAGATAAGTTCTTTGCCTATCTGATGAAAGAAAACTTTGATGATTTGCTGGAGCGTGTTGGAGACCAAATTAAAAAATCAGACACCTACTGTCGGTTCTCGATATCTCCGGCGGAGCGTCTCATGGTGACTATAAGGTAAGCTATATGTATTGGATCTGTTTGCTTGAGCGCACTTGTAATTTTATCATTAATTGAACATCACAGGCCAACTAGGAAACCACATGAGTATCCCCAAATTTAGTTATAAAACAGTCTTTGTCATAGATGTGATTATGTTTGGTATCTCCAATAGTCGTAGCTGAGTTCTGGTATGTAATGCTGCGTTTCTGAAATAATTTGTATTTTCTAATTTGTTTTCAGATTTCTGGCAACTGGTGAGACGCTGGCATCACTACATTTTCAGTATCGGATTGGAATCTCCACACTATCCGGCATAATTAAGTACACTTGTCGTGCTCTGTGGGATACTTTGGTTGGAGAATTTATTCCAGAGCCAACAACAGAGCGATGGCTTCAAATAGCGGACCAGTTTCTACTCATCTGCCAGTTCCCCAATTGCCTGGGGGCCGTTGATGGAAAGCACATCCGCATTCAAAAGCCAAAAGGAACTGGATCTGAATTCTTTAACTATAAAAAGTATTTCTCTATCGTCCTGATGGCTATTGCAGATGCGCACTACAAGTTTATAGCGGTGGACATTGGGTCTTATGGACGGTCTAATGACTCCCAAGTGTTTAAACTATCTGCTATGGGACGTAAATTGTATGGAAACAGTTTTCATTTCCCCCCCTAGGCCACTGCCTCAAACCTCAGGCCCACCGATGCCATTCGTGTGTGTAGGTGATGAGGCATTCCAGCTGTCCCAACACCTATTGAAGCCGTATGCCAGCAGAGAATTGACACATACAAAGCGGATATTTAACTACCGCCTCACAAGAGCCAGGCGGATGGTGGAGTGTGCCTTTGGCATTATGACAGCAAAATGGCGTGTCCTTTTGACTGCAATTAACTTGAAGACCGAGACTGTTGATGATGTAGTGAAAGCGTGCGTGGTCCTCCATAATTTTGTCCTAACCAAGGAACCAATTTCTCTGGAGGACCACAATCAAGAAACAACTTTGCACGACTACAGCAACATTACCACTCGCAGTACAGTCGCGGTTTCCAGAATGAGGGACAAGTTTGCTCAATACTTTGTGTCACCGGAAGGTAGTGTTGACTGGCAGGATGACAGAGTGTGATAAATGTATTGTTTCTTTTAATAATTTTCTTTACCCACAATAAACCAATAGTTTTACTTGTCTACCTTCTTGTGTGTTTTCTACTGTAACCTTTTTTCCATTGTTGTGTCCATGGCTGTTTAATAAAACTATTTCACCTTTTGTCAAAAAAAGTCTACATTGTAGGCCATGGTTCCCCAAATCCAGTCCTCAAGGCCCACCAACAGGTATTGTTTTCAGTTTTCCTTTGTATTGCTCAGGTGATAATTGCCTCACCTGTGCAATACAAAGGAAATCCTGAAAACAATACCTGTTGGTTGGCCTTGATGACTGGATTTGGGGACCCATGGCCTACAATGTAGACTTTTTTGGACAAAAGGTGAAATTGTATTAACAAAAGTATTTCACCATTTGTCAAAAAAAAGTGTACATTCTAGGCCATGTTTCCCCTACTCCAGTCCTCAAGGCCCACCAACATGTCAAGTTTTCAGTCTTTCCTTTGTAGTGCTCAGGTGATAATTGCCTCACCTGTGCAATAAAAAAGAAATCCTGAAAACATGATATGTTTTTGGTGGGCCTTGAGGACTGGAGTAGGGGAAACCTGGGGTAGGGGATAATCTAAAAAAGTACACATTTTTAGTGAAAAGATAATAGAAACCCGGGACATAACTTTGTAAAAAAGGTTGCATTTATGAACCTTTTAGCCAAAGTTAGCTGTACCTGTATAACAAATTTAATACTTAACATCCATAAATTAAAGACAGACAACAATGTTAAACCAATGAACAATTTATTGAAAAATTTTTTTTTTAATATAATTGTTATAAAATTATGCCTTTTGGCCAAATGTTTAACATAGAAATAACCTTTTTTTATATTAAACTTTATTTATTCAACTTTATTTTTTTATTAAACTTTATTTATTCAACTTTATTTTTTTATTAAATTTTTTTTTTTCATGCAAAAAATTATAAACAAACACATATTTAAAGGTCTGTGTAGTGTGGGGTGGAAATACTGCTGGAGGGGCTGCGGACACTTCGACCGTGGGAGTGTGGAGAGTGTGGAGGGACGAACGGGATGGTGGTGGGGAAGGAACAGGAAGAGGTGAAGGGGTGGAAAGACCAAAAGAATGGGAAGACAAGGCAGAACAGGTGGGTGGTGGTGGAGTGGAGGGTTGTGCATGAGGAGCAGGTGACATAGTAGGTATTTGGAAGGGGGAAGGAGATTGGTAGGTAGAAGTGTGGTAGGGGGTAGGTGGCTGGTAGTGGGTAGGTTGTTGGTACTGGGGAGGTGACTGCAGTTGGGGAGGTGGTTGGACCTGGGGAGGTGGTTGATATTGGGGAGGTGGTTGGTATTGGGGAGGTTGATATTGAATAGGAGGGGGAGGAGGTATGGCAGGTGGAGGGGGGGAGATGGACGGCGGCTGTAGGGGGGGGAAGTGGTGGAATGACTGGGGTGGATTGAGGATGGGAGACAACCTGCGCTAGAGCAGAGTGGCACGTGTGCATCACATACATCTGCTGGTCATAAGATAGCGGATCTATGCGCTCCGCAACCGACCTAAAAAAGCTGTAGTTCGGGGGTGTTCTTAACTCAGAACGCACAGTTTCCACAAGTGTCTTGACCTCACCAACTAGTGTGGTTATCTGACGAACGCCTGCGGCAACTTGTTCAGATAGCAACTTAAGGCAGTTCTGGAAAGATGCGTTCATGTGTAAGAACTCGGGCGCATAGTTCTTTTCCTGACCCTTCTGACGCTGCCGCCCAGTACCGCAGCTGTACTAGAGGTGGCAGGGTCAGAAGGGTGGGGTAAAGGGAAGGCTATATCCTGACCAGCAGATTCATGTAATGCAGCCGGCCACGATGCTCCAGCGCTGGTGGAGGGGACTGCGGGATCAACTGTGTGGGAAGGCTGGGAAGGTGCAGATGTGGAGGGTTGGTCAAAGTGTCCCTCGGTGTCGGTCTCCTGAGGGATCGCTCTAGAAGGCTCCAACTCTGCGGGCGCCCGAGTGCTGCTCACCGTGCTGTGGAAGAAACAAAAACATAAAATTAATATACAGATGTGGAATGGCCCTGGCTGTAAAAGAAAAAAAGTTAACATTTTATGGTTATATTTACCTTCTGGTGACCATTGTTTCACGCAGGAACGCCAGAGCTCGTGCATATTTGTACTTGCTCTGGCGTCCTGAAGATCCACTC
This sequence comes from Oophaga sylvatica, assembly GCA_033576555.1. Lineage (NCBI taxonomy): Eukaryota > Metazoa > Chordata > Amphibia > Anura > Dendrobatidae > Oophaga > Oophaga sylvatica. Next base: position 326,746,483 of record JARQOD010000006.1, read on the forward strand.
GGGGCCCGCATCTCTTTGTTAAATTCCTTCTTAAAGCGATCCCTCACAGACCGCCACCGCTTCATAATTCTCTCCCCTGAAACGAGAAAGCACACATTGGTTACTATACAACAACCACACTTTAGTCCTCGTGTCCCCCAGAGTTAATGTTTTCATTGTTTCCATAGTGTTTCACAAAAGAAAATAAGGAAAACAAGAAGCGTTGGTTACACGAGGACAGAAGTTTTGAAAAAACACCTTTACAATCAGCAACATGAACTATACTTACGTAATTTAGTCTGGGACCTAGGATTGAGGTCCTCCCAGCGGTGCACCATTGCTGCTGCCACTTCCGTCCAGAGCCGTCGTGTCACAATTTGATCCGCATGCTGGCGGTCCCCATGTTCCACAGCGGCTCCCTTTCTCGGACCAGGTCGATCATCAACTCCACGTCCAATCCCTCCTCCGTGTCCGAGTCGGGAGCACGCTGTGAAGCCTGTGAAATTAACAAAGGAAAAAAAAAAAAACATCAGACACATTGTTTGAAATTTGCAAAATTATACATGTTACAATGGGAAAATTAACGCACAAAACATTTTTAGATAACACGTTTTGTACAAATGAAAAATTATAGAAAATGGCACTAAAAAAAAACTTACACGTTGAGAACCGCCGACAGTCTCACGACGACTCTGGGAGGCGCTGGGAGAAACCCTCTGGCTCCCAGATGCGAGAGACTAAAAATGAAAAGAAAAATTAGGATATTGGCAGGTGTTGGCCGCTGTGTGAAGTATGTACTAAATGTTTTTCTATGTGTTGTGTGTACTGTGATGTTGTGTTTCTGCGATTGATGCAGGATACTTACGAATTGTGAGCCCACTCCGGGTATCTCTCCACCCCGTCCTTCTTCCTCTGGGAGCTCCTCGTCATCTTCAGATTCCTGTTATTAAAAAAAAACAATCAAGACATATAGCCCACAGATGGATTGTGGATAGAAAAATTAAAAATACATATTTTTACCGCCAATTCCTGACGATGGCTAGGAGGGCTCCCAGAAGAAGATGTGTCCTGCTGTGGCGGCTCTGGCTCTGGCTGGGAGGGAGGAGATGGCGATGCCGGTGGTGCTGCCGCCGCTGCTTCAGCCGCTGCCTCCTCCGCCAACACCGCCATTGCGCAGCTGCAGCAGCTGTTTGACGTTGTCTGCTGTGGAAGAAACAAAAAGGGACAGTCAATATATTTCTATATTCCTTGGCCCTGGCTGAAAGAGAAAAACAAACATGTATTTTTATTGAAATGGGGGATGTAATCTTTACTTTCTACTGGCTTCCCTCCTTGCCCACCTCTCCTCCTCTCGTCTATCTCCAGCCGCCGCCTCCCCTCTTCTTGACGTCTTCTGCTGTTAAGTAAAAAGGGACTGTAAATTTTATATTCCTTGTCCATGGCTGAAAGAAAAACAAACATGTAATTTACAGCAAAATGTGTGCTGTAATACTTACTTTCTGCGTGCTAGCCTCCTAGCTTGGAGGTCCTCTCCTCCCCTCTGCTGAACTTGCGCTTCAGCCGCCGCCGCCGCCGCCCTGTGAAGTCTTCGGCTGTTGAATAAGGACACAAAAACGGACAGTGAAATATCTGTATTCCTTTGCCCTGGCTGAAAGAGAAAAACAAACATGTAATTTAGAGCAAAGTGTGCTGTAATACTTACTTTCTGCTTGCTAGCCTCCTAGCTTGGAGGTCCTCTCCTCCCCTCTGCTCAACTTGCGCTTCAGCCGCCGCCGCCGCCGCGCTCGTTGAATTCTTCTGCTGTTGAATAAGGACACAAAAAGGGACAGTGAATATATGCGGATTCCTTGTCCCTGACTGAAAGAGAAAAACAAACATTTAATTTTTAGGCACATGGGGGATGTCATATTTACTTTCTACTGGCTTGCCTCCTTGCATCCAGGATCTCCTGCGCCCTTGGATCAGCAGCATCAATTCTTCTGCTGTGGAATTAACAGACAAAAAGGAATTGTGTTTATATGTATTGATTGTCCCTGTTTTAAAATATAACATTCAAACAAGGACATTATTCCGACCACATGCAATCATTTGTAGCCATCAACAGTACCATGGTTAAACCGTATCCCTGGACCAAAAAAAACAAAACAATAAATAACAAATTAAAGGGTATGCCACACTAAACAATATCGCTAACGGGATCGCTAAAAAACGTCACTATTTAGCGATCCGTTAGCGATATTGTTCAGTGCGGCAGCTTCCAGCGACGAGCTTCCTGCTGTGATCTCGCTCGTCGCTGGAATCGCTCCGGACCCTATTTTCTCGTCGGCGCTCCCGCTGGGTAAGTATCTAATCGCTGTGTGGCACCTTTCTTAGCGATTTAGCGGTACTTTTGTACCGCTAAAGTCGTTAAGAAGATCGCTAACGGCGATAGCGTCGTTAACTATATCGCTAAATGCGGCAGCATTTAGCGATATAGAAACAATCCCGCTAGCGATCTCATTAGTATGCAACGCTAACGAGATCGCTAGCGGGATTGTTTAGTGTGGCAGTACTTTACAGTTTGAATCAACCGATCCCCAATAACAAAATAAAAAAACACAGTACAAACATAATGATAATAAAAACATGGACATTTCACATACGAGCATGAGTAGATTTAAGGTCAGAGGCACCCAAAAAAAAAAAATTGCAACAAAAAGAAAAGTAGATCAACATTTGGATACTAAACACATGCAAATGTAATAGCACCATGAGTAGATAAACCGTGACAGGCCACAAAGAACAAAGATTGCAAACAAAAAAACATTAGCATACTAAACAAATGCAAGAGAGCATTAGTAGAAAAACCATCACAGGCCACAAAAAATAAACATTGGCAAAAAAATGGAGATAAACATTACCATAGTAAACACATGCACATTTCAGATAGTAGCAGGACAAGCAACCACATCACAGGCCCAAAAAAAAAAAAGATTTAAAAACAACAAAAAAAAACATTATATGATACACAAATACATCAACATTTCATATTGTAGCAGGGAGACCAAGCACATCACTGCAAAAAAACAGTACCATTAGATCTACATTATCAACATTCACAACAGTAGCAGGGAATACACAATAAAGTTCCCAAACAAATGCATTTTAAACTCGGGGACCCACCCCATCATCGGCAATTTAATTTCATACAATACCAGGGGAACCAATCCCCATCACAGAAAAAACATGAAATATAAAATGTACCAGGGTGCCAAAAATAAACATCAGCTCACACAGCATTGGTGACATATGTATTGTAAATTTGGATTTTGGGGGGGGCATATTTACCGTCTGTTTTCCTGGCACTCCATGGTGCGGATCCTGGCTGCGAGTCTCCGGTGGCTGAGTGTCCGGTGGCTGAGGCGTCGGTGGCTGAGGCGTCGGTGGCTAGTCTCCGGTGGCTGAGTCTCCGGTGGCTGCGTCTCCGGTGGCTGCATCTCCGGTGGCTGCGTCTCCGGTGGCTGCTGTTGTTGGCTCTGTGGCTTTCTGTGGATGTGTCTGATGTCCCACAAAATTTTTTTTTTTATATGTTTGCTGAGGGGTGGTATCTGTCTGGTATCTGTTTGTTGTGGGCTGGTATATCAATTAAAAAACCGGATGCGGCTACCGGGTGCGGCTCAAGCCGGATGCGGCGCATTGCGGCGTCCATAGACTTTCATTGTAAAAAAAACCCGCACGCGCCGCATCCGGCGCATGCGGCTTTTTCGCCGCAGACAAAAAACGTTACATGCAACGTTTTTTCCAGACACCGGACAGTGACCAGACACCACATCCGGCACCAACCGGACGCGCCGCAGTGACATGCGGCGCCATCCAGCGCTAATGAAAGTCTATGGGAAAAAAATGTTTGACTCACGCACCACAATTGTGGATACCAGGACTATGGGGTACTCGGAGCCGAGCCCATCGATTTCCATGGGAGATGTCACTGGTAGCGGTGGCTCGGTCCGTGGCCCTGGCAGTCAATGCGATGGGGGAATATTTACAGGGGATTATTAGGATAGTTCGTGACGCCACCTGTGGTTTCTGGTAATTTGTACCAGCGCTGCTGTAAGGGTCTTCACAGGGGATGTTATGGGGCAGCTTGGTAGTAAGTCTCCCACAGGTGAGACGTGTCCCTGGAAGTCTATGGGGGATGATGATGCAGGGGTAGTAAGAATTCAGTCACACACAAGGTAGCTCCTTTTCATACCTTTTACTGATGATGGTTCAAGCAGGTCCCGGGAAGCTGGTCGGGGTGGAGAGTGCACTTTCAGGTAGCAGCCGAGCAGGTTAGAGGCAGGGGCGGAACTATCGTGGAAGCAGGGGAAGCAGCTGCCATAGGGCCCGGGCTAGCAGGGGGCCCGTCCCTGCTGCAGCTGTCTCCCCTGCGGCTGTGTTCCGCCGCCCATGGCCTGAGAGTCGGCGGTTCCCTGTGCTGGCTGTCATGCTGACAGCCGGCGCAGAGAAGCTGCTGCGTGCCGTCTCCCAGGAATCAATTGCACTGGTGTCTATACAGACGCCAGTACAATTGAAGCTCTGACCGCCGGGTCAGAGCGACGTCTGCAGCGTGATCATGTCATGTGATCACGCTGCTGACGTCACTCGTCGGCGGCGCCCAGAAGGGTGAACACTGGTGGTGAGTGTGCTCCACTGTGGAGCTGAAGATACCACCGAAGATTAACGGGGGCACATACTGTGTGAGTGATAACTCTGCATTCTTGGCTGCATTACTACTTGAGGGGCACATTACTACTGATGGGACTGGGAGAATAAGAGGGCTTATTACTAGTTATGGGGGCATAATGTGCCTGCATTAATAGTTATGCGGGACATGGTTACTAGTAATGGTAGCATAAGGGGGCTGCATTGCTACCAGTCCATTATATTATATTGTGTTTCCATAATGTCTGCTTTAAATACAGCTCTGATTTGGGCAAAAAGCTGGCCGTTATGAGACTGAAGAGTATTTTTTGGGCCTAGAGAATTGCTGTGATTTGCTCCGCCCACTGCTATTGGCTCCGCCCACTATCAGAACCCCGCCCCCCCGCCGCCCGTTTGGGAGAGGGGGCCCCGTTCAAAATTTTGCTGTGGGGCCCCGCCATTTCTAGTTACGCCACTGGTTAGAGGCCTCCTTAACTTCCATATAATGTGAGTCCAACTTGCCTGAAGCGAAGTTAACTCTAAATTCTCCAGCTGTCTCAATAGCTGTACTGCCCGGCCAACGTTGTGGTGGAGCCTTCTAATGATGAAACTAAGTCCTTACTTTTGCTGATCAGGCTCAAAGTCCCTGTTCCACCTGACTCCGGTTACGTATTGACGCTTTGGGCTGCACTCTGCGACCTATAGTCCAGATGCCTCTGGTTTTCTTGTCACTATGCTTGAAACAATAGTGGCGCTTCGGTCCCCAGTGACCGGTAATTTAGTGCAGGTAATCCAACACCTAAGGCACTGCTCTGTCTTCTCCACTGTGCCCTTCGCCCTGCTTTCCGCTCTTAACATAAGCACTGCTGCATAGAAGTCGAATCACAGATTCCCTGTTGGTCGTGAGCGTCTCATATTTCTATCAGACTCTGGATGAACTTCACTTCCTGGACAGCGGTGAGTTCTGCTCTATCACAGGAACAATCTGACTGACTAAAGGAGCACCTAACATTCGCTACGGATCGCTAAAAAGCACTATTAGCGATCCGTTACGATGTTCATCAAGTTCCAGCGACAGCTCCTGCGTGATTCGCTCGCGTGAATCGCTCGACCTATTTCATCGCTGAGCTCCGCTGGTAAGTACTTATCGCTTGGCCTTCTTTGCGATTTAGTACTTGTACCTAAGTCTAAGAGATCGCTAACGGCGATACTCGTAACAATCGCTAATGCGCGATTTAGCGATTAGAACATCCGCTAGCATCTTAGTATGCAACGCTAACGAGCGCTGGATTTAGTGTGCAGTACTAACTCAACAGGTAATCCAAGGATGACTCACTCCTGAGCCTCCCGGAGCTAACTGACTGAATCTCTGTCCTAAGACAGGAAGGTGACTCCTCTGTCCGAAGACAGGAAACAAAACTCCTCCTATGATGACACCCACCAAACTTATATACCCTATGGGTGTGTCTAAATGTGAGTGACATGAGTGAATGCATATCAAGCTTTGGCTGTTACCTTCCAGTGCACTTTCCTGGATTTTCATGTGTGCCTGCGTAGCTGGGCTACACAAAAACCGCATGCGGTGCATACGGTTTTGTGATGCGGCGCTGCGGAAAAATGCCGGGGGGCCGCAAGGAGAAAAACGGATGTGTGAAAGAGGCCTAACACGGTACAAAGATACACATCTTTCCTGGTTTATTTTGATGCATTTTGAAGTAAAAAGCTACTTATTCTTCAGGAAAAACCACATATTATGAATGTGGTCATTCATGTCACTTTGATTTCCTCTGAATATCATGAGCAGACACTGCTGTAGTGAGCACCATTCAGTGGAAATACACAATACAAACAACATTTAATGCCAGTGTCAGAAGTAGATGGGAATTTTGAACTTTTGAACTACAATTTAGGATATAATTTACCAACACATGAAACAATTGTTTGGTTTTGGTTTTTAAGTATATTTATTTCATGAATAAACTTTACTCCAGCCTTATCAGCAATGATTAGACAATGCTGCTGCCTCAATCACACTGACTGTGAGTATTCACATCTATTATCAAAGTATTGGACTTCCAAAGTAGACTTTACTCTTTCAAGACAAAGTGGAAGAACTAACAAGCTCTGTCCGAGGGGAACAATAATTTTACATAAGGATATTTTTATTATGTCAATTGTATTTCTAGGATAAAAGCCAAGGATAACAAAGTAAGACTTCTCCAAACACTTTAAAAGCTTGGGAATGTATGACCTCATCTTGTACCCGTGAATCCTGTGAAAAATCCTCATGTAGTACGCATTAGGTAATAGGCAAACATGCTGAGAAAAACATCATCATTAGTAAAAACAGGGCACAGTGATAAACAAGACAGCGGGCTTACTTATAACAATGGAAAAGACCTTCTGTAATTGTTATTGGAGCCACGTATACTACTATCTTCGTTTATGGAAAAGTAGACATGGTGATTCAATCTATTTCCTCTGCTTTCTTTAGCTTTCCACTCTTTAATACTGTGAACAGATAAAGACTTACTATGATCGTCCATTATTTATATACATACATACAATATTTTACACAAAGGGACCAAATGCAAGGCAGCTGAAGAAAGTATGGTTTTGAATTACAAAAAAAACTTGGCATATAGCAAGGGAAACACGGAAAAAGAAAAGAGAAGAGTTTTAGGTATTCTTATTTTCTCTAAATGTTTGATGTAACTCTAGTTCGTTGAGGCTGATTAGATGAAGATAAAATCTACATTTATTAAGGGTTTATCTACATTTTGCACCTCACTGAACACTTTTACAAAGTGTTTAGAAAGGGAGTAAAGCCAAGTGTAATTGTAAATCACCAAATTCACTCAGATATAGGAAATTCACTCAATAAGTGCTACTTTCCCACGATTAGATTTTGTTGCATTTTTCATGCTGTATTTTCGAAAAAATGCAAAAATGCAATTGACCAATTTTACTTAAGGAACACTGATTAAAATTGTATCCTCTCAATATATTGCAATCATCATATCATATTATATTAAAATTGCTCATTTTGCCTTTCTACCCAGTTAATTCTTCTCTTTTCCATTATGTCTATGGCATCACATGATTAAAAACTGACTAGCTGAATCTTTCTAAAGGTACTGCCACACTAAGCAATCCCGCTAGCGATCTCGTTAGCGTTGCATACTAATGAGATCGCTAGCGGGATCGTTTCTATATCGCTAAATGCGGCCACATTTAGCGATATAGTTAACGACGCTATCGCCGTTAGCGATCTTCTTAACGACTTTAGCGGTACAAAAGTACCGCTAAATCGCTAAGAAAAGGTGCCACACAGCGATAAGATACTTACCCAGCGGGAGCGCCGACGAGAAAATAGGGTCGGAACGATTCCAGCGACGAGCGAGATCACAGCAGGAAGCTCGTCGCTTTGAAGCTCCGCACTGAACAATATCGCTAACGGGATCGCTAAATAGTGACGTTTTTTAGCGATCTCGTTAGCGATATTGTTTAGTGTGGCATACCCTTAAGCTGTATGTAGAAAAAGGGAGTTTATTTTCCGTACATGACTCATGAGTCATTGCCAAAGTCCCTGGAAGGAGCAGCTAGGTCAGGAGTTGAAGAGGGGAATGATTCATGCAGGGAAAAGAGACTTCCTGTTTCCACATAGAGCAGAGAAAAGAAAAGAATTAGTAGAAAGGCAAAACGAGCAATTGTAAACACACAAAGGCAAATACAATTCTAGGATGTATCAACAGAAGCATACAGTCTAGATCACGTGAGGTCATTATTGCCCTCTACTCCTCTTTGGTCAGACCTCATCTGGAATACTGTGTCCAGTTTTGGGCACCACATTTTAAAAAAGACATCAACAAACTGGAGCAAGTTCAGAGAAGAGCCACCAGAATGGTGACCGGTCTGCAAACCATGTCCTATGAGGAACGGTTGCAGGATTTGGGAATGTTTAGCTTGCAAAAAAGAAGACTGAGAGGAGACTTAATAGCTGTCTACAAATATCTCAAGGGCTGTCACATTGTAGAAGGATCATCTTTATTCTCATTTGCACAAGGAAAGACTAGAAGCAATGGGATGAAACTGAATGGGAGGAGACACAGATTAGATATTAGAAAAACTTTTTGACAGTTAGGGTGATCAAGGAGTGGAACAGGCTGCCACGAGAGGTGGTGAGTTCTCCTTCAATGGAAGTCTTCAAACAGAGGCTGGACAGACATCTGTCTGGGATGATTTAGAGAATCCTGCTTTGAGCAGGGGGTTGGACCAGATGGCCCAGGAGGTCCCTTCCAACTCTACCATTCTATGATTCTATATAATATGATGATTGCAATATATTAAAAAGATAAAAACATTGATGGACATGCTTCTTTGATAAATGCTGAAATTGTGTACAAAATCAAAAACTCACTAAAAGCTCATTGTGGGAATGTAGCCCAAAAGCAATCCAACTAATAGGTGATATAAACTTAAGGTGCACTTACATTTCAAGATGAGAATGAGAATGAGTGAACGCTCATTTCATAATAATCTTGCAGGGTACAGGTTGTCAATCATAAAACTGATGAGAAAAATGCTCATTTGTCAGATGAAATGATCTTTTGTCCTGCACAAAAGATCATCGATTTAGGCAGCGCATCGTCCTGTGTAAACAGGACTCTTGCTGCAGAGAGCAATGGCAGCCTTGGTCAGCAAACAAGTCATCAATGCCGCTGGTCATTAGGTGGAAATGCAACTTTATACTACACAACTTACAAAATCCACCATATTTATCACACGGCATGAGCATGTGAGACATAAAAGTTGCGATCCTGTCATCTGGAGCTGGGTCACAACGACAACAGCAAATCTGATCTTATTTTGAAGGAGCCAAGGATCACTTCTGCAACTGTGATCAAGGGTAAGAGATGGCCATTAGTAACCAGGATGCATTTCATATATCCTTCCACCTTGCAAGGATGTATGCAACACATCCTTGGCAGGAAAAGGGTTAACATTATTGACTGTATTTTTTTAAACCTAGTCTATAAAAAAATATATTTCCTACTGGACCGTTATAGCTTCTTTTTTCTTTTTCCTGACTCATTAAATCATACACAAAAGATCAAAGTCTGGCAAACCTGTAGAATTTGGTGGAACCAGCTGAAGATCCTCTGCGTATGGAGGCTTACCAACTGTACCCTGACAGATGATGTCGGGACAAAGAATGATGGGCAATGCAACATCTTGTTCTCAGGGGAGATAAATCAGATGTCTGACAGAGGCTTTATCCTATCTCCTGATTGAAAACATATGCAAACTTTGCTAAATTAAGTGAGCAGTGTGTATAGGATGGGTCGAAAGGAAAAGCTGTTGGGAAAGTTAGCTTTGGGCCTCTCCTTTCACAAACATATTGTCTCTTTCCAAAGTCACAAGGTTGTTCCTCATAATTCATGTTTTTATGTTATTTCTAGGTAGAATGAAAAGTTACTAGGGACGTTCAATTTCCTTTTATCTTATTTATTTGAGTGTTCTTCTTTATGCATGATATACAAGGAGCACAGAGGATCAAATAGTATCACAGTTTATTACCAGGGTTGATCGAATAGCTTTGGATAAGAGCTTATTCGAATAGCTATAGCGCTTACCGAATAGCTGCATCAGGATCCCGGATACCTGGAGCGCTCCTGATATTCAGCTGTTCGGCGCCGCAGCTGCATGTGTCGTGGCTGTGTGACAGTCACAACACACAGGCTCTCCATACATGTGTTGTGACTGTCACACAGCCTCGACACATGCAGCTGCGGCGCCGAACAACAGATTATCGGGAGCGCTCCAGGTATCCAGGATCCCAATACAGCTATTTAGTAAGTTCTATAGCTATTTGGATAAGTGCTTATCCAAAGCTATTCAATCAACCCTATTTATTATACAACTAAATGGTGCAAGAGTATACATAGATACATTCTTTACTGTATTATTCCAAACCCCATAAAATTAAATATTCTCTTATAACAACTTGACACCTGTAACTATCTGTAACTAATGAATACATCAACACCACTAATGCTGTAATTATTAAAAATGTAAGATACTTAGTCAACATTTTTTGATAAAAAAATACAAAAGCCAGCCAGCCACATCAAAGTGTAGCTAAATATGGATGGTCCCTATCACTAATGTCCTACCTCTCCATGTGCCAAGCCAGGCCCTCCTTTCGTATTCAGGTAAGTTATACTATGAGTACACCTTTGATGTGGTGGGACTGTTTTTGCACTTTTTAATCAAAAAAACTTTTTAACATTTACAGCAGTAGTGGAGTTCAAGTAATCATTACTCGTGGTGTGCTAACGTATACGTTTGTATGTGTTTGTATATTGGCAACAGAGTACGGTATTTGTGCTCCTGTATACTAATTCGATACTAAAGATGTGCGGGCCCTATTTTCTTTCTTTTCTTACTTCTTTTTATTTTTTAACCACATGGAACTAGATCATAGTAGGATGATTTGAGCTCAATATATTTAACCAAATTGTGCATGAACTGAGCAGAAGATCAGGAAAGTGACAGTCCTATCTAGCCTGATCAGGCTAGTAATGGGTGGTATATGGCATAGAAATTGGCCAATCCTGAACATAAACTTCTGTGAATGGTCTTGTGTTACTTTTCGACATTTTGCCCATTCCAGTTAAAAGAACATCTACCTAAAATCAATACGGCAACTAGGAAATTAAGATTGTTTGAACTAGAGAAACATTTAAACTTAGTCTATGGCTCATTGCTGTCCTTTTATTGATCATTAATTCTTTACATTCCACATTATTTTGTATAAAAAAAAGCCATAACACAACGATGTGGCCTTCGCATGTCCTACACTAATTAGCCTTGGCTCCAGATAGAAACTCACAATGCAGATCCTGTCTCTGGGGAGGAAGGTGGGTGTGAAAGTCAATCTAGGAGAATGCAATGATGTAGTGCCTCAGACTGCAGTATTTCACATAGGCCTGTACAGAAGTGCGGCTGACACATGACAGATTGACTGCCATGTACAGGACCTTCAGTGTTTCATTCCAAGCAGTCTGAAAACATTGTTGCCTTAACTGGACACCTTTTCTCCTCTCTTAAAAAGCTTGGGAGAAAAGGGTTAAATAAATGTTTGTGATATGATAAGGTAGTTGTTTATGTAGGGAATGACAGATTGTTGGCTCCAGTTGCAGGCACTGGAGAAACACCACAAAGAAGTTGGCTTCACTCTGTATAATGATGTGATTTCCTCCATAGGGTTCACTAATTCTAAGGAACAATTTGCTCTGGGAATTTATTCAAATTATTTTTTTTAATAGTGGGAACTGACAAGTAGAAGATGATTTTTCAAGGGTTGGAGCCATTGAGGTGGGAGTACGGATTCCTTAAATATCAGTGTAATAGGCCTTCACATTAGTTCTCCGTGTATCATTGCGGTTTGCGGCTGCCATAACACTAATGGACAGATTTTTTTTAAAACTCATACCATGCAAATATTCCAGGCCCCGTCCACATTCTTTTATGGCGTGTGGGGTGAGTTAAGCCACCAGGAGAAATGATCCACTAATCATTATTCACTGATCTGTATTTATAAATATGCAACACCAAGAAGGAAAGTAGTGAAATTAAACATCTCAATTTCTTCAGCATCAAGTATGAGCGGCATGTGTAGAAATACGCTAACTTACACACCTTCACGTGCTATCAATGAGGTTTTTTATGTTTGTCGGAGGAGTGTTATTACACGCTCTTGGCATAATGTGCCTCATCCTGGTTTCCTTCCTGGTTAAATGTCCCCTATACTGTTCTCATTCCTGATATAATATGCCCATCCTTGTCACTTTCCGGGGATAATGTCCCCCATTCTGGTATATTGACCCCTTATTGATCTCCTTCCTAGTACAATGAACCCCATACGGTTATAATGTGCCCTGTTCTGGCCCCCTGCCCAGTATGCACCATCCCGGTTCTCCATGCTGGTATAATATTCCCCATCCTAGTCCCCTTCCTATTATGTGCCCCATCCTGGGCCCCTTCCTAGGATAATGTACTCAATCCTTAGATAATGTTCCCCATCCTGTTCCCATTACTGGTATAATGTGCCTCATCCTGGTCCCATTCCTACAAAAATGTACCCAATCCTGTGATAATGTTCCCCATCCTGGGATAATGTGCCCCATCCTGGTCAACTTCCTGGCATAATGTCCCCCATCCTGGTCCCCTTCCTGGCATAAACCCCCATCCTGGTCCCCTTCCTGGCATAATGTCCCCATCCTGGTCAACTTCCTGGCATAATGTCCCCCATCCTGGTCCCCTTCCTGGCATAATGCCCCCCATCCTGGTCACCATCCTGTGATAATGTTCCCTGCTCTGTTCTTCAATACATTAAAAAAACAACACTATTCACCTTCCCCCATGCTCCCACATCTTCTGCTATATCTGGCGCAGGAGTCGGCAGCTGACTTTGATGTCCCTGCCATGGCGCATGACACCACTGCCATGCACCCCAGGTCTTGGGCACGCCAGGTCCCTGCACCAAAATACATTTCAGCTGAATGTGCATCTGAGGACACACATCCAGCTGAAATAGTTGCTGATGTCGGTGAGATCCCTTCCACCTCCAGTGCAGTTGCATCAGCGATATGGCCGATATGTCTTCTGCTGCAGCTTCCCACTCTAAGCTGTGTCTCCAGGACATTGCAGACACTTACATATCATTCCCTGTCAGCCAATCATGAAGCAAAGCAAAGTCTGTGATTGTCTTACAGGCAATGGTGCATAAATATCACTATGTACAGTTCTTATAACTTCACTGGGGGCACTCTACAGATCTACTTTCCCCTATACAGTGCTAATTATGGGTAGTTAAACAATTTCCCTCTTCCTCCCATCGCCCTCAAGACTAACATGTGAGGAAAGGGTCCCATTTGAGCATAATCATATGTATGAAGCAGAGCGGTCCCCCTGCTTTTTCTGTTAGTACTGGTTTCCGTCGGCTCTGTGGTAGACAATGCTGTATGATTAGTTTTCTCAGGGGTCCCCCTCAAGCTTGGTGACCCGTTGCAGCTTTAACTGGCGGTTTCTCCGCCCGTGTTCTTTCTGCAAGTAAAACTGCATAATTGTAAACGAGCGTTCATAAGACATAATATTTCAGTGTAGGCAGGTTGCTGATCACCTAATGAATGAGCAAAACACTTGTTCATCAAGTGGAATGATATTTTCTGCAGCACAGAAGATCATCATTCTCAGCAGTGTATCGTACTGTGCAAGCAGGATTCATGCTGGCGACAACCATGGCAGCCTATGTGTACTGAACGATCTAACATAAATGGCTCAGTGTGCATTATTTACTGTGTTCTGTCGGTATTAACAGGCTATTAAATGACCACCAACTGGTAATGGTTAACTGATCAGGAATCGGTTAGTGATGGCGGCTGACAATGTAAATTAATCCTTGTAAGGTGTAGATACAAAATAAATATTTGCATACAGTAACTTATGACAGACGTATCATCTCATTATCATCTCATTATAGACATTTACTTATTTTCTACTTCATCTTATCAAACCTTCATATATATATCTTCCAGAAAATTATTGCAATTGTACATTTTATATGCACGTTTATTTACTTTGTGTATATTTTGAACAACACAAAAAAAAACAGAAAAAAGCGCAAATTGGACATAATTTCACACAAAAACCCAAAAATGGGTGAAACAAAATTGTTGGCAACTTTCCAAAAATGTGGGTAAACAACTTTGCTAGAAGCATGTGATGCTCGTTCACACTCACCAGGTGTGGGCAATATGAAAATCACACGTGAAACCAGATGAAAAGGGGAAAAGTTGACTTAATCTTTGCAATGTATGTCTGTGTGTGCCACACTAAGCATGGAGAACAGAAAGAGGAGACGAGAACTGTTTGAAGTCCATCTCCAGAGATCCTGATATTCCTTTGTCCATGAAGTTTACAACCCATGCACTATAGCTAATCTCCCTGTACGTGAACGGCAGAGAAAAATTGATGAATGTTTGCAACGCAGGGTAGTCCAAATGGTGGATAAGCAGCACCAATCAAATTCAAGCTGTCCTTCAGGTTCAGGGTGCATCAGTGTCAGCGCAAACTATCTGTCGACATTTGAATGAAATGAAACGCTATGGCAGGAGACCCAGGAGGACCCCACTGCTGACACGGAGACATTAAAAAGCTAGACTGAAGTTTTCAAAAATGTATGAAAATAAGCCAAAATCCTTATATGATGAGGACAATTTGCCCCAGATTGCCCTTTTTCTAATCCACCCCTGGCTCCATGGAACATAAACCTGTAGACGCTGCAGGGCATGGTAGCATGTTTAGGTCACGCAGGCCTGAGAAAAGTAGCACGAGCAACATGTGGCCTGGTGTTGTCATGTTGAAAAATGGCTCTAAGGACATTTTGGAGAAATGGCTGTACAACTGGTTCCATGACCAAATCAATGTAACAACGAGCTATTATTGTACCTGAAATGAAGACTGGGGGTCCAGCTTCTGAACATTATGCCACCTCACACCCTAATCCCAGGATTGGTGTGACTTTCCCTCTCAAAGGCTTTTTCATGAAGTTGCCCACGCCAGACTGCATGTTGCTTCAGCTACTGTGAGTAGCTTGCATGGCCTAAACGTACTAACATGGCCTTCAGCTTCTCCGTACTCGTCACCCATAGAGCACATCTGGAACGTCATTGGTCAACCATTGCAATTGTAGAAATTCATAGACTATTCGCTCATTAGTTTTTAGAATCATACACACTATCTCACATTCAGTGAATAAATGAGTGAGTGAAATTCTTGACATATCTTTCATTGTGATTAATCTTAGTGTTGAAAAATGTGAGAATATTTTCTGTAGGAAAGTATTGACGCCAGCCAGATCCCAATACTGAACAAGTACCACGAGTAACTGATGGAAGTGACAAGGTGGTCTGATAATAAGCACACATTATTTCACAATAAAAGGGCAGGCAGACTCAGGTTTTAGAGGAATTTATTTTAACTAGAAGAGTTCTGGCTTTGTCTCGAATGCTTGGTGCTTTTTATTTTTATAATATGTGTTCATATTAAACGGCGAATATAAGTTTATTAGTAATTCGTATATATCTTGAATCCTTGATATTAGTTGGACCACGTACAGTATATTAATGATCATGTTTTATGTAGCGCTCAATACAGATTTTAAAAGAGCTCCTGGTTTGAAAAATTAATCTTCAAATATCTTTTTTGGGAAATTCTCTATTAGTATTTGGGCATCTCTCGTTTAGAATCCTCATCAATTGGCTGTAGTAAAGACCTGCAACAGAGAGCAAGTCTCCCAGAATGGTCACGCAGTGTAAGGAATTTTGATTACATTGATTTTAAAGGGACTGAGTAGTTCTTCATTTCCACAGTGATGGTGCTATCTGTTGTATGTATGTTGGGATCTGAGCAGTGGGAAATCGTCCTGAAAAAGCTGGAGAAAATGGTTTGCACCATAGTAAATAAAAGTGCAACAGATATATCAAAAGATCAATTTTTTAATGATGGGAAGACACCTCTCCCTAAAAATGGGAACGCTTTAGGAGACATCTGATGATCTGCTGGGTTCTGTGTATTCAGATATTTAGTCTCCATCCGGTTCTGTCCCCATTGGATTGGCAAAGTAAGATCATTTCATGCTCCACTCTTTACCCTGTACTTCCAAGCTTTCTATGATATCTCTCCTGTTGTAAACAGACGATTATAGTAATAAGTTTTAATTAGATAATTCATTAGCTTATTAAAAATTAAAAAAAAACTACAGCTAATTTTAACTTGCTTTTCTTTTATATGATGACTTCTCTCATCCCAACTAACCATAGCTCTGTAGACCAGTCACATTATTGGAATTTCTATTACTAAACACTGATTAAAAATAAATAATCTTTTTATTATTGGCAAAAATGTGGGTCTAGTGAACTCTAGATGCATACTGTACTTGGCTTTTGGGCTAATTAGTGTCTCTTGCCTAAGATCACAAATATACGCCAACAGGTCTATAATTCCAATGTTATATTTCATAATGGAACACAATGTCCTGTCCATAACTCAATGTTGTCATACAACCAGACCAGACACATGTTGGCTAGAATAGCTGGCAGAACACTGTTTGTTTTTTGTGTTAAAATTATAAGGAAACAATGTCTAAAATTACGATGAAATAGACATGTGTTAGTTTATTTATACAGAAACAGAAATATGCAATTGCCACTTTAATTAAGTCATCAATTATAAAGAATTTACCCACACTCAGATACAAAAGTAGATAGAACTTAAATAGATATGTAGGTAGATAGGTAGATAGATAGATAGATAGATAGATAGATAGATAGATAAATAGAAATAAAAAAATGTGAAGCAGCACTCCAAAAATATAAAAGATAAAGGGGGACTTTTGTAAGGCCCACTAAGGAGGTGCTTGTCAGGTTTTTTTTTTTTCATGTAATAGTCTAATATTGAAGGTTATAACTGCCTCCTAGTTGGACACTGCACTCCTCCCATTAACCTACAGGGGATTTTAACCAATTCTACTTGCCCATTCAAATTGCAGGCTTATAGACAGAGAGAGACAGGTTTGTCCATTATTGTAGGCGTTTTAGCCCAAGAGTGGCATGTTAGTGGTATGATAGAGAAGTGTCACCTTGTTGTGGTTGATGGACACACATGAATTGGCCAATTTGTGCGCTAAGAACGTTTGTTTTTTTATAAGTACATCTTGCTGAGTAACAATACAGCTTGGAGTGAATGTCTCCAGTGTTTCTGTATGTTTTCTGTGTTTTCGCCCTCACAGAATGCTGCTGTGTTTTCTTTTTACATATTGTGCAGTTATTGCAGCTTGCAACTGTTCACACTAAGTTGCTTGTCAGTTTTTTTCAGAATAGATAGATCGATAGGAAGGTAGATGTAAAACTCCAAAAAATATAACGCAGCACCAGTCAAACAGAGTGCGGTTTCAAGTCACAAGGTCCGAACCATTGGACTACTGTACACTGTTTACATAAAATAAATAACGGCAGCACTCCCATTCAAAAAGGTGACAAGTAGAATATTTATTGCAGCTCCATGTATACAAAGTCTCAGCTTTGGCAAGAGCCTTTTTTAACTAACAGGCTCATTGTCAGAGTCGAAACATTGTGTACATTGACTTGGAATAGATACTATTTTTGCAGCCTTCTGATACTAAGTGCTGCTGTTTTTCATTTTTTTTAGATAGTTAATCTTATAGTTAAGAAGTCAGTACTCCTACACTATTCAAGTGAAGAAACAGAGAAAACTTTTTTTAGTCACACGTAGGGTAAACGTGATGTTTCAGCTAAAAACACAATATGGAGCCTTCTTCAAGATGTGGAGGGCTTGTGTTTGGAATTGAATTCTCGCATGAATGAATAAATGTCTGTTTCTTCATTTGAATGGCACTGGAGTACTGTATTCTTTTCAGTGGATAATAACTTTTTGGACATTTAGGTAATAGTCCTGTGCCCTGCACCAACATTTCTAATATTCCAATGCTTCTTTAAGGCTACTTTCACACATCCGTTTTTCGCCGTCCGGCGAGGTCCGGCATTTTTTTGTAAAACCGGATCCGGCAAAATCTAATGCCAGATCAGTTTTTTTCCAATTGACTTATATTAGCGCCGGACCCCGCCGCATGGCCTTGCGGTTCGTCCGGTTTTTACTGGATCTGGCTAATTATCTCATTCCGACGTCTGGAAAAAACGGCAACTGTAACATTTTTGTCTCCGGCGAAAAAGCTTCCGGCTTTTTGTGACAATGAAAGTCTATGAGCGCCCCAATGCGCCGGATCCGGCAAAAGCGGATCGGTGGCCGGATCCAATTTTTTGCCTGAGCATGCTCAGAAGTAGACCAGCCCACAGTAAACATATATAAACCATGCCAGTGGGACCCTCAACCATAACCATGCAGCCAGCCAAGAAGTTGGGAGCAAGCCGAAGGAGAAGGCAGCAGCAGGAGAATACAGCAGCAGCAGCAGCAGCAGCAGAACAAGAAATGGAGTACAGGGACCAGCAGGAGAGTACGGGAGCAGACGCCAGACGGTAAATATCACACACCCCGTTCCACCAATTTTTGTGTTTCAGCCACGGTGTCACGGGTGTGTCGCTGCGAAGATCGTCGCGATTGCACACCCTGACTTCTCACAGCTGAGTTTCTGCTGCTGGGTGTTTTTCGGCAGTGAGAGAGTTAATTCTCCCTCTCTCTGTGCTGGACAAGACCAGCCTCGCTCAGCTGCAATTAATGTTGCGATAATTGGATTTCTTCATATACCTGCCTGTCTGCTAGGGAAGTGTCGGTGAAAGCATTCATGCAGACCAGCAGAGCGGATCATATTGAGAAGTCTAAAGCTAAGAGTACCTGTTGTGGTTTTCTCCTCTCCTCGCTTTATTATTTATCTCCTTACCATTTGGTGTTCCCTCTGTAGTTGTTGTTTTGTATGCAAGGTGTCTTTTATTTTACCCCTTGTACTGTCTCGTTCGTCTTATACTGTGTGTAGGCAGTTACCTTCCCGTTCCCTGTGGTGGTAATCAGGGTCCTTCTCAGGACTAGATTACAGTTTTCAGGGATTCACAGGAGATAGGGTTACGCTGGCGGCCTGGACCTCTGTACCATCAACAGTACCTCCAGGTAGAGGGATTAG
Organism: Oophaga sylvatica; assembly: GCA_033576555.1. NCBI lineage: Eukaryota > Metazoa > Chordata > Amphibia > Anura > Dendrobatidae > Oophaga > Oophaga sylvatica. Next base: position 326,765,843 of record JARQOD010000006.1, read on the forward strand.
TCAGGACCCCAGCTTAGGGTCAGCATAGACCCCGGTCCTCTTTATGCAGAGACAGCGTGACATTTTCACCGACCACTAAAGATTTTCTCCAGTCACCATGGATCCAGTAGTCAGTCTTGCTCGGCAGTTGCAGAGTTTGTCCATGGAGCTGGCGGACGTTAAGTCCAAGGTTTTGTACCCCCCGGAACAGGCCGGACCTGAACCTAAAGTAGCTCTCCCTGACAGATTCACTGGGGGGCGGGACAAGTTTTTTGCTTTCCGGGAGGCATGTAAATTGTACTTTCGGCTGCGACCTCGGTCATCTGGGAGTGAAGAACAAAGGGTGGGGATTGTCATCTCGCTCCTACAAGAGACCCCCAATCCTGGGCGTTCGCTCTCCCCCCGGGCTCCCCATCTCTCCAGTCAGTGGATGGGTTTTTTGCAGCTCTGGGTCTTGTATATGATGACCCGGATCGGGTCTCCCTTGCTGAATCTAAGTTACGTAGGATACAGCAGGGAGATCGTCCGGCGGAGGAATTCTGTTCCGAGTTCCGTAGGTGGGCCACAGACACCCAGTGGAATGACCCAGCTCTTAGGAGCCAGTTTTGTCAAGGTTTATCTGACAAATTAAAGGATGTGCTGGCACAGTATGACCCCCCCACGTCACTGGAGGCCGCTATGGCCCTTGCTATTCGTATTGACAGACGTCTTCGGGAGAGGTGCGGGGTAACTTCGCCCCCTGTTATGACTCCACCTTCCTCAAGGGTCCCTTATACGGAGGTTCCCCTAGTCAGTCCAGAGGAGCCTATGCAATTAGGAGGGACATCATTCCGGGGGAGGGGATCGGTGGGGCGCACAAAACAAGAAGTTGTTTCTTCTGTGGGAAAAAGGGACATTTTATTGGGGGGTGTCCATCCCGTTCTATGCAGAGTGAGAAGTCGCTGGAAAACTATTGATCCCAGATTGTGTGGTGGACGGCAATCTGGGAGTAAGTATTTCGTCCCTAAATTCGTCTCAGTTTCTCGTACCGGCGGAGGTGGTGGTGGGTGCGAGAACTGAAAAAAAACATTTTTAGCAAAAGCAAATCATGAAAAACAATCATACCCAGTCTGATCAAATGACCAAATGCACTAGCAGGATGCAGCAGGCTCCCATGGATAAAGGCTGGAGAAGCAACAGGTGCTTACCACTGATAAAGGCAGCCACCCTATCACAAAAACAGTGATGATGAAGGTGTTAATGCTAGTGGGAAAAACACACAGATACAAGTTGCTTAAAACAGAATGTCATGCACAGTGTCGGTAACAGCCTATTTTAACGCCTATGATGGAGGCGGGCGGTCAGCATGAAGTGCACAACACAAAAACCAAGCCATCAAAAAGAGCCGGTGCCCTGCAAAATAATTAAAAGTGCAAAAAATGATGATATGATAAATGCATCAGATGAGGTATTAGTTACTATTTTGGCCAAAGCAGATAAGCTCGCACCCAACGTCAGGTCCTCATTTTATGCGAGTTACTGACATAATCAAAAAAAAAAACATTTTTAGCAAAAGCAAATCATGAAAAACAATCATACCCAGTCTGATCAATGACCAAATGCACTAGCAGGATGCAGCAGGCTCCCATGGATAAAGGCTGGAGAAGCAACGGTGCTTACCACTGATAAGGCAGCCACCCTATCACAAAACAGTGATGATGAAGGTGTTAATGCTTAGTGGGAGAAAAAACACACAGATACAAGTTGCTTAAACATGAATGTCATGCACAGTGTCTGGATAACAGCCTATTTTAAACGCCTATGATGGAAGGCGGGTGGTCAGCATGAATGTGCACAACACAAAAACCAAGCCATCAAAAAGAGCCAGGGTGCACCCTGCTATGATAAAAGTGCAAAAAATATGCATTGATAATGCATCGTGAGTATTAGTTACTTTGGCCAAAGCGATAAGTCGCCCAACGTCAGGTCTCATTTTATTGCGAGTAACTAACTAGACTAAATCCAAAAAAAAAACATTTTTAGCAAAAGCAAATCATGAAAAACAATCATACCCAGTCTGATCAAATGACCAAATGCACTAGCAGGATGCAGCAGGCTCCCATGGATAAAGGCTGGAGAAGCAACAGGTGCTTACCACTGATAAAGGCAGCCACCCTATCACAAAACAGTGATGATGAAGGTGTTAACTGCTTAGTGGGAGAAAAAACACACAGATACAAGTTGCTTAAAACATGAATGTCATGCACAGTGTCTGGATAACAGCCTATTTTAAACGCCTATGATGGAAGGCGGGCTGGTCAGCACTGAATGTGCACAACACAAAAAACCAAGCCATCAAAAAGAGCCCGGGTGCACCCTGCAAAATATGATAAAAAATGATGCATATGATAAATGCATCAGATGAGGTATTAGTTACTATTTTGGCCAAAGCAGATAAGCTCGCAACCCAACGTCAATGGTCCTCATTTTATTGCGAGTAACTAACTAGACATAAATCCAAAAAAAAAACATTTTTAGCAAAAGCAAATCATGAAAAACAATCATACCCAGTCTGATCAAATGACCAAATGCACTAGCAGGATGCAGCAGGCTCCATGGATAAAGGCTGAGAAGCAACAGGTGCTTACCACTGATAAAGGCAGCCACCCTATCACAAAAACAGTGATGATGAAGGTGTTAACTGCTTAGTGGGAGAAAAAACACACAGATACAAGTTGCTTAAAACATGAATGTCATGCACAGTGTCTGGATAACAGCCTATTTTAAACGCCTATGATGGAAGGCGGGCTGGTCAGCACTGAATGTGCACAACACAAAAAACCAAGCCATCAAAAAGAGCCCGGTGCACCCTGCAAAATATGATAAAAAGTGCAAAAAATGATGCATATGATAAATGCATCAGATGAGGTATTAGTTACTATTTTGGCCAAAGCAGATAAGCTCGCAACCCAACGTCAAGGGTCCTCATTTTATTGCGAGTAACTAACTAGACATAAATCCAAAAAAAAAAACATTTTTAGCAAAAGCAAATCATGAAAAACAATCATACCCAGTCTGATCAAATGACCAAATGCACTAGCAGGATGCAGCAGGCTCCCATGGATAAAGGCTGGAGAAGCAACAGGTGCTTACCACTGATAAAGGCAGCCACCCTATCACAAAAACAGTGATGATGAAGGTGTTAACTGCTTAGTGGGAGAAAAAACACACAGATACAAGTTGCTTAAAACATGAATGTCATGCACAGTGTCTGGATAACAGCCTATTTTAAACGCCTATGATGGAAGGCGGGCTGGTCAGCACTGAATGTGCACAACACAAAAAACCAAGCCATCAAAAAGAGCCCGGGTGCACCCTGCAAAATATGATAAAAAGTGCAAAAAATGATGCATGTGATAAATGCATCAGATGAGGTATTAGTTACTATTTTGGCCAAAGCAGATAAGCTCGCAACCCAACGTCAAGGGTCCTCATTTTATTGCGAGTAACTAACTAGACATAAATAAAAAAAAAAACATTTTTAGCAAAAGCAAATCATGAAAAACAATCATACCCAGTCTGATCAAATGACCAAATGCACTAGCAGGATGCAGCAGGCTCCCATGGATAAAGGCTGGAGAAGCAACAGGTGCTTACCACTGATAAAGGCAGCCACCCTATCACAAAAACAGTGATGATGAAGGTGTTAACTGCTTAGTGGGAGAAAAAACACACAGATACAAGTTGCTTAAAACATGAATGTCATGCACAGTGTCTGGATAACAGCCTATTTTAAACGCCTATGATGGAAGGCGGGCTGGTCAGCACTGAATGTGCACAACACAAAAAACCAAGCCATCAAAAAGAGCCCGGGTGCACCCTGCAAAATATGATAAAAAGTGCAAAAAATGATGCATATGATAAATGCATCAGATGAGGTATTAGTTACTATTTTGGCCAAAGCAGATAAGCTCGCAACCCAACGTCAAGGGTCCTCATTTTATTGCGAGTAACTAACTAGACATAAATCCAAAAAAAAAAACATTTTTAGCAAAAGCAAATCATGAAAAACAATCATACCCAGTCTGATCAAATGACCAAATGCACTAGCAGGATGCAGCAGGCTCCCATGGATAAAGGCTGGAGAAGCAACAGGTGCTTACCACTGATAAAGGCAGCCACCCTATCACAAAAACAGTGATGATGAAGGTGTTAACTGCTTAGTGGGAGAAAAAACACACAGATACAAGTTGCTTAAAACATGAATGTCATGCACAGTGTCTGGATAACAGCCTATTTTAAACGCCTATGATGGAAGGCGGGCTGGTCAGCACTGAATGTGCACAACACAAAAAACCAAGCCATCAAAAAGAGCCCGGGTGCACCCTGCAAAATATGATAAAAAGTGCAAAAAATGATGCATATGATAAATGCATCAGATGAGGTATTAGTTACTATTTTGGCCAAAGCAGATAAGCTCGCAACCCAACGTCAAGGGTCCTCATTTTATTGCGAGTAACTAACTAGACATAAATCCAAAAAAAAACATTTTTAGCAAAAGCAAATCATGAAAAACAATCATACCCAGTCTGATCAAATGTGTGTTTTTTCTCCCACTAAGCAGTTAACACCTTCATCATCACTGTTTTTGTGATAGGGTGGCTGCCTTTATCAGTGGTAAGCACCTGTTGCTTCTCCAGCCTTTATCCATGGGAGCCTGCTGCATCCTGCTAGTGCATTTGGTCATTTGATCAGACTGGGGGTGCGAGAACTGAGAGGATATCTGTTCTTCTGGATAGTGGGGCCGGGGCTAATCTGGTGGATGCTCGCTTTGCCCGGGTTCAAGGTATGCGATTGAGTGTGTTGGCTAAACCCGTCCCCATATTCTCGAACGACGCCAGACCTCTCGGTCAGGGAAGTTTTTTGCAAGCAGTGCATAACATAGATCTTCAAGTGGGGGCATTACATAAAGAACTGTTGTCTTGTTATGTGTTGGAGGGTCTTCCTACTCCTATTGTGCTGGGCCTTCCTTGGTTAACTAAGCATAACCCGGTTATTAATTGGCAATCCAGAGAGATAAGTCAATGGAGTGAATTCTGTAATAAAAACTGCATGAATACGGTCATTGGTACGGTCGCTCCTAGGGCCTTATCTCCATTTCTGGTAGACTTTGAGGATGTATTCTCGGAGAAAGGGTGTCACATTCTCCTCATCGCGAATATGACTGTTCTGTTAACTTGATCCCTGGGGCCAAATTACCGAAATCTAGGTTGTATAACCTTTCTGGTCCTGAGAGGACAGGCCATGAAGGATTATATTTCAGAGAGTCTGGCTAAGGGGCATATTAGACCTTCATCTTCCCCGGTGGCCGCGGGGTTCTTCTTTGTGAAGAAAAAAGATGGAGGCCTACGCCCTTGCCTGGATTTCCGTGAGCTTAATCAGATTACGTTTCGAGATCCGTATCCGCTCCCACTTATTCCCGATCTCTTCAATCAGATCGTGGGTGCCAAATGGTTCTCTAAGTTGGATCTCAGAGGGGCGTACAATCTGATTAGGATGAAGGAGGGGGATGAGTGGAAGACGGCGTTTAACACTCCGGAGGGGCATTATGAGAACCTTGTCATGCCATTTGGTCTGAGTATTGCCCCGGCGGTGTTTCAACACTTTGTAAATGACATCTTTCGCCACCTAATGGGATAGTTTGTGGTCATATATCTGGATGATATCTTAATTTACTCGCCGGATCTTGTGTCTCATCAGGAGCATGTTAGACAGGTGTTACAGATCTTGCGGGATAATAAACTGTACGCCAAATGGGAGAAGTGTGTGTTCGCCGTACAGGAACTTCAGTTTTTAGGATTCCTGGTGTCAGCATCCGGTTTTCGTATGGACCCTGGGAAAGTGCGGGCAGTTCTTGAGTGGGATCTGCCAGAGGATCTTAAGGCATTACAACGTTTCTTGGGTTTGCTAACTACTACCGGAAATTCATTCGTAATTTTTCGTCCATAGTTAAACCTCTCACAGACATGACTAAAAAAGGGACGGATTTTTCAAAATGGTCTGACAAGGCTTGTCAAGCGTTTTCTTCCTTGAAAAAATGTTTTGCTTCAGCACCCATACTTATTCAGCCTGATGCGTCACAGCCGTTCATTGTTGAGGTGGACGCTTCCGAGGTAGGGGTGGGAGCAGTATTGTCACAAGGTTCGTCCCCTGGTAAATGGCATCCGTGCGCCTTCTTCTCTAAAAAATTGTCGTCCGCGGAGAGGAATTATGATGTCGGCAATAGGGAACTCTTGGCCATTAAGTTAGCTTTTGAGGAGTGGCGTCATTTTTTGGAGGGGGCAGTCCACCCAGTCACCGTCATTACTGATCACAAAAACCTGCTATATTTAGAGTCCGCTAAACGTCTGAATCCCAGACAAGCTAGGTGGTCATTGTTTTTTACCAGGTTTAATTTTGTCGTCACATATCGTCTGGGTCAAAAAATGTTAAGGCGGATGCCTTATCTCGCTGTTTCCCAGGGGCTGGGAATACGGAGGACCCGGTTCCGGTCCTTCAGGAGGGGGTGGTGGTGTCGGCAGTATGCTCTGAGCTTGAGGAGGAGGTATTGGAGGCTCAGGGGGACGCCCCTGTAGGACCTCCACGGAGACTGTTTGTTCCAAATCAGTTGCGACAAAAGGTGATCGAGGCACACCATAATTCAGCTTTGGCAGGACACCCAGGGAGTAAAGCAACTGAGGATCTCCTCTCGCGCCGGTTTTGGTGGCCTAACTTACATAGGGAGGTGGTAACTTTTGTCGCGTCCTGCGAGGTTTGTGCGCGCTCTAAGACCCCACATACCCGTCCGTCTGGGGCCCTCTTACCTTTGAAGATCCCGGAGCGTCCGTGGACTCATCTGTCTATGGACTTCATTACGAACCTCCCGCCATCTTCGGGTAAAACAGTCATACTCGTTGTAGTGGACAGGTTCAGCAAGATGGCACATTTTATCGCTCTTCCTGCTCTTCCTAATGCTAAAACTCTTGCGCAGGTGTTTATTGGGGAGATTGTAAGACTTCACGGGTACCCTCCGATGTGGTGTCGGATCGGGGGTCTCAGTTTGTGTCCAAATTCTGGAAAGCATTTTGTACACGGCGGGGGATGCAGTTGTCATTTTCATCGGCTTTTCACCCGCAGTCCAATGGTCAGACAGAGTGTCTGAACCAGAGCTTGGAGACATATCTCCGGTGTTTTGTGTCAGAGAACCAGGAGGACTGGGCTTCTTTCTTGCCTCTGGCGGAGTTTGCTCTAAATAATAGGCGGAGCGAGTCCACTGGTAAGTCCCCGTTTTTTGGGGCATATGGTTTTCACCCCCAGTTTTGTACTTTCAATAGGGGGGGCTCTTCTGGTGGGTTCCTGAGGAGGAACGATTTTCGTCGTCACTTGCTTCAGTGTGGAGAGGAGTGCTGAATAATCTGAGTACTATGGGGAACCGATACAAACGTATGGCTGATAGGAGGAGAGTGTCTGGTCCGGACCTAAGTGTGAAAGATCTGGTATGGTTGTCTACCAAGAATATAAAACTTAAGGTTCCCTCCTGGAAACTGGGTCCCAGGTTCATCGGGCCATACAAGATCAGTTCTATAATTAATCCGGTTGCATTCCGTCTTGACCTCCCTCCCACTTTTAAAATTCATAATGTGTTCCACAGATCGTTGCTTAAGAGGTATGTGGCGCCGGTGATACCTTCACCTTTACCTCCTCCTCCTGTGGTGGTCAATGGTAACTTGGAGTTCCAGGTGTCGAGAGTCATCGATTCACGTCTGAATCGCTGGTCCCTTCAGTACCTTGTTCATTGGAGGGGTATGGTCCTGAGGAGAGGATGTGGGTTCCTGCGTCGGATATTAACGCAGACCGATTGGTTCGGGCCTTCCACACTACTCACCCAGATAAACCCGGCCCTGAGGGTCCGGAGGCCCCTCGTAGAAGGGGGGTACTGTCACGGGTGTGTCGCTGCGAAGATCGTCGCGATTGCACACCCTGACTTCTCACAGCTGAGTTTCTGCTGCTGGGTGTTTTTTCGGCAGTGAGAGAGTTAATTCTCCCTCTCTCTGTGCTGGACAAGACCAGCCTCGCTCAGCTGCAATTAATGTTGCGATAATTGGATTTCTTCATATACCTGCCTGTCTGCTAGGGAAGTGTCGGTGAAAGCATTCATGCAGACCAGCAGAGCGGATCATATTGAGAAGTCTAAAGCTAAGAGTACCTGTTGTGGTTTTCTCCTCTCCTCGCTTTATTATTTATCTCCTTACCATTTGGTGTTCCCTCTGTAGTTGTTGTTTTGTATGCAAGGTGTCTTTTATTTTACCCCTTGTACTGTCTCGTTCGTCTTATACTGTGTGTAGGCAGTTACCTTCCCGTTCCCTGTGGTGGTAATCAGGGTCCTTCTCAGGACTAGATTACAGTTGTCAGGGATTCACAGGAGATAGGGTTACGCTGGCGGCCTGGACCTCTGTACCATCAACAGTACCTCCAGGTAGAGGGATTAGTCAGGACCCCAGCTTAGGGTCAGCATAGACCCCGGTCCTCTTTATGCAGAGACAGCGTAACACAGGGCCATGCAATATCAATATATTCATGGCATTTTTTTCTCTTTATTCCACAGCAGAGGCCGCCCTACTACAGCAGCAGCAGCACCACCACTACAAGAAATGGAGTCCGGGGACCAGCAGGAGAGTACGGGAGCAGACGCCAGATGGTAAATATCACAAACCCCATTCCCCAAAAAATGTTAACATGTATAACCCATTTTTGTGTTTCAGCCAGGGCCATGCAATATAAATATATTTATGGCAATTTTTTCTCTTTATTCCACAGCAGAGGCCGCCCTACTACAGCAGCAGCACCACCACTACAAGAAATGGAGTCCGGGACCAGCAGGAGAGTACGGGAGCACACCCCAGACGGTAAATATCACACACCCCATTCCTCAAAAAATGTTAACATGCATAACCAATTTTTGTGTTTCAGCCAGGGCCATGCAATATTAATATATTCATGGCATTTTTTTCTCTTTATTCCACAGCAGAGGCTGCCCTACTACAGCAGCAGCAGCACCACCACTACAAGAAATAGAGTCCGGGACCAGCAGGAGAGTACGGGAGCACATGCCAGACGGTAAATATCACACACCCCATTCCCCAAAAAATGTTAACATGCATAACCAATTTTTGTGTTTCAGCCAGCGCCATGCAATATCAATATATTCATGGCATTTTTTTCTCTTTATTCCACAGCAAAGGCCGCCCTACTACAGCAGCAGCAGCACCACCACTATAAGAAATGGAGTCTGGGGACCAGCAGGAGAGTACGGGAGCAGACGCCAGATGGTAAATATCATATTCCCCATTCCCCAAAAAATGTTAACATGTATAACCAATTTTTGTGTTTCAGCCAGGGCCATGCAATATTAATATATTCATGGCATTTTTTTCTCTTTATTCCACAGCAGAGGCCGCCCTACTACAGCAGCAGCAGCACCACCACTACAAGAAATGGAGTCTGGGGACCAGCAGTAGAGTACAGGAGCACACCCCAGACTGTTGTGAATGTGTTAGAAATTAATTCTGAGCAGAAGCTCCCTCTGGTGGTTACAAACAGTACTGAACCATTCAATGAGGATTGGCAATCAGGAGTTACAGACTGGTCTTATATAAGGGAGGTTCCCTCCCATCATGGTTGCCGGTGATCAATTGTTCTTGTCTCAACTGTGGTTCCTGGTTCACTTGGAAGCTTGCTGAGTCTTTCCTCTTCTCCTGCTCTCAGATAAGATATTTTCTGTTTTTTGTTTTTGTGCTTACCATTTGCATATTTCTCTGCATTTCTGTGAGGTTAGCTAGGTTTCCCACCCCCCAGGGGGCTTGGGCTCCTCTCAGTTCTTCTGGAGCCACTGTTATTTGTTCATTTGCCTTTTCCAGTTTTTTCAGTGGCTGCGGCTTAGTTTTGTTACACCAGAGAACTAATTTAGGTGGTAGAGGTCGTGTGATCTCAGGTGTTTTTGCAATTAGTAGCGTTGGTATTTTTTAGGGTTTTTTGGATTGCAGTAAGTGTCCTTCCTATCCTTTTCTATCTAGGCAGATTGGGCCCCAACGTTTGCTCATACTATTTTCTGTCTGTGTCTGTATTTCCTCTTGTCTAACCGCCATTACATGTTTGGGGGCTTCCTTTGTTCTTTGGGGATCTGCTCCGGGGCAGATAGCTTTCCTCTTTCTATCTTTAGGTGTAGTTAACCTCTCAGGCTGTGACGAGGCGTCTAGGACCAACGTAGGAACGCTCCATGGCTGCCTTTAGTTGTGGTGGTTAGTCAGGGTACTGCAATCCAGTAGATTCCAACCTCTCTGGTGTATTGCTGTTTTTGCCTGCTCTCCTCAGCTACCAAATCATAACAGTATCACCGGCCAAACTGAAAATTATATGGTACTCAACAGAAGGGAAAAATAGTAAAAGGAAAAAGAAAAAAGGAAGTTGTAAGAATTTTTTTTTTTCTCTGTTTGTTGCATTTTTCCCTCTTTTTCTCTGGGTGCTGAGGAGGATTTTTTTTTCTCTCAATGGAGTTTGCACAGTTGTCTGGCCGTGTGGATCAGCTTGCCACTGAAGTTTGGAGTATTGCTGCCTATCTTGCAGGGATGCCGGTTGTGGAACCTAGGATCACCATGCCAGATTTATTTTTGGGGGATCGAGCTAAATTTCTGAATTTCAAAAATAACTGTAAGTTGTTTTTTGCCTTAAAACCTAAGTCCTCAGGGAACGCAGCACAGCAGGTTCAAATTGTCATCTCTCTCCTGCGCGGCGATCCTCAGGATTGGGCTTTTTCCCTGACACCTGGGGACCCTGTTTTGAGTAATGTTGATGCATTTTTTCTGGCTCTGGGGTTATTGTACAATGAACCTAATGTCACTGATCAAGCTGAAAAAACCTTGTTGGCATTAAATCAGGGGCTTGAGGACACTGAGTTGTACTGTCAGAAATTCCAAAAGTGGGCAGTCCTGACCAAATGGAATGATGATGCTTTGGCAGCCCTTTTTCGGAAGGGTCTGTCAGAGAATGTAAAAGATGTTATGGTGGGTTTGCCTGCTCCCTCTGGTCTCAATGATTCTATGTCATTAGCGATTCAAATTGACAGACGTTTGCGTGAGCGTAGAGGTATGCGTGGAATAGTGTTGCCTTGTGAACCAGCTTCTGAACCCATGCAGTGTGATAGAGTGGCTTCTGGGGCACAGCGTCATGAGTTTCGAAAACGCAATGGGTTATGTTTCTACTGTGGTGATGCCTCTCATGCTATTTCAGTCTGCCCTAAGCGGGGAAGACGTTTTGCACGCTCAGTTGTCTTGGGCAGTGTTCAGACTAAATTTCTGTTGACTGTTACCCTGATTTGCTCCCTGTCCACATTTTCTGCTCAGGATTTTGTTGATTCGGGAGCAGCTATTAACCTGATGGATTTTAATTTTGCTAAACGTTGTGGGTTTCCCTTGATACCCCTACGGAAGTCTATTCCGCTACTGGGGATTGATTCTACCCCTTTGGCTGAGAATAAACCCCAGTTCTCTACTCAGGTGATAATGAAGGTTGAACCTGATCATCAGGAGAGTTGCAAATTTTTGGTGCTGTATAATCGGCATGACATTATTGTACTAGGTTTCCCTTGGTTACAGTCTCATAATCCTGTTTTGGATTGGAAATCTGTGTCTGTAACCAGTTGGGGCTGCCAATGTGTTAATGCCAACACTCCTGTTTTTTCTGCCTCTCCTCAGGATGTTCCTGACTTTTTGACTGATTTTTCTGATGTGTTTAGCGAAAGTAAATCTGCATCCTTGCCCCCCTTAAGGCCGTGTATTGATTATCGTCTCTTGAACAATATCACTGTGAAATATCAATATCCGTTACCCTTGATTTCTAACCTGTTTTCCAGAGTGAAAAGTGCTACAAGTTTACCAAGCTTGACCTCAGTGGGCGTATAACCTTATTCGCATTAAGCACGGGGATGAATGGAAGACGGCGTTTAATACCCCAGAGGGGCATTTTGAGTACCTAGTGATGCCCTTTGGGCTCACTAATGCTCCTTCTGTCTTCCAGTCCTTCATGAATGACATTTTCAGGATTTTGTGGATAAATTTCTGATTGTTTATTTGGTTGATATCTTGATTTTTTCCAATGACTGGGACTCTCATGTGAAACATGTTCGGACTGTGTTCCAGATTTTGAGAGAGAATGCTCTGTATGTGAAGGGATCAAAGTGTCTTTTTGGTGTACAGAGGATCTCATTTCTGGGATTCATTTTGTCCCCATCTGTTATTGAAATGGACCCGGTCAAGGTTCAGGCCATCTGTGATTGGGTCCAACCTACTTCATTAAAGGCTCTTCAGAGATTTTTGGGTTTTGCCAATTTTTATCGTAAATTTATTGGTAATTTCTCTGTTATTGTTAAACCATTGACTGATTTGACCAAAAAGGGTTCTGATGTGGTGAATTGGCCTCCTGAGGCAGTCTCTGCGTTTCAGGAACTTAAGCAGAGATTCACTTCTGCTCCTGTTCTACGGCAGCCTGATGTTTCTCTGCCATTTCAGGTGGAGGTTGATGCCTCTGAAATTGGGGCAGGTGCCGTTTTGTCCCAAAGAGATCCAGAGACCTCTAAAAGTAACCCTTGTGCCTTTTTCTCTCGAAATTTTTCTCCAACTGAACGTAATTATGACGTGGGTAATCGGGAGTTATTGGCCATGAAGTGGGCTTTTGAAGAGTGGAGACATTGGCTGGAGGGAGCCAAACATCAGGTGGTGGTCCTCACGGACCATAAGAATCTGGTTTATCTGGAATCAGCCAAGCGACTTAATCTTAGACAGGCCAGGTGGGCCTTGTTTTTCACACGTTTTAATTTTGTGGTTTCCTTTCTTCCTGGCACTAAGAATGTTAAGGCGGATGCCCTCTCGAGGAGTTTCCTTGCGGACTCTCCTGAGTTATCTGATCCTGCTGTTATTTTGAAAGAGGGTGTAGCTCTTTCCGCCATCTCGCCCAATTTGAGACTGGCTCTGGAAGGGTGTCAGGAGGATAAACCCGAGCGCTGCCCTATTGGGAAATTGTTTGTCCCAGACCGATGGAAAAAGAGTGTGATGTCTGAGATTCATTGTTCCGCGTTGGCCGGTCATCCCAGAATTTTTGGTACCAGAGACTTGGTTAGTCGGTCCTTTTGGTGGCCTACTTTGTCTCGTGACTAGAGTTGAGCGATACTTTCCGATATCCTAAAGTATCGGAATCGGAATGGTATCGCCGATATCACTAAAATATCGGCGATACCCGATACCGATACCGGAAGTCCCATGTAAGTCTATGGGAACAAAATATCGCAACTAAAAAAAACTCATTCTTTCCTTGTAAACACTAAATATACACACATAGAATACATATATATATATATACATGTCATTGTGACATATATATATACATATATGTATAGTTTATACACTTCTACATAGTAAAATATCCTCTCATTCAATTGCCGGGTAAAGCCGGCTTCAGTGAAAAGACAGAAGCACCCGACATGAAATGACACTTGGTGTACATAGGGTTAACCATGTCTTTTCATGTCGTTTGCTATCTGATTTGCACAAACAATTAAATCAGACTATGTGTGCAAAATTTCACACCTGTAGGGGTTAATTAAAGGTGTAAATTCGTTGTAAAAAAAACGGACTTTTTTTGCTACGAATTTACACCTTTAATTAACCCCTACAGGTGTGAAATTTTGCACACATAGTCTGATTTAATTGTTTGTGCAAATTAGGCTGGAGTCACACACAACCACAAAAAATCGGTCCGTTTTAGACGGTCAACAATCGGATCAAAATAAAAACATCACACATCCTTCTGGCATCCGATTTTCCTTCAAAGATGCGATTTAATCGCATGTGTGTGTACCTTGTAACATCCGATTTTCATCCGACTTGCGAGATTTTCTCGCAGGCTTGCAAAACTGACATATAATGGATCCAAAAGAATAGTATTTAAATGCCAAAAGAAAGAATAGATATATACACATATATATATATATATATATATATATATGTCATTGTGACATATATATATATACATATATTTATAGTTCTTACACTTCTACATACTGTTATAGCCGCTAATTCAATTGCCGGCTTCAGTGAAATCACAGAAGCCGACATGAAATGATACATTGTTTCCACACATTTAACCATGTAATTTCATGTATTTTTATATATGTTTGAAACATACAATTACATGAGTATATGTGTGCTAAATTTCAGACATGTAGGGGTTAATTAAAGGTGTAAATTCGTTAAAAAAAAATGCGTGGGCTCCCGCTGTATTTTCTCCACCAGACAGACAAAGCAAGCGAGTGGGGGCAGATAATAATAGCCTAGGGAGGGTACATTTTTTTTGTGCCCCCCCTGGCTACTAACATCTGCCCCCAGACACCCCAGAAAGGGCAAATCTATAATTAGATTCGCCCTTTCTGGCACTTTGCCCGTCTATTCCCATTGCCCTGTAGCGGTGGCGAATGGGTTAATAAGGGTTAAAATGACCTTGCAATTGAAAGGTCACTTTAAGCCAGGTTAATAATTGATAGCTGTCAATTAGGCAACTATCAATTATTAATCCTATTGTATGAAAGAAAAATCAAACACACACACTTTAATAAAAAATAAGTTTAATTAAATAATCACACAGTTTTTGACCATATTTTATTTTCCTGCTAAAACCATTTCCTGTAATAAAAATAAAATAAAAAAGCAAAATTATACTTACCAATCCGATGTACAGTCAGGTCCCACGGTGTAATCCATCAGAAAGGGTTAACAGGTTACAGGTCGCAGAGAGCTAATAATGCTGTCTCAGACCTGTATTCCCCTGAATGAATAACTTCCTCTCCCAGCGAAAGTAGAGGAATAGATTCATGAATGGAGCTTAATTGATTTCTTGCCAATTTAACTGTAGTGACCTGACCTAAAGGGAAAGTGGACACAATCAATTAAGCTTCATTCATGAAACACATCCTCTCCTGTCGCCAGGAGAGGAACTTATTCATTCATGAGCTTTGAGCTGAGCATGCAGGATTACTTGCACTGCTTGGCTCAAAGCTAGTTAACCCTTTGTGAAGGATTACAGCGTGGGACGTGACAGATCGGCGGAATAGGTAAGAATAATGTTGTTTTATTTCTTTTTCTTTATTTTAGGAGATCAATGGCTTCGCACGGATTTAGTGTAAAATAAAATATGGTCAAAAAAATGTGTTTTTATTTCATTAAAATTATTTATTCTTAAAGTGTGTGTGTTTTTTTATTTACTTCAATAGGATTAATAATTGATAGTTGTCTAATTGACAGCTATCAATCATTAACCTGCCTTAAGGTCACCTTTCAATTGCAAGGTGACAGTAAGGTGAGATTAACCCATTCGCCACCGCTACAGGGCAATGGGAATAGACGGGCAAAGTGCCAGAAAGGGCGAATCTAATTATAGATTTGCCCTTTCTAGGGTGTCTGGGGGCAGATGTTAGTAGCCAGGGGGGGCACAAAAAAATGCACCCTCCCTGGGCTATTATTATCTGCCCCCACTCGCTTTGCTTTGTCTGTCTGGTGGAGAAAATACAGCGGGAGCCCACGCATTTTTTTTCAACGAAATTACACCTTTAATTAACCCCTACATGTCTGAAATTTTGCACAAATACACTCATGTAATTGTATGTTTCAAACATATATAAAAATACATGAAATTACATGGTTAAATGTGTGGAAACAATGTATCATTTCATGTCGGCTTCTGTGATTTCACAAAACCCGGCAATTGAATTAGCGGCTATTACAGTATGTAGAAGTCTAGGAACTATAAATATATGTATATATACATGTCACAATGACATGTATATATATGTATGTGTTCTATGTGTATATATCTATTCTTTCTAGTCTTTATTAAAGCTGTCAGTGTGATTTTACAGTATAGGCGGGGATGAATTGCCGGCTTTTCTAAAGGACACCGATGCGATTTCATCGCAAGTCACACAGTGTGGTCCGTTTGTAATCAGATTTTTCATCGCTCCCATAGACTTGCATTGGCGATTGTCGACCGACAATCGGTGACAATCGCAGCATGCTGCGATTGTACACGGACGTTTAAAACGGACCACAAAAAATCTGATACTGGGAGCTGCTCCATAGATTAACATAGGTCCGACTGCAATGCGATATTTCATCGCATTGCAGTCGTCCGATTTTGTCGCCAGTGTGACTCCGGCCTTAGATAGCAAAGGACATGAAAAGACATGGTTAACCCTATGTACACCAAGTGTCATTTCATGTCACCCGACATGAAATGACACTTGGTGTACATAGGGTTAACCATGTCTTTTCATGTCCTTTGCTATCTAATTTGCACAAACAATTAAATCAGACTATGTGTGCAAAATTTCACACCTGTAGGGGTTAATTAAAGGTGTAAATTCGTTGTAAAAAAAACGGACTTTTTTGCTACGAATTTATACCTTTAATTAACCCCTACATGTGTGAAATTTTGCACACATAGACTGATTTAATTGTTTGTGCAAATTAGATAGCAAAGGACATGAAAAGACATGGTTAACCCTATGTACACCAAGTGTCATTTCATGTCGGGTTCTGCATTTTCACAAAAGCCGGCAATTGAATTAGCGGCTATTATACTATGTAGAAGTGTATGAACTATAAATATAATATATATATATATATATATATGTGTCACAAATTTAATGACATGTATATATATATATATGAGGTGTAAAATTGCTGAAAAAAAATGTGTGGGCTCCCGCCCTATTTTCGCAACCAGACAGACAAAGCCAGTGAGTGGGGGCAGATAATAATAGCCCAGAGAGGGACCATTATTTTTGGGCCCCCCCCGGCTACTAACATCTAGTAACATAGTAACATAGTTATTAAGGTTGAAGGAAGACTTTAAGTCCATCTAGTTCAACCCATATCCTATCCTAACCTGCCCTAACATGTTGATCCAGAGGAAGGCAAAAAAAACCCAAGTGGCAAACAGTAAGCTTCACATTGGGGAAAAAAATTCCTTCCCGACTCCACATACGGCAGATCTGCCCCCAGACACCCAGGAAAGACAAATCTATAATTAGATTCGCCCTTTCTGGCACTTTGCCCGTCTATTCCCATTGCCCTGTAGCGGTGGCGAATGGGTTAATATGGGGTTAAAGCCACCTTGCTATTGAAAGGTGACCTTAAGCCAGGTTAATAATTGAGAGCTGTCAATTAGACAACTATCAATTATTAATCCTATTGCATGAAATAAAAATAAAACACACACACTTTAATTAAAAATCATTTTAATGAAATAAAGACACATGTTTTTGACCATCTTTTATTTTACTGCAAAAACCATTTCCTGTAATAAAAATAAAATAAAAAAGCAAAATTATTCTTACCTATCCCATGCACAGTCAGGTCCCACGGTGTAATCCTTCAGAAAGGGTTAATGTTTACTGCAGGGACCGCAGCTAATGCTGCAGCCTCACAGTAAACCCCAAATGAATGAGTTCCTCTCCTGCCTGACAGGAGAGTAAAGGCTGGGTGTCACATAACGATACACCAGCGATCCCGACAACGATATGCACTTGTCAGGATCGCTGGTGTATCGCTACATGATCGCTGCTGAGCTGCCAAACAGGCAGCGATCTGGGACAGCGACACTGCGGGTAACATCGCTTAAGGGCCCGTCTCACATAGCGATATCGCTACCGAGATCGCTGCTGAGTCACTAGTTTTGTGACGCAGCAGCGAGCTCACCAGCGATATCGCTGTGTGTGACATTCAGCGACGATCAGCCCCCTGCCGGGTATCGCTGATCGTCGCAGAAATGTCAGGACCTTTTTTTGATCGCTGGTTTCCCTCTGACAGGCACGCATCGCTGCGTGTGACAGGCGGGAGACCAGCGATCCGCTGGTAACCAAGGTACACAGCGGGTTTCCAGGCACCGCGCAGCGCTTGGAAACCCGCTGTGTACCTTGGATACCAGCTCCCTGCATCAGGGCGCTGGTATCCAAGGTACACAGCGGGTTTCTAGGCACAGCCCCGCGCCTGGAAACCCGCTGTGTACCTTGGTTACCAGCGGATCGCTGGTCTCCCGCCTGTCACACGCAGCGATGTGTGCCTGTCAGCGGGAAACCAGCGATCAAAGGTCCTGACATTTCAGCGACGATCAGCGATACCCGGCAGGGGGGCTGATCGTCGCTGAATGTCACACACAGCGATATCGCTGGTGAGCTTGCTGCTGCGTCACAAAACTAGTGACTCAGCAGCGATCTCGGTAGCGATATCGCTATGTGAGACGGGCCCTTAAGTGGAAAGCTTAATTGATTGCTTTCCACTTTCACTTCAGGTCAGCCAGGGACACAATCAGTGACGTCAGAGGGAACTGATTAACAAAAATAGGGGTTCCCTTCGAAAAAAAAAATGGCGTGGGGTCCCCCCTATTTTTGTTAACCAGCCAGATGAAGCAGACCGCTGAGGCCTGGATTTTCAGGCTGTTAAGGAGCCAAGATCCATGGACCTTGCCAGCCTGATAATACCAGGCCACAGCAGTCTGTATATCTTGGCTGATTAACAAAAATAGGGGATCCCCTTGAAAAAAATTGGCGTGGGGTCCCCCCTATTTTTGTTAACCAGCCAGATGAAGCAGACCGCTGAGGCCTGGTTTTTCAGGCTGGTAAGGATCCAATATCCATGGACCTTGCAAGCCTGATAATACCAGGCCACAGCAGTCTGCTTAGCTTGGCTGGTTAACAAAAATAGGGGATCCCCTCGAAAAAAAAACGGCGTGGGGATCCCCCCTATTTTTGTTAACCAGCCAAGTAAAATGCAGACTGCTGCGGCCTGGTATTAAAAGACTGTCAAGGCCCATGGATTTTGGCCCTCAACAGCCTGATAATACCAGGCTACAGCAGCCCCACATTTGGCGCATCAAAAGATGTGCCAATTGTGGCACTTTACCCGGCTCTTCCCACTTGCCCTGTAGCGGTGGCAAGCGGGGTAATAAGGGGTTATTGTCACCGTTGATTGCACGGTGACAATAAGCCCGGTTAATAATGGATAGGCGTCAATAAGACACCGATCCATTATTAATCCGAAAGTTATTAAATGTATAAAAAAAAGACACAGCAAGAAAAAAGTCTTTTAATGAAATAAAAGAGACAACACAGTTTTCATTTCTTTTATTACTCTCTCATTCCTGCGACGCCATCGATCTCCTGTAAAAAAAGAAAAAAAACAAACCAACAGTATACCACCTGTCCGACGCAGTCCATAACGATAGTCCCACGACGATCCAGCTCTGCTACATCGCAATGACAGGCAGAGCCTGTCATTGCAACGCAGCACAGCTGATTACCTGCTTCCCCGGCGGTGACGTCATCGGACTGACTGCTTTACGGCCGGGATTACCCAGCAGTCACTGCAGTTATCGCGAGAAACTGCATGTGACCGCCGGGGAAAGAAGATGGCGGCCATGAAGCAGTGCAGGACGTGACCGCCGGAGATCTTCTGCCGGGTAAGTGCCGCTGACTCCTGACAGACCCGACCGACGGACACTGACAGTGACAGTGACAATCCCGATTCCGGTATCCGATAAGACGAAAATATCGGAACTCGGAATCGGAATTCCGATACAGCTAATATCGGCCGATACCCGATATTTGCAGTATCGGAATGCTCAACACTACTCGTGACGTCAGGGAATTTGTGCAGTCCTGTGGGACTTGCTCTCACTCCAAGCCTTGCTCTCGCTCTAGTGGTTTGTTGATGCCATTGCCTGTGCCCAAGAGACCATGGACCCATATCTCTATGGATTTCATTTCCGACCTCCCTGTTTCTCAGAGAATGACCGTTATCTGGGTGATTTGTGATAGGTTTTCCAAAATGATACATCTTGTGCCATTACCTAAGTTGCCTTCCTCCTCTGAATTGGTGCCTTTGTTCCTTCAGCATGTGGTTCGGTTACACGGCATTCCTGAGAACATTGTGTCTGACAGAGGAGTCCAGTTTGTTTCCAGATTTTGGAGGACTTTTTGTTCTAAACTTGGTGTTCAATTATTTTTCTCCTCGGCTTTTCATCCTCAGACCAATGGACAAACTGAGAGAACAAACCAGACATTGGAGACTTATCTGAGATGCTTTGTGTCTGCTGATAAGATGACTGGGTCTCTTTTTTGCCTTTGGCTGAGTTTGCTCATAATAATAGGGCAAGCTCTGCCACTTTGATGTCTCCATTTTTCTGCAATTATGGGTTTCACCCTCGATTTTCTTCGGGACAGACGGAGGCTTCTGTCTGTCCAGGTGTTGATTCTGTTGTGGAGCGTATGCAGTAGATTTGGGACCAGGTAGTGGAGAGGTTGTCCCTCTCCCAGGAGAGGGCCCAGCGGTTTGCCAACCGGCATAGGACTGATGGTCCTCGGTTTGAAGTGGGGACTTGGTCTGGTTGTCCTCAAGAAATATCCCTATGAGAGTTGCATCTCCTAAGTTTAAGCCTAAGTTCATTGGACCTTATAAGATCATGGAGATTCTTAATCCTGTTTCCTTTCGTTTACTTCTTCCAGGGACATTTAAGATCCATAACGTGTTCCACAAGTCCTTATTGAAGAGGTTTGTCGAGTCAGTGGTTCCTATGGCTGCGCCTCCTGACCCTGTTTTGGTTGAGGGCAATCTGGAGTATGTGGTTGAGAAAATATTGGATTCTCGTTTTTCTAGACGGAAACTCCAGTATTTGGTTAAGTGGAGAGGTTATGGTCAGGAGGACAATTCTTGGGTGTTTGCTTCGGACATCCATGCTAGGAGACTGATCCGTGTGTATCACAGAGCTCATCCTGACCGACCTGGTTGCCCAAATGAGGGTTCGGTGACCCCTCCTCAAGGGGGGTACTGTTGTGAATGTGTTAGAAATGAATTCTGAACAGAAGCTCCCTCTGGTGGTTACAAACAGTACTGAACCATTCAATGAGGATTGGCAGTCAGGAGTTACAGACTGATCTTATATAAGGGAGGTTCCTTCCCATCATGGTTGCCGGTGATCAATTGTTCTTGTCTCAACTGTGGTTCCTGGTTCACTTGGAAGCTTGCTGAGTCTTTCCTCTTCTCCTGCTCCAGATAAGATATTTTCTGTTTTTTGTTTTTGTGCTTACCATTTGCATATTTCTCTTCATTTCTGTGAGGTTAGCCAGGTTTCCCCCCCCCCCCGGGGGGGCTTGGGCTCCTCTCAGTTCTTCTGGAGCCACTGTTATTTGTTCATTTGCCTTTTCCAGTTTTTTCAGTGGCTGCGGCTTAGTTTTGTTACACCAGAGAACTAATTTAGGTGGTAGAGGTCGTGTTATCTCAGGTGTTTTTGCAATTAGTAGCGTTGGTATTTTTTAGGGTTTTTTGGATTGCAGTAAGTGTCCTTCCTATCCTTTTCTGTCTAGGCAGATTGGCCCCAACGTTTGCTCATACTATTTTCTGTCTGTATTTCCTTTTGTCTAACCGCCATTACATGTTTGGGGGCTTCCTTTGTTCTTTGGGGATCTGCTCCGGGGCAGATAGCTTTCCTCTTTCTATCTTTGGGTGTAGTTAACCTCTCAGACTGTGACGAGGCGTCTAGGACCAACGTAGGAACGCTCCACGGCTGCCTTTAGTTGTGGTGGTTAGTCAGGGTACTGCAATCCAGTAGATTCCAACCTCTCTGGTGTATTGCTGTTTTTGCCTGCTCTCCTCAGCTACCAAATCATAACATCAGACGGTAAATATCACACACCCCATTCCCCAAAAAATGTTAACATGTATAACCAATTTTTGTGTTTCAGCCAGGGCCATGCAATATCAATATATTCATGGAATTTTTTTCTCTTTATTCCACAGCAGAGGCTGCCCTACTACAGCAGCAGCAGCACCAGCACTACAAGAAATGGAGTCTGGGACCAGCAGGAGAGTACGGGAGCACACCCCAGACGGTAAATATCACACACCCCATTCCCCAAAAAATGTTAACATGTATAACCAATTTTTGTGTTTCAGCCAGGGCCATGCAATATTAATATATTCATGGCATTTTTTCTCTACAAGAAATGCAGTCTGGCCGGCAGCAGCAGCAGGACAGCACGTCTTCTTCTTCTGGGAGCCCTCCATCACATCATCAGCGTTTACAGGTAAAAAAAAATTATTATTTTTTTAAAATTCACAATCCATCTCTGGGATATATCTATTAATTGCCTTATTTTTTATTTATACCAGGAAACTGAAGCTGAAGTGGAGCTCCCAGAAGAAGAACGAAGGGGTGGAGAGATACACGGAGTGGGCTCGCAATTCGTAAGTTTCCTGCATGCATCGCAGAAACACAACATCACACTATACACAACACATAGAAAACAATTTAGTACAGACATCACACTGCACAAAACACATATGCCTACATCCAAGCACATAATTTTTTTTGTTTTTATAGTCTTCTGAATCTGGGGCTACAGCAAGAGGTCCTCGCAGTGCCTCCAGGGTCGTCGGCGTGAGCGACGCGGCGGTCTCCATCGTGTAAGTATAACTATATTTTTTGGCTATTTTTAAATTTTAGTTTGTATTTTTTTCCCCTCTTTTTTTTTACTTTTCTTGGTAGTTTTGAGGCTAATGTATTTTTATTCTCTTTTTCTTTAACAGGCTTCACAGCGTGCTCCCGACTCTGACGGTGAGGAGGGGGGGATTGATGTCGACCTCCTCATCGATCTGGTCAGAGAAAGCGAGCCGCTGTGGAACATGGGGGACCGCCGCCATGCCGATCTCATTGTGACCCGTCGGCTCTGGGAGGAAATATGTTCACTACTCGTGGACCACTGGGAGGACCTCGATGCTCGGGCCCAGATTGAAGAGCGTAAGTATATACAGTTCAGGTTGCTGGATGTAAAGCAGTGTTTCCCAAACTCCAGTCCTCGTGGCCCCCATGGGTCATGTTTTCAGGATTTCCTTTTGTGCAACACTATGGAAATCCTGAAAACATAACCCGTGGAGGCAGTGAGGACTGGAGTTTGGGAAACACTGATGTTGTATACTAACCAATTTGTGCTTTCTTGTTTCAGGGGAGAGAATTGTGAAGCGGTGGCGGTCTGTGAGAAGAAGGAGTTCAACAAGGAGATGCGGGCCCCGAGTGGATCTGGAGGACGCAGGAGCAAGTACAAGTATGCACGAGCCCTGTCATTCCTCCGGGCAACAATGGTCACCAGTAGGTAAATATTACACACCCCATGTAAAAGAAAATGTTAACATGTCTAACTAATTTTTTTTTTCAGCCAGGGACATGCAATATCACTATATTAATTGTATTTTTTCTCTTTATTCCACAGAACGGTGACCAGCACTCGGAAGCCTGCAGAGTTGGACCCTTCTGGAGCGATCCCTCAGGAGTCCGCCACCGAGGGACACTTCGACCGCCCCGGCCCATCTGCACCTTCCCAGTCTTACCTGACATGTGAGCCCTCTGTCCCCTCCTCCAGCGCTGGAGCATCGTGGCCGCCTGCATTGCACGAGTCTACTACTACTACGAGTTTCCCTTTACCCCACCCTTCTGCCGCTGCCACCTCTAGTACACCTGTGGCTACTGGGCGGTAGCGGCAGAGGGGTCAGGAAAGGAGCTATGCGCCCGAGTTCTTGCATCTGAATGCATCTTTCCAGAACTGTCTTAAAGTCTTGTCAGAGCAAATGGCCGCAGGCTTTAATCAGCTCAACACCAGCATTCTGGAGATAAAGACACTTCTGCAAACCATGCATTCAGAAGCAAGAAGTTCTCCAAACCACAGCTTTTTTCGGTCTGTAGTCGAGCACATGGATACGCTATCTCCTAGCCAGCAGATGCATGTAATGCATTCTTGCCACGCTGCTCTAGCGCAGGTTACCTCCCAACCTCCTCCACCCACCCAAGTAGTTCCTCCGACACCTGCCCCCCTCCAGCCACTGTCCCTTCTCCCCCTCCTATTCAATACAAGCAACCTCCCCAGTACCAGCAACCTCCCCAGTACCAGCAACCTGCCCACTTCCAGCAACCTGCCCCATACCAACATCCTTCCCCATACCAACCTTCTTCCCCTTACCACTTCCCAACCACATCATCTGCTCCTCCAGTCCCTGCCCCACCCTCCTCTCCACCATCCACCACCTGTTCTGCCTCCCACATGTCCACCCGTTCAATTTCCTTTTCCACCCCTTCACCTCTTTTACCTGATCCTTCCCCTCCACCATCCCAGTCCGCTCTCCACACTCCCAATGTTGAAGTGTCCCGCAGCCCCTCCAGCATTATCTCCACCCCACACTATACCAATTTGTAATTTAAGTTAATAAAAATTCAACTTTCTGGTTTTAAATTATTTTTTAATAAAAAACATTTCTTTGAAATTGAAAAAATTTTTGTTTATAAACATTTTTATTGAAAATACAATAAATGTATAATTGGTTGATTCAAAATTGTTGTCTGTCATTTATTTCTAAGGTTAAATATGTGTAAAACAAAGGTAAAATAATGTGGATAAATAAAGGTAAAATTTATTGGGTAACAAAACCAGGTACATAACTTTGGGTAAAAGGTAAATTTATTTGACCTTTTGGCCAAAGTTGAGTCCCTGGTTGTGTATTAGCCAAAGTATGTCACCTGTTACCCAAAGTTGTGTACATTGTTAGGTAATCCCCAACAAAGTACACAACTTTGGTTAAAAGGTGAAATACTTTGGCTAATACATAACCAGGGACACAACTTTGGCCAAAAGGTAAAATACTGTAGATAATCCACAACAAGGTAGACAACTTTGGTTTGAAAAGGTATACTGTGGAATCACAAGAAGGTACTTGACTTTGGTTAAGGTTACAGAGCAATTTTTCAAACTCTGTCATCCTGCCAGTCTAGTTTTCCTTCAGGTGACATAAAGTGTTCTGCAAATTTGTCCCTCATTCGGGAAACAGTCACAGAACTTCTATTGGTAATGTTCTGGTAATCATGCAAGGTGGTTTCTTCAGAGTGGTCCTCAATAGAAATCTGTTCCTTGCAGATAACAAAATTGTGCAGGACCACACAAGCTTTGATTACCTCGTCCACAGTTTCAGTCTTGAGGTTGATCGCAGTCAATAGGACATGCTATTTGGCTGTCAGAATACCAAAAGCGCACTCCACCATTCTTCTTGCTCTTGTAAGGCGGTAATTAAAAATTCTTTTTGTTGGTGTCAATCCTCTGCTGTAGTACGGTTTCAAAAGGTGTTCTGACAGCTGGAAGGCATCATCCCCTACACACACAAAAGGCATATGTGGGCCAGATGTTTGAGGCAGCGGTCTAGGGGTGGGAACTGGAAGGTGTTTCCATAGAGCTGATGGCCCATAGCTGACAATTTGAAGACTTGTGAGTCATTGGTGCGGCCATAGGCCCCAATATCGACAGCAATAAATTTGTATTCCGCGTCAGCGATGGCCATGAGGACGATGGAAAAATATTTTTTGTAATTAAAATATTCGGATCCAGATCCTGCAGGCTTGACAATGCAGATATGTTTCCCTCCACAGCGCCCAAGCAATTAGGAAACTGACATATTTGTAGAAACTTGTCAGCAATTTCAAGCCAACTCTCTGTTGTGGGCTGTGGTAAAAATTCCTCAAGTAAAGAGTCCCACAATGCACGGCATGTGTGCTTTACAATTCCAGATATGGTGGAAATTCCAAGTCTGTACTGGAAATGGAGTGAGGAAAGAGATTCTTCAGTTGCAAGGAATCTGTGAATAAAAAAAAAAAGAAAAAAATGAGTTCAAAATCACAGTATTACATACCAGAACTCAGCTTTAACAATTGGAGATACTGTACAAATATTTATTACAAACTACCAGCAACAACATTCCAGGACAAGTGTGCTCTCAAGCAAGCAGATCAAATAAATATGGCTTACCGAAGAGTCACCATCAGATGCTCCGACGGTGAAATGGAGAAGCGGCAATAGGTGTTAGATCTTCTTATGAGGTGTCCAATTCGCTCCACCAAGAAATCAAAGTTCTCCATTTTCATCTGAACATAGGAGAAAAATTTACCAGGGTTTCCTCGTAGCTCCATGTAGAGTGTAGAATACACCCCACGCGTCAGTCTCTGGGCTGTGATGGGGTGGATCCACAAACATCGTCGGCGCTGACTCATGATGCGCTGCTGTATCTTTCTCTCCTTCTCCAGAACAATCGCTTCCAAACGATTCACCTCCACTGTGAAATCCACCAAATTTTTCAAAATGTTTCCTATCACAACGTCCATCTTCACCAGCCACTTGCTCTTCTCTCCAACCTGCACTTGCTCCTCTACAACCTGTCAAAGATGGGCTGTAGGAACAGTGTATATATAGGTTTGGAAGCCCCAAGGGGCGTTTCAAAAAACGGGATCCATCGTAATTCGTCGAAAATGGATAAAAAACGGATGAACGGATAAACGGATCTGTTTTTGGTCTGATCAGCTAGACGGATCCGGCAGAAAACCGGATCCGTTTCATCCGTTTAATAATATTAGCCGGATTCGGCGCTCGGCGCGACGCCGGATCGTGCCTGACGGCAAAAACGGATATGTGAAAGAGGCCTAATTTGTTGTAGATGACTGATAGGCAGATATATCAAACAAAAAGTGCCCAGCCTTTTATCAGATAAAGTTGAACAGATGCAAGATGCCATGACTGCTATATGTACAAACAAAAATACAGCAGCATTTTGTAAGCGCCGGATGTATGCAACCTGAATATATGAAATTTGCATTACTGCTATATAGATTAATGATAAAATGAAGGCAATAGTGCAAATTAGCCAATTCAATGTGAGCCCACCACCATGACAAGGCATGCATTCTTGATGAGATTAATATTTATCAAATATGCTCTCCTGGCTAAGCAAAATGAACTGACCGATTTATGTGTTAAATACCTTTATTTTATAAGTATATTTTAGGTCAAAACCAAAGAAAAAAACAAAGTGAACAAACTATGGAGTCTCAGAATGAGGCATGGAGGATTCGATGGACTACGCTCGATTCACTCGGATATGTGGAAATTTTTTTTTTAATAAGTGTTGAACCAGGGAAAGTGTCGGGGAGAGATTATTTAAATGTGTGTTTTGTGCACATGTGTGTTTTTTTAAATTGCTGAGTTAGTAATGGGGGTGTCTGACAGTCACTCTCCATTACCAGCATCAGCGCTTGATGCCAAGTGTCACAGTCCTCTTCTGAGCACACAAGCAATAACAAATGTCTCAAAAGTGTTGTGGAAATTAATGATGCTATTTAATCATGTAAAATAAAAATAATATAAAAATGTTAGCGAGAGCTCAAATTTGAAATTCAATCCCCGCCCCGCATGTTTGGCACCTGTTACAAAGCCAATAAGCATTCAGAGTTTGCCTGTGAGTCACTATAATTCCGTAGTCATCTAGATAGTGGCATTACTGTGATTGGCTGAATGACACCATCAGCATTTATTAAAGAACCGGAACCACCATGATCGGCACACTGATGCTATTGCACAGCCCAGAGACAGTTTTTATTGGAGGGAGAGAGTGCTTGTCCAGGTCTGTGTGTGCACAGTCAAACGAATCAGAGCTTTGCTGTTTGTTTCAGATACATTCCTCATTTAGCCTAAGGAGGGATAGTTGGAGGATCACGGAGAGTGGCAGAATGCAGTCTCCAGGCAGGGCTTAGGGTCTGCAGTCTGTTGCTATATACATATCTGCTGCACATGACCTAATTTTTTTTGGGTGAAAAAAAATACTATATTTTCATTCATAGAGTATGACATGCTTTGTGGTACATTTCTGTGTTATATAAAACTTTAACCCTTTCTGACGTTGGGTGTAATAGTACGCCAATGTCAGACTCCCTCCCTTTGATGTGGGCTCCGGCGCTGAGCCCACATCTTTTCCAGCACATTTCAGCTGTTTTGAATAGCTAACATATGCCTCTTTCAGCCGCGGGTGGAATCGCCAATCACCCGTGGCTGTTAGCTAGTTAAATGCCGCTGTCAAACTCTGACATCCCGACCATCAACGCATGACCACGGGTTGCCGATGGGTTGGCATGACAACTAGAGGTCTCCAGCAACCTCTATGTTTGTCACTGCCTGATTGCTATGAGCACCACCCCGTGGTCGGTGCGCATAGCAAGTGAGCAAGTCTGCTACATACAGGCGATCTGATCATCGCCTGTATGTAGCAGAGCCGATTGGATTTTGGCAGCTTGTAGTCTCCTATGGAGACTATTGATGGCCATCATAGGAATAACAATTGGGTAAATGTGGATTTCTTCTGCATTGCTGAATAACTGACAATCCGGGCGTAGTTACATAAAATGTGGTTTTTATTCAACATGTTTCAAAGTACTGAGACTTCTTCATCAGGAAATGGCACAAATGTACAGATACAGACACTTCAGAGTTTTAAATAGACAAAAAAATTCCAATTTCGGCGCCAATATGGTCACCTGACGAGCAATGTCAGAGTTCAAAGACAAGACACATGATATGTACATATTTGAAATGAAAAGAAATGTTATTTTAGTGTGATATTAATACTTTCTTTTGCATCTATTCACAGTGGGGATGTTTAAATAAAACTAAAAGAAATCATAGAAAGAACGGGACAAGAACTCACCAACTCAAAATGAGCCATATACATAAGTGTCTCCTCCTGATGCAATTACACATGAACCAAACTTGCTTTTAACTTCAAAACTTTTATTAAATAAGTACATATGTTTTTTTTATTAAAATTCACATATTTCCATGACACATTCAATCTTGAATGGGAAAACCCCTCAATTTGTTTGGTTCATGTGTAATTGCACCAGTAGGAGACACTTATGTATATGGCCATATCTCACCTTGTTATTTAGTGGTGATGAAATTCCACTGTCTGCATAGCTCATGCAGATAAGAATTTTTTTTTGTTGCTATACGTGATACAGTCCGCCATATCCCAACGTTGCATTTTTGTGCCTGTGAAATTAAGCTGTATGCACAGCTCATGCACATTAAAAATTTTTTTTTTTTCCTGTTACTAAACGTGATACAGTCCACCTTATCCCCCATTATAATTTTGTGGCAGGGAAATTAAGCTATCGGCAGACCTCACAAACATAAAAAAAAATCTGTTGCTAACTATTATACAGCCTGCCATATCCCCCATTGTAACTTTCTGGCAGTGAAATTAAGCTGTTTGCAAACCTCACGCACATAAAAAAAATATTCTACTAAACGTGATACAGCCTGCCATATCCCACATAGTAATTTTCTGATGGTGAAATTAAGCTGTTTGAAGACCTCACGCACATCAAAAAAATAATTTTTTTCTGTTGATAAACATGATACAACCCGTCATATCCCACGTTGTCATTTTGTGGCGGTGACATTGTTGTGTGTGTAGAGCTGTTGCACATAAAAAATTTTTTTTTTGGTTTTACAAACGTGATACAGCAGGCTAAATCTAATTTTGAAATTGGAGCATATCTTCTAGGTTATACAGGCGTCACCCACACTAAAATAAAATTTGTTCAGCTACTAACGTTGTACAGTAGGGGAGATCTCATTTGGAAATTGTTTGTAGCGTCTACTGTATGTTAAACAGGCCTCATCCACAGGCCCAAAAAATTTTCTTCAGTTACTAACGTCATACAGTAGGGGAGATCTCACTTTGAAATTGTAGCATTTAGTCTATT
Source organism: Oophaga sylvatica (assembly GCA_033576555.1). Taxonomy (NCBI): domain Eukaryota; kingdom Metazoa; phylum Chordata; class Amphibia; order Anura; family Dendrobatidae; genus Oophaga; species Oophaga sylvatica. Next base: position 326,795,564 of record JARQOD010000006.1, read on the forward strand.
TAATAGAGTCCTCATCCAACAAAAAACAAACATTTCATCTGTTACTAACATTTTACAGTAAGGAGATCTTACTTTGAAATTGTTTGTAACATATAGTCTATGTTGTATACAGGCCTCAAATTTTTTTTTTCTGTTACTAACATCACACAGTAGGGGCATGTCACTTTGAAATTGTTTTTTAGCATCTAGTTTATGTTATACAGGCCTCATCCACAAAAAAAACCTTTTCTTCTGTTACTAACGTTCTACAGTAGGGGAGATCTAACTTTGAAATTGTTTGTAGTATCTAGTCTATGTTATACAGGCCTCATTCACAGGCCAAAAAAATTTCTTCTGTTACTAACATCATAGAGTAGGGGACATCTCACTTCTGTGCCTGCTGTTGCTGCTGCTGCAGATGTTAACACAATTTTGTGGAAATGTGAGCAGTCATGATTGGTCTTCATCTGCTGGGTTGGCTGTTATGTTTCGGTAGCTGAGGAGAAATTACAAAAATAGCCAAAATAGCAATACACCAGAGAGGCTGGAAACTATTGGATTGCAGTACCCTAAACTAACCGCCACATTAGAAGTAGCCGTGGAGCGTACCTACGGTGATCCTAGACGCCTCGTCACAGCCGGAGAGATAGCTACACCTAAAGGCAGAAAGATGAAAGCTATCTGCCTTGTAGCAGAACCCCCAAAGAAATAGGAAGCCCCCAAACATGTAATGGCGGTTAGACAAGAAGAAAATACAGACACAGACAGAAAATAGAATGTGCAAACGCTGGGGCCCAATCTGTCTAGATAGAAAAATATAGGAAAGAATTCTGACTGCAACCCAAAAAAACCCTGACAAAAATACCAACACTTCTGATTAACAAAAAACCTGAGATCGCACGATCTCTATCACCTAAATCAGATCTCTGGTGTAAACACAGCAATTCAGCAAATAAAAAGTGACAAAGGAACAGAGCAAAAGTGCAAATACAAAATGAGCACAATTGCAGTGCCAGGCCCCAAAAGGAGACCAGGCAAAAGTCCACAGCAAGCAGCAAACAAACAAGGAAAATCCAACCAGAGGAAAAAAACAAATCACTTATCTGAATGAGAGCAGGAATGCAAGCTGAGCTCCAATCAAGACCAGGAAGAACAATTGATTACCGGAGGCTGAAGGGAGTTCAGGTCACTTATATCAGACCATTCAGAGCCAGCTGAAGGCCATTCAGCAATTAGTTCATTACCCTCAGCAACCACCGGAGGGAGCTCCAGCTCAAAAGTCGCCTCCAGAGTATTCACAACAGTTGGCTGTAGTGGAAGACGTGTTGGTCCCTATTATACTGTTTCTACTCTCATGAAATTTATGCAACTTCGGTGGTCTCAGGCCCTCATTTTTTTAAATGTCAACACTCCTGGTTGGGTGTCCATGTGATGGGTTGGCTGTAGTGGAAGATATGTCGATCCCTATTATACTATTTCTACTCTTGTGAAATTTATGCCACTTTGTTGGTATCTGCCAATAATTTTTGTAAATGTGGAAAGTCCTGGTTGGGTCTCTCCATCTGCTGGGTTGGCTGTAGTGAAAGAGCTATCATTCTCCATTATACTATTTCTACTCTGGTAAAATTGATGCCACTTCAGTGGTGTCAGGCCCTAATTTTTGGAAATGTCAACAGTCCTGGTTGGGTGTCCATGAGATTGGTTGGCTCTAGTGAAAGAGATGTTGAACCCTATTATACTATTTTTCCTCTTGTGAAATTGATGCCACTGTGGTGAAGCAGGTGGAGGCAGTCTCCCCAAGGGTCCCAAGGAAGAATAAGAAGAAGAGGACACCTGAAGAGGATTACTGTATTACCCTCCTTATAATTTTTTCTGGTTTTGCACTGTGTGTAAAGCCTTTGAGTGTAGGAGTACAGCAAATACACTTTAAAAATATTTGAATGAGGCCTCCAAGATGTTGCCTTTTAGGGGTCTATAGTTGACTAGATGACCCTCCTTATAATTTTTTCATGGCTTTGTACTTTCAGGAGTCTATGGTTGACCGTCCTGAATTTTTTCCTGGCTTTGTATTTCTGCAAAGCCTTTATGAGTACATCAAGTAAACTTTCAAAATATTTAAGTTAAAAAAATTTCTGGATTCTATTAGTCATCCATACAGATTACTGCGGTTCTTGTAACATAACGGTGATATATTACACTCCAAAAAAAAAGTTGAAAATTTGGCCTGGATTCAATTATTCATCCATAGAGAATTAGGTGGTTTCTTTGACATTAGGGTGGTATATGACACTCCAAAAAAATGTTGAAAAATTTGTCTGGATTCAATTAGTCATCCATAAGTATTAGGTGCTTTCTGTTACATTTCGCTGGTATATAACACTCCAAAAATTTGTTGAAAAATTTATCTGGATTTAATTAGTCATCAATAGAGGTGCTTACTGTTACATTTTAGTTGTATATGACACTCCAAAAAAAGCATTCCAAAATTTATTATGGATTCAATTACTCATCCATACAGTTTAACGCAATTCTTGTTACATTACAGTGGTATATAAAACTCCAAAAACCCTTCAAATTTTTTTATGGATTCAATTATTCATCCAAACAGTTTAACACAGTTCTTGTTAACATTACAGTGGCATATAAATAATAAAAATCTTCAAAACATTTTTATGGATTAATTTAGTCATCTATACAGGTTAATGTGCTTTGTGTAAAAAGACAGTGGGTTCAAATTTTTAAAAAGCGCTTGGCCTAGTACAGTTCACAAAATATTTTTGTTCAAAAAATTGACTATTGTCAAATATACTGTAGAACCTGCTTTCTGTGAAATATTGTTAGTTTGACATAAAAGCAAAAATTGGCCTGCTACAAGTATACAAATTTGGTTGTTCAAAAATTCACTACTGTCATATACACTGCAGAACTTGGTTTGTGCGCAATTTTGTTGATTTGAAATAAAATCTAAACTTGGACTTCTACATGTATAAAAATGTGGCAAACAACAAAATGGAGTATAAAGAATGTCCAACAAATAATGATAAAATAAAGAACTTTTATTAAATAATCACATACAGATGCAAAAGCAATGTCAAATAAACACTATGGTATTAGACACAGGAGGAAAATATGGAGGAGACATGAAGGTAAGCTAGGGAAGGGGTGGGAGACAATATGTACCCAAAGGAGGCAGGATCAGATCAGTAACAATTATATGCAGTTTTAAGTATCAAAGAAAAAGTTGGTAGAAAAGATTGAAAAGGAACAGTGTCCAATACTAGACACCAATGCTGCAGTGAATCACTCCTATTTACCCATAATCAGTGGTGACTCCGACACCTTGTCCAGCGGCCCCTTGCAGCGCATTTCGCATTGCTGCTTTTTCAAAAGGGGGTGCATACTGGCAGGTCTCTTGGGTTGTAATAATAGTGTGACCAGAAGTACAGATGAATGCAGCGCACACATCCTGGAATCCATGTACCGGAGATGTAATTTCCCCCACTGCCGTCACTACACTGTGTGCATGTGGGCAGAAATCCGCCCCATGACGTCAGTAGGCATGCGCACAGTGCATACCGAGGAGATGGAATGATACAGTAATCAAAGCGCGCGTGCGCACCTGTATTGTATGTAGTACAGTTCATATAGCGTCTTGTGCTTGGGTGCGATGAAAATACATGAGACACAGGTTTGATATAGAAGGTCTTGTATTACTTCATACAAGTGGCAAAAATAGTCACACAGTTTGCAGATACAGAAGCAGGAGACACAGCAGGCCAGAGTAACTTAAGCTCAGCAATCACTCTCCACAACAGGTTCAGGATCTTCTTCTCTGTTACCGTAAGTCCATGCAAACGTGGATCTTTCAAACGAGCAGGGTTCAGAGTCCACAAGTGTTCCAAAGTTCCTCAGTAGGGAATAGCTGGAGTACAAAGTCCAAGGCTTCCAGGAGTCAGGTCACAGGCTCACTGCAGGCTTGATTCTGAAGCACTGATTGCTCAGCTGTGGCTGCTTAAGAAGCAAGAGGGAGAGAATCAGGGCGGGAACATGAAAGCTGGAAACTCCATATTGACTGAGGGCAAGATAGCTGCAGCAAGACAGAAAGCAAAATGGCTGACGGAAAAACTGAGTTTCAAGAACATGTACAAAGAACCTTACATTACTCCCCCCTTAGGGACAACCTCCGGATGGCCTCAGACCAGGCTTGTCTGGGTACCTCTGATGAAACTGGCGGAGCAAACGAGGAGCATTAACGTTATTGACTGGTTCCCATGAGTTGTCCTCCACTGGGTAGCCCTGCCATTTAATCAAATATTGTAACTGATTTCTGTATAACCTGGAATCTAGAATCCTTTCCACCACAAATTCTTCCTGACCATCGACTAGCACTGGGTCAGGGCAAGGAGAAGAACGTCCAGGAAACGTATTGGGTGTTGCAGCCTTTAGTAGGGATACATGAAAGACAGGGTGGATTCTCATAGTTCTGGGCAGTTGAAGACGACAAGCAACGGCACTTATAATTTTACTGATTTTATAGGGTCCAATGTACTTATGTCCCAACTTAGACGATGGAATCCTTAACTTAAGATTTCTGGTTGACAGCCAGACCAAGTCTCCTACCTTGAAAGCTGGTGCAGGTTTACGAAATTTATCTGATGCTTTCTTGTACCTTTCCTGAGCCAATTCCAGATTCTCCTTTAGAAGATCCATATTCTTCTGTAAAGACGTGATTCTTTCAGCCACTGCTGGCAAAGGTGTTTCTATGGGAAATTGTGGAAGAATGTTAGGATGATAACCTAAATTGGAGAAAAAAGGAGACTGCTTAGTGGAGGCACTCTGAGAGTTGTTATAAGAGAACTCAGCCAATGGAAGTAGATCCACCCAATCATCCTGTAAGTGGCAGATAAAGCAGCGGAGATACTGCTCCAGGGTTTGATTGGTTCGTTGGTCTGTCCATTAGTCTGGGGATGAAAAGCAGAAGAAAGGTTTACTTTAATGTCCAATGCGGCACAGAAATTCTGCCAAAACCTTGAAGTGAATTGCACCCCTCGATCCGAAATAACCTCATCCGGTACTCCATGTAAACGAAACACATTCTTAATCATCAAATCTGATGTCTGTTTTGCAATGGGTAAGCCGACACAAGGGATAAAATGAGCTGCCTTTGTTAAACGATCAACCACCACTAGAATGGTGTTCTTCCTTGAGAGGCTGGTAACTCCACAATGAAATCCATAGAAATGGATCCCCACGGGCGGGACGGGGTGGGAAGAGGTTGTAACAGACCAGTTGGTGAGGAGCGAGGTGTTTTACATCTTGCACAGACTTCACATGAAGTGACATAGTTCAAAACATCTTTCCTGCAAGTGGGCCACCAAAAGAAACGAGAAAGAAATTCCTGTGTCTTTAGAATTCCTCTATGCCCAGCTATCTTGGAATCGTGGATGAATTGCAATACTCTCAATCTGACTGTTTCAGGAATATACAGACGTTGTCCCTGAATCCATACACCATTCTTAAAGACAAGACTTACGTCCCTTGGAGGTTGTGCCAACAAGGAATCCGCATGGTATGCTTCCTTGATGTGCTTAAGTAGGTCTTGATTATGAATCACTCCCAGGAATCTAGAGTCAGGAAGAATAGTCTTAGGAGGAGCAAGTGGACGGATCTCTGCTGAATGAATCCTAGAGAGTGCATCAGCCTTTCCATTGCGCGATCCTGGTCTATAAGAAATGACAAAATTAAATTGGTTTAAGAAAAGATTCCAGCGAGCCTGGCGAGGAGTCAGGCATTTAGCCGACCTGATAAATTCAAGGTTACGATGGTCTGTCAGGACGACTATTTGCTGTGCAGCTCCCTGAAGAAGGTGTCTCCATTCTTTGAAGGCGGCAATAATGGCCAACAATTCTCTATTGCCCACATCGTAGTTCCTCTCAGCCGAAGACAACTGCTGGGAAAAGAAGGCACAGGGATGCAAGACATTCTTCTCACCTGTTCTCTGAGAGAGTATAGCTCCAACGGCACAGTCTGAAGCATCCACCTCTATTATGAAGACAAGTTCGGGGTTGGGATGTACTAAGATAGGTGCGGTGGTAAATTTATCTTTTAGACGGGAAAATGCTTCCTGGGCTTGGGGAGTCCAGGAAAACCTAGACTCTTTCCGGGTAAGTTGGGTGATAGGTGACACTACCTCAGAGAAATTCCTAATGAAACGTCTATAGAAGTTGGCAAACCCGATGAAGCGCTGCACCTCCTTCACATTTCTAGGAATTGGCCAATCCTTGATGGCTTGGGTCTTGCTTCCATCCATACTAATTCCTTGTGTAGACAGTACATACCCCAGAAATTGAATTTCGGTCCTATGGAATTCACACTTTTCAAGTTTGATGTAAAGATGGTTTCGTCTTAGACGTTCCAAGACCATTCTCACATGTCCATGATGTTCCTCTGTGGAGTTAGAAAAAATTAGAATATCATCCAAATAAATCACCACGAATGTATCTAGGAGATCCCTGAAGATGTCATTCACCAAGTGTTGAAAAGTGGCTGGGGCGGTACTCAGACCAAAAGGCATAACTAGATACTCAAAGTGTCCATAGCGTGACCTGAATGCAGTCTTCCATTCATCCCCAGGTCTAATACGGACCAAGTTATAGGCCCCACGGAGATCCAGTTTAGAGAAAATTTTGGCATGCCGCACTCTCTCCAATAACTCAGGGATTAAAGGCAAAGGATAACGGTTTCTAATAGTAACCTTATTGAGTTCCCTATAGTCTACGCAGGGTCTCAGAGATCCATCTTTCTTTTTCACAAAGAAGATGGGTGCACCTGCAGGAGATGAAGAGGGGCGTATGAAGCCCTTGGCTAGATTTTCGTCTATGTAATCCTTTAAAGCCTTTAGTTCGGGCCCCGCCAGGGGGTAGATCTTACCAAAAGGTATCTCTGCTCCAGGCAATAATTCAATTGGACAATCATATGGACAGTGAGGGGGAAGCTGATCAGCGTTCTTCTTGTCACATAAATCCACATAGTCCTGGTATACAGCTGGTAGTTCAGGGACTGACATGGTTCCTTTAGGAACAGAGCAAGCTGAAACTTCTGGACTCATCTTTTTCTCTGGAAAGTGTAATTCCTTGGTCTCCCAGTTAATGGTAGGATTCTGAGCCTGCAGCCATGGTAGCCCTAGAATAATGGGAAAGTGGGGAGAAGAGATAAGCATAAAGGACAGTTTCTCTTGATGATCTTTACCCATAAGGACCTTCAAAGGCTCCGTTTCCTGATCCACTGGTCCAGAGGTCAGCAGGGAGCCATCCACAGTTTCCATCTGTACTGGAGTAGCCTTCTTCACTGAACGTATCCCCTGTTTCAGAGCAAAGGAGACATCCATAAAATTTCCACTTGCCCCTGAGTCGATCATAGCAGAGCTAGACACCCAGACTGAGTCAACCCAGAGTTTGATGGAAAGGAAGCAATGAGAATTGTTTTTCTTACAACTCAGCTGGGACACCGCTGATGAAACTTGAAAAATTGCAGCGTTTACACAGTCATCGTACTCAGAAGTAACGGAGTTTAAGTCCGAGAAATCAATATCTGTTGCTGCAGGTCTCTTTGGAGCCTGAGGCTCGGACCTGAAAGATCTCCTCTCGCAACACTCACAGTGAATGAGTGCTGCACTAGTCCTACGAGAACGGCTGGGGCAGTTTATAATGAAGTGCCCTGACTTACCACAATAGAAACATAGATTTTCCTTAAAACGATGTTCTTTGCGTGCATCACTAACCCGTCGTTGTAAAGAGTCCACCTGCATGGGTTCAGGTTCAGGTTCCCGTGTGATCCTACTCAAAGGTTCCTTAGCTGGGGAGGAAGGTAGGAAAAGGTTAGTGTGATTGCTTTCGAACCATCTTTCTTGCCTGCGTTCAGTCAGACGAGCATCAATACGGATGCAGTAGTTAATAAAGTCACCTAACGCAGTGGGAGGGTCGGCACGAGCAAGTTCGTCCTTAATCAATGGAGACAACCCTTTTCGAAAAATTGATTTTTTGGCGGAACTGTCCCAAGTGGTATCAAGGGCCCATCTCCTGAAATCCAAGGCATATTCGGCTACCGAGCGCTTACCTTGGCGCAAAGTTAACATGGCTGCTTCAGCTGTTGCACCTCGATTGGGGTCATCAAACACCTGCCCCATGGCTGAAATGAAAGCATCAAGATGATCCAAACATTCATCCTCAGTCTCAATCAGAGGGTTTGCCCACATTAAGCTTTGTTGGTAAGCAACATAATTATAGTAAGTACTTTAGATCGTTCAGTGGGAAATTGTGAAGCATGTGCAGAAAAAAAAAGATTGCATTGGTTAATAAATCCCCTGAATTTCTCACGTTCACCGCCAAAACGAAAAGGGGGCAACTTGGGAATCCCAGAACTCGGGGCTACGGCAGGAGCCTGGACTCGCTCCTCTAGAACCTCAATCCTGGCTCGCAAATCCTGGGTAGTCTGTCCAAACACCTGCAAATTGTGATTAGTGGAGGTCCTGTAGATTTGCAAAACGGGTCTTTATAGACTGTAAATCTGCAAGGATATTATCAGTCACTCCGCAAAGTTCCTTTATGCGGGCCTCCATCTTCCAGATCTCTTAAGACAGGAGTACTGGAAGGAAGAGAAAAAGAGAAAAGAAAAAAAAAACAATAGTGTTTACCTGTGGTAACACTGCAGAGGAAAAAATTAAGGGAATTGCTCACCTGGAATGGTTGTGAGAAGTCACAACCACTGTCATCACAGAAAGTACAACCGGACATCTGATATCCACAGTTACAGCAGACACAGCCTTCCCAGACCCAGCAGACACTAACGTTTGGCTTCAGAATCTTGTAATGTATGTAGTACAGTTCATATAGCGTCTTGTGCTTGGGTGCGATGAAAATACATGAGACACAGGTTTGATATAGAAGGTCTTGTATTACTTCATACAAGTGGCAAAAATAGTCACACAGTTTGCAGATACAGAAGCAGGAGACACAGCAGGCCAGAGTAACTTAAGCTCAGCAATCACTCTCCACAACAGGTTCAGGATCTTCTTCTCTGTTACCGTAAGTCCATGCAAACGTGGATCTTTCAAACGAGCAGGGTTCAGAGTCCACAAGTGTTCCAAAGTTCCTCAGTAGGGAATAGCTGGAGTACAAAGTCCAAGGCTTCCAGGAGTCAGGTCACAGGCTCACTGCAGGCTTGATTCTGAAGCACTGATTGCTCAGCTGTGGCTGCTTAAGAAGCAAGAGGGAGAGAATCAGGGCGGGAACATGAAAGCTGGAAACTCCATATTGACTGAGGGCAAGATAGCTGCAGCAAGACAGAAAGCAAAATGGCTGACGGAAAAACTGAGTTTCAAGAACATGTACAAAGAACCTTACAGCACCATCGGGGGCCATTCTATTTGAAACCATGGACTCGTCCATTTTGAAAGGTAAAAATACAAATCTATCTATTCTTCCCATTTTAGAAACGCACATACTTGTGCAGAATATGAAGGATATATAGCAACAGGAGATTAGTGATCCCAAGTAAGAGGGACAGCACATCCCACTATTAAGAGAGTGAAAAGATGCAGAAATAAAGGCATAAGTGCAATAGTGCAAAGTGCTGGAATCTACACAAGCAGACAGATTTAGCAATATAGATCATAAGAATAAAGTGACAAAAGTGCATACATATTTGATGCAGAAATGCAGAATACAAATTTTGCAACCAAAGTAGCAGCAATACATGATATGAACGATCAAATAATAAATGTCGAGAGCAAAGAAGCTACGTACAAAATCATAATTTGTATATACAGTGCCTTGCGAAAGTATTCGGCTCCCTGGAACTTTTCAACCTTTTCCCACATATCATGCTTCAAACATAAAGATAAAATGTAAAGATAAAGATGTAAAATTTTGGTGAAGAATCAACAAGTGGGACATAATTGTGAAGTTGAACGAAATTTATGGGTTATTTTAAATTTTGTGGAAATACAAAAACTGAAAAGTGGGGCGTGCAATGTTATTCTGCCCCTTTAACTTAATACTTTGTTGCACCACCTTTTGCTGTGATTACAGCTGCATGTCACTTGGGGTATGTCTTTATCAGTTTTGTACATCGAGAGACTGAAATTCTTGCCCTTTCTTCCTTGGCAAACAGCTCAAGCTCAGTGAGGTTGGATGGAGATCGTTTGTGAACAGCAGTTTTTAGCTCTTTCCACAGATTCTCGATTGGATTCAGGTCTGGACTTTGACTTGGCCATTCTAACACCTGGATATGTATATTTGTAACCCATTCCATTGTAGATTTTGCTTTATGTTTGGGATCATTGTCTTGTTGGAAGACAAATCTCTGTCCCAGTCTCAGGTCTTTTGCAGACTCCAACAGATTTTCTTCAAGAATGGTCCTGTATTTGGCTCCATCCATATTCCCATCAATTTTAACCATCTTCCCTGTCCCTGCTGAAGAAAAGCAGGCCCAAACCATGATGCTGCCACCATCATGTTTGACAGTGGGGATGGTGTGTTCAGGGTGATGAGCTGTGTTGCCTTTGCACCAAACTTATAGTTTGGCATTGTTGCCAAAAAGTTTGATTTTGGTTTCATCTGACCAGAGCACCTTCTTCCACATGTTTGGTGTGTCTCCCAGGTGGCTTGATGCAAACTTTAAACGACACTTTTTATGGATATCTTTGAGAAATGGCTTTCTTCGTGCCCCTCTTCCATAAAGGCCAGATTTGTGCAGTGTACGATTGATTGTTGTCCTATGGACAGACTGTCCCACCTCAGCTGTAGATCTCTGCAGTTCATCCAGAGCGATCATATGCCTCTTGGCTGCATCTCTGATCAGTATTCTCCTTGTTTGGGATGAAAGTTTTGAGGGATGGCCGGGTCTTGGTAGATTTGCAGTGGTATGACACTCCTTCCATTTCAATAAGATCACTTGCACAGTGCTCCTTGGCATGTTTAAAGTTTTGGAAATCATTTTGTATCCAAATCCAGCTTTAAACTTCCCCACAACAGTATTGTTTTGTCTCCGACATCTAATTGTTGTTTTTTCTACTGTTTATGTAGGAGTTTAAGAATCTAGTGTTTGGCTCCCTCTGGTGACCAGTGTCATATTCGCAGTTATAATGTTTTCTTTCACTTTCAGCAAAATCCTTTTCCCTCCCTTTGCAATGCATGATGGTAGCTTAAGCAATGCATGATGGTAGCTTAGCAATGTATTCTGGGAGCTTTCCCTCCATTTTCTTCCATTTTCCTTCAGCCTGCATCCAGGAAGCAGCTCATCTTTTCCTCTTCTCTTGCGATAGCATCGCCGGTATGTACTTATGTCTCTCTAGTTAATTCTTGTCCTATATTAGCCCTGTCTAAACAGTCCTGCCCTGGTTAGGTATTAGTCTGAAAATGTTTATTCAGTGTACTATGTATATGTATTTCTACTATGCCCGTGTACTGATTGTATGTATATTATGTTTGTATTATAGTTTCACCGCGCCAATATATCAAGTCCAATAAAAACACAGATTCAATCACAATCTCCTTATTGGACCCCAGTATAGCGGTTTAGCTGTCTGTATAACTGCAATGACGTCTGCCTCATTCAGTGAGGACAGAACAGTGAAACGACGGCCATCCCGCTAGTGGGAATTCAGTGAAAAGACAGCTGTCCAGCTTGCAGGATCTAGTGAAACTGCAGCCATCTACCTAGTGAGATTCAAGTCACCGGCTACACAGAGACTTAATACAGCTACAGCAATCTCTGCACAGCCAAGCATTCCCCCAAGACACCATGTCCCACAAATCACACAGGACAATATCTCATACTTCTGTCTCCTCAAAGACAACATCCATCAGCAGCGCGGTCGCCATTGCCCTCGCAAATGCTGTAGCCGCCGAAATGCGAGCAAGCTTTGCTGAAGAAGCGATGCAACTTAAGTTAGAGAAGGCACGCATAGACGATCAAGAGAGAAAGGCGCATTTAGAGAAGGCTGAACTAGAGAGCAGGATGCAGTTAGAGAAGGCATGCATAGATGCCGAGAGAGCCAAATCAAGAGCGAAAGTCACAGTTAGAGAAGGCACGCATAGATGCCGCCTTAGAGAGTCTAGCAGCAAAAAGAGAAGCCCTCGCCGAGGCAGAATCTCTAGAAGTCGCGCAAAACCCTAAACAGCATAACCGAAGCAGTACGTCAAGTCTGGAGTTTCCACTGCAAGATTCGCCACAACGCACATCTCAGTATGTTAATGGACTTCCTGATTCAAACTATAACCCTGAACCGACATCGAAACAAGAACATGATATCTCCAGTGAAGTGAGCGAGAGTCATCATGAGGCTCAGCTCCAAGACAGATACAAACACGAAAATATGGAGCAAAATAACTCTACTATTGACTACCTTGCCCCTCACCAGGTAACCAACGTGAATCACCTTGCTGACACACCGCATGTCAGACTGAAGCCTCACGACACGGGCTTGCGCCACCCAGAGGATACTAACAGGTACGAACGCACCTCACATCACTATCAGGGTGACCCATCACCAGTATAGTCTGCTGACAACCGGTTCACAACAGAATTTGCTAAGTTCTTCACACGACGTGATCTGGTTGCCAAGGGACTCATGAAATTCACTGACCAAGCTGAAGGTTACAGAGCTTGGAAAGCTTCCTTCCAAAATGTCACTAGAGACTTGGGGCTACAACACAGGGAAGAGATAAACCTGTTAGTCAAATACCTGGGGAAGAGTCAGTCAAACACGCAGTAAGGATCAGAGACATTAATATAAACCGCCCTGAGACTGGCCTCAAAGAGATCTGAAAGAGGCTGGATGAGTGTTACGGCTCAGCAGAGGTAATAGAAAGAGCCTTGTTCAAAAGAATTAATGACTTTCCTAAAATATCTAACAAAGAGCTCCAGAAACTTAGAGAATTAAGTGACCTGCTAAAGGAAGTCCAAGTTGCCAAATGTGAAGATGATCTACAAGGACTTGCATACCTTGACACAGCAAGAGGTGTTAACCCTATAGTCCAAAATTTGCCCTACAATCTACAGGAGAGGTGGCTCACACATGGTTCCATGTACAAATACAAACACAGTGTTCCATTTCCTCCCTTCTCCGTTTTTGTAGACTTTGTACACCAACAAGCAAGAATCAGAAATGATCCCAGCTTTGACTTTGCATTGTAATATGCCACCAACTGCAAACCCACGCAGAACGTCTGTGGCAGTGCACAAGACTTATGTTTCTTCTCCAGGTTCTAATTACAGGTCTGCTGGCTGCTCCCAATCAGAGACAACGATGCAGGATCCTGACAAGCAGTGCCCGCTCCATCAGAAGCCTCATCCTCTCCTGAAATGCAGAGCCTTCAGAGGAAAATCTATGCCAGATTGCAGAAGCTTCCTGAAGGAGAACGGTATCTGCTACAAGTGCTGCTCATCCACAACTCATCTCGCCAAGGATTGCAAGGTCAGTGTAAAATGCACAGAATGTGGCACCACAGATCATAACACTGCCCTACACCCTGGGCCAGCTCCATGGAGTACACAAACCACGCCAGCCGACAGTGAGCATGGCGGGGAGGAAAGGAACACTGATGCAGTCACGCCAGAGATCACTTAACAATGTACTGAAGTCTGTAAAGGGACAATAGACAGTAGATCCTGTTCAAAAATATGCCTTGTCAGAGTGTATCCAAAAGGCCATAGAGACAAAGCTGTAAAACTGTATGTTATCTTGGATGATCAAAGTAATCGATCCTTGGCTAGATCAACATTCTTTGACCTATTCAAAATCAAAGGGCCAAGCACCCCCTACTCACTAAAGACGTGTGCAGGTACTGTGACAACAGTAGGTAGGAAATCTACTGACTACCAAATTGAGTCCTTTGACGGACAATTCTGCCTACCACTACCTACAATCATCGAGTGTAATCAGATCCCAGACAACAGATCTGAAATACCTGCGCCAGATGTGGCAATCCATCACGCTCACTTAAAACGCATAGCACACCTCATACCGGAACTCGACTATAGGCCCAGATAATTCTGCTGTTGGGGAAAGACATCCTGCAGGTTCATAAAGTGAGACGTCATATCAATGGACTCCACAATGCTTCCTATGCCAAAAGCTAGACCTAGGATGGGTCATAATAGGAAACGTATGCTTGGGACGCATGCACGCCCCATCTTCTGTGACAAGCATGCTGACAAATACATTGGAGAAAGGACGCCCATCTCTGTTTCAACCTTGTAACAGTGAATTCCATGTCAGAGAGCTACCACATAGCATCCAACTGCCCAATCATCTAATAGACTTTACTCATGACAGCAGTATAGTGTCAGGAAGCTATGAGGATCAGTTAGGGTGCACAGTCTACCAGAGAACTAAGCAAGACAACCAAGTGGCAATGTCAGTAGAGGACAAGTTGTTCTTAGAGGTAATGGACAAGGGACTTGTTAAAGATGAGACCAACAGCTGGGTCGCACCTCTTCCCTTCAGGACAAACAGACCACGTCTACCGAACAACAGAAATCAGGCATTAAAGTGTTTCTCCTCTCTCGAACATAATCTGCAAAGAAAGCCAGAGATGAAAGAACACTTTTTCTCCTTCATGTCAAAGATCTTTGAGAATTGTCATGCAGAGCCAGCTCCCACTCTCAAAGACTCTGAAGAATGCTGGTTCCTACCCATGTTTGGAGTATACCACCCTAAGAAACCAGCCCAAATTAGAGTGGTGTTTGACTCCATTGCTAAGTTTGATGATATCTCCCTGAATGATGTTCTACTGACAGGACCAGACCTCAATAACAAACTGCTGAGAGTACTTATGCGTTTCCGTAAGGATTCCATCGCCTTCATCGCTGACATCCAGCAAATGTTCCATTGTTTCCTTGTGAGAGAGAGAGACAGGAACTTACTAAGATTCTTCTGGTACAGAGACAATGATCCTGCTAAAGAAGTCACAGAGTATCGCATGAGAGTGCACATCTTTGGCAACAGTCCTTCACCTGCCATCTATGGACTCAAAAGGTCGGCTCAAGAAGGAGAAACAGAATATGGATCAGATGTCAGACAATTCATAGAAAAAGACTTTTATGTTGACGACTGTCTGAAAGCCATGCCTTCAAATGAGACTGCCATCAATCTTCTCAGGAGAGCCCAAGAGATGCTTGCTTGCTCGAATCTCAGGCTTCACAAAATAGCCTCAAACAGCAAAGAACTCATGGAAGCATTCCCTTCACAAGACTTATGCAACAGTCCCAGAGACTTGGACTTGGGGTCAGAACCCGCACCAATGCAACGCAGTCTCGGGCTTCTCTGGAATCTACAGTCAGACACTTTCACCTTCCAGGTCAGCTAGGAAGAAAAGCCTTTCACACGTAGAGGTGTCCTGTCCACCATCAACAGTCTGTACAATCCCCTGGGTTTCGCAGCTCCTGTCACTATGCAAGGTAAAGCCTTACTAAAGGACTTAACCAAGGAAACATCCGACTGGGATGCACCTCTGCCACCTGATAAGAGAATCCAGTGGGAAGGATGGAAGAGCTCTTTAGCGGCCCTCTCCAACCTGAATGTACCAAGACCATACACCCCTGTGCCGTCTACAGAAATACAAAGCCAAAAACTGTACGTGTTTGCAGATGCTTCTGTCAAAGCAATTGCCGCTGTTGCCTATCTCAAAACTGTAGACTCCAAATGTCAGAGCCACATTGGATTCGTTATGGGGAAAGCCAAACTTGCTCCACAGCCAGAGCACACTATACCCAGGTTAGAGCTTTATGCTGCAGTCTTAGCCATTGAATTGGCAGAGTTCATCGCATCCGAGATAGATATCGACTTGTCACAGGCCAAGTTCTACTCAGACAGCAAAGTAGTCCTTGGATATATCCACAATGAAACTAGATGATTCTATGTTTATGTCAACAACAGAGTGCTACGAATTAGGAGATCAGTTCATCCAAAACAGTGGCATTACATTCCCACGGACCAAAATCCTGCAGATCACGCAACTAGAGCAGTTGACGCAAGTCGACTAGGAAGCACAACATGGCTCTCAGGACCAAAATTACTGTACACTGAGGAACGTTTCCCAGACACCTTTGAACTAGTAGGAGAGGACTCAGATGCTGAAATCCGCCCTCAGGTGTCTAGACTTCACACAACGACCTCTGTTATCCAGCTTGGATCTCACATATTTGACAAATTTTCAAGTTGGAAGTCACTTATTCGAGCTATTACCTGCCTGACTCATGTAGCTCGATCGTTCAGGACCACCAGAGTTTGTGACACAGAAAAATGTAAAGGTTGGCATCTTTGTAAAATTACCTATGTTACCTCAGACTTGGAATTCTCCAGAAACCACATCATCTTCACTGTTCAAAGAGAAACCTACCCGGTAGAAATCCAATGTCTCAGTAACAAAGCTCCAATACCAGACAGCAGCGTATTGAGGAAACTCGACCCATTCATTGATAACAATGGTCTGCCGAGAGTAGGATGGCCAAAGAGAATGAACCTAAGACTTTCTTCAGACCAGTACCTGAACTGTTCTTATTGTTGCCTTCGGAAGAAAGGGACAGTGACATCCATTGATGCCAGACGGGGAGTGTTCTGTCTCTGACATCTAATTGTTGTTTTTTTCTACTGTTTATGTAGGAGTTTAAGAATCTAGTGTTTGGCTCCCTCTAGTGACCAGTGTCATATTCGCAGTTATAATGTTTTCTTTCACTTTCAGCAAAATCCTTTTCCCTCCCTTTGCAATGCATGATGGTAGCTTAAGCAATGCATGATGGTAGCTTAGCAATGAATTCTGGGAGCTTTCTCTCCATTTTCTTCCATTTTCCTTCAGCCTGCATCCAGGAAGCAGCTCATCTTTTCCCCTCCTCTTGCGATAGCATCGCCGGTATGTACTTATGTCTCTCTAGTTAATTCTTGTCCTATATTAGCCCTGTCTAATCAGTCCTGCCCCTGGTTAGGTATTAGTCTGAAAATGTTTATTCAGTGTACTATGTATATGTATTTCCACTATGCCCGTGTACTGATTGTATGTATATTATGTTTGTATTATAGTTTCACCGCGCCAATATATCAAGTTCATAAAAACACAGATTCAATCACAATCTCCTTATTGGACCCCGGTATAGCGGTTTAGCTGTCTGTATAACTGCAATGACGTCTGCCTCATTCAGTGAGGACAGAACAAGTATCATGGACCTGCCTGTTGTGTTCCTTGATCTTCATGATGCTCTCTGTGCTTCAAACAGAACCCTGAGACTATCACAGAGCAGGTGCATTTATACGGAGACTTGATTACACACAGTTGGATTATATTTATCATCATTAGTCATTTAAGACAACATTGGATCATTCAGAGATCCACAATGAACTTCTGGAGTCAGTTTGCTGCACTGAAAGTAAATGGGCCGATTAATATTGCACGCTCCACTTTTCAGTTTTTGTATTTCCACAAAAATTTAAAATATCCAATAAATTTCGTTCAACTTCACAATTGTGTCCCACTTGTTGTTGATTCTTCACCAAAAATTTACATTTGGTATCTTTATGTTTGACGCATGATATGTGGGAAAAGGTTGAAAAGTTCCAGGGAGCCGATTACTTTCGCAAGACACTGTATACAGGTCCTTCTCAAAAAATTAGCATATAGTGCTAAATTTCATTATTTTCCATAATGTAATGAATACAATTAAACTTTCATATATTTTAGATTCATTACACACCAACTGAAATTTGTCAGGTCTTTTATTGTTTTAATACTGATGATTTTGGCATACAACTCCTGATAACCCAAAAAACCTGTCTCAAAAAATTAACATATTTCAACCGTCCAATAAAAAAAAGTGTTTTTAAAAACAAACAAAAAAACCATCAAATAATAAAGTTCAGTTATGCACTCAATACTTGGTCGGGAATCCTTTTGCAGAAATGACTGCTTCAATGCGGCGTGGCATGGAGGCAATCAGCCTGTGACACTGCTGAGGTGTTATGGAGGCCCAGGATGCTTCGATAGCGGCCTTAAGCTCATCCAGAGTGTTGGGTCTTGCGTCTCTCAACTTTCTCTTCACAATATTCCACAGATTCTCTATGGGGTTCAGGTCAGGAGAGTTGGCAGGCCAATTGAGCACAGTAATACCATGGTCAGTAAACCATTTACCAGTGGTTTTGGCACTGTGAGCAGGTGCCAGGTCGTGCTGAAAAATGAAATCTTCATCTCCATAAAGCATTTCAGCCGATGGAAGCATGAAGTGCTCCAAAATCTCCTGAATGCTAGCTGCATTGACCCTGCCCTTGATGAAACACAGTGGACCAACACCAGCAGCTGACATGGCACCCCCACACATCACTGACTGTGGGTACTTGACACTGGACTTCAGGCATTTTGGCATTTCCTTCTCCCCAGTCTTCCTCCAGACTCTGGCACCTTGATTTCCGAATGACATGCAAAATTTGCTTTCATCAGAAAAAAGTACTTGGGACCACTTAGCAACAGTCCAGTGCTGCTTCTCTGTAGCCCAGGTCAGGCGCTTCTGCCGTTGTTTATGGTTCAAAAGTGGCTTTACCTGGGGAATGCGGCACCTATAGCCCATTTCCTGCACACGCCTGTGCACGGTGGCTCTGGATGTTTCTACACCAGACTCAGTCCACTGCTTCCTCAGGTCCCCCAAGGTCTGGAATCGGTCCTTCTCCACAATCTTCCCCAGGGTCCGGTCACCTCTTCTCGTTGTACAGCGTTTTCTGCCACATTGTTTCCTTCCAACAGACTTCCCATTGAGGTGCCTTGATACAGCACTCTGGGAACAGCCTATTTGTTGAGAAATTTCTCTCTGGGTCTTACCCTCTTGCTTGAGGGTGTCAATGATGGCCTTCTTGACATCAGTCAGGTCGCTAGTCTTAAACATGATGGGGGTTTTGAGTAATGAACCAGGCACCAATTTCAGTTGGTGTGTAATGAATCTAAAATATATGAAAGTTTAATTGTAATCATTACATTATGGAAAATAATGAAATTTAGCACTATATGCTAATTTTTTGAGAAGGACCTGTATACACAGATGGATCTCAAATGGTGCCATGAGCAATACCATCCCTCTCTTCATGCTGGCATTGGGGAAAGAGACGTATCTAGAACGAACATGATGATCCCAGGATGCGTAAACCGGTCAGTACATAAGTGGAATTTATGAAAAAATAGACTAAAAGAGACAGATAATACAACAAATTAATAATAAAAACAAAGTGGAAAAGACTCACGTAAGGGGCACCTGTAAAGAAGTGGTGGAAGATATGTATAAGTCTGTACATAAGGACGAGCGATGGAGGAGACAGATCACAAGAAGGGGACAAAGCTCAATTTCTCATTGAGTCCTTTAGGGGTCATGGTGTCAAGGGTGACAATCCACCTGCACTCACGCTGTGCTAACGTCAGATTGCCACCCCTGACACCACCATGAATCCGATCAATGCCCCTCACCTTCAAACGACTGGGATCGGACCCGTGATGAGCCTTAAAATGTCTAGACAATGTTTTAAGCGTTGATGTGTCCGACACCTCCTTGGCAGCCAAAATGTCTCGCACGTATTTGCGCGTTCTCACTTTTTATGACCTCGATGTGAGACCAACATAAATGAGGGAGCAGGGACATGTAGCATAATAAATCACATATGTGATATTATATGAGATAAAGTCCAAAATCACGTATTCCCTGCTCCCATCAGTTGAAGTGAAGGTCCCACATCTGAGAATGTTTGGACACCCAACACACGAGCTGCAAGTAAAGCAACCGTGTTTTGGGCCGCTAGAATTAAAGAAAGTTTTTTGTTTGGCCACATAGTGGCTCCTTACTAGATTGTCCCTCAGGTTCCTCCCTCTTCATTGTATCATACGTGGAGATGGAGACAAATGGGCTGCCAGGACACTGTCGGTATGCAACACTGGCCACTGGCCGCTGGCAAGGCAAGAGAGCCACCACTGATTATGGGTAAATAGGAGTGATTCACTGCAGCATTGGTATCTAGTATTGGACACTGTTCCTTTTCACTGTTTTCTACCAACCTTTCTTTGATACTTAAAACTGCATATAATGGTTACTGATCTGATCCTGCCTCCTTTGGGTACATATGGTCTCCCACCCCTTCCATAGCATACCTTCATGTCTCCTCCATATTTTCCTCCTGTGTCTATAGCATAGTGTTTGTTTGACATTGCTTTTGCATCTGTATATGATTATTTAATAAAAGTTCTTTATTTTATCATGATTTGTGGGATGCTGTATATACTCCATTTTGTTGTTTGCAATATCTTTGGGAGTTGTCCGCTTTATGCATCCCTACTAGTTGCTCACTCTGGGAGAGAGATATTTTCTTACTCTCGGCCACAGTGTTACGTTGTGCTTGATGATTATTGTTTTTAGGTATACAAATATGTTTGTTCAAAAATTGACTATTGTCATATATACTGTAGAACTTGATTTGTGTGCAATTTTGTTTGCTTGAAATGAAAAACAAAATTGGCCTGCTATAGGTGTACAAATTTGGTCCCTCGGTACTCGGTCCCAAGCCGCCACTATTTCTCATGGTGTGGCATCCCCGCTTTGTATCAGCATGTGTCCAGAAACATCACCCGTGTCCTTACCAATGCGATTACTGGGATTGTCCACTTAATGACCAACTTGTGGACAAGCGCTTGTGGCCAGGGATGCTATATTTCACTGATCGCATACTGGGTAAACATTTGGAGTCCATTTCTAGTATAGGTACACCACGTCAGCGCTCATTTCCGCAAATCAACAACAGCTGCCACCACTCTGGCAGTACTGCACCAGCGTATGCAAGAGCCAGCTCACTGACAGGTATGCGATGTCACCAAGTGATGGAAATCCACACTGCACGTGCTGGCAAGGCTTTGTGAGCAGCAAAGGTCAGTTGTGGAATACCAGCTCCAACACACCCGCCGGTATTCTGGTCAGCCTCTGCACATAACAACTGAAGAGTGGGCATGGATGTCTGACATTTGTGCAGTTCACCAAGACTTGGAGGACTTCCCAAAGATGGAGAGTGGTGAAGACGTCATCAGTGCAAAGATCTCGCTTCTGTGCCTACTTAAACAGTTGCCGCTGACAATTAAACATGAAGCTTTGCATGCGGACAAGTTGGAGATGGAGGTAGATATGAGCCAGGGAGATACTACCCATTATCTCATCTGCTTGGTGCAGATTGGGTAACAATGAGGATGTGAAGGCTGATGAGGAGGAGGAACAGGAGCTGGCTGGTACCCACACAAGCTTCGTCCCATCTCTCTTACATGGATGGGCTGAGCATGTGAATGAAGAGGAAAATATGGAGGAAGAGGTGAAAATTCCATCCTTTTTCAAAATGGTTTGCACCTTACTACTTGTTTATTGGGTTCCATTATCAGCACGTAGGGCTTTTGGCATTCTTCCAAATTTGTTAAACACTACAGCAAGATATTCTTCAAGTTTTTGTGGAACTTCATTCTTACTGTGAAGCAGCTATATCTGGAGTAGTCATCAATAAATGTGAGAAAATATCTCTTCTTGCTAGGAGTTTGAACACTCGTTGGAACACATACATCTGTATGTATCAGATCCAGAGGCTGTGCAGATCTAGTGGTGCTTATTTTAGGAAAGGATTTTCTGGACATTTTCCCATTAAGACAGCTAATGCACTTCATCATTTGACTACACTGGTTGATTTCAATACCATTTGCAAGTTGAGCTAGCTTCCTTACTGCTTCTGGGTCTCTGTGCCCAAGACATCTGTGCCATACATGGATACAGTTCTTATGCAGATCTTGTCTAGCACTGTACACTCTTTCTTTGCATTTTAGCTGACAATGTTCATCTTGGATTTTTCCTTCTGCAAGAGTGTGACCCTTCTTTGAGATGATGCAGCTGTTATCTTTAAAAGTAACTACATTCCCCTTTTGCGTGAGCTTCTTTACTGACAGAAGATTGCTTTCAAGGCTGGGAATATAGAGAACATCCTTTACTGGGACCTTTCTGCTTTTAGTGCTGAGGAAACTGGACAGAGGAGGTAGCTATCTCCTACTCCTTCTGAAGTCATATAGTGACAATTCGCTAAGATGACCTTTTCTGACTTGCTTTCATTAAGTTCAGTGAAGAAATCCTTGTTATTTGTCATATGACTGCTTGCACCAGGATCTATACACCATATATCAGGGGTCTCAAAATCAATTTACCCGGGGGCCGCTGGAGGTAGAATCTGGGTGAGGCTGGGCCGCATCAGGTTTTCCACAAGAAAAGCTCTTACAAAAACATTCCACTCAGCGCTCACTCTCCCCAGCGCTCATCCTCCCCCCAGCGCTCATTCTCCCCAGCGCTTATTCTCCCCAGCGCTCATTCTCCCCAGCGCTCATTCTCCCCCAGCGCTCATTCTCCCTCAGCGCTCATTCTTCACCAGCGCTCATTCTTCCCCAGCGCTCATCCTCCCCCAGCGCTCATTCTCCCCAGCGCTCATTCTCCCACAGAGCTCATTCTTCCCCAGCGCTCATTCCCCTCAGCGCTCATCCTCCCCAGCGCTCATTCCCCCAGCACTCATTCTCCCCTATTGCTTTTTCCCCATCACTCCATTGTTGCTTTTCCCCATCACTGCTTTTCCCATCATTGCTTTTCCCCATCACTCCCATCATTCTTTTCCCCATCACTCCCATCATTGCTTTTCCCCATCATTGCTTTTCCCCATCACTCCCATCATTGCTTTTCCCCCATCACTCCCATCATTGCTTTTCCCCATCACTCCCATCATTGTTTTTCCCCATCACTCCCATCATTGTTTTTCCCCATCACTGCTTTTCCCCATAACTCCCATCATTGCCTTTTCCCCATCACTCCCATCATTGCCTTTTCCCCATCACTACTTTTCCCCATTGCTTTTCACCATAATTTTCCTCCACCTAGTTTACACACACACACCACACACACTACACACACTACACACACTCACACTACACACACACACACTACACACTACACACACACACACCACCTCTCACCTGTCCGCAGCATTACCGGTGCCCGCACTTCCTCACTCTGACAGAGCAGGCCGCTGAATGATGACGTCATCCAGCGGTGCTGCTCTCTGTGTCAGAGACAGGAAGCGCGGTCACCGGCAGGAAGGATCCTTGCAGCTTCGCTCCTGCTATTTTCTCTTGCAGGCAGTGGAGCTGCTGAGATCGCTCCCTGCCCGCCACCCTCATCATACTCACCTCATCTCCTGCAGCAGCTCAGATGGTCCAGCGCCCGGAGCGCTGACATCTTTCTGTGGTACCGCTCATTAATCTTATGAATATGGGCGCCACGCCCATGAGAGTGGAGTGGCATCCATATTCATGACCTTAATGAGCGGTACTACGAGTGACTGGGATTTCACATGCGGTGTTTCTCGCATGTGTGATCCCAGCCGAAGTGAGGGCCGCAAAGTACTGTACCGAGGGCCCATGATATGAGGGCCGCAAACTAGTGTCCCGAGGGCCTCAGTTGGCCCGCGGGCCACAAGTTTGAGACCCCTGCCATATATGCTTTGCAGATGGGCCTGTACTGACATTAAATGCAGCTTCAACAAATGCAGAATCTTCATTTACAGCTTAACCCTTTGATGCCTGTTCTGCTTTTTAAGCTGACTCATTCTTTATTTCCAAATTCTGCAGTCTGCTTTAAGGTGGCTGGGCTTTTTACAGGCAAAACAGTCACGAGTTTCTCTTAGATTGCTCTTATATTTAGGGAAATCCTGTGTCTTTAATGCTGTTTCTGCTCTGGATTCATTACTGTTGCTTACATGCTGCGTTTTTCTCTTGAATTCAACCACAAGTTTGCCTTTAACATACTCTAGTCAGTCAGCTCATCATCTGGCCATGCATCTAGTGCAGTCACGAGTGAGTCACTGGGCTTCTAATGCTGTGTCACCCTGGGGTTTTGTGTCACTCTGGGCCCATAACCTGTTGGCAGCAGATTATTCAGGATACTCTCCAAGTGTGTGACAACAGAGCTTCTTTATTCAGGAACAAACAGTAACAATATATGATAAGCTTAATAGATCAGGAATAAATCATTGTGTGTCTCTATCTGTGCAACATCTACAGCAGGCTGCTTCTCTCATACACAGACACAGGAAAAACAGGAAATACAGTCACATGTGCTCCCTGTGTGAGCCTCTGGGAGTGTTTTTTTCTAACTTTATGAACAGCATACAAATCTAGCAACTAAACACTCATAGACAGGAATGGAGTTGTTGCACCAAACATATTCCAACAGATATTGGACTGCAAAGGGCCCATATACTGTTCTTGCACAGGGACTCTTTTCTGTCTGTGTCCAACAATGTGTTCAATATCTATGTATTTTCCCTGGGTATAAACTAGATTGTAGCTTTCATATCATGATAAGACTTGTAACTCACAGCAGAACACACGTTACAAATCATATGTATTGTATTGTATATGCAGGGTCGTAATGATTGCAGTCACATCATTCTCTGTGCATCTTTATGGTGGAGGGCTTGTCTACCCATTTAAATAATCACTGATTGGCTTCTTTTGCAGCTGATCAACCATCATTTAACCCCTTTCTGCCATCGGACGTACTATCCCGTCCATGGTACCTGGGCCCGTATGACCATGGACGGGATAGTATGTCACATGCGATCTGACGCGCTCCCGGCCGGGTGTCAGCTGATTATCACAGCTGACACCCGACACTATGTGCCGGGAGCGTCACAGACCGCTCCCGGCACATTAACCCCTGGCACACTGCAATCAAACATGATCGCAGTGTACCGGGGGCACAGGGAAGCATCGCGCAGGGAGGGGGCTCCCTGCGTGCTTCCCTGAGACCCAGAGGCGTAGCTAGGGTTTTGGTTTAGGGGGACGAAACTTCTGAGTGGGCCCCTAACCAGAGAACCACAGCAAATGACCGCGCTGTTGCCAAAAATAATCTATATATAAAAAGACCAATATTGATATCACCACCATATGGTCAGTGGTAAATAATACCAGTCCTACAGAACATTTAATAGATTACAGCAGAGTTACAGATAATGACTTACCGCTGACGTTCTTTCTAATGGAGTCGTTCACTTTTCACGTCTTTTCCATCTGGCCTGACGGACATAACGACTCCTCCAGCCAGGACTCTGCTGTAGAAATTTCAACAAAGACATGTTTCACTTCTCATATTTACAGCACTGTCCACATCTATCCCCAACCTGCACAAACGCCTCATCCTGCTGATACCCCAATACTGAGCTGCTGCTGCCATATGTGTCCCTATTACTGCACCTCATACCCCAATACTGAGCTGCTGCTGCCGTATGTGTCCCTATTACTGCACCTCATACTCCAATACTGAGCTGCTGCTGCCATATGTGTCCCTATTACTGCACCTGATACCCCAATGCTGAGCCGCTGCTGCCATATGTGTCCCTATTACTGCACCTGATACCCCAATACTGAGCTGCTGCTGCATATGTGTCCCTATTACTGCTCCTGATACCCCAATGCTGAGCCGCTGCTGCCGTATGTGTCCCTATTACTGCACCTGATACCCCAATGCTGAGCCGCTGCTGCCATATGTGTCCCTATTACTTCACCTGATACCCCAATACTGAGCTGCTGCTGCCGTATGTGTCCCTATTACTGCACCTGATACCCCAATGCTGAGCCGCTGCTGCCGTATGTGTCCCTTTTACTGCACCTGATACCCCAATACTGAGCCGCTGCTGCCGTATGTGTCCCTATTACTGCTCTTGATACCCCAATGCTGAGCTGCTGCTGCTGTATGTGACCCTATTACTGCACCTGATACCCCAATACTGAGCCGTATGTGTCCCTATTACTGCACCTGATACCCCAATACTGAGCCGCTGCTGCCGTATGTGTCCCTATTACTGCACCTCATACCCCAATACTGAGCCGCTGCTACCGTATGTGTCCCTATTACTGCACCTGATACCCCAATACTGAGCTGCTGCTGCCGTATGAGTCCCTATTACTGAACCTGATACCCCAATACTAAGCCGCTGCTGCTGTATGTGTCCCTATTACTGCACCTATTGTGTGGTTCTGTGTGACCTCTAAATTCTAAAGCAGCCCTTAGAATATAGTAATGCCGGGTGCAAGTGCCCTAGAAAACAGTGCCCACATTTTGTCCCCTAGAATGTAATAATGCCCTGTGTGCCCCTTTGACAGTCACAGTAACCTGAGTTCCTCTGTAACAATACGTGCCCACTTTACTTTTAATAACGTCCCAAGTCTCCCCCTGTACAGCTCCCTTATACACCGTATAATGCCCCCTCACTGTATATATACTGACCCCTTAATATACCCAAACTATTTAATGGCTCCAACACTGTATGATGGCCCCGCCACTATAATCCCCACACTGTATGATGGCCCCCTAAATAGCATCCATATAGCATAATACACCAGATAGTCCTCAATATAGTATAATGCACTGCCCATAGGCAGCCTCTATATTATAATAAACCCTCAATGTTATAATGCACCCCCATAGGCAGCCTCAATGTTATAATGCACCCCCATAGGCAGCCTCTGCATTGTAATGCACCCCCATAGACAGCCTCTATATTATAATAAACCCTCAATGTTATAATGCACCCCCATACAGGGCCGGCGTCAGCACCCGGCACACCCGGGCAAGTGCCGGGGCCCTGAGCAGGCGGGGGGCCCACTCGCAGTCTGGCACCCCCGCGCCCATTAGCGGAGGAGAGCGGTGCAGCGCCGCCACTGGGCCCCCCCGCTTGCTCAGGGCCCCGACATCAGCTGGCACAATACTTACCTCTCCCCGTGCCTCCGCTGCAGCAGCTCCGGGCTCCAGGGGGCGCCGGCGCTTCCTCTCACAGCAGCACCGCTGAATGACGTCATCATTCAGCGGCCGGCTGTGGCAGAGAGCGCGGACGCTGGACAGGTAAGACGTGTGTGTGTGTCTCTGTGTGTGTCTGTGTGTATGTAGTGTGGTGCTTTGTGTGTGTGTGTGTATGTGTGTGTGTATGTATGTATGTATGTGAGAGCATGCTTGTGTGCTGTGGTGCTGTCTGTGTGTGATGATGGGCAGGCATTGCTGATAATGGGGAGGCATTGATGATGATGATGGGGAGAAGATGATAATGGGCAGGCATTGATGATAATGGGGAGGCATTGATGATGATGGGGAGAAGATGATAATGGGCAGGCATGTATGGAGCATTATATGGGGGGTGACATCCTGCATGGGGTATTATATGGGTGATGAGGGGGAGACTGTGGTGCCCATAATATTGTATGGAGGACTGTACTGTCCAGTCTGTTCTGTGCGCTGTGAGGATTTGGCGGTTTTTGAGCTATTGTACAATTTACAATAGATATTACTCATGTAAGGAAGAAGTGAAGTGTTTTGCATTGTACTGTACCCATATTTCTCTGCTGTATCTGTGCATCATGAATCGTGGTCTGTGTTAAAGGGGCCCACTGAGGCTCTTTCGCCCGGGGCCCATAAAAACCTGGAGCCGGCCCTGCCCCCATAGGCAGCCTCAATGTTATAATGCACCCCCATAGGCAGCCTCTGCATTGTAATGCACCCCCATAGTCAGCCTCTATATTATAATGCACCCCCAATGTTATAATGCACCCCCATAGTCAGCCTCGATATTATAATGCACCTCCAATGTTATAATGCACCCCCTTAGGCAGCCTCTATATTATAATGCACCCCCAATGTTATAATGCCCCCCATAGGCAGCCTGTTATAATGCACCCCCATAGTCAGCCTCTATATTATAATGCACCCCCATAGGGAGCCTCTGTAGTATAATGCACCCCCATATACAGCCTCTGTAGTATAATGCACCCCCATATAGAGCATCTGTAGTATAATGTACCCCCATATAGAGCATCTGTAGTATAATGCACCCCATATAGAGCATCTGTAGTATAATGCACCCCCATATACAGCCTCTGTAGTATAATGCACCCCATATAGAGCATCTGTAGTATAATGCACCCCCATATGGAGCCTCTGTAATATAATGCACCCCCATATAGAGCCTCTGTAGTATAATGCACCCCCATATAGAGCATCTGTAGTACAATGCACCCCCATAGGGAGCCTCTGTAGTATAATGTACCCCCATATGGAGGCTCTGGAGTATAATGCACCCCCATATGGATCCTCTGTAGTATAATGTACCCCCATTGCAAAAATAATAAATCCTGTACTCACCTCTCTTGCTCCCGACTCCTGCGCTGATCACTGCTCTCCCACCTGACAGCGGGTGCCGGGCAGTGT
>JARQOD010000006.1:326823986-326862081 GCA_033576555.1 Oophaga sylvatica
ATGAATGAGGTTGCCATTATGCAAATCTAGCATCATCACATGACCTTATTGGCCAAATAGAATCTTGTAGGTACTTCATCACGGCCTAAAGGGATACACAAGGTCACATGACAACAAATGGCCAATTGGAAGCCCGGGTTCTAATGTTGTTGCCTCACTGAACTGACAGTCAAATATTTCTTCTCCAGAACGTCCCAGGGCCCTGCAATTTTGGCCCCAAACATCACAGGGGCCCCGCAATGTTGGCCCCAAACATAATGGGGCCCCAACAATGTTGGCCCCCAAACATAACGGGGCCCGCAATGTTGGCCCCCAAACATAACAGGGGCCCGCAATGTTGGCCCCGCAATGTTGGCCCCCATAACCTCACGGGGCCCCGCAATGTTGTCCCCCAAACATCACAGGGCCCCGCATATGTTGGCCCCCAAACGTCAAGTTTGGCGCCAAACTTGCTGGGCAGGCATCCGAGCTTCCTGCCCGAATACATGAGGTGTTCTGCAGAGTTCCGAGCATGTCCGAGCACCCCGATGCTCAAGGTTAACGGAGCATGTCCGAGCATGTTCGCTCAACACTACCGGGCACCAATTCAAAGCACAATCTGTAGTTCCTTCAGGAAATACACATCTAGTTATTTATGTATACCATTAAGAGTATAGGCTACAATGGACCTTTGGGAACAGTGGTTTTCCCTCTCAGGGATAGAAGAAATTGTGCAGACAGGAGAGAGTCCAACAACAGCCTTACTAACACAGATGCAACAGACTTGGTGGTTACAGAGGTACTAAGGGGGCAACATGCTTGTTGTTCAAAAAAAATCTCACAAGACGTATGAACCATTGGTATCACAACAATGGTGGGTTTTCACTTTCAACACTTTACAAAGCCTGCTGGAAATTCCCTGAGCAGCACCTTGTCTTATTCCAACATAGTCTCTGTGCCACTCCTAATATAGCAGAGCATTTTCTCTCAGTGTCCTCTCTTGGTCACCTCTCTTGGCAGCAATATACTACTGTAGCTTGTCTGGTCATCTTGTGGACTTCTCTCGTATTACCACATATCAGTCCCTCTCACTCAAGCACCAGTCTAATTTTTTTTAAAGCATAACAAAAGTAAAATTTCCTCTATTTAAAATCTCATACAAAAATAATCTAAAATTATAATAATAAAATAAAATTTTTTCCTAACTTCCCCCATTCCCAACTCACAGCCACCCAGCCCAATATATATATTCCTCTCCCTAAGGAGAGAGAGAAAGAAAGATAGAAAACAAAGAAATGAGAGAGAAAAAAGTATCCTTGCCGTTTCTGTTGTGGCACTCATCTTCACATTAGGGCTTTAACATTTAGACTCCCTCTAATGTGGCTATCTCCTTACCCCTTATGGGCAGCTAAGCTCTGCTATTTGGCACATGCACTCTTGACTCACAGAAATATACTTCTCTGTTCCTCTTTGTGTTGGCTATCCTCTCCTTTTTGCAAGAGTGGTAAGAAACTCCGTCTCAGGTGAGGGAAACCAGTTCACTTGTATTAAACTACACAGCGGTAGTACAGACTGGCGCGTAAAACTTGCTATTCTGTGATGATCAGAAAGTCCTTGGAATAATGCACCATCTTTAGCGTGTGTTATTCACCTCCACTTGCTAACTAGCAATGATGAAGAATCTTTTTGCTGAACTCAACATCTTCTCCTTCTGATAGACAGCTACCTCTGAATGTGTCAACTCATGGAAAGCAGCAACCTCTATGCATTTACTATATGTCACTGACCCTATGCCAGCCATGATCCCAGCTGTATCATCTGGAGCTTTCTGCAACTTTTTAGGACACAGAGCAACACCTAACCGCTACATCCTTATTGAGCATTACTTGATCTGGTGCAACTAATCTAAGTTCCTTGTCTCTAGTATTATACTCAGCAGCCGCTGTTTTCCATTGTTCCTGGCGTGATTACAGTCCCACACCACCATCTTGTAACCGCAACTTCTGACTGACCGGAATTTGGAGGTAGTGATGACAAGCTCTCAATACAAGTCTATGAGAGGCTCGTTCTAGCCTCATTCTAGCTCTCACAGACTTACATTGAGTAGTGACTTCCAAATTGCCCAGCAAACAATGGAATGATCCAGCAGGTCGCAACCTGCAGAAGATGACCAGAACGGTGCTAATAACAGAAGAAGATGGTGGCTGGTGAGTATATTACTAGGGGCAGGGAACTTAGATTAGTGACACCACTCCAGTGGTAAAATAAAACCACCACTACACTGTGGGCAGACCTATTAGACAAGTGAGTATTTTGACCATACAATAATTTTTATGCAGATTTCCCAACTCTAAATTGTATTAACTTGAATGCTTATTGGATGAAACATATCAGGTGATGTGTATTTATATACTGAGGGAGGCTTCGGCCTAAAGATATCAAGAACACCCTTTATCAAGGTGTGCAGAATTATTAGGCAGCTTGTTTTCCTCAGGCAAAATGGGCCAAAAATTAGATTTAACTAACTCTAAAAATTTAAACATTGTTAAGTTTTACAGAGGGATGCAGCACTTTTGAAACTGCTAAGATATCGGGGGCAGATCACAGAACCATCTAAAGTAATGTTAAAAAAAAGTCAACAGGGTCATAAAAAGTGTATTGAAAAAAAGAGAGAAAAGAGAGGAATCAAACATGAAGCGACCAGGAAGCCATTATACTCTAGTGCTGTCAAATTCCAGAACTGCAGCCTCCCGGGAGAGCCCAGAAGTACAAGGTGATCAGTGCTCAGAGACATTGTTAAGATAACTAAGGCTGAAACCACCACTGAACAAGACACCCAGGTTGAAACTACTGGCATTACTGTGATTGGCAGCCCCATCATGTCATAAGATATAAGACCTAGTGACATGATGCTGGTCACACTGTACCCAAAAATAATGTTAGGAGAGGAGCTGTATAAGAGAAAGTGAATGTTATTGGCCTTGCTGGTGAAAAACCTATAACCAAATAGTCATTTTCAGAGCTATATCTATTCTATTCAATATTACTGTTTAGCTGTACTATGTAGTGTAGGGATAGATAGCTGCAGGGGAAGGGATTGTCCTGTAGACTGTGAGCCCTCGCGGGCGGGGTCCTCTGTCCTTCTGTACTTGTGTGTCCCTTGTCTAGCACATGTTTATTGTACCTGTCTATATTTTCCCTTTTCATATGTAAAGCGCCATGGAATAAATGGCGCTATATACAGTAAATGTATAATAATAATAGTACATTACAGGCCTTGCTGCAGACAACAACAAAAAATCCTTTTCAGGGCTACATCTATTTTACTCAATGCCACTGTTAGCTGTACTATTTAGTTTAGGGCAAGCTGCTGGAAAAGGGAAAATAGTGTATTACAGACCTTGGTGCAGAAACCACAAACTAACAGTCCTTCTATATTAGGCCTATATCTATTCTATTCAATATCGCTGTTAGCTGTGCTATTTATTGTAGGTCAAGCTGCTGCAGAAGGGCTAGTAGTGCATTACAGGCCTTTGTACAGATTCTAAAGACCAACAGTCCTTCCTTATTAGGCCAATATCTATTCTGCTGTTTGCTGTACTGTTTTGTGTAGGACTAGTTGCTGGAGAAGGACTAGTAGTGCATATGAAGGAAGTATATCATTGTAAGGTAGACTATTAGACTATAACGTCAATAGAACAACTGGTTAGGCTGCAGACCCATATTGTCCCTGCCCAAAGGAGATAGCATCAGCCTAATCATATTGCAGGAACTCAGCCACAAGGAAGGGGTCTCCTGGGAGAATGCTAGAGGTGTCAAGCATGGCAGCTTCAAACAGCTGGCAGATGGTTTGTAGCTAGGAAAGAGTGTTTCATATTGTCTGTATGGAAAGAAATGGAGGTAAACACAGGATACTTGAAATGCCACAGCTTTGCCCATCGTCCATTCACAAACAGCATCTTTTAAATGGCCAATTCGGGTCATCCCCATAATATGAACCTATGGTCAGGACTATAAAAAGCTCGGTGGCACCAAGAGAAGGTGTTCACGTGTGAAGGTGGCCTGGGAGGCTGATGCGATCCATAATTCACTTCTCCTTCCCTCAAGGGAAACAGAAGATAACTGTAGATTGAAACATTTAGATATTTCTGTTATTTTTCCCTTTTTATTTTATACCTGTTTTGCATATTTCTGTATCATTTTTATTTTTACCTTTTTATATCTTTTATTGTAAGCATTCTATATTTTTATATTAAAGCTTAAAATCTTTAATAAGTTTGATCCTTGTATGCTCTAAAAGAAACCTAGCCTTTGAGAGAGTGTATGACCTTTTGATTGTCTGACAGAAAGGGTGAGTTTCCACGATCAGGAAACGCTGCGTGCTTGGCGCTGTGCGCTGGCGCAGCGCCAAACATGCAGCGTCCAGATGTTACAGCATAGTGGAGGGGATTTCAAGAAATCCCGTCTCCACTATGCGCAAAATTACGCAGGCGGAAGACCTGCGTTTACGGACATGCGGCGCCTCTTTTCAGACCGCAGCATGTCCTAGCGTCTTGCGGCGACGCACCGTCGCCGCAACAGAATTTAACACAGGGCTATGTAGCCCTGCATTATTTCCGGAGGTGTTCCGGAGGTGTCCTGAACACCTCCGGAAATAAGGCGCGTCAGAAAGGGGGCGGGGCTTAGACGGAGCGGAGTTTCCGTTCCGTCATATACGCTGTGTTTCCTGATAGTGGAAACACAGCCTAACATATCTTCTGGACTCATCACCCCATGTGTTTGATGAGTGGTGGCAGTGTGTTAAAAAGTTTGACTGCCCTATCCAGGACGCAGGCACCGATGCCTCCTGCCCTGCACCTGTCTTTGGACCTTCCCAAGCACCATCAGCAACCTTCCTTGTCCCAGCGCAGCATTCAGCTGTCCCTACCCCAGGCCTTGGAAAACAAGCAGAAATATGCATCCACCCACTCAAAGGCCCAAACACTATATAGTCACATTTCTAGACTGCTTTCTGTGTAAGTGTTAACGTTTAGACTTGTGGACACTGAGACTTTCCACAACCTCATGGAGGCGGCCATCCCACGGCACTCGCTCCCCAGCCACCACTTTTTCTTCCATTTTTCCGTCTCCACCTTACACAAGTACTTGGAAGGTCCAGTTAACCACCGACACATGAACAAGTGTTTGTGGCCAGGAACACTACATTTCCCTCATGGCACACTGGGGGAACCTAGGGGAGGTCAGGACAGGGTTGGACCCTGGCACAGCGCACGTGCTACCAACCCCTAGTATTGTGGGACCTAGCTTCACCAGGGTTTCTCCCACAACCTACACCAGTTCCTGCCACCCCTCCTCCTCATCATCCTCCATCTCTGAATTATCAGCCTTATCAGTCATAAGCTGGAAGCATTGCCTTGGTGAAGAGGCAACAGGCTCTGCTAAAACTAATTTGTTTAGGAGACAAATAGAACACCGGCGCACAGTTGTAGAAAGGTATAACAGACCGGAGAGATCTGTGGCTCTCGCCGCTGAATCTACAATCAGGCATGATTTGCCTGAGATACTTGTGAAGGTACACCGTGTGTGCGCTCATTTCCGCAAGTCATCAACTGCTGCCGCCAGTCTGGCAGTGCAGCAGTATATGTAAGCGCCAAGTCACCTACTGGTGTGCAGCGTGACCATGCTCTGGAGATCTACATTGCATATGTTAGCAAGGCTTTGTGAGCAGCAGAGGGCTATAGTTGAATACCAACTACAACATGCCTGTCGGTATTCCGGTCAGCCTTCGTACATACTGTAACAACTGACAAGTGGACATGGATATCTGACATTTCTGAGGTGCTCCAAAACTTTGAGGAATCAAGCAAGACGGTGAGCGGCGATGACGCCATAATCAGCATAACCATGATGCTTCTGTCTACTCAAACAATCGTTCCTCACAATTGAAGAGGATTCTTTACATGTGGACAAGGCGGAGATGGAGGAAGAAAGAACACAGGGGGATACTACCCAGCCCAGCCTCTTCTCATCTTCTCAGCACAGATTAGGTGATAATGAGGAGGATGAGGAGGAGGACGAACAGGAGATGGTTGCCTGTGCTACAGAGGGTACTAACCACACCAGCTTCATACTATCTGTTCAACGTGGATGGGTTGAAGAGGAGGAGGAGAGGGACGAGATGGAGAGTCGTCCTCATGTTGGGGACACAGACGTCTTGCCTTTTGGGGGTCTGGCACACATGGCTGACTTTATTTCCTGCTGCCTTTCCCGTGACCCTTGCGTTATATGCATTTTGTCCAACACTGATTACTGCTTCTTCATCCTTTTCTACCCCCGCTACAAGGAGAACTTTCCATCTCTCCTTCCTGCGGGGAAAAGGGCTAGTAAAATGGTGCAATACCAGAAGGCCCTAAACGAATAATTATTACAAAAATTTGCATCTGACAACACTGGCGGCAGAGGTCATAGTTCCTTGGACAACCATGGAATAAAGATGAGGGAGATTCACACCAGGTCCAACAGAGGCAGAGGAAGACTATGAAGATATAGGACAATTTCATTAGACCCTCCCAGCGCCCAGGCCCTGATGCGCAGTGTACTCTGACAAGGAGGAAAAAGGTTTTTTTTTTATCTCTTTTTAATTTTACCTCATATACAAGTCATTATACAGGAAATAATGTTTCCTAACATTTTTTCATGTAAAATCCATTTTATCTTCAGTTTTGGATGTTTTATTGTCACTCCGTAAAAGTGGAGTAATACTCTGATAATTGACATTGTTCTCAGCAGCAACCTGGGTAGGTGTCAGAAATGCATCCAGGCATCTTCCTCGTGTTGTTCTTATTCCATTTGAACCCTGTTTCCTTCCATTTCAGATATTTTCCTGCCCCCAAGCCCTCGTAGGAGGGTATGCTGGATAAATGCTTGAGTTTCCTATTGACTTCTGTTATTTCTTGTTACTCGAGTTGAGCCTGTCCGAGTGTCCAACCTGCTAGATTAGAGTAACGAGCACTCGAGCATTTTAGGCTCGCTCATCACTACTCATGACAGACCAGATGGATGAGCCTGTGGCTGGATCAGTAACAGGCAAAGACCTCCACATCAACTCAGATGCCAGCAAGTTGGAGGTGGGGTACTACAATGAGCAGTATAATTAAAGATCAGCTAGTTGAACTTTAAAGGTTGACGATGGTCACAAAATCAACTATGAAACCTACTGCCAGTTTCTTCAAGGAGTGGTACAACAAAAAGTCTTCATCATAGTTTTTATGCAGGACATTGTTCCATCACATGCATTGAAGAACTCCACTGCTTGGCTAGCCAGGTAAAAAATTAAATAATAATGACATGGCCCCTTTCTCACCTAAACCCTATTGAGAACTTATTGGCGCTTCTTAAACCAGAGATTTATGGTAAAGTAAAACAGTACACCTCTTTGAAAGGTATATGGGAGACTTTTTGGACAGCACCAACCACAGATTAAGAAACTGACAGGCTCCATGAGTGAAAAGCTTATGACTATTATTGAAAATAAGGGGGGTTATATTGGTCACTGATTTTTTTTAAATGGACGTATTTCTGCATATTTCTAGTTGTTTGATTATTATTTTCACTTTAACAGATGAAAATAAGTAATTGAGAAGGGAATATTCACATTTTTCATTAGTTGCATACTAATTCTGCGGACATAGACATTCTAAGAAAGACAAAACCTCACTTTTACTTTCTTAATATTCAGGCTTATGAATGTTTTGGATTGACTGACAACACTTTAGTTGTTTAATAATAAGATTAATCATAAAAATACAAATTGCCTAATATTTGCACACAGTGTATCACTGGTACAGCATAAAATTTCATTAGTATGGGATTTGCATAATAAAAAAGCAACTAAGGTAATCAAGTGGTTTATCCACCTTACTAGGGTCACATAAACATACCACAGAATATGACAGTCAAAGACCAGATAATAACAGTGGGGTTTAAGATACATGAGCCCTTTGGTAAGAGGAAGGCAAATCCATTTTTAACCCTCTTAAACACCACCACAGGCTATAAATACAGGAAAATGTGCCTAAAGGGGCATTTACACTGCAAGGTAATTGTGAACAACCTTTGTTAAAAACACTCATTTTACAATTACCTTGCCATGTAAACAGTCAATCTCCTGATGATTGAGCAAAAGGCTTCTTCATTGGGTAAACTGATCTTTTGAGCAGCGTAAAAGATCATCGTTCTCGGCAGTGCAACGTACTGTGTATTCAGGACTCGCACTGCTGACAACACCGTGGCAGTATTTGCGTACTGAGTGATCAGGTATAGATTGCATAGTTTGCTTTGGTCTGACTGTGTAAACAGGCATTCTCACGGCTCATCGGTAAAAGTTTACCAATCAGCGGTACTATTGTGCCGCGGTCAGTCCATGTAAATGTATGTTAAGTCTGTCGGGCCCAACACAATAAAAAACAAAGTGTCTCTTGTATACATTTAATTGTAATTTTTAGATTTTGCTTTATTAAAAAACTAGGTCTATTATGCTTAATTTACACCCAAGACGTTGTGTTAACAGAGTTTTTTCGTATTTGATAAACTATGAGAACTGAATTTACAAATCTTGTACCTGTCTTTTCTCCATATCTGTGACTCACAGACCGTCATGAGTGTGGTACAGGCACATTTCCATATTAGCCTGATTTTTCTGATTCTGTCTAAATGCCCTTCTGACCCAGGAATGCTTAAAATACCTGCATTATCTGTACAAGGGACTGGTGACAAGTGTTGCCATATGGAAACAATCTCACTATGTTTCATTGAGTTATTTATAGCTAGTGCTTCCATATTGACATTTCCTTACTAATGTACATGACATTATTTGCAAAAAGAAAAATTTTAGATATTAGTCATCTTTTCATTTAGCATGACCTTAATGTTTGGAGGCAAAATGCTTTTTTTAACATACAATATTAAACTAAATGTCACAAATTCTGTAGATTTATCTTCCCCTTTGGAGAATTCTAGCAAAAAAAGAACACAAACACATCTTTCTATGACTGTAAAGTTTTTTTATATACCCAAGAACAAAGTTAGCAAAATGCTCCAATTAGTTAACACTGTTCAACTATTTTATGTGTATGGGGGGTTCCTGACTACTCACACCAACAAATGATGATGGTGGGAAAAAAAATTCTCATATGTGTTGGATCTTAGCTAATGGAAATCATTCCATGGAAAGTGCTTTAATTGAATAGGTTTAAGGTGAAGAACAGATAATCCCTAAGGCTTTTACATTTGCTATTGCTGGGTGTTAACCCCTTTACCCCAAGGCTGGTTTGCACGTTAATGCCGGGCCAATTTTCACAATTCTGACCACTGTCTCTTTATGAGGTTATAACTCTGGAACGCTTCAACGGATCTTCACGATTCTGAGATTATTGTCTCGTGACATATTGTACTTCTTGTTAGTGGTAACATTTATTCGATATAACTTGAGTTTATTTTTGAAAAAAACGGAAATATGCGAAAATTTGAAAATTTTGCAATTTTCAAACTTTGAATTTTTATTCCCTTAAAACAGAGAAATATGTCACACAAAATAGTTAATAAATAACATTTCCCACATGTCTACTTTACATCAGCACTATTTTGGAACCAAAATTTTTTTTTCTTAGGAAATGATGAGGTGTAAGCTTTTCAGAGGATATAGCTCTGGGATCGCCGTCCGGGTAGACGGAGTGGCACGGAAACAGTTCATTCACAGACAGCAGTTCTGGTAAAAACTGGCCGCAAACAGTTTTATTAAAGTCCACAGCAAACAGAACATAAGCAAAACCAAATCATAAACATAAGCCCTGGGCTTGTCCAGCCACTTACTACACTTAGATAGATTTCCCTCTCTATCCGGGTCCAGACTCTAACAGCCTGTCCCCAAAACAACACATATGTTCAGTAGTTACCAGCATGGAGTTTCACAGAGTCTCCTCCTTGTGTCTGAAGGCATATCCAACGTCCAGACTTGAGAGAGCTCCCCTCCTATTCAGCAGCTATCCGCATGGATTCTCACAGAGACTACTCCTGTGTCCGGGGTACATCGAGCACCCAGACTGAGACAGCTCATACTCCTGGAGACTCCTTCTTGTGCCTGGACTCCTTGTCCAGACTAAGCGAGCTCTCTGTCTGTGTTCGCAGACACCTACTTCTGGTCTCCTAATTAACAGCTGAGTGGTTTCAGGCCTGAGCTGCAAGTGTGTACTGAATGTAAGGTGTAGTGACCTTTCTCTACCACTAGGTTTACAAAGCCATACATTTCCCTTATACCAGTCAGCAAAGTATCTAGGTGAAATGTACACCCCATTCAACACACATATTCTCACTGTCTCACATATCCCCCCCTCTTCTCCAGACCGAGGGCTGGTCATCCAGACCGGAGGGCTGGTCAACAATCCAAAAGAGACAGTGAACTCTGGACCAGTCATGGCCTCATCAGCTTCATCTTCACTACTGTCATCTGTATCTTCACCTGAGCCATAGCCAACATCAGCTTTCTCTTCATCTGAAGCATCCGCACTACCCTGTACCCTCCCAGGCCTATGCTCTCTGCGGGCCTCGGGTATCCTGCACGGTTTCATCTTGACCTTAGGGCCGGGCTCAGTTTCGATATAGTGCCTGGCCAGAGAAGTACGACCCGGCACATCAGAACACTTCTGCTGACTCTTCCTCAGAAACTCACGTACCTCCTGTCCTTGGTGCACTGACCATGTGTCACCAACTATCACAGAAGGTATAGGGGGTTTTTCACTTTTCTCTAGTTCCCCTTGAACCCTCTTTAGCACATCTATTTTCTTGAATATCGGTTGACTCATAAAGTCTATTTCACAGACCTTAAGCTCCTCTGCCATGGTCTCTGACCATTTTAAGCTACACTGTTCAAATGATTGGGACTGTAGAAGGAGCGGATCGTTTTTCTTTTGCAGTACACATAATTCATCCGCTAAGTCTCCAGCTGAATGTAATGTTCTACCGTGACAACAGCATTCTTATATAGAGCCTTAGACTATTGAGCAGCATTTGCTCTTGCAACGAAGAGATTCCCTGTATTCTTCCTTTTACTTCATTGACTTTCTCACGAAGATGCTCATGGCTTTCATCACACTCCTTCATCACAGTTTGGAGTTTTTTCTGAGAAGTAATCAATTCATCTGGTACCTGTTGGACGTCCTTTATGTCTTTGGCCCCTTCTTCAGGCTCTTCTGGTAGAACATGCTCAGAAGCCCTACCGTCAGTCTTACATTCTACCTCTTCAGTCACATCATTATGGTCTCCAATATTTCCATTTATTCCGGCTTTCAAGTTCTCCTTGATAGCTGCATCTGTATACTCAGAACCCGCCGGATTCTTCTCTTCCACCACGTTCTGCATCCCATCTGAGCTCCCGTGTGTCTGCAGCGGCAACGGAGTGACACATCGCTTTTCCCATTTGTTGGGACGTGGCTCCGATGTAGACTCCATGAAAGTGCGCTTGAGCTCACCAACGCCAGCCTGATGTCTCAAAATCTCATCTTGTGACTTATCCAGATCCTTGGTGTCACTCGGGAACACCGCTGGGGCTCCGGGCGCCGAACTTCCAGCCTGAGCTTCACGAGTTGCAGCTACTGATCCGAACCGCAACCCGTCCACGCCGCTGTCTTCGGCAGAAACAGATTCCTGGACAGAGTCAGTCCCCATATCTTCAGTCTTGTTCCTCACAGCTTCACTTGAGACCTCAGCTTCTGATGAGGCATCTGGCTTGGTGACTACCACTTCTATGGCTTTTTCCACCTCTGCAGCATCTCCCTCAGAGTCCTTGGCACGATACAGATCCACACCATACCTTGGTAACTTCACATTTCCAACAGCATCTACTTGGGCTGTGTTCAGTTTCAGAGTCCTGCCTTTAAAGCTCAGCTCTCCTCCTTTCACCTTAGTCTTCGCCAGGGAACCGGCCAACTGTAAAACATCTTCAGATGCCATCTTCTGTCCGACTGCAAGGTCAGCATCAGCCTTCCTCTCAGGACTCTCAACCTCCTCTGCTACCATGCCTTCCTCATTTGCACTGGTTGCTTGATTGTCATCAGATGATTCACTATCACTACCACTATCCCTGTCTGACCCCTTTTTCTCAGCCACATCTGGCTCACTTTCAGGGTTATACACTTCATTTTCATTCACATCCTGCTCACTGTCAGGGTTATACAATTCATTCTCATTCACATCCTGCTCACTTTCAGGGTTATACACTTCATTTTCATTCACATCCTGCTCACTGTCAGGGTTATACAATTCATTCTCATTCACATCTTGATCTGGAACCTTAGTTAACATGTCATCCACAACATTAACTTCACCATCTGGTCCCTGGTTTCCCTCAGGTGGTCCCTCAAGTATGTGACTATGTGACAACCCCAGCACTATACTTCCATATAGCTCAGGTACTAGGAGCTGGCTCACGACCTCTCCCTGGACTTCAGTGTCCCTATACAACAGGTGAGTGTTTATGGCAACATGAGGAAACCTCTCCTCAGAGCCAGGCTCTTGGGAAACCTCATTTAGAACATTTATCTTTTCCTGGGCCGTTTTAAGAGAGGGGTCTCGCCACTGCTCACTCTCAAAATTGTCACAGGACACAGGTAAGTCAGGGACACTCGATTCCCGAGAACCACCATCCTCGTCTCCCAACATCACCTGCAAAGGAATTTCATCACTATCACAGTCATCATTATTATCAATATCATTATCATGATTATGATCAGTATCATCATCACTATCATGATCATCATCATTATCATTATCAGCATCAGCATCATTATCATGGTCATCATCATTATCATGATCATCATCATCATTATCATTATCATCATCATCATCATCATTATCACATAAGTTTAACGGCCCACTAGCATTGTGTTCCGCCCCTCGGGACTGCGCACCCTCAATAGGAGCTTCATCACACTGTCCATCAGAAACATTTTTCCCCCAGAGATCCTTAGACCGGGGAAAGTCATTACCCAATATGACGGGGGGCACCAGGTTCTTCACTACCCCCACTTCACATGAAACCTCCCCGCGTTTGGGGATCAAGTCCACGACAGTCTCTGGGTAGACTTTGGTGTCTCCATGGACGCACACCACACTCAGGTGTTTATCAGGGATAAAGTCCCTATCAATCAGGCTGTCCCATACGGAAGTCACTGGACTCTCTGAGTCCAAGAGGGCCTGTGCTGGGCAGTCATTTACAACCACCGGGGACCCCTATGGTCCAGTCTCTTCGGCTGAGGTGGACACACACACAGGCTCTGCGCAGGGAGAGAGGGATCCGCCAACATCACAACACATAGGCTCCCCCTCTATTGGACAGTTGGCTGCAATTTCACACATCTCCAACACTGTCCATCACACTCTCCCACCCACACGACCCCAACAGCTGGAACGCTCTTACCGGGAGAGTTCGGCGTCCAGGAACTCTGAAGTGACGACCTCTCAGACGGCTGGTCACGGAGGCAGTCTTTGGTGGCGAAGGCCCTCTCCATCAGGCTGACCAGACGATTGGCGTCCTGGTGGTCTCCTTGTCCGACCTCTGGCTGTACCTCAGGAGGACGTGCTTGGGTGTAGCGGTCCACTATCACCTTTTCAACTCCATAATCAGGTTTGCTGACTGCAGACTCCCAACTGCATCTCCAGTCATGAACTCCCCTGGCACGGGCTGTCACCGTAACACCCAGCCGGGTAAGAATCTCCGCTTTCAGCTTGGCATAGTCTTGGCTGTCCTGCTCGCTCAGGTCAGCATAGGCCCTTTGGGGTTCTCCAATCAGATAGGGTGCGACCATCATGGCCCATTCAGATAGGGGCAGATTCTCCTTCTCTGCCAGTCCCTCAAACCTAGTGAGATATACCTCCACATCGTCACGAGGTGTCATCTTTTTCAGGGACCGTCTTACCGCCTTCTTTACAGCGGACAATGCAGGTGACTTTGCAACATTACTTTGGGACGATGCGCTGCAAGTCTTTTGTAGTGCTGCAACCTGCTCAAAAAACAACCGGTTATTCTCCTGCTGCTGCTGCAGGAATTGCTGCTGGGCCTGCTGCATGCGCTGCTGGTGCTGCAGGCGCTGCCGCTCCATGCTCTGCTGCATGCTCTGCTGGGCCTGGACCAGGTACTCAACGAGCTCCTCCATACTGCCGGACTTATCTGTCTCAACCACGGCAGTCTTATGTTGCACATTAACTTGCGCCATTTGTTCAAACAGCGCCTCCATGCTGTCATCCATGCTGTCAGACTTCTCTGTCTCAACAACGGCAGTCTTCACTCAAGACATACACACTCCACAGTCTTTTCCACAGAAAATTCAGCCTTGCTGTGCAGACACTTTTTTTTTTTTTTTCTTTGCAAAGTCTATTAGGGCTACTGTCTCTTTAAGACTGCTCCAATCAGACGTTTTTTGCTGACACACTTTTTTTTTCTCTGCTGCTGCTTCAACAGACTTCTCTCCTTTATTGCTGTCTCTAAGCCACTGTGCTGCCCGCATTCTCCACCAATTGTAAGCTTTTCAGGGGATATA
This sequence comes from Oophaga sylvatica, assembly GCA_033576555.1. NCBI lineage: Eukaryota > Metazoa > Chordata > Amphibia > Anura > Dendrobatidae > Oophaga > Oophaga sylvatica. The sequence continues at coordinate 326,838,557 of JARQOD010000006.1, forward strand.
GCTCTGGGATCACCGTCCGGGTAGACGGAGTGGCACGGAAACAGTTCATTCACAGACAGCAGTTCTGGTAAAAACTGGCCGCAAACAGTTTTATTAAAGTCCACAGCAAACAGAACATAAGCAAAACCAAATCATAAACATAAGCCCTGGGCTTGTCCAGCCACTTACTACACTTAGATAGATTTCCCTCTCTATCCGGGTCCAGACTCTAACAGCCTGTCCCCAAAACAACACATATGTTCAGTAGTTACCAGCATGGAGTTTCACAGAGTCTCCTCCTTGTGTCTGAAGGCATATCCAACGTCCAGACTTGAGAGAGCTCCCCTCCTATTCAGCAGCTATCCGCATGGATTCTCACAGAGACTACTCCTGTGTCCGGGGTACATCGAGCACCCAGACTGAGACAGCTCATACTCCTGGAGACTCCTTCTTGTGCCTGGACTCCTTGTCCAGACTAAGCGAGCTCTCTGTCTGTGTTCGCAGACACCTACTTCTGGTCTCCTAATTAACAGCTGAGTGGTTTCAGGCCTGAGCTGCAAGTGTGTACTGAATGTAAGGTGTAGTGACCTTTCTCTACCACTAGGTTTACAAAGCCATACATTTCCCTTATACCAGTCAGCAAAGTATCTAGGTGAAATGTACACCCCATTCAACACACATATTCTCACTGTCTCACAGAGGGTTAAAAGTTGACCAGTGATTTCTCATTTTTACAACAAAATTTACAAAGCCATTTTTTTTAGGGGCCACCTCACATTTGAAGTCACTTTGAGGGGTCTATATGGCAGAAAATACCAAAAGTGACACCATTCTTAAAACTGACCCTTCAAGTTACTCAAAACCACATTCAAGAAGGTGCTTCACAGGAGCTGAAGCAACGTGGAAGGACAAATGAATAGTTAACTTTTTAGTCACAAAAATGATCTTTTACAAACTTTTTTTATTCTGACAAGGGTAAAAGGAGAAATGGACAGATAAAGTTGTTGTGCAATTTCTCCTGAGTACGCCAATACCCCATATGTGGGGGAAAACCACTGTCTGGGCACACGCAGGGCTCGGAAGGGAAGGAGCGCCGTTTGACTTTTTCAAACCGAAATTGGCTGGAATTGAGATTGGACGCCATGTCTGTTTGGAGAGCCCCCTGATGCGCCTAAACAGTGGAAACCCCCCCACAAGTAACACCATTTTGTAAACTAGACCCCCTATGGAACATATCTAGATCTGTTGTGAGCACTTTGAACCCACAAGTGTTTCACAAAAGTTTATAATGCCTGGCTGTGGAAAAAAACAAAAACAATTTTCCACAAAAATGATTTTTTAGTCCCCAATTTTTGATTTTTCACAAGGAAATTGGACCCCAAAAGTTGTTGTCCAATTTGTCCTGAGAACGCTGATACCCCATATGTGGGGGAAAAAACTGTTTGGGCACACGGCAGAGCTTGGAAAGGAAGTACCGTAATAACGTTTTGGAATGCAGACGTTGATGGGTGTCATGTTCCGTTTGCAGTGCCCCAGATATGCCTAAACAGTAGAAACCTGTTATGTTTTGGTAGCTGAGGAGAGCAGGCAAAAACGGCAATACACCAGAGAGGTTGGAATCTACTGGATTGCAGTACCCTGACTAACCACCACAACTAAAGGCAGCCGTGGAGCGTTCCTACGTTGGTCCTAGACGCTTCGCCACAGCCTGAGAGGATAACTACACCTGAAGATAGAAAGAGGAAAGCTATCTGCCCCAGAGCAGATCCCCAAAGAACATAGCAAGCCCCCAAACATGTAATGGCGGTTAGACAAGAGGAAATACAGACACAGACAGAAAATAGTATGAGCAAACGTTGGGGCCCAATCTGCCTAGAAGATAAGGATAGGAAGGATACTTACTGCAATCCAAAAAAACCCTAAAAAAAAGCCAACGCTGCTAATTGCAAAAACACCTGAGATCATACGACCTCTACCACCTAAATTAGTTCTCTGGTGTAACAAAACTCAGCCGCAGCCACTGAAAAAACTGGAAAAGGCAAATGAACAAACAACAGTGGCTACAGAGGAACCGAGAGGGGCACAAGCCCCCGGGGAGGGGAACCTGGCCAACCCCACAGAAATGCAGAGAAAAATGCAAATGGCAAGCACAAAAACAAAAAACAGAAAATATCTTATCTGAGAGCAGGAGAAGAGGCAAGACTCAGCAAGCTTCCAAGTGAACCAGGAAACAAAGTTGAGACAGGAACAATTGATCACCGGCAACCATGATGGGGGGAAACCTCCCTTATATTCAGCCAGTCTGTAATTCCTGATTGCCAATCCTCATTGAATGGTTCAGTACTGTTTGTAACCACCAGAGGGAGCTTCTGCTCAGAATTCATTTCTAAAACATTCATAACAGTACCCCCCCTTAGAGGGGTCACCGAACCCTCATTTGTGCAACCAGGTCGGTCAGGATGAGCTCTGTGATACGCACGGATCAGTCTCCTAGCATGGATGTCCGAAGCAAACACCCAAGAATTGTCCTCCTCACCATAACCTCTCCACTTAACCAAATACTGGAGTTTCCGTCTAGAAAAACGAGAATCCAATATTTTCTCAATCACATACTCCAGATTGCCCTCAACCAAAACAGGGTCAGGAGGCGCAGCCATAGGAACCACTAGTTCGACAAACCTCTTCAATAAGGACTTGTGGAACACGTTATGGATCTTAAATGTCCCTGGAAGAAGTAAACGAAAGGAAACAGGATTAAGAATCTCCATGATCTTATAAGGTCCAATGAACCTAGGCTTAAACTTAGGAGATGCAACTCTCATAGGGATATTTCTTGAGGACAACCAGACCAAGTCCCCCACTTTAAACCGAGGACCATCAGTCCTATGCCGGTTGGCAAACCGCTGGGCCTTCTCCTGAGAGAGGGACAACCTCTCCACTACCTGGTCCCAAATCTGCTGCATACGCTCCACAACAGAGTCACCCCCCGGACAGACAGAAGCCTCCGTCTGTCCCGAAGAAAATCGAGGGTGAAACCCAAAATTGCAGAAAAATGGAGACATCAAAGTGGCAGAGCTTGCCCTATTATTAAGAGCAAACTCAGCCAAAGGCAAAAAAGAGACCCAGTCATCCTGATCAGCAGACACAAAGCATCTCAGATAAGTCTCCAATGTCTGGTTTGTTCTCTCAGTTTGTCCATTGGTCTGAGGATGAAAAGCAGAGGAGAAAGACAATTGAACACCAAGTTTAGAACAAAAAGTCATCCAAAATCTGGAAACAAACTGGACTCCTCTGTCAGACACAATGTTCTCAGGAATGCCGTGTAACCGAACCACGTGCTGAAGGAACAAAGGCACCAATTCGGAGGAGGAAGGCAACTTAGGTAATGGCACAAATGTATCATCTTGGAAAACCAAGACAAAAACCAAACAAATCACCCAGATAACGGTCATTCTCTGAGAAACAGGGAGGTCGGAAATAAAATCTATAGAGATATGGGTCCATGGTCTCTTGGGCACAGGCAATGGCATCAACAAACCACTAGAGCGAGAGCAAGGCTTGGAGCGAGAGCAAGTCCCACAGGACTGCACAAACTCCCTGACGTCACGAGACAAAGTAGGCCACCAAAAGGACCGACTCACCAAGTCTCTGGTACCAAAAATTCCGGGATGACCGGCAACCGGAACAATGAATCTCAGAAATCACACTCTTCTTCCACTGGTCTGGGAGAAAAAATTTCCCAACAGGGCAGCACTCGGGTTTATCCTCCTGACACCCTTCCAGAGCCAGTCTCAAATTGGGCGAGATGGCGGAAAGAACTACACCCTCTTTCAAAATAACAGCAGGATCAGATGACTCAGGAGAGTCCGCAAGGAAACTCCTCGAGAGGGCATCCGCCTTAACATTCTTAGTGCCAGGAAGAAAGGAAACCACAAAATTAAAACGTGTGAAAAACAAGGCCCACCTGGCCTGTCTAGGATTAAGTCGCTTGGCTGATTCCAGACAAACCAGATTCTTATGGTCCGTGAGGACCACCACCTGATGTTTGGCTCCCTCCAGCCAATGTCTCCACTCTTCAAAAGCCCACTTCATGGCCAATAACTCCCGATTACCCACGTCATAATTACGTTCAGTTGGAGAAAATTTTCGAGAGAAAAAAGCACAAGGGTAACCTTTAGAGGTCTCTGGATCTCTTTGGGACAAAACGGCACCTGCCCCAATTTCAGAGGCATCAACCTCCACCTGAAATGGCAGAGAAACATCAGGCTGCCGTGGAACAGGAGCAGAAGTGAATCTCTGTTTAAGTTCCTGAAACGCAGAGACTGCCTCAGGAGGCCAATTCACCACATCAGAACCCTTTTTGGTCAAATCAGTCAATGGTTTAACAATAACAGAGAAATTACCAATAAATTTACGATAAAAATTGGCAAAACCCAAGAATCTCTGAAGAGCCTTTAATGAAGTAGGTTGGACCCAATCACAGATGGCCTGAACCTTGACCGGGTCCATTTCAATAACAGATGGAGACAAAATGAATCCCAGAAATGAGATCCTCTGTACGCCAAAAAGACACTTTGATCCCTTCACATACAGAGCATTCTCTCTCAAAATCTGGAACACAGTCCGAACATGTTTCACATGAGAGTCCCAGTCATTGGAAAAAATCAAGATATCATCCAAATAAACAATCAGAAATTATCCACAAAATCCCTGAAAATGTCATTCATGAAGGACTGGAAGACGGAAGGAGCATTAGTGAGCCCAAAGGGCATCACTAGGTACTCAAAATGCCCCTCTGGGGTATTAAACGCCGTCTTCCATTCATCCCCATGCTTAATGCGAATAAGGTTATACGCCCCCCTGAGGTCAAGCTTGGTAAACCAAGTAGCACTTTTCACCCTGGAAAACAGGTCAGAAATCAAGGGTAACGGATATTGATATTTCACAGTGATATTGTTCAAGAGACGATAATCAATACACGGCCTTAATGAACCATCCTTTTTGGCCACAAAGAAAAAAACGGCACCCAAGGGTGAAGAGGATGGTCTGATATGACCCTTCTCCAATGACTCCTTGATATAAGACCGCATAGCGTCATGTTCAGGTACAGACAAGTTAAAAAGGCGACCTTTAGGGAATTTACTACCAGGCACTAATTCAATAGCGCAGTCATAGCTCCTATGGGGGGGCAAAGATGCAGATTTACTTTCGCTAAACACATCAGAAAAATCAGTCAAAAAGTCAGGAACATCTTGAGCCTGGGGAGAGGCAGAAAAAACAGGAGTGTTGGCATTAACACATTGGCAGCCCCAACTGGTTACAGACACAGATTTCCAATCCAAAACAGGATTATGAGACTGTAACCAAGGGAAACCTAGTACAATAATGTCATGCAGATTATACAACACCAAAAATTTGCAACTCTCCTGATGATCAGGTTCAACCCTCATTATCACCTGAGTAGAAAACTGGGGTTTATTTCTGCCAAAGGGTAGAATCAATCCCCAGTAGGGGAATAGGCTTCCGTAGGTGCATCAAGGGAAACCCACAACGTTTAGCAAAATCAAAATCCATCAGGTTAATAGCTGCTCCCGAATCAACAAAATCCTGAGCAGAAAATGTGGACAGGGAGCAAATCAGGGTAACAGTCAACAGAAATTTAGTCTGAACACTACCCAAGACAACTGAGCGTGCAAAACGTCTTCCCCACTTAGGGCAGACTGAAATAGCATGAGAGGCATTACCACAGTAGAAACATAACCCATTGCGTTTTCGAAACTCATGACGCTGTGCCCCAGAAGCCACTCTATCACACTGCATGGGTTCAGAAGCTGGTTCACAAGGCAACACTATTCCACGCATACCTCTACGCTCACGCAAACGTCTGTCAATTTGAATCGCTAATGACATAGAATCATTGAGACCAGAGTGAGCAGGGAAACCCACCATAACATCTTTTACATTCTCTGACAGACCCTTCCGAAAAAGGGCTGCCAAAGCATCATCATTCCATTTGGTCAGGACTGCCCACTTTTGGAATTTCTGACAGTACAATTCAGCGTCCTCAAGCCCCTGTGTAAGGTTCTGTGTACATGTTCCTGAAACTCAGTTTGTTGTCAGCCATTTTACTTTCTGTCTTGCTGCAGCTATCTTGCCCTCAGTCAAAATGGAGTTTCCAGCTTGCATGTTCCCGCCCTGATTCTCTCCTTTTGCTTCTTAAGCAGCCACAGCTGAGCAATCAGTGCTTCAGAATCTAGCCTGCAGTGAACCTGTGACCTGACTCCTAAAGCCTTGGACCTTGTACTCCAGCTATTCCTACTGAGGAACTCTGAAGCACTTGTGGACTCTGAACCCTGCTCTTTGAAAGACCCACGTTTGCATGGACTTACGGTAACAGAGAAGAAGATCCTGAACCTGTTGTGGAGAGTGATTGCTGAGCTTAGATTACTCTGGCCTGCTGTGTCTCCTGCTTCTGTGTCTGCAAACTGTGTGACTATTTTTGCCAACTTGTATGAAGTAATACAAGACTTTCTATATCAAACCTGTGTCTCATGTATTTTCATCGCACCCAAGCACAAGACGCTATATAAAACTGTACTACATACATTACAAGATTCTGAAGCCAAAACGTTAGTGTCTGCTGGGTCTGGAAAGGCTGTGTCTGCTGTAACTGTGGATATCGGATGTCCGGTTGTACTTTCTGTGATGACAGTGGTTGTGACTTCTCACAACCATTCCAGGTGAGCAATTCCCTTAAGTGTTTTTTTTTCTGCAGTGTTACCACAGGTAAACACTATTGTTTTTTTTTTTTTCTTTTCTCTTTTTTGTCTGCTGTAACTGTGGATATCAGATGTCCGGGTGAACTTTCTGTGATGATAGTGGTTGTGACTTCTCACAACCATTCCAGGTGAGCAGTTCCCTTAATTTTTTTTTCTCTCTGCAGTGTTACCACAGGTAAACACTATTGTTTTTTTTTTTCTCCTCTCCTCTTCTTCCAGTACTCCTGTCTTAAAAGATCTGGAAAATGGAGGCCCGCATAAAGGAACTTTGCGGAGTGACTGATAATATCCTTGCAGATTTGCAGAATATAAAGACCCGTTTTTCAAGCCTACAGGACCTCACTAATCACAATTTGCAAGTGTTTGGACAGACTGCCCAGGATTTGCGAGCCAGGATTGAGGTTCTAGAAGAGCGAGTCCAGGCTCCTGCCGTAGCCCCGAGTTCTGGGATTCCCAAGTTGCCCCCTTTTCGTTTTGGCGGTGAACGTGAGAAATTCAGGGGATTTATTAATCAATGCAATCTTTTTTTTTCTGCACATGCTTCACAATTTCCCACTGAACGATCTAAGGTGCTTACTATAATTATGTTGCTTACCAACAAGGCTTTGATGTGGGCAAACCCTCTGATTGAGACTGAGGATGATTGTTTGAATCACCTTGATGCTTTTATTTCAGCCATGGGGCAGGTGTTTGATGACCCCAATCGAGGTGCAACAGCTGAAGCAGCCATGTTAGCTTTGCGCCAAGGTAAGCACTCGGTAGCTGAATATGCCTTGGATTTCAGGAGATGGGCCCTTGATACCACCTGGGACAGTTCCGCCAAAAAATCTATTTTTCGAAAGGGGTTATCTCCACTGATTAAGGATGAACTTGCTCGTGCCGACCCTCCCACTGCGTTAGGTGACTTTATTAACTACTGCATCCGTATTGATACTCGTCTGACTGAACGCAGGCAAGAGAGATGGTTCGAAAGCAATCGCACTAACCTTTTCCTACCTTCCTCTCCAGCTAAGGAACCTTTGAGTAGGATTACACGGGAACCTGAACCTGAACCCATGCAGGTAGACTCTTTACAACGACGGGTTAGTGATGCACGCAAGGAACATCGTTTTAAGGAGAATCTATGTTTCTATTGTGGTAAGTCAGGGCACTTCATTATAAACTGCCCCAGCCGTTCTCGTAAGACTACTGCAGCACTCATTCATTGTGAGTGTTGCGAGAGGGGATCTGTCAGGTCCGAGCCTCAGGCTCCAGAGAGATCTGCAGCAACAGATCTTGATTTCTCGGACTTAAACTCCGTTACCTCTGAGGACGTTGACTGTGTAAACGCTGCCATTTTTCAAGTTTCCTCAGCGGTGTCCCAGCTGAGTTGTAAGAAAAACAATTCTCATTGCTTTCTTTCCATCAAACTCTGGGTTGACTCAGCTTGGGTGTCTAGCTCTGCTATGATCGACTCAGGGGCAAGTGGAAATTTTATGGATGTCTCCTTTGCTCTGAAACAGGGAATACGTTCAGTGAAGAAGGCTACTCCAGTACAGATGGAAACTGTGGATGGCTCCCTGCTGACCTCTGGACCAGTGGATCAGGAAACGAGCCTTTGAGGTCTTATGGGTAAAGATCATCAAGAGAAACTGTCCTTTATGCTTATCTCTTCTCCCCACTTTCCCATTATTCTAGGGCTACCATGGCTGCAGGCTCAGAATCCTACCATTAACTGGGAGACCAAGGAATTACACTTTCCAGAGAAACAGATGAGTCCAAAAGTTTCAGCTTGCTCTGTTCCTAAAGGAACCATGTCAGTCCTGAACTACCAGCTGTATACCAGGACTATGTGGATTTATGTGACAAGAAGAACGCTGACCAGCTTCCTCCTCACCGTCCATATGATTGTCCAATTGAATTATTGCCTGGAGCAGAGATACCTTTTGGTAAGATCTACCCCTGGCGGGGCCCGAGCTAAAGGCTTTAAAGGATTACATACACGAAAATCTAGCCAAGGGCTTCATACGCCCCTCTTCATCTCCTGCAGGTGCACCCATCTTCTTTGTAAAGAAGAAAGATGGATCTCTGAGACCATGCGTAGACTATAGGGAACTCAATAAGGTTACTATTAGAAACCGTTATCCATTGCCTTTAATCCCTGAGTTATTGGAGAGAGTGCGACATGCCAAAATTTTCTCTAAACTAGATCTTCGTGGGGCCTATAACTTAGTCCGTATTAGACCTGGGGATGAATGGAAGACTGCATTCAGGTCACGCTATGGACACTTTGAATATCTAGTTATGCCTTTTGGTCTGAGTACCGCCCCAGCCACTTTCCAACACTTGGTGAATGACATCTTCAGGGATCTCCTAGATACATTCGTGGTAATTTATTTGGATGATATTCTAATTTTTTCTAACTCCACAGAGGAACATCATGGACATGTGAGAATGGTCTTGGAACGTCTAAGACAAAATCATCTTTACATCAAACTTGAAAAGTGTGAATTCCATAGGACCGAAATTCAATTTCTGGGGTATGTACTGTCTACACAAGGAATTAGTATGGATGGAAGCAAAACCCAAGTCATCAAGGATTGGCCAAGTCCTAGAAATGTGAAGGAGGTACAGCGCTTCATCGGGTTTGCCAACTTCTATAGACGTTTCATTAGAAATTTCTCTGAGGTAGTGTCACCTATCACCCAACTTACCCGGAAAGAGTCTAGGTTCTCCTGGACTCCCCAAGCCCAGGAAGCATTTTCCCGTCTAAAAGATAAATTTACCACCGCACCTATCTTAGTACATCCCAACCCCGAGCTTGCCTTCATAATAGAGGTGGATGCTTCAGACTGTGCCGTTGGAGCTATACTCTCTCAGAGAACAGGTGAGAAGAATGTCTTGCATCCCTGTGCCTTCTTTTCCCAGCAGTTGTCTTCGGCTGAGAGGAACTACGATGTGGGCAATAGAGAGTTGTTGGCCATTATTGCCGCCTTCAAAGAATGGAGACACCTTCTTCAGGGAGCTGCACAGCAAATAGTCGTCCTGACAGACCATCGTAACCTTGAGTTTATCAGGTCGGCTAAGTGCCTGACTCCTCGCCAGGCTCGCTGGAATCTTTTCTTAAACCAATTTAATTTTATCATTTCTTATAGACCAGGATCGCGCAATGGAAAGGCTGATGCACTCTCTAGGATTTACTCAGCAGAGACACGTCCAATTACTCCTCCTAAGACTATTCTTCCTGACTCTAGATTCCTAGGAGTAATTCATAATCAAGACCTACTTAAGGACATCAAGGAAGCATACCATGCGGATTCCTTTTTGGCACAACCCCAAGGGACGTAAGTCTTGTCTTTAAGAATGGTGTGTGGATTCAGGGACAACGCCTGTATATTCCTGAAACAGTCAGATTGAGAGTATTGCAACTCATTCACGATTCCAAGATAGCTGGGCATAGAGGAATTCTAAAGACACAGGAATTTCTCTCTCGTTTCTTTTGGTGGCCCACTTGCAGGAAGGATGTTTTAAACTATGTCACTTCATGTGAAGTCTGTGCAAGATGCAAAACACCTCGCTCCTCACCAACTGGTCTGTTACAGCCTCTTCCCACCCCGTCCCGCCCGTGGGGATCCATTTCTATGGACTTCATTGTGGAGTTACCAACCTCTCAAGGGAAGAACACCATTCTAGTGGTGGTTGACCGTCTAACAAAGGCAGCTCATTTTATCCCTTGTGTCGGCTTACCCACTGCAAAACAGACATCAGATTTGATGATTAAAGATGTGTTTCGCTTACATGGAGTACCGGATGAGGTTATTTCGGATCGAGGGGTGCAATTCACTTCTAGGTTTTGGCAAAATTTCTGTGCAGCATTGGACATTAAAGTAAACCTTTCTTCTGCTTTTCATCCCCAGACTAATGGACAGACCGAACGAACCAATCAAACTCTGGAGCAGTATCTCCGCTGCTTTATCTGCCACCTACAGGATGATTGGGTGGATCTACTTCCATTAGCTGAGTTCTCGTATAACAACTCTCAGAGTGCCTCCACTAAGCAGTCTCCTTTTTACTCTAATCTAGGTTATCATCCTAATATTCTACCACGATTTCCCATAGAAACGCCTTTACCAGCAGTGGCTGAAAGAATCACGTCTTTACAGAAGAATATGGATCTTCTAAAGGAGAATCTGGAATCGGCTCAGGAAAGGTACAAGAAAGCAGCAGATAAATTTCGTAAACCTGCACCAGCTTTCAAGGTAACCAAATAAAATAATAGATCAGCATTTCAGTTACTAAATATATGGGGCTTATACTGACATAGTGTCAAAAGTTAGTGAACTGAATATATATCGGACTAGATGGACCAACTGCATACATGGTATAGAACAACACAAAGAGAAACAAGCAGTCAAGAGGTCGAAAATATAAAGAAAGTAGAAAACACTTTATTAATGTAACAAGATAAAAGTATAGCACAGCGAACCTGAAGAAGGAAGGAAGGAACCTTCCGAAACGCGCGTTGGGGTGGCAGGGGCAGTCGGTGTGGTGTTACACTGTGATTGTTCTGGTATGTACTACATAACCATTTATTCTATTGCTGTATACACATCTACTTACTGTTGTATATATATGTATCTATTTGCATATGGGCATTTATACACTGTAATTATGCTATATACCATCGGTTATAAGTAGCATGTGCTACTAATGTATTTTGTTCACCACACGCGGCTTCCCTTGCTTATTGTATCTGTTCTTGGGCACATGCAGTATTGTTTCGCTGTGCTATACTTTTATCTTGTTACATTAATAAAGTGTTTTCTACTTTCTTTATATTTTCGACCTCTTGACTGCTTGTTTCTCTTTGTGTTGTTCAGCTTTCAAGGTAGGAGACTTGGTCTGGCTGTCAACCAGAAATCTTAAGTTAAGGATTCCATCGTCTAAGTTGGGACATAAGTACATTGGACCCTATAAAATCAGTAAAATTATAAGTGCCGTTGCTTGTCGTCTTCAACTGCCCAGAACTATGAGAATTCACCCTGTCTTTCATGTATCCCTACTAAAGGCTGCGACACCCAATACGTTTCCTGGACGTTCTTCTCCTTGCCCTGACCCAGTGCTAGTCGATGGTCAGGAAGAATTTGTGGTGGAAAGGATTTTAGATTCCAGGTTGTATAGAAATCAGTTACAATATCTGATTAAATGGCAGGGCTACCCAGTGGAGGACAACTCATGGGAACCAGTCAATAACGTTAATGCTCCTCGCTTGCTCCGTCAGTTTCATCAGAGGTACCCACACAAGCCTGGCCTGAGGTCATCCGGAGGTTGTCCCTAAGGGGGGAGTAATGTAAGGTTCTGTGTACATGTTCCTGAAACTCAGTTTGTTCGTCAGCCATTTTACTTTCTGTCTTGCTGCAGCTATCTTGCCCTCAGTCAAAATGGAGTTTCCAGCTTGCATGTTCCCGCCCTGATTCTCTCCTTTTGCTTCTTAAGCAGCCACAGCTGAGCAATCAGTGCTTCAGAATCTAGCCTGCAGTGAACCTGTGACCTGACTCCTAAAGCCTTGGACCTTGTACTCCAGCTATTCCTACTGAGGAACTCTGAAGCACTTGTGGACTCTGAACCCTGCTCTTTGAAAGACCCACGTTTGCATGGACTTACGGTAACAGAGAGAAGATCCTGAACCTGTTGTGGAGAGTGATTGCTGAGCTTAGATTACTCTGGCCTGCTGTGTCTCCTGCTTCTGTGTCTGCAAACTGTGTGACTATTTTTGCCAACTTGTATGAAGTAATACAAGACTTTCTATATCAAACCTGTGTCTCATGTATTTTCATCGCACCCAAGCACAAGACGCTATATGAACTGTACTACATACATTACACCCTGATTTAATGCCAACAAGATTTTTTCAGCTTGATCAGTGACATTAGGTTCATCGTACAATAACCCCAGAGCCAGAAAAAATGCATCAACATTACTCAAAACAGGGTCCCCAGGTGTCAGGGAAAAAGCCCAATCCTGAGGATCGCCGCGCAGGAGAGAGATGACAATTTGAACCTGCTGTGCTGCGTTCCCTGAGGACTTAGGTTTTAAGGCAAAAAACAACTTACAGTTATTTTTGAAATTCAGAAATTTAGCTCGATCCCCCAAAAACAAATCTGGCATGGGAATCCTGGGTTCCACAACTGGCAACCTAGAAAGATAGGTAGCAATACTCCGAACCTCAGTGGCAAGCTGATCCACACGGCCAGACAACTGTGCAAACTCCATTGAGAAAAAAAAATCCTCCTCAGCACCCAGAGAAAAAGAGGGAAAAAATGCAACAAACAGAAAAAAAAAAAATCTCTGACAACTCTGACAACCTTTTTTGTTTCCACACTATTTTTCCCTTCTGTTAGTACCATATAATTTTCATTGGGCCGGTGATACTGTTATGTTTTGGTAAATGAGGAGAGCAGGCAAAAACGGCAATACACCAGAGAGGTTGGAATCTACTGGATTGCAGTACCCTGACTAACCACCACAACTAAAGGCAGCCGTGGAGCGTTCCTACGTTGGTCCTAGACGCCTCGTCACAGCCTGAGAGGATAACTACACCTAAAGATAGAAGAGGAAAGCTATCTGCCCCGGAGCAGATCCCCAAAGAACATAGGAATCCCCCAAACATGTAATGGCGGTTAGACAAGAGGAAATACAGACACAGACAGAAAATAGTATGAGCAAACGTTGGGGCCCAATCTGCCTAGACAGAAACGGATAGGAAGGATACTTACTGCAATCCAAAAAAACCCTAAAAAAAAGCCAACGCTACTAATTGCAAAAACACCTGAGATCACACGACCTCTACCACCTAAATTAGTTCTCTGGTGTAACAAAACTAAGCCGCAGCCACTGAAAAAACTGGAAAAGGCAAATGAACAAACAACAGTGGCTCCAGAGGAACCGAGAGGGGCCCAAGCCCCCCGGGGAGGGGAACCTGGCCAACCCCACAGAAATGCAGAGAAAAATGCAAATGGCAGGCACAAAAACAAAAAACAGAAAATATCTTATCTGAGATCAGGAGAAGAGGCAAGACTCAGCAAGCTTCCAAGTGAACCAGGTAACAAAGTTGAGACAGGAACAATTGATCACCGGCAACCATGATGGGGGGAAACCTCCCTTATATCCAGCCAGTCTGTAATTCCTGATTGCCAATCCTCATTGAATGTTTCAGTACTGTTTGTAACCACCAGAGGGAGCTTCTGCTCAGAATTCATTTCTAACACATTCATAACAGAAACCCCCACAAGTGACCCCATTTTGGAAACTAGACCCCTATGGAACTTATCTAGATCTGTGGTGAGCACTTTGAACCCCCAAGTGCTTCACACAAGTTTATAATGCCCAGGCATGAAAATAAAAAATCCTATTTTTTTCCCACAAAAATTATCTTTTAGTCACCAATTTTTTATTTTCCCAAGGGTAACAGGAGGAATTGGACCACAAAAGTTGTTGTTCAATTTGTCCTGAGTACGCTGATACCCCATATGTGGGAGGAACCATTGTTTGGGTGCACGGCAGAGCTCGGAATGGAAGGAGCGCAATTTGACTTTTTCCAACCAAAATTGGCTGGAATTGAGATTGGACGCCATGTTGCATTTGGAGAGCCCCTGATGTGCCTAAACAGTGGAAACTCCCACAAATCACCCCATTTTGGAAACTAGACCCCCTAAGGAACTTATCTAGATCTGTGGTGAACAATTTGAACCCCCAAGTGCTTCATACAAGTTTATAACGTAGAGCCGAATATTAAAAAAATCATATTTTTTCCACAAAAATGATCTTTTCGCCCCAATTTTTTATTTTCCCAAGGATAACAAGACCAAAAATTATTGTGCAATTTGTGCTGAGTACGCTGATACCCCATTTTGTGGGGGTAAACCACTGTTTGGGTGCATGGCAGAGCTTGGAAGGGAAGGGGCGCCGTTTGATTTTATCAATGCAGAATTGGCTGGACGCCATGTCGTGTTTGGAGAGCACCTGATGTGCCTAAACAGTGGAAACCCCCACAAATGACACCATTTTGGAAACTAGACCCTCAAGGAACTTATCTTGTTGTGTGGTGAGAACTTTGAACCCCCAGGTGTTTCACTAAAGTATATAACGCCCGAGCATGAAAATAAAAAAATCATATTTTTTTCCACAAACATGATGTTTTAGTCCCCAACTTTTTATTTTCCCAAGGGTAACAGGAGAAATTGGACCACAAAAGTTGTTGTCCAATCTGTCCTGATACCCCATATGTGGGAGAAAACTACTGTATGGGCACACGTCGGGGCTCGGAAGGGTAGTAGTGACGTTTTGGATTGCAGACTTTGATGGAATGGTCTGCGGGCGTCATGTCGCGTTTGGAGAGCCCTTGGTGTGCCTAAACATTGGAAACCCCCCACAAGTGACCCCATTTTGGAAAATAGATCTCCCAAGGAACTTATCTAGATGTGTGGGGAGAACTTTGAACCCCCCAAGTGCTTCACAGAAGTTTATAACAAAGAGCCATAAAAATAAAAAATCATAATTTTTTCTACAAAAACGATATTTTCGCCCTCAATTTTTTTATTTTCCCAAGGGCAACAGAAGAAACTAGACCCCAAAAGTGATTGTGCAATTTGTCCTGAGTATGCTGATACCCCATATGTGGGGTAAACTACTGTTTGGGAGCATGTCAGAGCTCAGAAGGGAAGGTGTTATGATTTGGTAGCTGAGGAGAGCAAGCAAAAAAGGAAATACACCAGAGAGGTTGGAATCTATGGGATTGCAGTACCCTGACTAACCACCACAACTAAAGGCAGCCGTGGAGCGTACCTACGTTGGTCCTAGACGCCTCGTCACAGCCTGAGAAGCTAACTACACCTAAAGACAGAAAGAGGAAAACTATCTGCCCCGGAGCAGATCCCCAAAGAACATAGGAAGCCCCCAAACATGTAATGGCGGTTAGACAAGAAGAAATACAGACACAGATAGAAAATAGTATGAGCAAACGCTGGGGCCCAAACTTCCTAAATAGAAAAGGATAGGAAGGATACTTACTGCAACCCCAAAAAACCCTGTAAAGTACCAACTCTACTAATTACAAAAACACCTGAGATCACACGACCTCTACCACCTAAATTAGTTCTCTGGTGTAACAAAAACTAAACAGCAGCCACTGAAAAAACTGGAAAAGGCAAATGAACAAACAACAGTGGCTGAACTAAACTGAGAGGAGAACAAGCCCCCGGAGGGGACCCGGCAGACCCCCACAGAAGTGCAGGACAAAATGCAAAAAGCAAGCACAAAAAACAAAAAGAAGAAAATGTCTTATCTGTTAGCAGAAGATGCAGGCACGATACAGCAGGCTACAAAGTGAACAGGAATCAAAGATGAGACCAGAACAATTGATCACCGGCAACCCTGATGGGAGAGAACCTCCCTTATATAAGACCAGTCAGTAACACCTGATCGCCAATCTTCCCAATCTTCATTGGATAGTTCAGTACTGTTTGTAACCACCAGAGGGGGCTTCTGCTCAGAATTCATTTCTAGCACATTCACAACAGTACCCCCCCTTGAGGAGGGGTCACCGAACCCTCATTTGAGTAACCAGGTCGGTCAGGATGAGCTCTGTGATACGCACGGATGAGTCTCCTAGCATGGATGTCCGAGCAAACACCCAAGAATTGTCCTCCTGACCATAACCTCTCCACTTAACCAAATACTGGAGTTTCCGTCTAGAAAAACGAGAATTCAATATTTTCTCAACCACATACTCCAGATTGCCCTCAACCCAAACAGGGTCAGGAGGCACAGCCATAGGAACCACTGGCTCGACAAACCTCTTCAATAAGGACTTGTGGAACACGTTATGGATCTTAAATGTCCCTGGAAGAAGTAAACGAAAGGAAACAGGATTAGGAATCTCCATGATCTTATAAGGTCCAATGAACCTAGGCTTAAACTTAGGAGATGCAACTCTCATAGGGATATTTCTTGAGGACAACCAGACCAAGTCCCCCACTTTCAAACCGAGGACCATCAGTCCTATGCCGGTTGGCAAACCGCTGGGCCTCTCCTGAGAGAGGGACAACCTCTCCACTACCTGGTTGCAAATCTGCTGCATACGCTCCACAACAGAGTCAACACCTGGACAGACAGAAGCCTCCGTCTGTCTGAAGAAAATCGAGGGTGAAACCCAAAATTGCAGAAAAATGGGGACATCAAAGTGGCAGAGCTAGCCCTATTATTAAGAGCAAACTCAGCCAAAGGCAAAAAAGAAACCCAGTCATCCTGATCAGCAGACACAAAGCATCTCAGATAAGTCTCCAATGTCTGGTTTGTTCTCTCAGTTTTGTCCATTGGTCTGAGGATGAAAAGCTGAGGAGAAAGACAATTGAACACCAAGTTTAGAACAAAAAGTCCTCCAAAATCTGGAAACAAACTGGACTCCTCTGTCAGACACAATGTTCTCAGGAATGCCGTGTAACCGAACCACGTGCTGAAGGAACAAAGGCACCAATTCAGAGGGGAAGGCAACTTAGGTAATGGCACAAGATGTATCATTTTGGAAAACCTATCACAAATCACCCAGATAACGGTCATTCTCTGAGAAACAGGGAGGTCGGAAATAAAATCTATAGAGATATGGTCCATGGTCTCTTGGGCACAGGCAATGGCATGAACAAACCACTAGAGCGAGGCAAGGCTTGGAGCAAGAGCAAGTCCCGCAGGACTGCACAAATTCCCTGACGTCACGAGACAAAGTAGGCCACCAAAAGGACCGACTAAACCAAGTCTCTGGTACCAAAAATTCTGGGATGACCGGCCCAACGCGGAACAATGAATCTCAGACATCACACTCTTTTTTCCATCGGTCTGGGACAAACAATTTCCCAATAGGGCAAACGCTCGGGTTTATCCTCCTGACACCCTTCCAGAGCCAGTCTCAAATTGGGCGAGATGGCGGAAAGAACTACACCCTCTTTCAAAAATAACAGCAGGATCAGATAACTCAGGAGAGTCCGCAAGGAAACTCCTCGAGAGGGCATCCGCCTTAACATTCTTAGTGCCAGGAAGAAAGGAAACCACAAAATTAAAACGTGTGAAAAACAAGGCCCACCTGGCCTGTCTAGGATTATGTCGCTTGGCTGATTCCAGATAAACCAGATTCTTATGGTCCGTGAGGACCACCACCTGATGTTTGGCTCCCTCCAGCCAATGTCTCCACTAGTGTTAAGCGATACGATACCGCAAGTATCGGGTATCGGCCGATATTAGCTCTATCGGCCTTTCGATACTTAGTTTCGATATTTTCCATATATCGTATACCGGAATCGGAAGTTCCCATATTCTTTGAGAGGCAATGTGATTTTAGTCAGCCAATGAGGAATCCTAAGAAGTGTGGGCACATCCTGTACTGCCTGCAGTCATGTTAACTAATGGCATGGCTGTGATTGGATGCTGAAATGATGTCAGAATGCACTATAAAAGGCGCCGCCGCCATTTTAGCGTCACTGTGCTGTGAATTCAGTAAGGGACAGAACGCTGCTGTGCTGACTCTGAGGGACAGTTAGAGATTGCGATTAGTGTACTGTGCTGTAGGCAGGCTAGCACCAACCGCTGTGTAAAGCTTCCTTTTGCTGCAGTGTTGTTTTAAACAGCTCTGCAAGGTGTGTGTGAGTGCAGGTGACGCTGCAGTTTGCTCTGCATGCAACGCTGTCTGTAGGCATCTGCACGTGTCACTCACAGACTCTTTTTTTTTTCTTCAGTGTAATTCTTGCAGCTCCATGCAATTTAACTATTAGTGTGACGCGCTTCCATCCGTATCCAATACATTGGTTGCAAACACTATAGAAGTAGACAAAGGAGTAGCCTTTCACAGATTGTGAACAGTTGTGTTCCAGTGTTCACATTCAGTCTGTGTTTTTTATTTTTTGAGTGCACATCATGCTCCAGTTACTTGTTCAAGCACTGCTGCTTGTACTCTGCTGAGCGTGTCTCAGTGCCTCATCCTTTTCATTTATCTCCAATTGGTTCTGCTCCATTCCATTTAAAATATAATCTATTAGTGTGACGCGCTTCCATCCGTATCCAATACATTGGTTGCAAACACTATAGAAGTAGACAAAGGAGTAGCCTTTCACAGATTGTGAACAGTTGTGTTTCAGTGTTCACTTCAGTCTGTGTTTTTTATTTTTTGAGTGCACATCACGCTCCAGTTACTTGTTCAAGCACTGCTGCTTGTACTCTGCTGAGCGTGTCTCAGTGCCTCATCCTTTTCATTTATCTCCATTGGTTCTGCTCCATTCCATTTAAAATATAATCTATTAGTGTGACGCGCTTCCATCCGTATCCAATACATTGGTTGCAAACACTATAGAATAGACAAAGGAGTAGCCTTTCACAGATTGTGAACAGTTGTGTTTCAGTGTTCACTTCAGTCTCTGCGTAATAACCACACTTAGGCCTTATAACTTTTCTGACTTTCTTTATCAATCTACCAAGATGAAGAAGTCAGTGAGTAAGGCACGTGGTCGTGGCCGTGGAGTTTCAGCAGGGAGAGGAAGTGGGGATTCTGTGGCTGCTGCCGCCCTCAGTGACACAGCATCCACCAGTTTTACCCATGAGCGTTCCTTTAGCGCACTTTGGTAGGAGCTCGGCGTGCCCCCCTGCTGCGGGAAGAACAAATTGAAGCCGTTGTTGGTTGGATGGCAGCCAATGCATCGACTTCAATTCCTTCCACCCCTCTCAGGAAACACAACACGTTGAGAAACATCTGTCTGTTCACCGCCTGTCAAATTGCCCAGGCAGTCGAGAGTTCTGTACAGGGCCAGCTGAGTCTCTGCTTCTGTTCTCAGAATCTGTTGGCTCGCAAACACGGGCACAGGCAAGCAGCATTCCTGCAATTTGAAGAAGAGGGAGTATGCAGTGATGCGCAACAGCTGTGTCTCTCCCAATCGAAGAGGCGGGTGAGCCAGGCCGATGGACAGCCACACCGCAGAACGCATCTTATGATGATGATGAGATCAGGTGCCAGGTTTTGTGGAGCATGGTGCTGCCCAGACCATCCAACAGCAGCAGGTGTTGGAAGAGGGTAGTGGAGATGATGAAGTCCGAGACCCAACATGGCGTGAGCAACAGGAAGGTGGTGGGAGCAGCTCTGAGAAGAGATTGTCCCAACGGTACAAAGGAGGAGGGAGAGGTAGGCTGCAGACTCGCTTGCCTGTAGCCTCCAGTTTGGCACCTGTTGGGAAGCAGTTCTCTTAGAAATGTCAAAATTGGCGCTCCCATGACTTGCACTGCGTGGTCCTTTTTTGACAGACTTGTAGATGATATTTTGCTATGTTCAATGCAAGCTGTGTAAGCAAAAAGTTAAAAGGGTAAAAATATCAGTAACCTGAATACCACAAATATGTGGAAACATGTACGGACAAAGCACGTAGCTGAGTTCAAAGACACACTGGAGATGTAGGCCAACCTACAGCAGCACATACATCTTCAGGCGTGTTCGAGCCTCTACCTCCAGCTCACACACACACTGGTTCGGCTTCTCACAGGATCTCCATGGAAGAACCCGTCACTGTTGTCCATAGACAAACTGTTATTCCACCCACAGCAGCAAGTTCACAGTCATCGTCACACTCCCAGAACAAAAAACAGCCATCGGTACCACAGGCATGGGATAAAAGACGGCCATACCGGCAAACCATCCACGAGCACAGGCTCTGAATGCTGGCATTGCAAAACTCCTGTCCCTTGAAATGCTGTCATTCAGGCTGGTGGAGACTGACGTTTCAGGAACTTTATGGCATTGGCAGTCCCACAATATAATGTGCCAAGCGTTTTATTTCAGCAGGGCAAGCTGTCCCTGCTCTGCAAAAACATGTCGAGGGAAACATTAAAAATGCGCTACTAAACGCCGTCAGTAGCAGGGTCCACCTGACCACCGATGCGTGGACGTACCCATGGCCAGGGACGATACCTTTCCCTCACTGCCCATGGGTCAATGTTGTGGAGCCGGGTACAGATCTTGCCAGTGGCGCTGTACGTGTTCTCGCCAACTCAAGGATTGCAGGAATCCAGTCTGTACACATTGATTCCTCCTCCTACTCCGTTCCTCAGATCATCGCTGCACGAGCGTCACGGTATACCTCCACATGGACCCGTGAACGCTTACCTGGGACCGATATGAGCACAGCCGTGGCCAAACGTCAACAGGCCGTCCTGAAATTAATTTCCATGGGGAATCGAAGCCACACAGCGCAGGAGCTCTGGATGCCATCAAAGCAGGAGAGCGACGTGTGGTTTTTGTTCAGCTAATCTCCAGCCAGGCTTGGTATGTGTGACAATGGCCGAATCTGTGGCAGCTCTGGGCCTTGGCACCTCACTCACATACCATGTTGGCAATGTGCTCAACTTGGTCGTTGCAGAGTTTTTTGAGGGACATCCGGATCTTTGATGCACGCTGCACAAGGTCCGCCTAGAGTGCGCCACTTGCGACGTTCCAGCATGGGCCAGATCGCGCATTGCAGCTCTGCAAGTCAGATTTCGCCTTCCTGAACATCGCATCATATGTGACGTACCCACCAGGTGGAATTCCACGTTACAATGTTGGAGCGGTTGTGTGAGCAGCAGCCAGCGTAATGGAGTATCAGCTGCAAAGGCGCAATCAACTCACAATTTGCGCCGTTCACATTCACCACTACTGAGTGGGCCTCTAGAAGGACATCTGCGAGTTTTGGTGCGTTTGATGTCTCAACGCGGGGGCGACTGCAGATGATGCACTAGTCAGCATGACTGGTCCCCTTATCTGCCTGCTTCAGAAATCACTGAAAGCACTAAATGAAGAGGTTTTGGAAGAGGTGGAGGATGAGGAGTCACAAATTCAATTACCTTCAGGACAGTCAGCGCAACGTGGTTCCTCACAAGGGCTGGGCAGGGTTCACTTTGAAGGAGGATGAGGAGGAGGGAGGAGTCATGGAGGAGGAAGAAATCCCTACAGAGGGAGGTACACAATGCTCTAGTCAGTATGTAGAGCGAGGGTGGGGTGATGCAGAGAGGAGGCAGAGATGACGCCTCTTTCAGAGGACAGCCTTTGTTGGCCAGTTGGGAGTCTGCAGCACATGGTTGATTTCATGCTTCAGTGCCTGAGAACGACCGCCGCATCGCCCACATTCTCCCACGTCAGATTATTGGGTGTACACCCTCCTAGACCCTCGCTACCGGGACAACTTACAAACCCTCATCACACCGGTGAACCGGGACCGTAAAATGCAGGAGTACCAAGACACACTGGTGCAATCCATACTGTTGTACATTCCAGCGAGAGAGCTGCTTCTGGCTGCTACTGCTTTACAAGCAGCTCTGTGGCGTTCGAGGCAGTGTAGACACCTCTACAACAAGAGGGAGCAGAAGCAGCGCCTCTGCACAGGGCAAGAGCTGTATGTTACAAATGTGGCAAAGTTTTGTGGACAGCGCCAGCAAGGTCTACACCATCCGAGACGGCATCAGTCACCAGGAAGAACGTTTCCGTAAGATGGTGACAGACTACTTGGCTTTCCCCTCTAAGTGTACTCCCAGATGCCTCTTCCCCTTTCAAATTTTGGGTCTCTAAGTTGGATATCTGGCCAGAGCTTAGCCATATGCATTGGAGGTGCTGGCTTGCCCTGCTGCCAGTGTATTATCTGAGCGTGTCTTTAGTGTGCAGGTGGGTGTAGTAACAGACCGTCGCATGTGACTATCCTCAGAGAATGTAGACGGCTTACTTTTCTGAAAATGAACAAGGCATGGATTCACCTGAATTTGCCTGTCCGTTTTTCAGATTAAATAACTGTTTGGCACGTTTTCCATGTCTCCTGTTATGTTCATCTTTCTACCACCTGAATCTACTCCCTGGGCTACAACCCGCCATTTGTTGCTCGTAAGTAATTGCAGGGGTACTGACTCCTGGCCAGCCTGGTTACAGCACGACAGCTGTTTCCTGGCAGTTGTGAACGTCAATTATCCTCCAATAAGTTGTGCTGTCGTGTTGCATTCGGGTTAGCCGGACTCTATGGTGCCTGCAGTTTAGGTGATTCCTATGTGTGCTGTGGGATTGTAAATAAAGGCGGTTTCCATTGTGACATAGGACAGCACCCACTGTAGGACTGGTGATTCGGTAACTGCGGACGGCTTGCATCCTGTCCAACTTACATTTTCATGGGTGCGTTCTTCTACCCGTCGGGTCCAGTACCGTCAACTGGTTCTCCCCAGTGCCTTTGGCTAGGTGCCTCCATCTCCGTATCCGAGTTCCACCAACATCTGCTGGTCCTGGTAGTGCTTTGGAGCACAGGTACCTCCTGTTTTAGTAACCGTGTCACAGTAAAGTCAGCTGGTACCGGTTGTGACTTGCCTCTTTCCTTCTGGCTACCCGTCGGGGTCCAGTACCGTCAACTGGTTCTCCCCAGTGCCTTTGGCTAGGTGCCTCCATCTCCGTATCCGAGTTCCACCAACGTTTGTGGTCCTTGGTAGTGCTTTGGAGCACAGGTACCTCCTGCTTAGTAACCGTGTCACAGTAACGTCAGCTGGTAACTCGGTTGTGACATTGCCTCTTTTCCTTCTGCTACCCGTCCGGGGTCCAGTACCGTCAACTGGTCTCTCCCAGTGCCTTTGGCCTAGGTGCCTCCATCTCCGTATCCGAGTTCCACAACGTCTGTGGTCCTTGGTAGTGCTTTGGAGCACAGGTACCTCCTGCTTAGTAACCGTGTCACAGTAACGTCAGCTGGTACTCGGTTG
>JARQOD010000006.1:326862181-326948161 GCA_033576555.1 Oophaga sylvatica
GGGAACAGGAGACTTCTTGCCGGTGTGGTACACCAAAGGGGATCTTGCTGGATGGGAGATATATTTCTTCTAGCAGACTGAAGTTTGCTCATGATTTTACATGATCACAAGGACCTGTGATAAGGTCATAGTAACGTGATGTGGTCAGCTCATGTGTACCTCAACTGAGGGTGTGGAGTAGGCCTATAAAATAAGGAGCTGTTGTAGTTGGTGTGTGGAAGGAAGGAGTTTGGCTGGAGTCAGCCTGGAACATTGTTTTGTTACTGTGTGCCAGTGTGCACCAGGAAGCGAGTACCAGACCACCCGTAATGGGACCTGGCGGTCTCTGCTGACCTGCAGCCGCTTAGTTAAGCCTGTCCCAAGCAAGGGTGAGTCTGGGACCAGTGGTTCTCCAAACTGTAGTGATTTATGTTCTGTTTTATTTTGTTATCTGGACTTTTTGTTGAAATCATGATTAAAACCAATGAAATTTGAACTAAAAGGCTGTGTGTTTGCCTCATTACTGCTGCCCAGCCCTGCCTACCAGAGCGGATCCTACAATTGGTGGCTTCAATGCGGGAAACGCAGTGAGGTCAGGCTGTTTTTTCCTGCATGACACTAAATGTCCTGGGTAAAGAAAGTGACGCAAAACCTGGTGGATAACTGTCCGAAGATGGAGAACACCGTAAAAATGCTGGTGGAGGCCATGCGACAGCAACAGCAGGCTACACAGCAGCAACAGCAGGCTATGCAGCAGCAGCAGGCTATACAGCAGCAGACTATGGAGCGGCAGCAGGCTATACAGCAGCAGGCTATGGAGCAGCAGCAGATATTTAATCGACAGCAACAGGAAAACAATAGTCTACTGATGCAGCACATCACAGCGCCGCAGACAGCAGGAGCTTCCCGGGGATGCCAGGATGTCCGTAAAGCGGTGCGTACACCGATCCGAAATATGGAGCAATCAGATGACGTTGAGGTGTACCTGGAGATGTTTGAAGGCGTGGCAAAAAGGGAGAGAGTGCCCTGGGACCAGTGGGCCGAGATCGTGGCTCCGTTTTTGACTTCAGGACCCGCAAAAGCCTATAGGGACCTACCCCCCGAGCAACAGGAGGACTATGAGAGCGTCAAGGGTGAGATACTTGCACGTCTTGGGGTAAATGTTTTGGTCCGGGCCCAGCGGCTACACCAGTGGAAGTTTTCCCCTTCCGAGCCAGCTCGGTACCAGTATTATGACTTGATACACCTGATAGAAAAGTGGTTGCAGCCGGAGGTGTTGTCACCCCGCGCTATGCTGGATCGTATAGTGACTGATAAATTCTGGAGAACTTTGCCCCACACCCTTCAAACATGGGTTGGACAGGCAGCCCCTACTGATGGTCTCCAAATGGTAGACCTCATTCAAAGATATGGGGCTACCAAGGAGATACAGGGAGAGACTACCCGGAACGTATCAAGTAAATTCCCCAAACCTTCACCCACAGCTCGGCGAGCAGAGACTCGGAGGGCTGCCCAGGACGGGTCGGGGAATGAAAGGGGCCCCATAATCTGTTGGCGGTGCCAAGAACCAGGACATGTGAGAGCTGATTGCCCCCACCTGACTGAGCCCATGGACAACAACTTTGGCTACTATCAGTCTCACTATGCAGAACACATGTGTGCAGTGGGCAAACCAGAGGGACCCAGTATGAACCATTTGTGTAAAGTGGAGGTGGAGGGTAACCCTGCTGTGGCTGTACTGGACTCAGGTAGTCTCGTGACCCTAATACGAGCCAGCCACGTCCAAATCAGCGAGTATACTGCTCTGAAAATGGGTGTGTTGTGTATTCATGGGGACTTAAAACATTATCCTACCGCCCTGGTGATGATAAACACGTCAGCGGGGAGGAGGTGAGACGAGGTGGGGGTGGTGGTTAATTTGCATTATGAGGTAATAATGGGGAGAGCTTTTCCGTTATTTTCTGTGCTTTGGCCTGTAATTACCCCTCCCACAGAACAGTCGTCGGCACCAGTGGCAACCAGGTTGCATTCTCCTGAAATCGGGCATGAACCTGGTGGCCCAGAGGAAGATGTACTGGCGGTAGGAGTACCTTTGCCTTCGGTGGAGGAGGAAAACCCCTCTCCTATAGAAGTGTTAGCTGGGGAGATGGAAGATTTGCCACCGGACCAGAATTCTCATAGTTAAATGTGGCAGGTGACAATTTTGTTACGGCGCAACTACGTGACCCTACGTTGACTCCAGCCCGTGAAAATGTACTGGTTGTCAATGGGGAGCCCCAACACCCCGGGGCAGCTACAGTATTTCCCCAATTCGAGATGAACCAAGATTTGCTGTATGGGGTTGAAAAAATACATGGGGAAATTGTCGAGCAATTGCTGGTACCGCAGTCATATTGGAAGTTGGTAATGGACTTAGCGCATGCGCATGTACTAGGGGGACATTTGGGACAAAAGAAAACCCTAGACAGAATTCTATAACGGTTTTACTGGCTAGGGGTCTATGAAGAAGTTAAACAGTATTGTAACTCTTGTCCCATGTGCCAGGTAACCAGTCCGCAGCCTCATTTTCGGAGTCCCTTGGTGCCATTACCATTACCAATTATAGAGGTACCGTTTGAGAAAATAGCCATGGATCTGGTGGGTACGTTTAATAAATCACCAAGGGGTCATCAACACATCCTCGTAGTTCTAGATTACGCTAGCAGGTATCCTGAGGCTATTCCCCTGCGACACACCTCGGCCAAACAGATCGCAAAAGAACTCATGGGTATGTTCTCTCGGGTGGGAATCCGTCAAGAAATCTTAACAGATCAGGGGACCCGCTTTATGTCAAAAATCATGAAGGAACTGCCAGCAAGGAAGAGGTCAAGAAGATGCTGCAGTTAGGGGTCATTGAAGAGACCCAGAGTGAGTGGGCCAGCCCAATAGTCCTAATAACAAAGCCAGATGGGACACTAAGGTTCTGTAATGACTTCAGAAAACTGAATGAAATTTCAAAGTTTGACGCCTACCCCATGCCCCGGGTCGATGAGTTAATAGAGCGGTTTGGGCAGGACCGTTATTTTTCAGTCATTGACCTCACAAAAGGGTATTGGCAGGTGCCCCTAACAAAAGCAGCGAGAGAGAAAACGGCTTTTGTAACACCCAAGGGACTGTTCCAGTATATAGTCCTACCCTTCGGGTTGCATGGCGCTCCAGCGACATTCCAGAGGTTAATGGACGTTGTTCTTCGTCCTCATCGCCGATATGCCGCGGACAATCTGGACGATATTGTGGTGTACAGTACAGACTGGGAAAGTCACTTAGCCAAGGTACAGGCGGTGATACATTCGCTGAGACAAGCAGGGCTAACTGCCAACCCAAACAAGTGTTCCATAGGGTTGGAGGAAGCTCGGTACCTGGGGTATGTGATTGTGAGAGGAGTTATCAAACCCCAAATAAACAAAGTGGAGGCAATACAAAACTGGCCCCGTCCCCTCACCACAAAACAAGTGAAAGGGTTTTTGGGGTTGGTGGGATACTACCGGCGGTTTATTCCCAATTTTGCAACCCTGTCGGCGCTGTTAACTGACTGCCTAAAAGGCAGGAAGTCAGTAATGGTGCGATGGAATGATCAGCTTGAAGAAGCGTTTGTAAAACTAAAAGGGCCACTGTGTGTGTCACCATTTTTGATCACACCCGACTTCAAAAGAGAATTCATTGTCCAGACAGATGCGTCAGAGGTAGGTGTGGGTGCCGTGTTGTCTCAGGAGGTTAACGGGGAGGAGCATCCCATTAGTTTCCTGAGTCGAAAGCTTACTCCAGCTGAAACCAGATACAGCATTGTAGAGAGAGAGTGCCTGGCGATCAAGTGGGCACTGGAGTCGTTGCGCTACTATCTGTTGGGGAGAACATTTTGGTTGGTAACTGATCATTCCCCTCTGACTGGCAGTGTTGTAGCCCAGGGAGTAGAGTTCAGGTGGTAGATAGATGAACATAACAGGAAACATGGATAACGTTGCCAACCAGTTATTTAATCGGAAAACGGACAGGCAAATTCAGGCGAGATCCATGCCTTGTTCATTTTCAGAAAAGTAAGCCGGTCTATATTATCGGAGGATAGTCGCATGCGACGGTCTGTTAGTACACCACCTGCGGCACTAAAGACGCGCTCCGATAATACACTGGCAGCAGGGCAAGCCAGCACCTCCAATGCATACTGGCTAAGCTCTGGCCATGTATCCAGCTTAGAGACCCAAAACTTGAAAGGGGAAGAGCCATCTGGGAGTACACTGAGAGGGCAAGACATGTAGTCTGTCACCATCTTACGGAAACGTTGCCTCCTGGTGACTGGAGGCGTCTCGGATGGTGTAGACATTGGTGGCGCTGCCACAAAACTTCGCCACATTTGGAACATACTGGTCTTGCCTTGTGCAGAGGCGCTGCTTGTGCTCCCTCGTGTTGCAGAGCTGTCTCCACTGCCTTGACGCACAGAGCTGCTTTGTAAAGCAGTAGCAGCAGCGCTCTCGGCTGGAATGGAGAACATTATGGATTGCACCAGTGTGTCTTGGTACTCCCGCATTTTACGCTCCCGGTTCAACGGTGTGATGAGGCTTTGTAAGTTGTCCCGGTAGCGAGGGTCTAGGAGGGTGTACACCCAATAATCAGACGTGGTAAGAATGTGGGCGATGCGGCGGTCGTTTCTCAGGCACTGCAGCATGAAATCAACCATGTGCTGCAGACTCCCAACTGGCCAACAAACGCTTTCCTCTCTAAGAAACGTCATCTCAGCCTGCTCTGCATCACCCCACCCTCGCTCTACATACTGACTAGAGCGTTGTGTACCTCCCTCTGTAGCGATTTCTTCCTCCTCCATTGACTCCTCCTCATCCTCCTCACAAAGTGAGCCCTGCCCAGTCCTTTGTGAGGAACCACGTTGCGCTGACTGTCCAGAAGGTGATGGAATTTGTGACTCCTCATCCTCCACCTCTTCCAAAACCTCATCCCTTAGTGCTTGCAGTGTTTTTTGAAGCAGGCAGATAAGGGGGACAGTCAGGCTGACTAGTGCATCATCTGCACTCGCCATCCGCGTTGACTCATCAAACGCACGCAAAACATGGCAGATGTCCTTCATAGAGGCCCACTCAGTAGTGGTGAAGTGTGGACGGTGCAAATTGCGACTTGATTGCGCCTGATGCAGCTGATACTCCATTACTGCTGGCTGCTGCTCACACAACCGCTCCAACATATGTAACGTGGAATTCCACCTGGTGGGTACGTCACATATGATGCGATGTTCAGGAAGGCGAAATCTGCATTGCAGAGCTGCAATGCGCGATCTGGCCATGCTGGAACGTTGCAAGTGAGCGCACTCTAGGCGGACCTTGTGCAGCAGTTCATCAAGATGCGGATATTCCCTCAAAAAACTCTGCACGACCAAGTTGAGCACATGTGCCAGACATGGTATGTGAGTGAGGTTGCCAAGGCCCAGAGCTGCCACCAGATTTCGGCCATTGTCACACACTACCAAGCCTGGCTGGAGATTCGCTGGCAAAAACCACACGTCGCTCTCCTGCTGTCATGTATAGTGTACAGTTCCTATAGCGTCTTGTGCTTGGGTGCGAGGAAAACACAGGAGACATAGGTTGAAATGAAATGACTTGTATTACTTCATACAAGCATGCTGAAAAGTTCACACAGTTTGCAGGAACAGCGACAGGAGACACAGCAGGACAGAGTAACTTCAAGCACTACAATAAATCTCCAAAGCAGGTTCAGGATCTCTTCTCTGTACCGTAATTCCTCTGCAAACATGGATTCACCAAACAGCAGGTTTCCAGAGTCCAAAAGTGTTTCCAAGGTTCCTCAGTAGGGAATAGCTGGAGTACAAGTCCAAGGCTTCCAGGAGTCAGGTCACAGACTGACTGAGGCTTGATTCAGGAGCACTGATTGTTCAGCTGAGGCTGCTTAAGAAGCAAGAGGGAAGAATCAGGGCGGGAACATGAAAACTGGAAACTCCATATTAACTGAGGGCAAGAGCTGCAGAAAGACAGAAAGCAAAATGGCCGACGGAAAACTGAGTTTCAAGGAACATGTCAACAGAGACAAAGAACCTTACATTACTCCCCCTTAGGGACAACCTCCGGATGACCTCAGACCAGGCTTGTCAGGGTACCTCTGATGAAACTGGCGGAGCAGGCGAGGAGCATTTACATTATTGACTGGTTCCCATGAGTTGTCCTCCATTGGGTAGCCCTGCCATTTAATCAAATATTGCAACTGATTTCTGTACAACCTGGAATCTAGAATCCTTTCCACATAAATTCTTCCTGACCATCGACCAGCACTGGGTCAGGGCAAGGAGAAGAACGTCCAGGAAACGTATTGGGTGTTCCAGCCTTTAGTAGGGATACATGAAAGACAGGGTGGATTCTCATAGTTCTGGGTAGTTGAAGACGACAAGCAACAGCACTTATAATCTTATTGATCTTATAAGGTCCAATGTACTCATGTCCCAATTTAGATGATGGAATCTTTAATTTAAGATTTCTGGTTGACAGCCAGACCAAATCTCCTACCTTGAAAGCTGGTGCAGGTTTACGAAATTTATCTGCTGCTTTCTTGTACCTTTCCTGAGCCAATTCTAGATTTTCCTTTAGAAGATCCATATTCTTTTGTAAAGAAGTGATTCTTTCAGCCACTGCCGGCAAGGGCGTATCTATGGGAAATCGAGGAAGAATGTTAGGATGATAACCTAGATTGGAGTAAAAAGGAGACTGCTTGGTGGAGGCGCTCTGAGAGTTGTTATAAGAGAACTCAGCCAGTGGAAGTAGATCCACCCAATCATCCTGTAGGTGGCAGATAAAACAGCGGAGATACTGCTTCAGGGTCTGATTGGTTCGTTCTGTCTGTCCATTAGTCTGGGGATGAAAAGCAGAAGAAAGGTTTACTTTAATGTCCAATGCTGCACAGAAATTTTGCCAAAACCTTGAAGTGAATTGCACCCTTCGATCCGAAATGACCTCATCCGGTACTCCATGTAAGCGAAACACATTCTTAATCATCAAGTCTGATGTCTGTTTTGCAGTGGGTAAGCCGACACAAGGGATAAAATGAGCTGCCTTTGTTAGACGGTCAACCACCACTAGAATGGTGTTCTTCCCTTGAGAGGTTGGTAACTCCACAATGAAGTCCATAGAAATGGATCCCCACGGGCGGGACGGGGTGGCAAGAGGTTGCAACAGACCAGTTGGTGAGGAGCGAGGTGTTTTGCATCTTGCACAGACTTCACATGAAGTGACATAGTTTAAGACATCTTTCCTGTAAGTGGGCCACCAAAAGAAACGAGAAAGAAATTCTTGTGTCTTTAGAATTCCCTATGCCCGGCTATCTTGGAATCGTGGATGAGTTGCAATACTCTCAATCTGACTGTTTCAGGTATATACAGACGTTGTCCCTGAATCCACACACCATTTTTAAAGACAAGACTTACATCCCTTGGGGGTTGAGCCAACAAAGAATCCGCATGGTATGCTTCCTTGATGTCCTTAAGTAGGTCTTGATTATGAATCACTCCCAGGAATCTAGAGTCAGGAAGAATAGTCTTAGGAGGAGTAAGTGGACGTGTCTCTGCTGAATGAATCCTAGAGAGTGCATCAGCCTTTCCATTGCGCGATCCTGGTCTATAAGAAATGACAAAATTAAATTGGTTTAGGAAAAGATTCCAGCGAGCCTGGCGAGGAGTCAGGCACTTAGCCGACCTGATAAATTCAAGGTTACGATGGTCTGTCAGGACGACTATTTGCTGTGCAGCTCCCTGAAGAAGGTGTCTCCATTCCTTGAAGGCGGCAATAATGGCCAACAATTCTCTATTGCCCACATCGTAGTTCCTCTCAGCCGAAGACAACTGCTGGGAAAAGAAGGCACAGGGATGCAAGACATTCTTCTCACCTGTTCTCTGAGAGAGTATAGCTCCAACGGCACAGTCTGAAGCATCCACCTCTATTATGAAGGCAAGCTCGGGGTTGGGATGTACTAAGATAGGTGCGGTGGTAAATTTATCCTTTAAACAGGAAAATGCTTCCTGAGCTTGCGGGGTCCAGGAGAACCTAGACTGTTTCCGGGTAAGTTGGGTGATAGGTGACACTACCTCAGAAAAATTCTTAATGAAACGTCTATAGAAGTTGGCAAACCCGATGAAACGCTGCACCTCCTTCACATTTCTAGGAATTGGCCAATCCTTGATGGCTTGGGTCTTGCTTCCATCCATACTAATCCCTTGCGTAGATAGTACATACCCCAGAAATTGAATTTCGGTCCTATGGAATTCACATTTTTCAAGTTTGATGTAGAGATGGTTTTGTCTTAGGCGTTCTAAGACCATTCTCACATGTCCATGATGTTCCTCTGTGGAGTTAGAAAAAATTAGAATATCATCCAGATAAATCACCACAAATGTATCTAGGAGATCCCTGAAGATATCATTCACGAAGTGTTGGAAAGTGGCTGGGGCGGTACTCAGACCAAAAGGCATAACTAGATATTCAAAGTGTCCATAGCGTTACCTGAAAGCAGTCTTCCATTCATCCCCAGGTCTGATACGGACCAAGTTATAGGCCCCACGGAGATCCAGTTTAGAGAAAATTTTGGCATGCCGCACTCTCTCCAACAACTCAGGGATTAAAGGCAATGGATAACGGTTTCTAATAGTAACCTTATTGAGTTCCCTATAGTCTATGCAGGGTCTCAGAGATCCATCTTTCTTCTTCACAAAGAAGATGGGTGCACCTGCGGGAGATGAAGAGGGGCGTATGAAGCCCTTGGCTAAATTTTCATCTGTATAATCTGGGCAATTTGACAGGCGGTGAAGAGACAGATGGTTGCTCAACAGTGTTGTGGTCCTGAGAGGAGGTGGAAGCAATTGAAGTCGATGCATTGGCTGCCATCCAACCAACAACGGCTTCAATTTGTTCTTCCCGCAGCAGGGGGGTACGCCGACCTCCTACAAAAGTGCGTATAAAGGAACGCTCACGGGGAAAACTGGTGGATGCTGTGTCACTGGGGGCGGCAGCAGACACAGAATCCCCACGTCCTCTCCCTGCTGAAACTCCACGGCCACGACAACGTGCCTTACTCCCTGCCTTCTTCATCTTGGTAGATTGATAAAGAAAGTCAGAAAAGTTATAAGGCCTAAGTGTGGTTATTACGCAGAGACTGCAGTGAACACTGCAGACAACTGTTCACTAGGTGTGAAAGGCTCCTTTGTGTACTTCTATAGTGTTTGCAACCAATGTATTGGATACGGATGGAAGCGCGTCACACTAATAGATTAGAGTTATTTTAAATAGAATGGAGCAGCACCAATTATAGAAAAATGTCAAGGATGAGGCAGTGACACACGTTCAGCAGACTACAACCAGCAGTGGTTGAAGAACTAACTGGAGCGTGATCTGCACTCAAAAAAAAAAAAAAAACCTCACAGACTAGAGTGAACACTGAACAAAACTGTTCACTATCTCTGAAAGGCTCCTTTCTGTAATTCTATAGTGTTTGCAACCAATGTATTGGATACGGATGGAAGCACGTCACACTAATAGATTACAGTTATTTTAAATAGAATGGAGCAGCACCAATTATAGAAAAATGACAAGGATGAGGCAGTGACACACGTTCAGCAGACTACAACCATCAGTGGTTGAAGAACTAACTGGAGCGTGATCTGCACTCAAAAAAAAAAAAAAACCTCACAGACTAGAGTGAACACTGAACAAAACTGTTCACTATCTCTGAAAGGCTCCTTTCTGTAATTCTATAGTGTTTGCAACCAATGTATTGGATACGGATGGAAGCGCGTCACACTAATAGATTACAGTTATTTTAAATAGAATGGAGCAGCACCAATTATAGAAAAATGACAAGGATGAGGCAGTGACACACGTTCAGCAGACTACAACCATCAGTGGTTGAAGAACTAACTGGAGCGTGATCTGCACTCAAAAAAAAAAAAACCTCACAGACTAGAGTGAACACTGAACAAAACTGTTCACTATCTCTGAAAGGCTCCTTTCTGTAATTCTATAGTTTTTGCAACCAATGTATTGGATACGGATGGAAGCGCGTCACACTAATAGATTACAGTTATTTTAAATAGAATGGAGCAGCACCAATTATAGAAAAATGACAAGGATGAGGCAGTGACACACATTCAGCAGACTACAACCAGCAGTGGTTGAAGAACTAACTGGAGCGTGATCTGCACTCGAAAAAAAAAAAAAAACCTCACAGACTAGAGTGAACACTGAACACAACTGTTCACTATCTCTGAAAGGCTCCTTTCTGTAATTCTATAGTGTTTGCAACCAATGTATTGGATACGGATGGAAGCGCGTCACACTATAATTTCAATTGAATGAAGCAGCAAGAATTACACTAAAGAAAAAAAAAAGAGTCTGTGACTGACACGTGCAGATGCCTACAAACAGCGTTGGATGCAGAGCAAACTGCAGCGTCACCTGCACTCACACACACACCTTGCACAGAGCTGTTAAAACAACACTGGCAAAAGGAAGCTTTACACAGCAGTTGGTAAACTAGCCTGCCTAGAGAACAGTACACAAAATCGCAATCTCTAACTGTCCCTCAGAGTCAGCAGAGCAGCGTTCTGTCCCTTACTGAATTCACAGCACAGTGACGCTAAAATGGCGGCGGCGCCTTTTATAGTGCATTCTGACATAATTTCAGCATCCAATCACAGCCATGCCATTAGTTAACATGACCGCAGCAGTACAGGATGTGCCCACACTTCTTAGGATTCCTCATTGGCTGACTACTATCACATTGCCTCTCAAAGAATTATGGGAACTTCCGATTCCGGTATACGATATATGAAAAATATCGGAACTAAGTATCGGAATTCGACCAGCACTGGGTCAGGGCAAGGAGAAGAACGTCCAGGAAACGTATTGGGTGTTCCAGCCTTTAGTAGGGATACATGAAAGACAGGGTGGATTCTCATAGTTCTGGGTAGTTGAAGACGACAAGCAACAGCACTTATAATCTTATTGATCTTATAAGGTCCAATGTACTCATGTCCCAATTTAGATGATGGAATCTTTAATTTAAGATTTCTGGTTGACAGCCAGACCAAATCTCCTACCTTGAAAGCTGGTGCAGGTTTACGAAATTTATCTGCTGCTTTCTTGTACCTTTCCTGAGCCAATTCTAGATTTTCCTTTAGAAGATCCATATTCTTTTGTAAAGAAGTGATTCTTTCAGCCACTGCCGGCAAGGGCGTATCTATGGGAAATCGAGGAAGAATGTTAGGATGATAACCTAGATTGGAGTAAAAAGGAGACTGCTTAGTGGAGGCGCTCTGAGAGTTGTTATAAGAGAACTCAGCCAGTGGAAGTAGATCCACCCAATCATCCTGTAGGTGGCAGATAAAACAGCGGAGATACTGCTCCAGGGTCTGATTGGTTCGTTCTGTCTGTCCATTAGTCTGGGGATGAAAAGCAGAAGAAAGGTTTACTTTAATGTCCAATGCTGCACAGAAATTTTGCCAAAACCTTGAAGTGAATTGCACCCTTCGATCCGAAATGACCTCATCCGGTACTCCATGTAAGCGAAACACATTCTTAATCATCAAGTCTGATGTCTGTTTTGCAGTGGGTAAGCCGACACAAGGGATAAAATGAGCTGCCTTTGTTAGACGGTCAACCACCACTAGAATGGTGTTCTTCCCTTGAGAGGTTGGTAACTCCACAATGAAGTCCATAGAAATGGATCCCCACGGGCGGGACGGGGTGGCAAGAGGTTGCAACAGACCAGTTGGTGAGGAGCGAGGTGTTTTGCATCTTGCACAGACTTCACATGAAGTGACATAGTTTAAGACATCTTTCCTGTAAGTGGGCCACCAAAAGAAACGAGAAAGAAATTCTTGTGTCTTTAGAATTCCCCTATGCCCGGCTATCTTGGAATCGTGGATGAGTTGCAATACTCTCAATCTGACTGTTTCAGGTATATACAGACGTTGTCCCTGAATCCACACACCATTCTTAAAGACAAGACTTACATCCCTTGGGGGTTGAGCCAACAAAGAATCCGCATGGTATGCTTCCTTGATGTCCTTAAGTAGGTCTTGATTATGAATCACTCCCAGGAATCTAGAGTCAGGAAGAATAGTCTTAGGAGGAGTAAGTGGACGTGTCTCTGCTGAATGAATCCTAGAGAGTGCATCAGCCTTTCCATTGCGCGATCCTGGTCTATAAGAAATGACAAAATTAAATTGGTTTAGGAAAAGATTCCAGCGAGCCTGGCGAGGAGTCAGGCACTTAGCCGACCTGATAAATTCAAGGTTACGATGGTCTGTCAGGACGACTATTTGCTGTGCAGCTCCCTGAAGAAGGTGTCTCCATTCCTTGAAGGCGGCAATAATGGCCAACAATTCTCTATTGCCCACATCGTAGTTCCTCTCAGCCGAAGACAACTGCTGGGAAAAGAAGGCACAGGGATGCAAGACATTATTCTCACCTGTTCTCTGAGAGAGTATAGCTCCAACGGCACAGTCTGAAGCATCCACCTCTATTATGAAGGCAAGCTCGGGGTTGGGATGTACTAAGATAGGTGCGGTGGTAAATTTATCCTTTAAACAGGAAAATGCTTCCTGAGCTTGCGGGGTCCAGGAGAACCTAGACTGTTTCCGGGTAAGTTGGGTGATAGGTGACACTACCTCAGAAAAATTCTTAATGAAACGTCTATAGAAGTTGGCAAACCCGATGAAACGCTGCACCTCCTTCACATTTCTAGGAATTGGCCAATCCTTGATGGCTTGGGTCTTGCTTCCATCCATACTAATCCCTTGCGTAGATAGTACATACCCAGAAATTGAATTTCGGTCCTATGGAATTCACATTTTTCAAGTTTGATGTAGAGATGGTTTTGTCTTAGGCGTTCTAAGACCATTCTCACATGTCCATGATGTTCCTCTGTGGAGTTAGAAAAAATTAGAATATCATCCAGATAAATCACCACAAATGTATCTAGGAGATCCCTGAAGATATCATTCACGAAGTGTTGGAAAGTGGCTGGGGCGGTACTCAGACCAAAAGGCATAACTAGATATTCAAAGTGTCCATAGCGTGACCTGAAAGCAGTCTTCCATTCATCCCCAGGTCTGATACGGACCAAGTTATAGGCCCCACGGAGATCCAGTTTAGAGAAAATTTTGGCATGCCGCACTCTCTCCAACAACTCAGGGATTAAAGGCAATGGATAACGGTTTCTAATAGTAACCTTATTGAGTTCCCTATAGTCTATGCAGGGTCTCAGAGATCCATCTTTCTTTTTCACAAAGAAGATGGGTGCACCTGCGGGAGATGAAGAGGGGCGTATGAAGCCCTTGGCTAAATTTTCGTCTATATAATACTTCAAAGCTTTTAGCTCGGGCCCCGCTAGGGGTAGATCTTACCAAAAGGTATCTCGGCTCCGGGTAATAATTCAATTGGACAATCATATGGACGGTGAGGAGGAAGCTGATCAGCGTTCTTCTTGTCACATAAATCGTCATAGTCCTGGTATACAGCTGGTAGTTCAGGGACTGACATGGTTCCTTTAGGAACAGAGCAAGCTGAAACTCCTTGACTCATCTGTTTCTCCGGAAAGTGTAATTCCTTGGTCTCCCAGTTAATCGTAGGATTCTGCGCCTGCAGCCATGGTAGCCCTAGAATGATGGGAAAGTGGGGAGAAGAGATAAGCAAAAAAGACATTTTCTCCTGATGATCTTTACCCATAAGGACCCTCAAAGGCTCTGTTTCTTGATCCACTGGTCCAGAAGTCAGTAGAGAGCCATCCACAGTCTCCATCTGTACTGGAGTAGCCTTCTTCACTGAACGTATCCCCTGTTTCAGAGCAAAGGAGATATCCATAAAATTTCCACTTGCTCCTGAGTCGATCATAGCAGAGCTAGACACCTAGACTGAGTCAACCCAGAGTTTGATGGAAAGGAAGCAATGAGAATTGTTTCTTTTACAACTCAGCTGGGACACCGCTGAGGAAAGTTGAAAAATTGCAGCGTTTATACCGTCATCGTCCCCAGAACTAACAGAGTTTAAGTCCGAGAAATCAAGATCTCTTGCAGCAGATCTCTCTGGAGCCTGAGGCTCGGACATGACAGAGCTCCTCTCGCAACACTCACAGTGAATGACTGCTGCAGTAGTCTTACGAGAACGGCTGGGGCAGTTTATAATGAAGTGCCCTGACTTACCACAGTAGAAACATAGATTTTCCTTTATATGATGTTCTTTGCGTGCATCACTAACCCGTCTTTGTAAAGAGTCCACCTGCATGGGTTCAGGTTCTGGTTCCCTTGTGATCCTACTCAAAGGTTCCTTAGCTGAGGAGGGAGGTAGTAAAAGGTTAGTGCGATTATTTTCGAACCATCTCTCTTGTCTGCGTTCAGTCAGACGAGCATCAATACGGATACAATAGTTAATAAAGTCACCTAACGCAGTGGGAGGGTCGGCACGAGCAAGTTCATCCTTAATCAGTGGAGACAACCCTTTCCGAAAAATAGATTTTTTAGCGGAAGTGTCCCAAGTGGTATCAAGAGCCCATCTCCTGAAATCCAGGGCATATTCGGCTACTGAACGCTTACCTTGGCGCAAAGTTAACATGGCTGCTTCAGCTGTTGCACCTCGATTGGGGTCATCAAACACCTGCCCCATGGCTGAAATAAAAGCATCAAGGTGATTCAAACAATCATCCTCAGTCTCAATCAGAGGGTTTGCCCACATCAAAGCCTTATTGGTAAGCAACATGATTATAGTAAGCACTTTGGATCGTTCAGTGGGAAATTGTGAAGCATGTGCAGAGAAAAATAAATTGCATTGATTAATAAATCCCCTGAATTTCTCACGTTCACCACCAAAACGAAAAGGAGGTAATTTGGGGATCCCAGAACTTGGGGTTATGGCAGGAGCCTGGGCTCGTTCCTCTAGAGCCTCAATCCTGGCTCGCAATTTCTGGGTAGTCTGTCCAAACACTTGCAAATTATGATTAGTGAGGTCCTGTAGGCTTGCAAAACGGGTTTTTAAAGTCTGTACATCTGAAAGGATTGTATCAGTCACTCCGCAAAGTTCCTTTATGCGGGCCTCCATCTTCCAGATCTTTTAAGGCAGAGGTGCTGGAATGGTTGTGAGAAGTCACATCCACTGTCATCACATAAGGTATTAAACGGACATCTGATATCCACAGTCACAGCAGACACGGCTTTCCCAGACCCAGCAGACACTAAACATTGGCTCCTGAATCTTGTCATGTATAGTGTACAGTTCCTATAGCGTCTTGTGCTTGGGTGCGAGGAAAACACAGGAGACATAGGTTGAAATGAAATGACTTGTATTACTTCATACAAGCATGCTGAAAAGTTCACACAGTTTGCAGGAACAGCGACAGGAGACACAGCAGGCCAGAGTAACTTCAAGCACTACAATAAATCTCCAAAGCAGGTTCAGGATCTCTTCTCTGTACCGTAATTCCTCTGCAAACATGGATTCACCAAACAGCAGGTTTCCAGAGTCCAAAAGTGTTCCAAGGTTCCTCAGTAGGGAATAGCTGGAGTACAAGTCCAAGGCTTCCAGGAGTCAGGTCACAGACTGACTGAGGCTTGATTCAGGAGCACTGATTGTTCAGCTGAGGCTGCTTAAGAAGCAAGAGGGAAGAATCAGGGCGGGAACATGAAAACTGGAAACTCCATATTAAGGAGGGCAAGAGCTGCAGAAAGACAGAAAGCAAAATGGCCGACGGAAAACTGAGTTTCAAGGAACATGTCAACAGAGACAAAGAACCTTACACCTGCTTGATGGCATTCCAGACCTTCTGCGCTGTGTGGCTTCGATTCCCCATTGAAATTAATTTGAGGACGGCCTGTTGACGTTTAGCCACGGCTGTGCTCATATCGGTCGCAACAGGTAAGCGTTCACGGGTCCATGTGGAGGTAGACCGTGACGGCTCCTGCAGCAATGATTCTAAGGAACTGGAGTAGGAGGAGGAGTCAATGTGTACAGACTGGATTCCTGCAATCCTTGGAGTTGGCAGAACACGTACAGCGCCACTCGCAAGATCTGTACCCGGCTCCACAACATTGACCCAATGGGCAGTGAGGGAAAGGTATCGTCCCTGGCCATGGGTACTGGTCCACGCATCGGTGGTCAGGTGGACCTTGCTACTGACGGCGTTTAGTAGCGCATGTTTAATTTTTCCCTCAACATGCTTTTGCAGACCAGGGACGGCTTGCCTGCTGAAATAAAATTGGCTTGGCACATTGTATTGTGGGACTGCCAATGCCATTAAGTTCTGGAAACTCTCAGTCTCCACCAGCCTGAATGACAGCATTTCAAGGGACAGGAGTTTTGCAATGACACCATTCAGAGCCTGTGCTCGTGGATGGTTTGCCGAGTATGGCAGTCTTTTATCCCATGCCTGTGCTACCGATGGCTGTTTTGTGGCCTGGGAGTGTGAGGATGACAGGGAACTTGCTGCTGTGGGTGGAATAACACTTTTGCTCTGGACAACAGTGACAGAGGTTCTTCCATGGCGATCCTGTGAGGAAGCCGAACCAGCTGTGTGTGAGCTGGAGGAAGAGGCTCCAACACGAGCTGAAGATGTAGGTGCTGCTGTAGGTTGGCCTACATCTCCAGTGTGTCTTTGTAACTCAACTACGTGCTTTGTCCGCACATGTTTCCACATATTTGTGGTATTGAGGTTACTGACACTTTTACCTCTTTTTACTTTTTGCTTACACAGCTTGCATTTGACATAGCAAATATCATCTGCAAGTGTGTCAAAAAAGGACCACGCAGTGCAAGTCCTGAGAGCGCCCATTTTGACTTTTGTAAGAGAACTGCTCCGAACAGGTGCCAAACTGGAGGCTACAGGCAACCGAGTCTGCAGCCTACCTCTCCCTCCTGTTTGTACCGTTGGGCCAATCTCTTCCTCAGAGCTGCTCCCACCACCTTCCTGTTCCTCACGCCATGTTGGGTCTTGGACCTCATCATCTCCACTACCCTCTTCCAACACCTGCTGCTGTTGGGTGGTCTGGACAGCACCATGCTCAACAGAAACTGGAACCTGAGTCTCATCATCATCAGATGCATTCTGCGGTGTGCTGACCATCGCACTGGCTCACCCGCCTCTTCAGATTCAGAGAGACACAGCTGTTGCGCATCACTGCATACTCCCTCTTCTTCAAATTCCAGAATGCTGCTTGGCTGGGCCCCTGTTTGCAAGCCAACAGATTCTGAGAACAGAAGCAGAGACTCAGCTGGCTCCAGTTCAGAACTCTCTGACTGCCTGGGCAATTTGACAGGCGGTGAAGAGACAGATGGTTGCTCAACAGTGTTGTGGTCCTGAGAGGAGGTGGAAGCAATTGAAGTCGATGCATTGGCTGCCATCCAACCAACAACGGCTTCAATTTGTTCTTCCCGCAGCAGGGGGGTACGCCGACCTCCTACAAAAGTGCGTATAAAGGAACGCTCACGGGAAAACTGGTGGATGCTGTGTCACTGGGGGCGGCAGCAGACACAGAATCCCCACGTCCTCTCCCTGCTGAAACTCCACGGCCACGACAACGTGCCTTACTCCCTGCCTTCTTCATCTTGGTAGATTGATAAAGAAAGTCAGAAAAGTTATAAGGCCTAAGTGTGGTTATTACGCAGAGACTGCAGTGAACACTGCAGACAACTGTTCACTAGGTGTGAAAGGCTCCTTTGTGTACTTCTATAGTGTTTGCAACCAATGTATTGGATACGGATGGAAGCGCGTCACACTAATAGATTAGAGTTATTTTAAATAGAATGGAGCAGCACCAATTATAGAAAAATGTCAAGGATGAGGCAGTGACACACGTTCAGCAGACTACAACCAGCAGTGGTTGAAGAACTAACTGGAGCGTGATCTGCACTCAAAAAAAAAAAAACCTCACAGACTAGAGTGAACACTGAACAAAACTGTTCACTATCTCTGAAAGGCTCCTTTCTGTAATTCTATAGTGTTTGCAACCAATGTATTGGATACGGATGGAAGCGAGTCACACTAATAGATTACAGTTATTTTAAATAGAATGGAGCAGCACCAATTATAGAAAAATGACAAGGATGAGGCAGTGACACACGTTCAGCAGACTACAACCAGCAGTGGTTGAAGAACTAACTGGAGCGTGATCTGCACTCAAAAAAAAAAAAACCTCACAGACTAGAGTGAACACTGAACAAAACTGTTCACTATCTCTGAAAGGCTCCTTTCTGTAATTCTATAGTGTTTGCAACCAATGTATTGGATACGGATGGAAGCGCGTCACACTAATAGATTACAGTTATTTTAAATAGAATGGAGCAGCACCAATTATAGAAAAATGACAAGGATGAGGCAGTGACACACGTTCAGCAGACTACAACCATCAGTGGTTGAAGAACTAACTGGAGCGTGATCTGCACTCAAAAAAAAAAAAACCTCACAGACTAGAGTGAACACTGAACAAAACTGTTCACTATCTCTGAAAGGCTCCTTTCTGTAATTCTATAGTTTTTACAACCAATGTATTGGATACGGATGGAAGCGCGTCACACTAATAGATTACAGTTATTTTAAATAGAATGGAGCAGCACCAATTATAGAAAAATGACAAGGATGAGGCAGTGACACACGTTCAGCAGACTACAACCAGCAGTGGTTGAAGAACTAACTGGAGCGTGATCTGCACTCAAAAAAAAAAAAAACCTCACAGACTAGAGTGAACACTGAACAAA
The DNA here is from genome assembly GCA_033576555.1 of Oophaga sylvatica. Classification (NCBI taxonomy): domain Eukaryota; kingdom Metazoa; phylum Chordata; class Amphibia; order Anura; family Dendrobatidae; genus Oophaga; species Oophaga sylvatica. Next base: position 326,880,940 of record JARQOD010000006.1, read on the forward strand.
ACTGTTCACTATCTCTGAAAGGCTCCTTTCTGTAATTCTATAGTGTTTGCAACTAATGTATTGGATACGGATGGAAGCGCGTCACACTAATAGATTTGAGTTATTTGAAATGGAATGGAGCAGCACCAATTAAGAAAAAATGACAAGGATGAGGCAGTGACACACGTTCAGCAGACTACAACCAGCAGTGGTTGAAGAACTAACTGGAGCATGATCTGCACTCAAAAAAAAAAAACCTCACAGACTAGAGTGAACACTGAACACAACTGTTCACTATCTCTGAAAGGCTCCTTTCTGTAATTCTATAGTGTTTGCAACCAATGTATTGGATACGGATGGAAGCGCGTCACACTATAATTTCAATTGAATGGAGCAGCAAGAATTACACTAAAGAAAAAAAAAAGAGTCTGTGACTGACACGTGCAGATGCCTACAAACAGCGTTGGATGCAGAGCAAACTGCAGCGTCACCTGCACTCACACACACACCTTGCACAGAGCTGTTAAAACAACACTGGCAAAAGGAAGCTTTACACAGCAGTTGGTAAACTAGCCTGCCTAGAGCACAGTACACAAAATCGCAATCTCTAACTGTCCCTCAGAGTCAGCAGAGCAGCATTCTGTCCCTTACTGAATTCACAGCACAGTGACGCTAAAATGGCGGCGACGCCTTTTATAGTGCATTCTGACATAATTTCAGCATCCAATCACAGCCATGCCATTAGTTAACATGACCGCAGTAGTACAGGATGTGCCCACACTTCTTAGGATTCCTCATTGGCTGACTACTATCACATTGCCTCTCAAAGAATTATGGGAACTTCCGATTCCGGTATACGATATATGAAAAATATCGGAACTAAGTATCGGAATTCCGATACAGCGAATATCGGCCGATACCCGATACTTGCGGTATCGGAATGCTCAACTCTATTCAAAACCTTTCCATTGAAGCTCTGGTAGTATGTCTAGAGTCGTTGTCCTGCTGGTAGGTAAACCTATGCACTAAAGTCTTTTACAGCCTCAAACAGGTTTTCCTCCAGGATTGCCCTGAATTTAGCTCCATCCATCTTCCCATCAACTCTGACCAGCTTCCCTGTGACTACTGAAGAAAAACATCCCATAGCGTTATGCTGCCACCAACATGTTTGGTGGTTATGCAGTTTTCATGGTTATTTGCAGTATCAGTTTTCTGCCACACATAGTGTTTTGCATTTAGCCTAAACAGTTCTATTTTGGTCTCATCTGATCAGAGCACCTTCCAAATGACAGCTGTGTCCCCTACATGGCTTTTTTGCAAACTGCCAACGTGACTTCTTATGGCTTCCTTTCAAAAATGGCTTTCTTCTTGCACTCTATCATAAACGCAAGATTTGTATTTCTATGCTGCCACACATTCCGGTCCGAGTGCTGGTGGCAGTGCCGGGTATTGATGCGAGAGACCCCGTAAGTGTGACCCCGGCCTAATAGTTGTCCTGGGGACAGATTTTCCCACTTAAGATGTTGATCATTTCAGATCCTCCAGAGTGATCATGGGGGCTTTTGGCTGCATCTCTAATTAGTTCTCTCCATGCTTGGATGTCAGTTTAGGTGAATTGACGTGTCTTGATAGGTTTGCATTTGTGCTATACTCCTGTTTTTGGATGTTGGATTCAACAGTGCTCTGTGAGATATTCAGAGATTGGGCTATTTTTTCTAATCTAAAACTGCTTTACTCTTCTTCTTCTTATCCCTAACCTGTCTGGTGGGCTCCTTGATTTTCAGGATGCTGTTTGATTCCTAATGTTCTCAAACAAATCTCAGAGGCCTTCACAGACCAGCTGTAGTGATGCTGATAATAAATTACACACAGGTGAACTCAATTTTATTTAGAAAACCATGTATCATTTCCTTTACACTTCACAAAAACGTGCTACTTCTTGTTGGTATATCACATAAAATCCCAAAAGTGATAGTTTGTGGGTGTGTGGATGCTTGTTGCATGCATTTTGAGTGTTCGACTGACTTAATGGAAGCATTTAACCCATAAAGTGTTTGCACTATATAAATAGACATAATAATAACAATAATAATAAAGTCAGTACTTTTCAGTAGTAATTACTGTAAAGAGAATAATAAGCTTTTTCTTTTTGTAAAACTGCCAATGTATTTAATATATTTCTATTGTAACAAGTCCTCAAACTTCAGATATTCCTTTACATCCTGGATTCAGCATGGCTACTTAAGGCCCAGAGATCAACAGAGAAGAAAGTTTCCTGTGTCAGCACATTATCAGTGATGTGTAAAGGTACTGCCACACTAAACGTTCCCGCTAACGATCACGATAACGACGCATACTAATGCAATCGTTTTTGTGATCGTTTTAATGTCGCTAGTAGCTGCGAAACTGGACAATCTCGTTAACGACGCATAAGCGGTTAGCGATCTCCTTAACGACTTTGGCGGTCATTGCGATGTAAAAAACAGCGCACATCGTTCACAAAAGGTGCCAGACACAGCGATATAGGCTCACCAGCGGGACGCCAATGATCAAAATACGGTCCAGAACTCTAGTGAACGATCAGCGAGATCACAGCAGGGGCCACGTCGTTGCTACATGCCACACACAATAACGTCACTAACGAGATCGCTAAATAGTGACGTTTTTTAGCGATCTCGTTAGCGTTCTTGTTTAGTGTGGCATACCCTTAAGAAGATGGCTGGCTGACTATTTATTTCAATAGCTAAGCCAGCCCCCTTTTGTCTGGCAATGACACATGGGGGCTAGGTTAGCTATTAAAATGACCCACTCAGCAAGCCCCTTTAGACTGCACTGGTCACAAGCAAATGAACTCGGTCTAGCACAGAGTTGGAGGTGGGGAGCTGCTAAATCTGTGACCAAAAAGGATGTCAGAAGTCTTGGGTACTTGTGAATTTTTTTAAAAACTTTTTTATTTTTTTTAACGGCCTTTGGCTTGATCTCAAGCCATGGCGACTTGATGGATGAACGCTCTGTAAGAAGATCAATCTTGTCCAAGTCTAGATAGGTCCACCATGGTCTTGTTGGGTTGCTCATCTTCCTCTTCACCTTGTTCTTTCTATTCTAACAACCATAATGTCCTTCTCCAGTGATTGCCGTCTTCGTATGATGTGTCCAAAGTAGGAAAATTTTAGCTTTGTTTGTGATCCTTGCTTCGAGTGACATGTCTGGCTTGATTTGTTCCAAAATTGGTTTGTTTTTTCTTTTTGCCATCCATGGTATCGAGAGCATCCTTCTTCTCCAGGACCACACTTCAAAGACGTCGATTCTTCTTCGGTCTTGTTTCTTTATTGTCCAGGTTTCGCATCTGTATGTTACCATAGAAAAGAAAAAACTATATACCAGTTGTGTCTTCATTGCCAGTGAAATGTTCCATGATTTGAAGACCCTGGCAGGTGACTTCATTGTTGATCTGCTATTCTCCAATTGACTTCCGGTGTTGTCGCCGCATATTGAATTATCATTGATCCGAGAAGAATGAAGTCCTTTACAACTTCTAGTTTGTCGCCATCCCTCTCAAATATGGCCTGATGGTACCTGTGTCATGGAAATATATATGTATTCCATATATTCAAAGTATATTCACATATATGTATTCACAGTTCACAGTTAGATAGATCTCACTTGCTAAAAAACCTTGTGCTCACATATTTCTAGGCCAGCTATAATCAGTCGTTTTAAAGAAATCTGGCCTTCATAAAGGAACAAATGCATGAAGTACAAAAAGTCCTATTAGATATCTGTTGTTTACATTATAGTTATGCAAGACAACTAGGTCACAAGAATATAAACAATAATTCTGCAACTTCAGCTCTTTTAATCATGATTATCATAATTATCATATTTACACTAGAACAGCCAATAATCTAGCAGCTTTTAATTGTATGTTAATTGACTAACCAGCCCCTTTTTGTAAATGTATAAAACCTTGAATGAATAATAAATGTATGTCTTTGACGAACTGTTATACTGACACTTGCGTTGTGGACAGTCCTCATTTCGTTCTGAGCGCTCAAGAAGACATTATATAGAGATTTGGACATGGCAAGCAGCAAACACAGAAGGATATTTTTATCCTAATTAAATTTCCATATCAGTTGGCGCCCAACGTGGGGCATTGGACGAAACGCACGAGGACCCAGCCGACCGGAGAGACGGGGGTGTTGGCCCTGGTCTTTGCACACGGGACGGAGACTGCAGCTCCATCAGTAAGGTAAGAAAACTTTGTCATCTTACCTGAATGTTCCCTGTGCCTAGTCCTAGCCTACACTTCCAGCCGGTCGGACGTGGTCATCACCGCATTCCCAGGTTGTGTAAAAAGTCCATACCCTTATCCAAAAGCCCTGGGATATAAGCCGAGTTGTTTGCTGCTGTGCTGTATATGTTTCATGTTTTATGTGAACCGGGAGAAAGTTGGAACGGTGACTGTTTTTGCTTGCTGATTTCTGGGGGCTGTATAGCAAAAGACAATTGCTGCATAAGTTCCCGCAGTAAACTTTCACGCACCGGGAGGCCATCCCAGTCAAATCAGACGTGAAGGGCGGGAGCTTTGTTTTGGATAAGTCCACGCAGATATTCTTCACACATTGGAGGGAAGTTATCCCAAAAAATCCAGTTGTGGAAGCGAGGGCTTTGTTCGGTTAAGTTTCTGCAGTAAACTTTCACGCACTGGGAGGCAATCCCAGTCAAATCAGACGTGAAGGGCAGAAGCTTTGTTTGGATAAGTTCTCACAATAATTGTCCACGCACCGGAGGCCATCCCAGTCAAATCAGACGTGGATAGTGAGAATTTTGATGAAGGCTATTGCAGATTACTGTGACCAGCGCACCGGCCAGGGCGTACGGTACAGAGCGATAGAACCTTGAGCCTCACCGCGCTCAGTGCAATTGGTGAGTTATCAGTTACCAGAGCAGCTTGTATGTGTCACAGATCATCAAAAGAGGGATTCGTATTCTCCCGGGTGTCTGTCTCATTGTACCTGTCAACTGTCTGTATCAGGTACTGTCGCTTTAAATCACATCTCCGTGCGCTCTGTCAGTATCTCATTCAGAGCAGTGTGCTGGCTGTAGCAGCGAGAAAACCCCTTTGACCCCCCCTCCTCTGCTAATCACGTTATCAGGCATTCTGTTTCTTGGCTTTGATTTTTATTTTTTTTAAGCTAGTTTTTTGGCTACAGGTTTTAACGTGAGAATTATCAGGCATTCAGACTGAACTATATTCATTTTTTGCTATTCTGAGGAATAATAATTTTTTTTTTTTTTGATACGTGATTTCAGTGCCTATAGAGACAGCAAGCAGAGATATAAGGAAGGGAGGGGGGAAGCAGCCAGCTGACATTCCAGAGATTTTTAATTAGCTGTTTTAGTAACAAGGGTTGTTTTTCAGAGTTTTATGATTAATACGGTTTTTCTTTTCTCCCCTTTTTGGTGAATTTATTTTTTTTTTTGTTTTCTTTTTCTAGAGTTTTTTACTAAATCTAACTTTTTGTTTTTTAAAATTTTTCTTTTAAGTACATTTTTAAATGATTTTGAAGAGATTTTTTTCTCTAAGCAATTTATTTTAGAGTTTTATTTCTCCAGCAATTTTTTTTTCTACAAGCTTGCTTTAGACCAAGGTCACATAGATAGGGAGAATTACAGGCTGAGGGAGAGAGCAGACACAGACTACGCAGTGGTCTGAGTAGCCCCTCCCGTCGGGCATTCGGCGAGAACAAACAGAACCAGAGTGCAGCAGCTCCGTCCCGGGTGTGTGCAGTTTTTTTTTTTTTTATGTGAATAAGTTTGAAAAGGTGTTAAATCATCTGTGAGAAAAAGATCACTGACATGTCACAAGAGCAGAATTCAGAGTCACACACATCACATGTCCATCATGTGGAGACACGGGACAGGTGTAGGCTGCTCTCATTGAGTAAGGAGCCTTGTACAGGGAAAAACGCTCCCCGCCTCTCTCCACAGGAAGAAGGCATTTCTGTTTCAACCATCCCCTCTCAAGAGTCACAGGGGGGACACCCTCTCCTTTTTCTTCTCTCAGTCCCTTTCTCTTTCTTCTTCAGACTTTTCTCCTCTTTCCTCGCTGCCATCCCTCTCATTCCTTCTTTTCCCTCCATCACATCTCTGACACATCCATTTTCTTCATCTTCCTCTTCTTCTATCTCTTCCTCTCCAACTCTCAAATCTTGTTCTTCATCTTCTTCTACTTCTCCCCCTCCATCACTCTTCTCTCCCTCCCCTCCTCTTTCTCTCGCTCCTCCCTCACACCTCCCTTCTCTTTCCTTTTTTTTCTACTTCGTCATCAACTGGGTCAACGCCCAATCCAAGCAATGTGGTGTCCCTGCATTCAGTATCTCCAGCACAGGGCACCTTGTCTATCCCAAGCACAGTACAAACATTGCCAGTCATTATATCAGGAGAAGAAAGTGCAGATCTCCCTACACAAAACGCTACATGAAGCCCCCAGACACAACAGTCCACAGCTAGGGCTTCACAGGGGGGTGGTATAGCTACAGGGCTGCTAGCATGGAACCATGACACTGATCCACCGCAGCCTCAGCAAGGAAGTGGGAAATCCCCATGCAGCAAGACAACTTTAAAGCCCAAATCTCACCCAGTGTATGCACCAAGTACACCATGTCACTTCTTATCTGATGAAGATGAAGATGCAACGTCACACATGCTGCCCAATACTAGGGAAGAAAACACACAAGCACCAATAGAGCAGGGACAGGTAGAGGCACCATCCTATGAGCCCTTCATCCCAAGCCAGGTGATCAGTATGCTGCCAGACCCAGGGATACACCCCATGCCATTTTGCCAAAAAATGCAGCAGATCCAGCGAACGTATGCAGCAGCCTGGACTGATCTCTGGACCGTAATGGAAATAAAAGCAGGTGATGCATTCTGGCCAATTATGAGAGAACACTTCAAGCTTCCAACAGAGTTAGATGCGTATGCCTGGGAGACAGGACCAAAGCTAATTGAGCAACTCAGAGAATGGGCCAAAAGCAGACTGACAGGACAAACTCTCAGCTTACATGTCACGAGTCAAGACAAGACAGAGTCTGTGGAGAAGTTCCATGACAGAGTAATGCAAGTGTTTCAAGATTTGGGCCTCATTACCCATGATCAGACACACAGACGGATGTTGGCACAGGCTTTTGTGCATGGACTGAGAGAACCAATTAGGAAACCACTGGTAGCAGCCAGGCCTGAGTACACGTCAATAGCAATGGATACCCTGCTCACAGTAGCAAAAAGGATTGAGTCCCGCCGGGACAGAAGGAATGTCAAGTGTTACAACTGTGGCAAGCTTGGCCATTACCGGAACCGCTGCAGAGAACCCCTACGACCCACCACTTTGTCTAGAGAAGCAAGCCAAGGAGAAAACAAAGAAAGCAGTGAAGAACCCCGTCCATAGGACAAGAGCACACCAAGTCCACAGGGAACCCCACCAGTGGGACCAATATCCTGAGAGTGGATGGCGTAGTCAGATCTTTTCTTGTGGAACTCCGCAACCTCACCTACCTATCAGAATCTTCTACTTCCTGCATGGGAATTGATGGTCAAGTCAGATATTTCCAGATTATGAAGCCCCTGAGCGTGTGGACTCAGCCAGAACACTCCATCATGTCCCAGTTTGTTGTGTAAAAAACCTGCACCCTCAATCTATTGGGAGTGGACCTACTGCAGAAGCTGAAAGCGACCAGAGTGTTCCAGGAAGATGGGACCATGACACTTTCTTCACCCCTGACCCAAGAAGAAACAGGAACCTCAAACAACCACACTGCAGACCTATCACAGGTGGTGCTGGACATAGTACCAGAAAAGCCACTCCATCACCCAGAGTCAAGATGTCTCTGGCCAACTGAAGGTCTAAGTGAACTCGCCTAAGAAGACGGCCTGAGAACTTTGACATTGGCCAGGATATTCAACTCAAGAAGGACTCTACTCGCTTCATGGAATGGCAACACCTCATCCAGCTCTAACGCCAGAGGTTCATCTTTTGCAAGCACCAGGAGGTGCCCCCTGCAATCAACCAGTTCACCCAGGCCCTAGACCGGAAAAAGGCCACTCAGCTCTTCAAACTTGTGCACAAATACTGACCTGAGATCGAGCTGGAGAAAAAGAAACTACTGATGGCCCGTGCTGAGAAAAAAGCAGCCGTTCAAGGAGACGTCCCAACAAGAAGACCCCCTGTGACCAGAGAATGTGCTAACACAGTGACTGTCTTGGTGGAGAACAAGAAAGCCAGCTGGTCGTCATCTCTCATGATGTGGATCCTAGTAGACGGCTTGTTTTCCCGCCAGCTCTGCACCAGCAGATGGGAGTCCCCTGCCGCATACTAAAGGACAAGGCCAAACTGGGCTGCCTCGCCCATCGGAATCAATCCCAGCTTTCCACAGTGAAGAAAAAGACTGTAAACCCCACTGAGTTCAGAATGGTGCAAGGCCTGGAGGCCGCGAAAGAGGCTACGGTATTTGAAACCCCAACAGTGCTGAACCATCACACTCTGCTCTCAAGAGTCCCAGTCACCGCAACGGTATTCACGGTGATCAACCTGGCCAGTACCTTCTTCAGTGTTTCCCCTCCACCTGGAGGCCTGCTTTCACGCACCAGTGCAGTGCATATGGACAGTGTTGTCTCAAGGTGCTCAAAACAAGCCCTTCAAGTTTCACCAAGACAATGTCCTCCATCCTCGTCAACTGGATTGCAGAATATGCAAGAGTCACTCTTCTACAACACGTGGATGACTTTCTCTTTTGTGTGGTTGACATCGACACCTGCACAGCCTATTCCTTATCTCTCCTACTCTACCTGGAAGAACAGCAACGCAAGGTCTGGAAGAACAAAGTCCAGTGATGCCAGAAGCAAGTTACATCCCTGGGACACTGTATTGCCCACCAGACGAAACACATGTCAAAAGACTGGGAGACCACTATGGAGAAGATGGCTCCCCCAACAACTCCAAGAATGCTACAGGCTTTCCCTGGTCTAGTGTCATATTGCAGAACCTGGATCCCTGATGCCTCAGTCCTAATGCAGCCTCTGTGCGCTTGCATCAACGCAACCCCGCTCCTTCTATCAGACGCAGCCTTCAACCCATTCAGGAGATTGGAAGAACTCCACAGTCTCAGCGCCAATACCAGGCCTACCTGACTATGAAAAGTCTTTCCGTCTACCTGATGGAAGAAAGAAGGTCATGCTACTGGAGTCCTGGCACGAATTCACGGGGGAAAACAGAGACTTTTAGGCTGCCTCTCAGCCCGTTTGGATCCAGTTGCAAGAAGAGCACCCTCCTGCCTGATGGCAGTATCTGCAGCACACACCCTCCTGGACAAGGTTGCTGAAATCACTCTTGGACAGCCACTGGAAACTCTCACTCCACATGACATCTTGGCAATCTTCAATCAAGCTCAACCAACAGTAATCTCTCCACCGCCAGGCATCTTTGTGGCGCCTCTATTGCCTTTGTCTCATAATGTCACCGTCTCCAGACCTACAGTCCTCAGCCCGGCCACTCTACTCCCACTCCCAAGGGGGGATACTTGGATGGCTCCAGAAGAAGTTTCAACACAGAAAGTGCAGTGACCAGCAATAAGAAATCCTGTGGTCCAGAAGTCTGTCACCTAGCCTGTCAGCCCAGGAAGCAGAATTGATAGTGCTGACGAAGGCCTGCCAGATGGCAGAAGGCAAGACTGCAAACATCTACACGGACTACAGGTACTCGCATGGCATAGCACACGACTTTAGACCCATCTGGGCTACAAGGGACTTCATCACAGCAAACGGGACAACCGTGAAGCATCATGGAGCCTTCAGGGACCTACTGGGTATACTCCAACTTCCAAAATGGTGGGAATTTGAAAAATCAAAGTGCATGGAAAACTGAGAACAGAAGAGGCGTGAGGCAATAACATGGCGGACATGGCAGCCAAAGAAGCAGCCAAAGGAAGACAACATGGAGAAGTGGGAGAGGTCGTAGAGCCGGACGGCTACTACATGACGACTGAAGACAAGAAACCTGACAAAGAGACGTCCTGGAATCTGCTCAAGAAGTTACAAGACCAAGCTCCAAAAGGAAAAGAGCTGAATGGGAAAAAAGCAACACGTGAAGAAGGAAGGCTATCAATAATAGACTTCAAACTCTGCCTACCACAAAGTATGCACCCTATGGTGGTCCAATGGGTACATGGACCCACATCCACATATCAAAGACACAGATGAATGATCTGATTGGTGCTTACTGTTTTGCTTCAGGGATCTCCACCCTAACAGCCAAATTCACCAGCAGCTGTCTGACCTGCGGCAAATGCAAGCCTGGACGTATGGAAGAAAGTCCCCCTCACCTCATCTGTAAAGACCACTCTACCAGCTTCAAAGGATCCAGATAGACCACATCCAGATATCGCCAAGTGAAGGATTCAAATACGCCATTGTGGTCAAAAGAAGTATTTTCAAGATGAACAGAAGCCTTCCAAGTCAGCAAAGACTACTGCAACGAAGCTACTTTCGGAAAATAGTGTGCAGATACGGGGTTCCAGAAATGATAGAAAGTGATCAGGGACCCGCATTCACAGCAAATCTGACACACAAGACCCGATTAGCAGTAGGGTCAGATTTAGGCCTACACACTCCTTACCACCCCCAGAGCAGCAGGAAGGTAGAAAAACTGAACGAAACACTTAAGAATAGAATGCTGAAAAATTGCCCAAGAGACACGCAAACCATGGCATGACACACTCCTAATTGCACTGTTTAGCGTAAGGCACACTCCCAGAGACCCAGAAAAGCTGTTTCGTGCCTGCATCTTCTGCAAACAGATAAGACATTTTCTTCTTTTAGTTTTTTGGTGCTTGCAGTTTAGTTCAGCCACTGTTGTTTGTTCATTTGCCTTTTCCATTTTTTTCAGTGGTTGCTGTTTAGTTTTTGTTACACCAGAGAACTAATTTAGGTGGTAGAGGTCGTGTGATCTCAGGTGTTTTTGTAATTAGTAGAGTTGGTACTTTTCAGGGTTTTTTGGGATTGCAGTAAGTGCCTTTCCTATCCTCTTCTATCTAGACAGATTGGGCCCCAGCGTTTGCTCATTCTATTTTCTGTCTGTGTCTGTATTTCCTCTTGTCTAACCGCCATTACATGTTTGGGGGCTTCCTATGTTCTTTGGGGATCTGCTCCGGGGCAGATAGCTTTCCTTTTTCTATCTTTAGGTGTAGTTAGCTTCTCAGGCTGTGACGAGGCGTCTAGGACCAACGTAGGAACGCTCCAGGCTGCCTTTAGTTGTGGTGGTTAGTCAGGGTACTGCAATCCCATAGATTCCAACCTCTCTGGTGTATTGCTTTTTTTTGCCTGCTCTCCTCAGCTACCAAATCATAACACTTATGTAATTGAATTGGTCAAAAACTAATGTCCATTCTCGAGTTTTTCTCCTCACTGCCAGATTTGATGATCCTGTCCAAGAGCCCCAGATGACATCAACCTCTGTGTAACTAGAGGGAAAGCCTGTTTGAATCCACGTATCGCATTGCAAGGAAGCTCCCGTACCAGGAGAGACACCTAAGCCATGAAGGATGTCGTGGATGCTCTGACTGACCAGACAGATGACCAGATGACCTACCTGATGAGTTCAAGGCCAGAGACCAAGTTAAAGCAGGATTTGAGTCACTATAAACAAAAATGTTGATTGGATAAATTACATCTATTATAACGAGCAGAGATTTGTTAACTTCACCATAGATGCTGTAAAAGGTTTGGCAGCACAGTTAGACCCCACTTCCATTATGGCATTCCAGAATAGAATTGCTTTGGATATGATTCTAGCTGAGAAAGGAGGTGTTTACAAAATGATCAAAGACACCTGTTGCACCTACATCCCAGACAACACTGGCCCAAATGGTAAAGTCACAATGGCAATACAGAAACTTAATGAGTTATCAGAGGAACTGAAACAGAACTCAGGTGTCACTGACCCATGGGATCGATACTTTGGGTGGATGAGTGGGTGGCAGAAAATGTTGGCACAGGTTGGGACAGCCATTATGGGGGTTCTCATTTTTGCATTAATTACTGGTTGCTGTGTAATTCCTTGTATCCGCAGGATAATGGAAAAAACTGTTCGGGAGACAACCAATTTGATGCCACTCACCATCTTGGACCTCGCACCAGTCCGGATAGAACTGCCTGGCTTGACCAGATCTCCAAACTACCTCCAGACTGAGAATACACATCCTTGATGAAACATCCTATCAAATAAAGAGACTATGATTGCAAACACATAAACCCCCGACAGGGACAGTCCTCCTGACCGCCCATTTGCGAAAAGTCTATATTCGGTGGGGGAGACATGCGCTAGGGGTGTCTCAACTCGCAGGCAGAACAAAAGAGTTGCAGCGCTTGGGCCAGGAGCAGGTTTTTTTAGGGCAAGTGGTATCTAAGGGGGGACTGTCATGGAAATATATATGTATTCCATATATTCAAAGTATATTCACATATATGTATTCACAGTTCACAGTTAGATAGATCTCACTTGCTAAAAAACCTTGTGCTCACATATTTCTAGGCCAGCTATAATCAGTCGTTTTAAAGAAATCTGGCCTTCATAAAGGAACAAATGCATGAAGTACAAAAAGTCCTATTAGATATCTGTTGTTTACATTATAGTTATGCAAGACAACTAGGTCACAAGAATATAAACAATAATTCTGCAACTTCAGCTCTTTTAATCATGATTATCATAATTATCATATTTACACTAGAACAGCCAATAATCTAGCAGCTTTTATTTGTATGTTAATTGACTAACCAGCCCCTTTTTGTAAATGTATAAAACCTTGAATGAATAATAAATGTATGTCTTTGACGAACTGTTATACTGACACTTGCGTTGTGGACAGTCCTCATTTCGTTCTGAGCGCTCAAGAAGACATTATATAGAGATTTGGACATGGCAAGCAGCAAACACAGAAGGATATTTTTATCCTAATTAAATTTCCATATCACCTGGCAGTAGTCTTTTTTGTCCTATATACAAGCTTTCCATCTTGACACTCCGTAATTAGTCCTTTATTCCATCTACACTTATTGCTATCAATGTTGTGTCATCTGTGTATTTAAGATTGTTGATGATTCGTCCAGCAATTTTGATTATTTCTTCTTCTGGCAAGATTATTTCTTCTTCTTCCTGAAAATAGCTTCTGCATATAAATTGGAGAGAAATAGTGACAGGGTGCAGCTTTGTCTGACCCCTTAATAAAGGTCCATTTACACTGTACAATTATTGTGAACAAGCATATTTTTAGGAATGCTCATTTTATGATAATTGAGCAATGTAAACAGGCTGCCGATCACCCAACCAAACAGGGCAAAACGCTTGTTTGGGTTTTTTTTTTGCACAAAAGATCATTGTTCTCGGCAGCCCATTGCCCTGTGTAAACAGGACCTATGCTGCCAAGAATAATGGCAGCCTATGTGCAGTGAACAAACTATTACTGATCATTCAGTGTGCATCTGACACGGAATCTGCCTGTGAAAACAGGCAATTAAACATTTTGCCGGACGACTGTTGCTAACACTACATCACGCAATGTAAATTGACCTCAAGATATATCACCTACGGTGTTACATAAATTTGAATAGAATTTGGTTTTCCTGGAAAACCACTTTAAATACCAACTACAGGAAATATAATGTATTCACGTACAAAGTGTAGTTTGATAACAGACTGCAGGTTTAATGGTAATTCTCCTTTTAAAACTATATCAGTTATGTATGAGAACAATAAAAAAAAAACATAAATCACAAGCGCTCTGCTCCTGAGTATTGATATGTAGTTCAGGTGCCTTAAGTGATCGTTTCCTGTTGTGTGCTCGTGTATAGATAACTGTTCTAGATAAGATAATGAATGTGATAAGAAACTTGTTGCTCCCATTTACCAAGCTTAGCAGAGCAAAACCTTTCAGCATGTTTACAAATGACATTTGTGCAGCATTTTTTTTTCTTCGCCAAAAACCAGATTGGTAGCAAGAAAAATGCTGCATACAATACACGCATATTAGTCAAACAGCAAGAAAAAAAGGAACGTGTGCGTGAGATTTCAGAACGCTCATTGATTATGTTGGTATTGTATAATGCTGCATATATTAAGCACCAAAAATGCTGTGCAAGGCTAAGTTCACACAGGGCGTTTTTGCGGCGCTTTTTTATGTTTTTTTATGCTAATTTTCAGCTGCATTTGACAGTACCGGCTACGTCTATATTATTTCAGAAATCTCATGCACACAGCTTTTTTCTTTGCCATCAGGATTTTGTGCTTTGCATGGTTTTTGGACATAGAGCATATCACTTCTTTCAGAGTTTTTTCAGCGTTTTTCACCCATTGAGTTGACTGGAAAAAATGCACCAAAAACGCCACAAAAAACGCAGCAAAACCTCCGTTTTCGTCACACCTTCTTTCCTGCCAAGTACTCAGGTTTTGCTGCAGAAAAAAAAACACCTAGTGTGAACTTAGCCCAAAACACACTGCAAAAAAACCACGGGTGAACATACCCTAAAACAGTAGATATCTGCAATTCTGTGTTCCCAAAATGTATCCAAAAGATACATGCAAATTGTTTCTTTAGTTCCCACAACAAGCCTGATGAGTAGAGATCTGCAGAGTTGTAATGAGTGGAGATCTGCATAGCATGACCTGCAGTGTTTTACTCCGTCATAACCTTAAAAAATATATTATTTCTGCATTCACATATCTGAATATCCTCTAAAAGTTTTTTTTTAGATGAAAAGTCACATATATAACACTATTGCCAGGTCTTCTGTGGCGGCTGCATATAAATATTGTGCAGAGTAGCTGTTGCTGGACACTACAGATTGGCTCCTATTAAAGAAAATAGGAGGAAACTTGCGGTACACGGGAGCAGCCACGAAATACTGTTCCACGCCTTCCACTGTTTATGTGCGGCTGATGCCTGAGGTGATGACTGCTGATTGTGGGGCTGCCAAGTGTCAGACCCCCATTGATCTGATGTTGATGAACCCTGTAAGTGAAAAGGAAGAAAAATCTACATACAGCATGTTTAAAAAATATTATTATTATTTATTATTATAGCGCCATTTAACCCATGGCGCTTTACATGTGAGGTGGGGTATACATAATAAATACAAGTACAGTAATCTTAGACAATACAAGTTACAACTGGTACAGTAGGAGAAAGTACCCTGCCCGTGAGGCTCACAATCTACAAGGGATGGTGAGGATACAGTAGCGAGGGTAGAGCTTGTCGTGCAGCGGTTTGGTGGATCTCTGGTTACTGCAGGTTGTAGGCTTGTCGGAAGAGGTGGGTCTTCAGGTTCTTTTTGAAGGTTTCCATGGTAGGCGAGAGTCTGATATGTTGTGGTAGCGAGTTCCAGAGTAGGGGGGATGCGCGGGAGAAATCTTGTATGCGATTGTGGGAAGAGGAGATAAGAGGGGAGTAGAGAAGGAGATCTTGTGAGGATCGGAGGTTGCGTGCAGGTAGGTACCGGGAGACGAGGTCACAGATGTATGGAGGACACAGGTTGTGGTTGGCTTTGTATACCATGATTAGGGTTTTGAACTGGAGTCTTTGTGTAATGGGGAGCCAGTGCAGGGATTGACAGAGGGGAGAGGCCGGGGAATAGCGGGGGACAGGTGGATTAGTCGGGCAGCAGAGTTTAGAATAGATTGGAGGGGTGCAAGAGTGTTAGAGGGGAGGCCACAGAGTAGGAGGTTGCAGTAGTCGAGTGTCACGCTGTCTAGCAGATATATATAAAATAATGTCAGTAATCTATCAAGTGGGACAACTTTCTATATAACATATAAATAGGTAACATTAACATGTATATATAGCATAGTATTACCTGACATAATATCCTGTGGGTCAATACTGAATCCTTTTCACGCTGTCTCTGGCTAGAGGTGGACCGGGGTCTATGCTGACCCTAAACTGGGGTCCTGACTAGTCCCTCTACCTGGAGGTACTGTTAATGGTACAGAGGTCCAGGCCGCCAGCGTAAACCCTGTCTCCTATAAATCCCTGACCACTGTAATCTAGTCCTTAGAAGGACCCTGATTACCACCATAGGGAATGGACAGGTAAAGGTTAACAAACAGTACAGACAAACGAGACAGACAGGGGATAAAGTAAATACTGTCTTGCATACAACAATTAAACACAGAGGGAACACCAAAGGTCTAGGAGATAAACTATAAGCAAGGAGAGGAGAACAACAAGGACCTCTAGCTTAGTCTTCTCAGAACCGATCCAATATTGCAGTCTGTATGAATGCTTTACACCGGCATCTAACACCAGACTGGCAGAATATAAGGAAGCTATTAGAACATAATCAAAAGCAGTCGGCGAGGCTGACCTAGTCTTAGCAAAGAGCTAGGTAATTAACTCCCTCATTACAAAAACAAAGAAACAGCAACTCAGCTGCGAGAAGTCAGAATGTGCAATCGCGACGATCTTCGTGGCGATGCACCCATGACAGTACCCCCCCTTCTACGAGGGGCCTCCGGACCCTCAGGGCCAGGTCTGTCCGGGTAAGTCGTGTGGAAGGTCCGAACCAATCGATCTGCGTTAATCTCAGACGCAGGGACCCACGTCCTCTCCTCAGGACCATATCCCTTCCAATGAACCAAATACTGAAGGGACCGGCGATTCAGACGTGAGTCAATGATTTTCAACACTTGAAATTCTAAGTTACCATTGACCACCACTGGAGGAGGAGGTAGAAGTGACGGTATAACTGGCGCCACGTACCTCTTAAGCAACGATTTGTGGAATACATTATGGATTTTAAACGTAGGAGGGAGGTCCAGACGAAATGCCACAGGATTAATTATAGAACTGATCCTGTATGGACCGATGAACCTGGGACCCAGTTTCCAGGAGGGAACCTTGAGTTTTATATTCTTGGTAGACAACCACACCATATCGTTCACACCTAGGTCCGGACCAGACACTCTCCTCCTATCAGACCCCCGCTTGTAACGGTTCCCCATAGCACTCAGACCATTCAGCACTCCTCTCCAAACTGAAGCAAGTGACGACGAGAATCGTTCCTCCTCAGGAACCCCAGATGGACGGGTATGTGGGGTCTTAGAGCGAGCACAAACTCCACAGGACGCGACAAAAGTTATTAATTCTTTATTTAAGTTAGGCCACCAAAACCGGCGAGAAAGGAGATCCACAGTTGCTTTACTCCCTGGATGTCCTGCTAAAGCAGAACTATGATATGCCTCGATAACTTTTTGTCTTAACTGATTAGGAACAAACAGTCTCCCTGGAGGTCATACAGGGGCGTCCCCCTGAGCCTCCAACACCTCCTCCTCAAGCTCAGAGCATACAGCCGACACCACCACTCCCTCCTGCAGGATAGGAACCAAGCCATCCGTCTTTCCGGCCCCTGGGAAACTACGAGATAAGGCATCAGGAAGCAATTTTATTGAGCAGTCATACGTGCGATGAGGAGGTAACTCTTGACACCCTTCCTCTGAGAACATCTCCCCAAAGTCCTCCAGAAAAGGAGGCAAAGTCCTAGGCGCGACCGCACCGATGACCGTGTTCATGCAGTTATTCTTGCAAAATTCACCCCACTGGCTTATCTTTCTGGATTGCCAATCAATCACTGGGTTATGTTTAGCCAACCAGGGAAGTCCCAACACAATAGGAGTAGGAAGACCCTCCAACACATAACAAGACAACTGTTCTTTATGTATTGCTCCTACTCGAAGGTCTATGTTATGAACAGCTTGTACAAAGCTACCTTGACCGAGAGGCCTGGCGTCAATAGAAAGTATAGGGATCGGTTTGGCCAATACACTCAGTTGCATACCTTGCACCTGGGCAAACCGAGCGTCCACCATATTAGCCCCAGACCCACTATCAAGAAGAACAGAAATCCTCTCAACTCTCGCACCAATCACCACCTCAGCAGGCACGAGAAATTGAGACGGACCTGGGGACGAAATACCTACTCCCAGGTTGTCGTCCACCACACAACCTGGGATTAACAGTTTTTCGGTGACTATTTTGCTCAATGAGGCACGGGAGGGACACCCCCCAACAAAATGTCCCTCTCTCCCGCAGAAGAAACACCTTCTTATCTTGCGGCGCACCGCCGATTCCCTCCTACCCAATGATGTCCCTCCCAACTGCATAGGTTCCTCAGAACAGACCAAGGGAACCTCCATATAAGGGACTTTAGTAGTGGGTGAAGTCATAACAGGGGGCGGAGTTACCTCGCACCTCCCCCGAAGCCGTCTATCAATACGAATAGCAAGGGCCATAGCAGCCTCCAGTGACGGAGGAGAATCATACTGAGCCAAAACATCTTTTAATTTGTCAGATAACCCTTGACAAAACTGGCTCCTAAGAGCTGGGTCATTCCACTGAGTATCTGTGGCCCATCTACGGAACTCAGAAGAAAATTCCTCCGCCGGACGATCTCCCTGCTGTATCCTACGTAACTTCATTTCAGCAAGGGAGACCCGATCCGGGTCATCATACACCAGCCCCAGGGCAGCAAAAAATCGATCTATTGACTGGAGGGCCGGGGAGCCCGGAGGAAGAGAGAACGCCCAGGATTGAGGGTCCCCTTGTAAGAGCGAGATGACAATTCCCACCCTCTGCTCCTCAGTCAGCAAGACCATGTGACCGGAAACGCTAAAGGAAGCTAATTAGAACATAATCAAAAGCAGTCGGGCGAGGCTGGACCTAGTCTTAGCAAAGAGCTAGGTAAAATTAACTCCCTCATTACCAAACACAAAGAAACAGCAACTCAGCTGCGAGAAGTCAGAATGTGCAATCGCGACGATCTTCGTGGCGATGCACCCATGACATCGAGGCGGGAGATGATGAGGGCATGGACTAGTGTTTTTGCAGATTCTTGGTTGAGGAATGTACGGATACGTGAGATATTTTTGAGTTGAAGTCGGCAGGAGGTGGAGAGGGCTTGGATATGTGGTTTAAAAGAGAGATCAGTGTCAAAGGTATATTAATCCCGAGCAAGACAGCTCCATGTATTTCTATGCATATAAACAATATCTTCCAAATCAGAAACATAATAAATCAATGGCTACTACCATGGCCATATACCTGGAATAGATGGCCAAAATCAATAGTCCACATGGACACTCTTTAACAGTTAATTCCTACAATAAGCATGAAGTTAAGGTCCACCAAAATAAGTATCTCACAAAATTTTTCTCAGTAAACAAAAACAGTTCAAATCGATCGTATAGCGAAAAACACAGGTGTTCATGGCTACAGGTCCGCTCAATATAACAGGCTAGGTAGGATAAGTAGGATCAGTAGAAAACATATATTGTATAGTATCAATGTCTCACACAAGGCTAGTTCCTAATATCTAGACCATAAGTGAATCAGGGAAAGTTTAAAGTGCCAGTGCATGTATAGCATATCTATTTCCACTATAAGGGTGTTTCAGATATGGCAATTATAAACAGATACCCACTATATTAAATCAGTACATTAAATCAAGCACCCTGTCTACTCTCTAAGGTGTGGACAGGGGTATGCACTCTATGAACCACTGAGAAATATATCAAGCGTGATCAACAAGAATCATCTTATCCATATTTAGCTTGTGTGGACCAGCTGTGCCTGCAGCCCCAACATGCGTTTCGCGTGGGCTTCCCCAGGGGGGCTGTGATATATTTCTGTGCAGCAGTCACAGTCAGTTCGGAAGAGCCGCCGGCCGGAATTGCATTTCGATATTGTTAAGGGCCTGCGGAACGCACCTAATAGATATTAAGGAGAGGTGCGTTCGCAGCTCGGGGTCCACCGTGCAGGCAGAGCCTGCTGCTAGTAGGATGGCGCAAATAGGCAGTATGAGCGAACTCTGTTATCCTGCAGAGTCGCAGATGTAAACGCCGTGGCACTATATGGCGGTATGGGCGAACTCTGTTATTCCACAGAGTCGCTAACTAAAATGCTGTAGCGCTATATTGCGATATAAGCAGACTCTGTTAATTCACAGAGCCGCTGTGACAAAGACTGTGTCCTGTTAGACTCACAGGGGACACAGATGACTGCTTAGCGGATTGCAGTCTACGGTCATGCAAACAGAAAACAAACAATAATCTCCTCACCGGAGTAGCCGGTATTCTAATGGCGTTTTCAGCCGAGCCCTGAACACGTGCATACAAATCTCCTCACCGGAGGTGCTGGTATTCTAGGGGCTTATTTCAGCCAGACCTAACCACATGCATACATGACCACACTGGCGCAAGCACGTAACAGATTTGATACTAGCGCACGGCTGTGCAGTTATGCCACCTTTTTATAGTAGCAGCTACAGGACCTTCCAGAAAACGACCAATGAGAAATTGTTCCAGAACACAAGCAATTTCAGGACCTTCCTGGCGGACCAATGGGAGTCGCTGCTGTAACCGAGCATGTGACCCCTGATCTCCAATGGGAGATCTTGCCCTGGGCATGCTCAGATGGAGAAAGCGCGGACTTTGTCCCAGGACTGCCTGCTCCAGCACCGGTTATAATAGAGGAACCAGGAGAGGCAGCAACAAGCCTCTGCACAGCATTAGACCGAGCGAGACGCTGGGACCGACTTCTCGGCTGAGCAGGCTCCACTGCGGCTGGAGATGGATGGGGGACCGCAGCGGGACTGGTTCGAGATTCCCCTTGTGCAGCAGCGGGAACTCGATCCCGAACAGATATTGCTCTGATTTATACAGCCCCCTTAGAACGTAAAATAAAAATAATGTTGAATTACTAATAGCTATAAGTAGGCACTACATGGACATCTTATAGCCTTACGATGCCACTATGTGGATACAGCAGGCTTATTCATATTGAACAGATCACTACTTCTTCCATTTCACAAGTCATACGCAGTAATCTTATTAATATAACACATAGTGCCAATCGGCTTGGTAATGGGTAAATGTAAATTATTTTGGTTCAACATTAACAAAACAAGCTTCCTTACAATTAAAGCAGAGAACAGTGTTTTAAGTGGGAACGATTCTAACCTTTAAGTGTTAAACTATATGCTTTACAGAAAAGCATCAAAAATACTTGTGAATCAAGAAAGCAACATTGGACAACGTGAATGGGACACGTTAGTATCTATGTTTATGTATCTTTTATCCCACAAATTATTTTGTGCCTGGGCATCGCAGTCATTTTTATGTTAGACATCCTCAATTGTAAAATGATACCTAGCAGGGTTCAAAGAGTGGTCATGTTTGAAAAGAAATTTCCCAGATATGCCTTTTGTATAACAAATCATTCACTAGAGGAAATCTCATAATATAGCATTCTATAGCTCACTAATTGTCCAACTAATCAGTTATTTCAAGGCAAAAGGCTAAAAATTAAGGCAAGAAAGTCGGACTACTAAAGGAACAATTTGCTTCCTGCTTACAATTCTATGATAACCACCATAACTAATGTTGTACTCGTATAACTAGTTGTATGAATAGATTTCTGGAATTCTGGAAAAGAAAATCCATCTATAAATTTCTAATCTATCTTAAGAATTGTACAATTTTTGTTTTGTCTAATTGCTTTCATGCTAAATATTTAAATTGATAATCACCTTCAAAATATTTTTATTAGTAGCTACTGATACAGAATTATATAAGAATACACCGAAATCTTGTTACTAATAACTTGGATCTTTAGAAACATTGTTCATGCACATTGCTGTAAGTGCAGTTCATTGCCCAGTAACTAACTGGAGTAAGTAAACTGTAAAGCACAGAAGTCATTGAGGGAAGAATACATCTACAATCTTAATTACCGTATTTTTCGGGCTATAAGACGCACTTTTTCCCCAAAAAAATTGTGAGGAAAATGGGGGGTGCGTCTTATAGCCCGACCGCAGCTTACCGGGGGGTTGCGGCAGCGGTGTGGCGGTGGCGGTGGCAGAGATGCGGCGTGGCAGAGGCGCGGTGGGCGGCGTGCACCTGAGCAGGGTCCCTTCATCAGGTGGTGAGGTGATGCCGCGGCCCCGAGAGCAGACAGGACAGCAGAGCCGGTTTGTCGGTGGTGGCGGCCATCTTCCTGAGGCGGCGCATGCGCAGATACAGTACTCTGCTTCCTGTGGCTTCAGGAAAAAGGCCGCGGTAGGCCGCGCATGCGCAGATAGAGATCGCGGCGGCCATTTTCCTGAAGCCCCAGGAAGCAGAGTACTCTGCGCACGCGCCGCCTCAGGAAGATGGCCGCCACCACCGACAAACCCGGCTCTGCTGTCCTGTCTGCTCTCCGTGCCGCGGCGTCACCTCACCGCCTGAGGAACGGACCCTGTTCAGGTGCACGCCGCCCATCGCGCCTATGCCACCGCCGCATCTCTGCCACCGCCGCACCCCTGCCACCGCCACACCACTGCCACAAACACAGCTCTGCTCTCCGTGCCGCGGCGTCACCACACCTGAGGAAGGGACCCTGCTCAGGTGCACGCCGCCCACCACGCCTCTGCCATCGCCGCATCTCTGCCACCGCCGCACCTCTGCCACCGCCACACCACAGCCACAAACCGTGGCCGCAGCGTCACCTCACCTGAGGAAGGTGAGTACAGTATCAGCATCACTGCACCTCTGCCACGCCACTGCCGCAACCCCTGCTGTACCACCGCCGGCCCACAGGTACCTTAAAATTCAGACAAAATTCGGACAATAAGACAGACCCCCACATTGTAAAAATCTTTTTTTCTGCTGTTTACACCCCAAAATTTGGGGTGCGTCTTATGGTCTGGTGCGTCTTATAGTCCGAAAAATACGGTACTTCCACTTGTTCAGAGAATTTCTTCTCTTTTTGGAAAGGTTTCTTTCAAATATATTTGCTAATGGACATTGTCTAAGAGACCTCCACCTAGCCTAGCCAGCCACTGAGACCAAAGAATGCACCCTGGGAAAAATGATACATAAATTAAAGGGGTTATACAGAACTGTTGTGAATGTGTTGGAGATGACTCCGGAGCTGAGGCTCCCTCCTGTGGTTGCTGAGGGTATTGAACCAATTAAGGAATGGTGTCAGGTGGGGATGACTGGCCTGGTATAAGTGAGCTGAACTCCCATGATCCTCGCCGGTAATCAATTGTTGCTTCCAGGTCTTTGTTGGAATTTCAGCTTGCTTTCCTGCTATCATTCAGATAAGTGACTTTCTGGTTTTTTTTCTGTGGTTGGATTTTCCTTGCTTTTTGCATTCTTGCCTTGGACTTCAGCCGAGTCCCTTTGGGGACTTGCGCTGCCCTCTGTTCTCATTTTGTATTTCACTTGTTCTCTGTTCCATTGATATTTTTTATTGCTGGGTAGCTGTGTGTCACATCAGAGATCTGATATAGGTGGTCGAGATCGTGTGGTCTCAGTTTTTTTTGTAATCAGAAGTGCTGGCATTTTTATTAGGGTTTTTCTGGGTTGCAGACAGAATTTCTCTCCTGTACTTTACTTTCTAGACAGATTTGGGCCCCAGCATTTGCTCATTCTGTTTTCTGTCTGTGTTCGTGTTTTCTCTTGTCTAACCGCCATTACATGTTTGGGGGCTTCCTATTTCTTTGGGGGCTTTACTCCAGGGCAGTTAGCTTTCCTCTTTCTATCTTCAGGTGTAGCTAACTCTCCGGCTGTGCCGAGGCGTCTAGGATCACTGTAGGTACGCTCCACGGCTACTTCTAGTTGTGCGGTTAGTTTAGGGATCTGCAACCCATTAGTTTCCAGCCTCTCTGGTGTCTTGCTGCTTTTGCTGTATTTTGCTCCTGTCCTCCTTAGCTACCAAATCATAACACAGAACTTTGTGTATTTTTCTTATGAGGCTAAGAACTTACAGGCAGGAAGCCTGCAATGATCTCTGCCTGCTGAGAGCGATCATGGACTGTTCCTATCGACAATTCTCCTGCTTCCCATGATCTCATGGCCACAGTGCAGCCCTTTTCTTCTGTTCTGCTCTGTCAATGGTGCATCTCTGCCAATGTTATACTGATTGACAGTTGGTTTCTGACTGCATAACTGCGGGGAGTCAGCTGTCAATCACCATGACATCAGCAGTGATGCGCCATCAACAGAACAGAGCAGAAGAGAAGGTACTGCTCTGTTGATGTGATTTGAAAAGAAGCAGGAAACCCATTGCCTAAGCCGGTAGTGATTCTCACCAGTCAGAACAGGCAGTTAGCTGGCAATTATCTGCCTGTAAATTCATAGTCCAATATGAAAAAATAACGAATATCCCGAATCAACAATTTAACTTTCTTTGAGAAGGAAGAAAGGTTTATATCTAGTGCCACCTATTGGAGGTAACCGCCTTCCTCCAATATATTGCATTTGAGAGGCAGTTTTCTGTCTTCTGGATCAGAGTTAATTTGCATACCTGCATTTGCTTGTGTTTTGTAGTGTTTTGCAGCTGCGTTGACAACCTACGTTTACTCTGGCTTGCCTAACTATGCTTCCAATTACCTCCCAATGAAAGCATAGCACGTCTACCTCACATTTGTTACCTACACGTTGACTTGCCCCAACTATACTTCTGGCTACTACAAATTACCACTTCTTTATCTGTATAAACACCATTAATGACCCCAGCTATTCTGACTATAACATTTTCCATTATCACTGTTATACACTTATAGTTATAGCGTCGATCGTGTGTCTCTTCTTTTCAGTGGATTGCTTTATCTGCTCCAGTGCTTATTTGGTTACTATGGTAACTCAGCACGCACCTTTCATCTTCTAAGACTTTTTAAGGCAAACTCGGGGCGAGCATAGTTGCACATGCTGCTACCACATGCATTCTAAACTAGTGTATAACCATTTCAGTAGCTGAGCTCTGCTATAGCTTAATTGTTTCTCAACAATACTATGGTATCTGTCTCCCAACTCATCCATGCTGTTCCAAGGTGCTGTCCACCCACTCAGCTCTGTTACAGCAAGGTACCTATCTGCTATCTCAGCTCCTCTGTTTCAAGGTGCTGTCCCCACATAAAGTTCTGCAATAACAACTGCTTATTTGATGTGCAAGCTCTGCTGTTCATAGGTACAGTCTGCACATATGTCTCTGATACAACATGCTGCCTCTCTGCTGTATCAGCTCTGCTGTTCAAAAGGGCTATCTATAGATTGGGATTGGTTAAAACAAGGTACAGCCTGCTGTTTCAGCTCTGATGTTCCTAGTTGCTGTCAGCACATTTGGCTCTGCTTCAACAAGGTGCCAATGTGTAGCCCTGGTGTTAGGCACACGCAGTACCCTGGAGAATGTGTCGAGAGATAGCAGTTTAATGCTCAATACCCATTCACTCAACATACACTAGACACACCCTTAGGGTAGTGTAGTCACTTGTGAGGGAGTGGTCAGGGTGTATTCGTTGAGTGATTTTTGTAGTCAGTTTCCTGTCTTCGGACAGAGCAGACGTGTGGAGTCTAGCTGGGACTTGGAGGGAGGAAGCAGTCCAGCCTGGTTCTGCAGCAGTTCAGCAAGTGGAGGCCAGTAAGGGCGAGATATAGATCACCTCAGCCTGGTCAGAGCTGTACCTCACTTAAAGACATTGACAAAGAAAGAAGAGCTTAGTACAGAAATACTTCAGTCTCCTGTCCCAAGGACAGTGAAAGGTTCAGAGACGTGCTCCTGCCTAGTGGATAACTGAGAGTCTGTCAACTAACTCTAAAGGAAGGAAAAGAAGGGAGTGATTACATGACTTTTTGCAAGTGTGAGTGTTTATGCTACCAGCGAGGACAAGGCGAAAGGCACAGTGGAAAAGATTATTTGAAAAGTGCTTTTGGATTGAAGAAGTCCTGCACATTGTAACCGGTCACTGGGGACCGAAGGATCACTATTAGCTTCAAGCATAGTGGTAAGAAAACCAGAGATTTACCGGACCTTAGGTCGCGGCAAGCAGCCCCGAATAGTCAGTACGTAACTGGGGTCAGGGGGAGTGAGGACCTTGAGTCTCTGCAGGACAAGATAGGAATTCAGCTCTCTCACAGGAAGGCTCCACCACAAAACTGACTGGGCAGTACAGCTATGGAATAGCTGGAGTTATAGAGGGAACTACGCTTCAGGCTGGTTGTACTCATCGTGTTGAAAGTAAAGGAGGCCCCTAACTTGTCCAGCTGCTATCTCAAAATACATTCTCCTTGGATCAGCCTCCCTGGGACCTGCCTGAACATCTTACAAGTAAAGGTATGGAAAGACGCTGACGGTGTGAGACTGAGTTATTCATTTGCATGCTTGCACAATCCCTATATAACTACCGACCTGAGGGAAGAGTCCCACCTGTAGGGGACCTGACATCTAGCTGCCTCACCATCCCCTCAGAGATCTACAGCAGCGCTGGTATAAATTATCAGAAGACTACAGGTGGCGTCACGAACTGTATATAAATCTATCCCCTGTAAATATTCCCCCAACATACGCCAGACCGCCAGGGCCACAGACCGAGCCACCGCTACCTGTGACAAAACCCCATAGACTTCCATGGGCTCGGCTCTGAGTACCCCATTGCCCTGGTAACCCACAATTGTGGTGGCGGGTCGACACACCTATTTGTCATCAAGCGCTGCTGATTCCAGGTGCTGTCCCTGCAATCAATCCTATTTCAAGGGACTGTCTGCTTTCTCAGTTCTGCTCTTATATGGTGGTATCTGCACATTCGGCACTCTACAACTAGGTGCCTGTTTGCCATTGTAGCTCTGCTGTTCCAAAGTGCTGTAAACACATATGGCTCTGCTACAACAAAGTGCCTTTCTGCTGTTCTAAGGTGCTGTCTGGACATTTGGATTGGTTAAATTAAGGTGACTTTCTGCTGTTTCAGCTCTACTTTTTAAAGGTGCTATATGCACATTAGGCTCTGCTACAAGGTACCTATTTGCCATCTGATCTTTGCTATTCCAAGGTGCTTTCTACACATTCAGCTTTTCTAAAACAAGGTGTCTGTCTGCCTGCCAGCTCTACTCTGCTGTTTCATGGTTCTGTCCATATTTAGCTCTGCAACAGTAAAGAGTTCACCTGCCATCTCATGTTAAAGAGACTCTGTCAACACAGAATGACTGTTCAAATTAATTCCCGTCGTTCGGTGTTTCGCGGTGTGGCCAGTCATTTAAATTCACCTTCCCACCTGCTTGTTTTCCCTCAATCTCCACCCCCTCTTCTTTAATTGACACCTACAGCTTCATAAAGCCAGTGAAGGGTAGAGATAGATGGAAACCAAGCAGGTGGTATGGCGTATTTAAATGATTGCCCCTGGCATGAAGCACCGAGCGACTGTGCTTGGTTTGAATAGTCATTTTGTGCTCACAGAGTCCCTTTAACTATTATAAAGGTAATCGCCACACTTTCAGTTTTGCTAAAACAAGATGTCTGTCTGCCACCTTTAATCTGCTGTTCCAACGTGCTATCTGCACATTCATCTCTGCAACAGCAAAGTGTCCACCTGCCATCTCAGCTTTGCTTTTATAAATGTATGGTTTGCACATTTAGCTTTTCTAAAACAAGGTGTCTGTCTGCCACCTGTGATCTGCTGTTCCAAAGTGCTGACCTAACTTTCAGCTTTTCTTCAAGAGTGCTGTCCATGATGACTGTGCTGTTACAAGGAACTTGCTTGCATATCCAGCTCGTCTTCAAAATCTGTTGTCAATACTGCTGACCCTGACCTATGGCTTAGGGAATCCACTTCACCTCGTGAGGCTATAACAATCATCTCCACTTCATCCACCTTAATTTAATGGTATGTTATTGTATTAACAAAATGATGTTGCCTGGGGCAATCATTCTTCTAATTTATCTTCTTGTATCGTGATTCAAACTGTGCCAAACTTTATTCAGGGAACCAAAGATTGGATTAACTTAGGACACCAAAGTTATGTGGCCAGCTGACTACCTCTATCCAAAAATCCAAAGTGGGTCATATTGATGAATTGTGGTATTAGGCAATAATTATTGCCTTTAATTGACAAAAATCATTTGTATTCAACTAAAAATACAGTGGGTACGGAAAGTATTCAGAAAGTTTTCACTCTTTGTTTCATTGCAACCATTTGGTAAATTCAAAAAAGTTCATTTTTTTCATTAATGTACACTCTCCACCCCATTTTGAAAAAAACAGAAATGTAGAATTTTTTGCAAATTTACTAAAAAAGAAAAACTGAAATATCACATGGTCATAAGTATTCAGACCCTTTGCTCAGCATTGAGTAGAAGCACCCTTTTGAGCTAGTGCAAGAGTCTTTTTGGGAATGATGCAACAAGTTTTTCACACCTGGATTTGGGGATCCTCTGCTATTCTTCCTTGCAGATCCTGTCCAGTCCTGTCAGGTTGGATGGTGAATGTTGGTGGAAAGCCATTTTCAGGTCTTTCCAGAGATGCTCAATGGGGTTTAGGTCAGGGCTCTGGCTGGGCCAGTCAAGAATGGTGACAGAGTTCTTCTGAAGCCACTCCTTTGTTATTTTAGCTGTGTGCTTAGGGTCATTGTCTTCCTGGAAGGTGAACCTTCAGCCAAGTCGAGGTCCAGACCACTCTGGAAGAGGTTTTCATCCAGGATATCTTTGTACTTGGCCGCATTCATGTTTCCTTCAATTGCAACCAGTCGTCCAGTCCCTGCAGCTGAAAAACACCCCATAGCATGATGCCGCCACCATCATTTTTCACTTTTGGGTTTGTATTGGACAGGTGATGAGCAGTGCCTGGTTTTCTTCACACATACCACTTACAATTATCACCAAAAAGTTCTATCTTCATCTCATCATACTAGAGAATCTTATTTCTCATAGTCTGGGAGTCCTTCATGTGTATTTTAGCAAACTCTATGCAGGCTTCCGTCGGGCCACTTTGCCATAAAGACCCAACTGGTGGAGGGCTGCAGTGATAGTTGACTTTGTGGAACCTTCTCCCATCTCCCTACTGCATCTGTGGAACTCAGCACAGTGATCTTGGGGTTCTTCTTTACCTCTCTCACCAAGGCTCTTCTCCCACAGTTGCTCAGTTTGGCTGGACGGCCAGGTCTAGGAAAACTTCTGGTGGTCCCAAACTTCTTCCATTTAAGGATTGTGGAGGCCACTGTGCTCTTATGAACCTTGAGTGCAGCAGAAATTCTTTTGTAACCTTGGCCAGATCTGTGCCTTGCCACAATTCTGTCTCTGAGCTCCTTGGCCAGTTCCTTTGACCTCATGATTCTCATTTGGTCTGACATGCACTGTGAGCTGTGAGGTCTTATATGGACAGGTGTGTGTCTTTACAAATCAAGTCCTATCAGTTTAATTAAACACAACTGGACTCCAATGAAGGAGTAGAACCATCTCAAGGAGGATCACAAGGTAATGGACAGTATGTGACTTAAATATGAGTGTCTGAGCAAAGGGTCTGAATACTTATGACCATGAGAGATTTCAGTTTTTCTTTTTTAATACATTTGCAAAAATTTCTACATTTCTGTTTTTTTTTTAGTGAAGATGGGGTGCAGTGTGTACATTAATGAGAAAAAATTAACTTTTTTGAATTTACCAAATGGCTGCAATGAAACAAAGAGTGAAAAATGTAAAGGGGTCTGAAAAATTTCCGTACCCACTGTATACACCAGTAAGCCATAACATTATAAATGTTTGACTAGTGGAGTTAATAATTTGAATAATCTTGCGAAAATGGCACCTGTACTGGGTGTGCATTAAACAACTAGCTTTTAAAGTTGAGGTGTTGAAAACAGGAAAAAATGGGCAAACATAAGGATGTGAGCAACTTTCAGATTGGCCAAACTGTGTAAGAGCATCTCCAAAATGTAAAGTCTGCTGTTATGCAGAAGGTTATTATCTACAAAAATTGTTACAAGGATGGATGACCAGAAAAATGGCAATATGAACGTATAAGGCTCATAAATACACCATGTGAGGAGCAAAGGGGTACTTAGCTGTATTTATCCTTCACTAGAGAAGCCAAGAAAGCAAAAATTCTGCTGGAGTATGTACTCGTTTGAGCACAACTGTAGGGTCCGAGCAGAATCCAGACCCTTGTCACCAGACTTTAGCCTGAGGTGCACGCGGACTGTACTGTGGTGTCAGGGCAGGAAGAGGAGGAGGGTGACTCTCAGGGTGAGGCATGTGAGAACAGAGAGGATGAGGATAAAGTTGTAGAAACCACTTGGTGTGAACCCAGAGGTAAGCAGCCGAGTAGCTCAGCAGAGGAGGTGGAGGAGGAAAAAGATGAGGAGATTACATTGCAGCTTCCCACATAGACATGAAGTGATGCAACCAGGACAAACATTGCATACTCAACCCCAACTCTGGCTGTGACCAGCACTGGTTGCGAGTGTGCAGTTCGCAGGGGAGACAAGAGTTACCTAGCCTGAGAGTTTTTTGAGACTACAAAGGTTGACCCAATTCACATTTTCTCCCAAATTTGCAAAAAACTCAGTACAGGCAAAAATTGCAATAATTTGACAACTGCATGAACCAGCATATGCACAATCAACATGCCTTAGTCTGGGAATCTCACTGCGCTAAAATGCCGACTAGCGGGCTTCGCCAACCACCGGCCATCCCATCAACTACATCTGCTGATTCTTCCTCTTCCATCACTGTGCCAAGGGTTTTCATACAGGTCTCCGGCCACAGAAACTCCACTTGTTTACCACCTACAGTCGAGGTGAGTGAGAGCCCGTCAGCTGTTATGTAACTGGACATGACTGCTGTTTTTGAGTCACATAGCTGTCATGGGTGCATCGCCACGAGGATCGTCGCGATTGCACATTCTGACTTCTCGCAGCTGAGTTGCTGTTACTTTGTGTTTGGTGGTGAGGGAGTTAATTTTACCTAGCTCTTTGCTAAGACTAGGTCCAGCCTCGCCCGGCTGCTTTTGATTATGTTCTAATTAGTTTCCTTTATATAGCTGCCAGTCTGCTGGTTAGATGCCGGTGAAAGCATTCATGTAGTCTAGCAGACTGGATCGGTTCTGAGAATACTTAAGCTAAGAGTTCATTAGTTGTTTTTACTCTTATAGCTTATAGTTTATCTCTGAGACCTTAGGTGTTCCTACTGTGTGTGAGTGTTGTATGTAAGACTTTATTTACTTTATTTCTTGTCTTTCTTGTATGTCTTTCTGTTCATTAACCGTTACCTGTTCATTCCCTTTGGTGGTAATCAGGGTCCTTCTTAGGACTAGATTACAGTTGGCAGGGATTGATAGGAGACAGGGTTTACGCTGGTGGCCTGGACCTCTGTACCTTTAACAGTACCTCCAGGTAGAGGGATTAGTTAGGACCCCAGTTTAGGGTCAGCATAGACCCCAGTAACCCTCTAGCCGGAGACAGCGTATAACGGATTCCGTAGTGACCCACTGGACATTCTGTCAGGTAATTCTATGTTATCATCTATCTATGCGCATGTTATATAGTATGTTGCCCTTTTGATATAGATTACTGTCATCACATATATATATCTGCTATACAGCGTGACAATAGCACAGCACATCTTTCTCAATCCTCCATAACATCTATGCATGCACCTCGCTCACAGTCCAGCAGTTTGTCCTGTTCTCCATACTCCACTCTCTCTCAGCACAGCAGACAGCCTTTGTTCCCACAGTTGTGGTCATATACAGTGCCTTGCGAAAGTATTCTGCCCCATGGAACTTTTCAACCTTTTCCCACATATCATGCTTCAAACATAAAGATACCAAATGTTAATTTTTGGTGAAGAATCAACAAGTGGGACGCAAGTGGGACGCAATTGTGAAGTTGAAAGAAATTTATTGGTTATTTTAAATTTTTGTGGAAATACAAAAACTGAAAAGTGAGGCGTGCAATATTATTTGTCCCTTTAACTTAATACTTTGTTGCGCCAACTTTTGCTGCGATTACAGCTGCAAGTCGCTTGGGGTATGTCTCTATCAGTTTTGTACATCCAGAGACTGAAATTCTTGCCCATTCTTCCTTGGCAAACAGCTCGAGCTCAGTGAGGTTGGATGGAGATCGATTGTGAACAGCAGTTTTCAGCTCTTTCCAAAGTTTCAGAAAGTTGAAGGCAGTCGCAGTCCCCTAGTACCAGTTGCACTGTCACCACTACTTCTGTAAGAAAGCTGTGCCTGTGTTACACCAGCATGTCACAGACAACATCACTCGTTTCCTGAAGAAATCTTTGTCTGCCCTTCCAGAGTGCATTTCACCACTGACACCTGGATGAGCAAACATAGGCAGGGGATTACCTCTCACTGTCTGGACACTGTGTGACTCTAGTGGCTGTGGTGACAGGTGGTCAAGGGGCTGCTCCACAAGTCTTTGAATCCCAAAGACTTTCGGGACAAACCTCTGTATCTAACACTTCCTCTACTGCTTCTGGCTTCTCCACTTCCTCTACGGTCTCCACCTGTGCCCTCAACCTCTCCCTTAATCAGACACGCGTTCCAACAGTGCAGAAGCAATCCCCCTACCTCCATACTGTGCAGCCATGGCTCACCACAATCAGACAATGTTCAAATTAATATGCCTTGGAGATCACAGTCATACAGCTCAAGAGTTGTAGACAGCTATCCAGGCCGAGTTAGAGCAATGGCTGTCTCCACTGAACCTGCAGCCAGGGAAGGCCGTGTACGATAATGGTGCAAACCTGGTGGCAGCCCTTCACCGGGGCAACCTCACACACGTGCCTTGCATGGCTCACGTCCTCAACCTGGTGCTATAGCAAGTTCTCCACCACTATCCCAGGCCTGGATGCACTACTGCAGAAAGCACAGTTGCTGTGTGCTCACTTCCAATGATTGCAGGCCGCAGGTCATCGACTTGCATCGCTACAGAGATCTTTCGGCCTACCAGTTAACCATTTGATTTGCCATGTTCCGACATGATGAAATTCCACTCTGCAAATGTTGCAGCGACTGTGGCAGCAGCGACGAGCCCTGGTGCAGTATGTCCTTTTGCATAGCCTGGGCCAAAGCAGTATGTACTGCGTAGCGCAAATCACGTTTGCGGAGTAGGCACAGATGAAGGATCTCTGCACAGTTCTGCACAAATGAAATGGCTATATTTCTATGTTTGATATTTTATGTTTCCCCTATTCGTATTGTTATGGGTCTGCAACTCAGGAAAAGAGCAGGGGGTGAATCTGACCCTGCACTAGGACTAGACTCGATCCCTACGATGGAGCGGGCGACCTATTCCTTGCGAATAGACCCACAGACAATCCTAGTCTAGACTCAAGCGAAGACCTGAAGGTGGGGGAAGGGGATCCCTGAAAGATCTAGGGACTGGGAACAAAACACTGGTAACCTCCTAGCAGGGAAATAGAGGAAGCTGCAGAAACAAAAGGAAAAAAACAAAAAGACTAAGCAAGCAGAACTAGTGTTCCCAGAACTGCACAAAGTATAGCACAAAGCTATCAAGTCTCCTAGCCAGAACTCAAGCGGATTAACACTGATGTCCAGCAAGGACTGGGAGGCAGGTGCAGGGTAATAAAGGGTGATACAATCACCTGACCAACGACAAGCCCAGCACTAGGGTAAAACAGACCAGCAGCCAGAAACCACAACAAGATGGCGGATGGTCAAACTGAATAACATGTATTACCTTGTTAGTCTGGTTTCTGTATTACGGTACACTACTACTCCCCTCTTTTCTGAGTTTGGAAGGGTACAGACAGAGGGAGGATTTAGGAGCTAAGGTAAGGTACGTGGCCCCAGTGTCTTCACCATCAGAAGTAATCCGGGGAACAGGGCAAGCTAGGGTGCCCCTAGCGTTAGGGACAGGGAAGGAGCCAGACAGGGAAGGAGCACTTGGTCCCGCGACACCTGACAACAGAATCGAAACTTTAGCTCTGGCACAAACTATTTTTTGATTCATTATGGATCCTATAACTACTCTAACAGGGAAACTGCAGCAGCTCAACCTGGAGGTGGTAGATCTATGCACTGTTGTTTTGCAGCACCTTAACACATCAAGTATGGGGACCATGACTCCCAGGCAACCCTTAGTGGAGCCCAAGATCACTTTGCCTGACAGGTTCTCTGGGAGGTGTGACAAGTTTGTTGTTTTCAGGGAGGCCTGTAAACTATACTTCAGGTTACATCCTTGTTCCTCAGGAATGAAAGGAGCAACGGGTGGGATAATAATCTCGCTCCTTCAGGGTGACCCCCAAGCATGGGCATTCTCTCTCCCATCTGACTCCCAGTCGCTCCAGATGGTGGAGGAATCTTTTCTGGCGCTGGGTAATATATACGATGACCCTGACCGCATCTCCCTGGCAGAGTCCACACTACGTCAGCTTCAGCAGGGCGACCGGCCGGCAGAGGAGTATTGCTCAGAGTTTCGGAGGTGGTCCATGGACACTAAGTAGAATGATTCCGCGCTATGTATCCAGTTCTGTGAAGGGCTATCAGTAAGAGTGAAGGATGCCTTAGACCTGTATGAGACTCCAGTTTCCCACTGAGGCGGCCATGTCTCTGGTTATGCGTGTGCGGGAGGTGCGGGAACAAGAGAATCTTGGTCTGAGTCATCTGAGGAACCCATGAGGTTGGGAGGGGCAACTAGTTCTGGAAAGCAGTCTGTTTTTCGACGCAAAGAGCAAGTATGTTTTTACTGTGATAGAAAGGGCCATTTCGTGGGTACGTGTCCTTCCCTATCTCACAGTAAACAGCCGGTGGGTGAGTATTGTCAAGGACACTGCTTGGGCACCTGACCTGCAAAGGTGGAAACCCAGTCTGTGCCTAAATACCTGTCTGACTTTGAGAATTTGTTCTCAGAGCAGGAGTGCCAAGAATTTCCTCTCCATCATCCTTATGACTGGGCAGTAGATCTTGTCCCTGAGGCCATACTACCTAGCCTTAAAGCAGAGTATATAATATCTCCTGTCCAGAGATGCAGGCCATGAAGGACTATATCATGAAACGTTTCGCAAAAGGTCATATTAGATGATCCTCATCCCCCATTGCTGCGGGCTTTTTCTTTGTAAAGAAGAAAAATGGCAGGATACGCCCCTGCCTAGATTTCCGCAAACTCAATCAGATCACGGTCCAGGATCCGTATCCGCTCCCTCTCATCCCAAACCTCTTAAATTGAATTGTAGGAGCAAAATGGTTTTCTAAACTGGATCTCAGGGCGGTCTATAATTTCATTTGTATTAAAGAGGGGGATGAGTGGAAAACAGCTTTCAATACGCCTGAGGGACACTATGAGAACCTTGTGATGCCATTTGGGTTGACGAATTCTACAGCCATCTTTCAGCACTTTGTAAGTGACATCTTTAGTCATCTGGTTGGTAGGTTTGTTTTAATCTATCTTGATGACATATTAATTTATTCACCTGACCTTGAGTTACATCATGTACATTTCAGACAGGTCTTACAGATACGCAGAAACAATAAATTATTTGTCAAACCAGAGAAATATATGTTCTCGGTAGAGGAGATCCCTTTTCTGTGTTATCATCCACCGGTTTTCACATGTATCCAGCGAAAGTCCGGGCGGTACTGGATTGGGATCGCCCTTAGGATTTGAAAGCGTTGCAAAGGCTTTTGGGTTTCACCAATTACTACCGTCAGTTCATCAAAAACTTTTCGGTAGTGGCCAAACCTCTGATGGATATGACCAGGAAATGGACAGACTATTCCAAGTGGTCCAGTCTGGTCAGGGAGGCACCCGATACCTTAAAGGAGTGTTTTTCATCTGCGCCGATTCTCATACAGCCTGACGTCACTCGGCCTTTTATTGTAGAAGTTGACAAGTCTGAAGTTGTGGGAGGCTGTATTGTCATAGGGTGAGTCTCCTGATAATTGGAATCCTTGTCCATACTTTTGTAAAAAACTGTCATCTGTGGAGAAAAATTTTGACATTGATAACAGGGAACTCTTGGCAATCAAGTGGGCCTTTGAAAAGTGGTGTCATTTTCTGGATGGAGCAGTTCATCCAGTTATGGTAAACATGGATCATAAGAATGTCTTATATCTAGAGTCTGTGAAACATCTAACGCCTCGACAGGCAAGATGAGCATTGTTTTTCACCAGATTTAACTTTTTTGTTACATATAGGCCAGGGAACAAGAACATTAAGGCGGATGCCTTATCTCGCTGTTTTCCTGGGAGTGGAGATCATTGTGAACCAGTCCCTATACTACAAAAAGGGGTGATTGCCTCTATATGCTCCGATCTCGAAAAAGGTATTGAGGCTCAGGGGATGCCCCTGCTGCCTGTCCTTTAGGTAAACTGTTTGTGTCTGTGAACCTCCATCTGAGAGTTCTTAGTAAACATCATGATTCGGTCTTGGCTGGACATCCCAGTAATAAAGCAACCAAAGATCTTCTTACTCAGTGTTTTTGATGGTCAGGGGTACATCAGGATGTCCTGAGTATGTAGCCTCCTGCAGTGTCTGTGCGTGTTCTAAAACCTCTCATACTTGCCTGTCTGTGTCTCTCCAACCAATGGCGATACCCGGTAGACCTTGGACTCATTTATCGGTGAATTTTCTCACTGATCTACCTGTGTCGGCAGGTAATACTGTAATTAATTTTGATGGATGACAGATTCAGTAAAATGTCACATTTTATTGCACTACCCGCCTTACCAAATGCCAAGACCTTGGGGCAAATTTTCATCAGAGAGATTGTAAAATGGGATACCTACCGATATTGTTTCTGATCGGGGGGGGGGGGTGCAGTTTATTTCTGAATTTTGGATGGCGTTTTACATCTGTTTGGGGATCCATCTGTCATTCTCTTAAGCATTTCACCCACAGTCTAATGGGCAAACTGAACGGGTTAACCTTAGACTTATCTTAAGTGTTTTGTGTCTGAGAACCAGGAGGATTGGGTTATCTACTTACCTCTAGCTGAATTTGCAGTAAATGATCATTGTCATGAGTCTACTAGTTAGTCCCCGTTTTTGGGGGCAAATGGGTTTCATCCTCAGTTCAGCTCATTTAATAGGAATTGTTCTTCTGGAATTCCTGAACAGGAACGGTTTTCATCATCAATTATGTCTGTGTGACAAGATGTTAATTTGAGGAAGATGGGTCCAAATATAAGAGTGTGGCTGATCAGAGATGTTTGGTGGGTCTGGATCTGTGTGTTAGTGACTTGGTGTGGTTGTCCTCAAGGAACATAAAGTTGAAGGTTCGGAAACTGGTCCCCAAGTTTATCACTCCCTATAAGATTGTGTCCGTCGTCAATACCATAACATTCCGCCTTGCTTGTCGCCCATCTTTAGAATCCATAATGTGTTTCATCAATCGCTTCTCAAAAAATATGTTGCATCCTCTGTGCCATCACTGCTACCACCATCTCCTGTCATTGTGGATGGAAATTTAGAATTTCACATTGTTAGGGTCTGCGGAACGCACCTAATAGATATTGTAGAGAGGTGCGTTCGCAGCCCGGGGTCCACCGTGCAGGCAGATGGCGAAAGTAGCGAACTCTGTTATCCCGCAGAGTCGCTAAAATAAACGCCGTAGCGCGCTGTGGCAGTTAGTGCGAACTCTGTTAATCCCCAGAGCCGCTAACGGGAATGCCACAGCGCTATATGGCGATAAGTACGAACTCACTTAGCTTCAGTGAGCCGCAAAGTAAAACGCTAGGGCGCTGAACCAGCATTATAAAGCGAACCCTGTTGCGTCACAGAGCCGCTGAGAAAAAGACTGTGTCCTGTTAGACTCACAGGGAACACAGATGACTGCTAAGCAGATTGCAGTCTGAGGTCATGCAGTCAGAACACAAGCAACAATCTCCTCACCGGAGTAGCCGGTATTCTAATGGCGTTTTCAGCTGAGCCCTGAACACGTGCATACAATCTCCTCACCGGAGGTGCCGGTATTCTAGGGGCTTATTTCAGCCAGACCTAACCACATGCATACATGACCTCACTGGCGCAAGCACGTAACAGATTTGATACTAGCGCATGGCGGCCCAGCCATGCCACCCTTTTATAGTAACAGTTACAGGACCTGCCAGAAAAAGGACCAATGAGAAACTGTTCCAAAACACATGTAGTTCCAGGACCTTCCTGGCGGACCAATAGGAGCTGCTGCAGTACCTGAACATGTGACCCCTGATCTCCAATGAGAGATCTTACCCTGGGCATGCTCAGAAGGGGAAACGCAGGACTTCGTCCTAAAGACGTCTGCTCCAGCACTGGCTATAATAGAAGATCCAGGAGGGGCAGCAGCAAGTCTCTGCACAGTATTGGAATGGGCAAGACGCTGGGACCGACGTCTCTGCTGAGCAGGCTCCACTGCGGCCGGAGACGGATGGGGGACCGCAGCGGGAATGGCTCGAGATTCCCCTTGTGCAGTATTGGGAACTCGAACCCTAACACACATAGCAAAGATTGTTGATTCTCACTTAGTTTGTCGGTCACTTCAGTATCTGGTACACTGGAAGGGATCCGGTCTTGAAGACAGGATGTAGATACTAGCATCTGACGTCCATGAGCCAGGCTGATCCAGTCTTTTCACCTTATTAGACTGGTTGCTGTATTAGGGTACACTATTACTGCCCTCTTCCCTGTGTGGGTATAGGGTACAGGCTGAGGTCAGATTCAGGAGCTAAGATAAGGTATGTGGCCTCAGTGTCTTCACCATCAGCAGTAATCCGGGGAACAGGGCTAGCAAGGGACAGGGAAAGAGGAAGAAGCCCCGGGTCCCGGGACACCCGACAACAGAATCGTGACATCACCTGTCACTCCTTGGAGCCTTTGTCATGCCCGGCACCCAGCGATCTCTAAGAACGTGTGCATCCGGCTGTCCCCTGAAAGTGTAGACCGCCTAACTTTCATCAAAATGAACAAGTCATTGATCTCCAAAGGCTTTTGCACCCCAGTTGCAGACTGGGCAGACTAGGCAACGGTGTTGTTTTTATTGTCACTCATTGATCTCGGGTTATTGCAGTCTATGATACCTTTGTCGTGGCTTCTGTGCCTGCTGTTGCTACTGTTGCTGATGTTACAAACAATTTTTTTTTTAAATGTGCAGACTCTAATTGGGGTTTCCATCTGGTGGGTTGCCTTTAGTGGAAGGTGTGTCAGAGGCCTATTATACTTTTTCTACTCTGTTGAAATTGATGCCACTTTAGTGGTGTACACAATATTTTTTTTGAAATGTGGAGATTCCAAGTTGGGTCTCCATCTGGTGGGTTGCCTGTAGTGGAAAGTGTGTCCGAGGCCTATTATACTTTTTCTACTCTGTGGAAATTGATGCCACTTTGGTGGTGTGTGACAACATTTTTTTTAAAACGTGGAGACTCCAGGTTGGGTCTCCTTCTGATGGGTTGCCTGTAGTAGAAGGTGTGTCAGAGATCTATTATTCTGTTTCTACTCTGTGGAAACTGATGCCACTTTAGTAGTGTGTGTCAATAATTTTTTTAAATGTGGAGACTGACTCCGAGTTGGGTTTCCATCTGTAGGGTTGCCTGTCTAAGTAGGGCTCCTAGACAGCCAGGCCTGTACTTACTTTCAGTCAACTACCTGTGTTACTTTCCTTACATTTTTCTACCAATAGTACTGAATGAAACTGATGTTTGTGCCATATTAGTGTGGCTGGAAAAAAAAATTGAAGCTGTTGCATGAGGTATCAGGGCTAACAGCTAACAAGGCTTACACCACTCACTTAATCACCAGGTCCTCACTGAAACTTCAATTTAAAGCTGTAAATGTTGGGCCAGACCATGATACCTCATGCATGGCCTATAGCTGACTGTTGCTGTTCCATTTGCAAATTTTTACTCTGGGTCAATTGAGGTCACTTTTCATGTTGTCTGTCTGCCCCTAATTTTAGCTGTTTGGGAAGGTTTTTGTCACCCTTAAGTCGATCTGTATACGTTTGGTTTAGCCTTCCATTGAATTTAATGGGGTTCTGGTATGTTCGTCAAACCGTTCGGAGAACGTTTGCCGAAAGCGTAAACTTTCGGTGAATCAAACCGGACCTTGAAAGGTTAAAGGTTCACTCATTTCTTGTAGGCAGTGTTTATAAAAAATATGCAAAGACAATACAAAATGGAACAAAATAATTCAATATATACAATTACATACAATTAAGAGGAATAACAAGAGAGAATTACTAAACATGATGTCACGAAAATGGCTCAGAGCTTAGCAGAGGGAAGCATTCAGATTGGGGAAATGGACCACACCCACAGTGAACTAAAGGGTATGCCACACTAAACAATATCGCTAACGGGATCGCTAAAAAACGTCACTATTTAGCGATCCCGTTAGCGATGTTGTTGTGTGCGGCAGCTTCCAGCGACGAGCTTCCTGCTGTGATCTCGCTCGTCGCTGGAATCGTTCCGGACCCTATTTCATCGCTGGCGCTCCCGCTGGGTAAGTATCTTATCGCTGTGTGGCACCTTTTCTTAGCGATTTAGCGGTACTTTTGTACCGCTAAAGTCGTTAAGAAGATCGCTAACGGCGATAGCGTCGTTAACTATATCGCTAAATGCGGAAGCATTTAGCGATATAGAAACAATCCCGCTAGCGATCTCATTAGTATGCAACGCTAACGAGATCGCTAGCGGGATAGCTTAGTGTGGCAGTACCTTAAGACTTCCAGATTAAACAAAGACAGAGACCCAAACTTTGATTTTTACTAGCTCAATTCTACACCCACATACCTCCATTTAATAAACTCATGTGGGGCTGATTGGATGTGCTGGGTCTTTCAGAATTTTATGATATCTTCACACCTGGAGTTCTCAGGCGGTAGATATTGTTGTCATGTTTCCTATTGATTTTATATTTTTACTAGCTGAAGAGCCCGGCGCTGCCCGGGCATAGTACCTAACTACGGTTAGTTATAACAAATTGTAATGATTATATCTATATACAAGTATTCAGCTTTCTCCCCATTATGTAGATAGGGCCAAAATAGTTTGGCGATTTGGAACGTGCGGGGGTTAAAATTTCCATTCAACACATAGCCTATGATGCTCCTGGGGTTGAGATGTGCGGGCATGCAAAATTTCATGCCCGTAAGTACAACGGTGCAGATTCCTATCCCGGGCCAAAATTATTTGCCGATTTGGAATGGGCGGGGTTAAAATTTCGACTCAAAACCTAGCCTATGACGCTCCCGGGGTCGAGACGTGCGGGTGTGCAAAATTTCATGCCCGTAAATGCAGATTCCTATGCCGGACATACACACAAGCATTCAGCTTTCTCCCCATTATGTAGATAGGGCCAAAATTGTTTGGCGATTTGGAACGTGCGGGGGTTAAAATTTCCATTCAACACATAGCCTATGATGCTCCTGGGGTTGAGATGTGCGGGCATGCAAAATTTCATGCCCGTAAGTACAACGGTGCAGATTCCTATCCCGGGCCAAAATTATTTGCTGATTTGGAATGCGCGGGGTTAAAATTTCGACTAAAAACCTAGCCTATGACGCTCCCGGGGTCGAGACGTGCGGGTGTGCAAAATTTCATGCCCGTAAATGCAGATTCCTATGCCGGACATACACACAAGCATTCAGCTTTCTCCCCATTATGTAGATAGGGCCAAAATTGTTTGGCGATTTGGAACGTGCGGGGGTTAAAATTTCCATTCAACACATAGCCTATAATGCTCCTGGGGTTGAGATGTGCGGGCATGCAAAATTTCATGCCCGTAAGTACAACGGTGCAGATTCCTATCCCGAGCCAAAATTATTTGCCGATTTGGAATGCGCGGGGTTAAAATTTCTACTCAAAACCTAGCCTATGACGCTCCCGGGGTCGAGACGTGCGGGTGTGCAAAATTTCATGCCCGTAAATGCAGATTCCTATGCCGGACATACACACAAGCATTCAGCTTTCTCCCCATTATGTAGATAGGGCCAAAATTGTTTGGCGATTTGGAACGCGCGGGGTTAAAATTTCGATTCAAAACATAGCCTAGGACTCTTTCGGGGTCGAGACGTGCGGGCGTGCAAAATTTCATGCCCGTAAGTGCGACGGTGCGGATTCCAATCCCGGACAAACATACCCACATACATACACACATACATACATTCAGCTTTAT
This sequence comes from Oophaga sylvatica, assembly GCA_033576555.1. Classification (NCBI taxonomy): domain Eukaryota; kingdom Metazoa; phylum Chordata; class Amphibia; order Anura; family Dendrobatidae; genus Oophaga; species Oophaga sylvatica. The sequence continues at coordinate 326,922,889 of JARQOD010000006.1, forward strand.
ATATTAGATATACATTAAACATGACCTGCGTAGCATCCAGTTGGAGGAGTTAGAATGGCTTTATGGTGATTTGATTGAATGCTTTCTGTTTGTCCCTTCTCCATGACACTGACAATGTATCTCCTATATATCTCCTATAGATATGAGATTGATGTGAATGACAGTTTCATTCTGCACCAGTGCCCGTGAGCCCCTCAGTGAAAGTGTCACCCACAGTAACCGGTTGCAAGTTTTCAGAGGCCCTCCCAACCACGACACCCACAAAAAGAACAGCTGCAATAGGCCCATGGGTTCCTCTTTTGCCTTTCTAGGCAAGTGAGGCTGATGTGGCCTTTTTGGTTGCAGGTATAGCACTGGCAAGAGTCCGGGTGCAGGCTAGATGCTGGAAGATGGGGCAGGGCCCACACGAGGACTGGCTGGCAGGGGCATTGGATGTCGGCTTACCCCCTTTCAGGCTGGTGATGGCCGACTCACGAACCTCAGGTGTATGGTTGGCCTCATGTTTATCTGCAATCTGTGTGGCCTTGGTGGGTTCCTTTGGCTCCCAGTTCATCATGAACAGTCACACATCCACAGGGCAAAGATGAAAAAATTGATCCACCATCAGATCCTCAGACATTCTATGACAAGCGCCATTAATGTCCACAATGCTTTACAGACATCATCAACACTGTCCCCTTTGGTGCTCATGTGTAGCCCAGCTGCGCTTGGTGCCACATGTTCCCTGGAGGATGCACGGAAAGGTAATTCACAAATACCTGATAAGCATACAACACTTCACATTCTTCCTGGTTCCACCAGAGGGAGCCCTTGAGACAGCAGTGAGATGAAGACAATCTAGCTGAACGTTAGTTAGTCGTTGGTGTTACCTCAGGAGAGCAGACACTACTTTGGAGAACGCAGTTACCTCAAACGAGTTGTGAGGGGGAAACTCCTGTCAGATTAGCCTGAGGGCTGAGGAAGTTTGAGCGAGAAGCTGACATCTACTGCTGCCTGTGCTTATATTAAGGTGTGCGTAGGACGACAGGCGAGTGGACAAAAGGGAGAGAGTGACTGAGGAGAAATAGCGACAATAGCTTATCCTCCACTCTGCACAACCGGACACCGGGTCCGAGCTTGCTAGCATCTTCACAGCTAGTGGGAAAAACCGGAGACTCTGGACTTCAAGTCGCAGAGGGGCCCTTCAGTGCTGATACGTAACCGGGGTCAGGAAGACGGGGTCTGGCAGGTACCGCCATAGAGACACTGTTCTGTCCACAAAAAGACCTCATCACAAGATCAGCCGGGCGTAGCAAGGAGAAGGAGTTAAACTTAGCTTCATGCAAGTTAGAAACCCACACATCGGGAAGTAAGGAGGCCTTAACCCTACACAGTGATTACTGGACGTGCATCCTCCACCCTGAGCAGCTTCCCGGGACATGCCTGCAACCATCACCAGTAAAGGTATGGAAAGAGACTGACTTGTGTGTGTCTGCCTTATTGCTTGCACCGCTGCACCGCCATATACCTCGAGGGATCAGTCTTACCTGTGGAAGACTTAACACCTTGCTGCCCAGTTACAACCCCTCAGAGGATTCACCCTGCAGCGCTGGTCACCCTGATCAGAAACCACAGGTGGCGTCACGAACATTTCTAAATCCCCTGTAAATATTCCCCCTTGAATGAGCGCCCAGGGCAACGGACCGAGCTGCGCTACCCGTGACCTCTCCCCCATTGAAGTGAACGGGCTCGGTGCCGAGTACCCCATAAGCCCTGGTTCGTGCAACTCATCTTTGGCGTCACGAACAGGATAAGAAGCTCGCTATATGTGAGTCCCGTGTGCCTAATTGGACTGTTTTTGTGCTAGAGACTGTGTTGCTGTTTTGTGATTTTTGGCGCCAATTGTCCACCATTGCCCGCCAAAGCACAGTGCTACAGCGCAAAGAGAAGGGGCGTACCTGCAGAAAGCGCGCGGAGTCCCGGACACGCCCCCAATGCTGACGCGGCGGCAGGTCCTGTGGAGAGCTTCAGAGTGCCGGCGACGCAGGTCCTTCCCCATCGCTGTGCCTGGCAGAGCTGCAGCCTTCAGGAGAAGGTAGGCCACACTTAACTAGGGGGGGCACAGACATGTCGCAGCCACAAGCTGACAGCGCGGCCCAGAGCGACCGCTCCGGTGACTTACCCGCCGGTGCTGCAGCGCAGGATGGAATCGCTGGCCCCTCACCAGGTCTGGTGGCCCCGATAGTACCGCTGACGCTCCCATACCTGCCTGGAGCAAAGTGGCTCCCTCAGTATAGCGGTAACCCGGATACCCTGTCAGGGTTCAAGCGCAAAATATGCAGCATAATGGACATGTACCCTATGACAGAGAAACAAAGAGCTACAGTGGTATTAGGACAATTGACTGGTGCTGCAGAAAGAGTAGAGACTTGGACAGCGGCAGACCAGGAATCAGTGCTTTCAATTTTCTTAAAGCTACAGACTATTTTTGAGGACCGCACTGAAACAGATCTCCGGATGAGGTTTTACCAATGCTCTCAGAGACCAGATGACAGTATTAGGGACTACGCCTGCCGACTACAGGGGGCCCTGCGAGCTCTCAAACAGGTTAACCCTATAAGTGCCATTAATGAAAGCAAAATGCTGAAGGAACAATTTGTACGGGGACTGAGGTCCCAAGCTGAAAGCAGGACTGTGCACTGGTGGTCCTTGGATCATCCTGACGCTACCTTTGATGCCCTAAAAGATATGGCTATAAAAGGACTGCGACCCCTGGAGAAGCCCGAGGTGTCGACCCAGTGTCACCCTGGTGAAGCCACTCTAAAGCCGGCAGCATCCACCTTTTCCCCGCTAGTGGCGGAAGCCAAAACGCAGGTGGCGCCCCCTACTGAGTTGGACTGTCTGCGCTCAGAAGTGCGCCAGCTGACTAAAAACCTGGCCGCTGTAATGAGTGCCCTGCAACTGCGGAAGGAAGAAGGAGGAAAGATCCTGCTAGCCGACTGCCCAGAGGATATCCCTTGGATGAACCGGAGGAAAAGAAGGACGTCGCCCCACCGGAGGAGGACAACGCCACCCCCAGGAGCGACCCCTGATCAGCACAATCCTCGCCGAAAGATCATCTGCTACCGTTGCAACAGGGAAGGTCATCTAGCCCGACAGTGTCATTTAAACGAGCAGATCCTGGGTCCGAGGGCCAACACCCAGGAATAGACTCATCAGGCCCCTCAGACTGGAACCGCAGGTTTGTGGGAGGAAGACCCTACCTGTCCATCATCTTGGACGGGATCGCAATCCCTGCCCTGCTGGACACTGGATCTCAGGTGACCATCATACCTGATGTCCTGTATAATAAGTTTTGGTCCATGGACAGTCTCCAGCCCCCGAGCCCTGACTTTGCTGTGTATGCCTCTAATGGTCTCCCTGTTGATATACTAGGAGCCAAAAACGTGGACGTAAAGGTGGGCAGAGTGGAGCTGAAGGACCAGGGACTCTTAGTAGTAAAGACTGTAAATGAGGAAAATGGCTTAAATGTGGTTTTAGGTACTAACTAGTGTTGAGCATTCCGATACCGCAAGTATCGGGTATCGGCCGATATTCGCGTTATCGGAATTCCGATACTTAATTCCGATACTTTTTCCATATCGTATACCGGAATCGGAAGTTCCCATAATTCTTTGAGAGGCAATGTGATTTTAGTCAGCCAATGAGGAATCCTACGAAGTGTGGGCACATCCTGTGATGCTGCGGTCATCTTAACTAATGGCATGGCTGTGATTGGCTGCTGAAATGATGTCAGAATGCACTATAAAAGGCGCCGCCGCCATTTTAGCGTCACTGTGCTGTGAACTCAGTAAGGGACAGAACGCTACTCTGCTCACTCTGAGGGACAGTTAGATATTGCGATTTTGTGTACTACTGTGCTTGAGGCAGGCTAGTTTACCAACCGCTGTGTAAAGCTTCATTTTGCCAGTGTTGTTTTAACAGCTCTGTGCAAGGTGTGTGTGTGACAGTGCAGGTGACGCTGCAGTTTGCTCTGCATCCACCGCTGTTTGTAGGCATCTGCACGTGTCCCTTTTTTTTTTTTTTTTTTTTTTTTATTTTTTATATTATATTGTAATTTTAGGAATTGGTAGCAGACTCCATTATATTAGAAAAAAATCAACATCTATTAGTGTGACGTTGCTTCCATCCGTATACAATACATTGGTTGCAAACACTATAGAAGTACAGAAAGGAGCTTTTCACAGATTGTGGACAGTTGTGTTTCAGTGTTCACTTCAGTCTGTGTTTTTTACTTTTTTGAGTGCAGATCACGCTCCAGTTACATGTTCAAGCACTGCTGCTTGTACTCTGCTGAGCGTGTCTCAGTGGCTCATCCTTTTCATTTATCTCCAATTGGTTCTGCTACATTCCATTTAAAATAAATCTAATCTATTAGTGTGAAGCGCTTCCATCCGTATACAATACATTGGTTGCAAACACTATAGAAGTACAGAAAGGAGCTTTTCACAGATTGTGGACAGTTGTGTTTCAGTGTTCACTTCAGTCTGTGTTTTTTACTTTTTTGAGTGCAGATCACGCTCCAGTTACATGTTCAAGCACTGCTGCTTGTACTCTGCTGAGCGTGTCTCAGTGGCTCATCCTTTTCATTTATCTCCAATTGGTTCTGCTACATTCCATTTAAAATAAATCTAATCTATTAGTGTGACGCGCTTCCATCCGTATACAATACATTGGTTGCAAACACTATAGAAGTACAGAAAGGAGCTTTTCACAGATTGTGGACAGTTGTGTTTCAGTGTTCACTTCAGTCTGTGTTTTTTACTTTTTTGAGTGCAGATCACGCTCCAGTTACATGTTCAAGCACTGCTGCTTGTACTCTGCTGAGCGTGTCTCAGTGGCTCATCCTTTTCATTTATCTCCAATTGGTTCTGCTACATTCCATTTAAAATAAATCTAATCTATTAGTGTGACGCGCTTCCACCCGTATACAATACATTGGTTGCAAACAATATAGAAGTACACAAACGGGCCTTTCACAGCTACTGAACATGGGTTTTTAATTTTTAACTAAAATATGTATTTTTTCAAATGACACAAATATAAGTAATGTTGAAGAGGAATAGTCCTACATCCATTGTTTGCACAATATTACAGGTGTACATCATGTCCCTTAATCAACAATGTATTATTATATTTACTTGTATGCTTTTATTTAAAAGCCAAGAACACAGAAGGATAACCTTCGCACTGCAGCTGTTGTCAAAGTTCAACCCACATTATGCACTTCCAACATTGCAGCATTTGAGGCATGATGTGAGTTGGATTGGTCAAAGTTATGGAGTGAGAAGGTTCACCATCAGTACCCTATAGCATAAGTATGCTTTTGTGTTAGCATTTGTGTTAGACATGTGGATATCTGCCATAATATGTCACAATTATTTAGTTACAGATTTGTTACCAACACTAATCATTGAATGGTTTTAAATTTGACGTTTCACTTGTTTACAGCTTAGAAATAAGGGTGTAGCCTGATATCTATGTGTAGCACTAGCCACTTTAACATGTCATGTTTTTTTAAACATGTGTAGCTAGGTAGCAGTAATTTTTGCCGGACACACAGCAGGGGAACAGCAGGCGTTACTGAACCCCACTATCACTATAGCTTGTGTATTGGTCTGTGGACACGACACTTCTGAGCAGCAACTGGCAGTGTTGTAGCCCAGGGAGTATAGCTCAGGTGGTAGAAAGATGAACATAACAGGAGACATGGAAAACGTTGCCAACCAGTTAGTTAATCTGAAACCGGACAGGCAAATTCAGGCGAGATCCATGCCTAGTTCATTTTCAGAAAAGTAAGCCGTTCTACATTATCGTAGGATAGTCGCATGCAACGGTCTGTTAGTACACCACCTGCAGCAGTAAAGACGCGCTCCGATAATACACTGCCAGCAGATCAAGCCAGCACCTCCAATGCATACTGGCTAAGCTCTGGCCATGTATCCAGCTTAGAGACACAAAACTTGAATGGGGAAGAGCCATCTGGGAGTACACTGAGAGGGCAAGACATGTAGTCTGTCACCATCTTACGGAAATGTTGCCTCCTGCTGACTGGAGCCGTCTCGGATGGTGTAGACATTGGTGGCGCTGCCACAAAACTTCGACACATTTGGAACATACTGTTCTTGCCCTGTGCAGAGGCGCTGCTTGTGCTCCCTCTTGTTGCAGAGCTGTCTCCACTGCCTCGACGCACAGAGCTGCTTTGTAAATCAGTAGCAGCAGCAGTGCTCTCGGCTGGAATGGAGAACATTATGGATTGCACCAGTGTGTCTTGGTACTTCCGCATTTTACGCTCCCGGTTCAACGGTGTGATGAGGCTTTGTAAGTTGTCCCGGTAGCGAGGGTCTAGGAGGGTGTACACCCAATAATCAGACGTGGTGTGAATGTGTTCGATGCGGCGGTCGTTTCTCAGCCACTGCAGCATGAAATCAACCATGTGCTGCAGACTCCCAACTGGCCAAGAAACGTTGTCCCCTGCAAGAGGCGTCATCTCCGCCTGCTGTGCATCACCCCACCCTTGGTCTACATACTGACTAGAGCATTGTCTACCTCCCTCTGGAGCGATGTCTTCCTCCTCCATTGACTCCTCCTCATCCTCCTCACAAAGTCCTTCAAATACATATAAATTTACAAAATTTAAAACTCAAAATTTAAAAACTTTGTATCATAATTCTGTAACATCAGTTTATGGAAACACAATAGCATTACAAAAGGATAGACAAAAAATGTACATTATGTGCTTTGTAAATACATTAAAAGTTTGTAATGGTTATGAAAATATAGACAGCGACTCTGGAGGTTCAATTGTTGATACAGCATGGTACTTTGAAAGTCCTCCAGCCCTTTGTGAGGAACCACGTTGCGCTGACTGTCCAGAAGGTGATGGAATTTGTGACTCCTCATCCTCCACCTCTTCCAAAACCTCATGCCTTAGTGCTTGCAGTGTTTTTTGAAGCAGGCAGATAAGGGGGACAGTCAGGCTGACTAGTGCATCATCTGCACTCGCCATCCGCGTTGACTCATCAAACGCACGCAAAACGTGGCAGATATCCTTCATAGAGTTATTCGCCACTCATTACACTGGCAGTGGCTGCCCATTCATTATAGGATCCAATTCTAATTACTGGTTCTCACCAACATAGCTCTCCACAGCGCAGCACCCCCCTACATCTCCTCCCTTATTTATATTTATCGGCCTAACCGACTGCTGCACTCTGCAAACGACCTTCGACTAACCTCTGCACTAATCCGTACCTCCCACTCCCAACTCCAAGACTTCACCCGCGCTGCGCCAATCCTCTGGAATGCTCTACCCCAAGAAATTAGGACTATCCGCAATTTGGATGGTTTCAGGCGCTCCCTCAAAACACATTTGTTCACAGTGGCCTATCACATTCACTAATCAAAGTCATTCTATGTGTAATTCTGTGTGTGTAGCCCATTCACTATCTCCATGCATCCCTCACTTCCTTAAAATGGCTGGACCATCATTGTAAAAACACCATTGTATATAAACACCTGTACTTTGTATCTCCCACACCTCATTGTAGATTGTAAGCTTTCACCAGCAGGGGCGGCTGATTTTGCTTTAATTATTGTATTGTTAACGTTGTTACTTATGACTCGTGTTTTGAAACTGTTAAACTGTAAAGCACTGCGGAATATTATGGCGCTATATAAATAAATAATATTATTATTCTTATTATAGAGGCCCACTCAGTAGTGGTGAAGTGTGAACGCCGCAAATTGCGAGTTGACTGCGCCTGATGCAGCTGATACTCCATTACTGTTGGCTGCTGCTCACACAACCGCTCCAACATATGTAACGAGGAATTCCACCTGGTGGGTACGTCACATATAATGCGATGTTCATGAGGGTGAAATCTGCGTTGCAGAGCTGCAATCAGCGATCTGGCCATGCTGGAACGTCGCAAATGAGCGCACTCTAGGCGGACCTTGTGCAGCAGTGCATCAAGATCCGGATAGTCCCTCAAAAACTCTGCACGACCAAGTTGAGCACATATGACAGACATGGTATGTGAGTGAGGTTGCCAAGGCCCAGAGCTGACACCAGATTTCGGCCATTGTCACACACTACCAAGCCTGCCTGTAGATTCTCTTCCAAAAACCACACGTCGCTCTCCTGCTTTATGGCATTACAGAGCTCCTGCGCTGTGTGGCTAAGATTCCCCATGGAAATTAATTTCAGGATGGCCTGTTGACATTTGGACACGGCTGTGCTCATATCGGTCGCAACAGGTAAACGTTCACGGGTCCATGTGGAGGTAGACCGTGACGGCTCCTGCAGCGATGATTCTGAGGAACTGGAATAGGAGGAGGAATCAATGTGTACAGACTTGATTCCTGCAATCCTTGGAGTTGGCAGAACACGTACAGCGCCACTCGCAAGATCAGTACCCGGCTGCACAACATTGACCCAATGGGCAGTGAGGGAAAGGTATTGTCCCTGGCCATGGGTGTTAGAACCCTCTTGTTAGGTTTTGTTTCAGTTTGCTGGTCACATGACCTTTTTTCCCTATTTAGTCTGGCTCCGCCCTTCTGGCTTTGCTTGACTTCATTGTATTATCTACTGTTAAGCTAGCCGGGTGCTTAGGTGCCTTAATCTGTGAGTTTTGCTTGATGTTAGGATCACAAAGTATTTATTTTTCTGTTTAATTATCCATGCTACAATTTATGTTAGGACTAGGAGGTGTCCACCTTTTCTCCCAGTCCCTAGATCTTGTAGGGATTACTCCCTCGCAACTATAGGTCTTCGTTCACACTAGATGAGGACTTTAGCGGGTCTGGTCGCAGGATCAGGTTCCCCGTTACATCGTAGGGATTCAGCTTAGTTGTATTGTAGGGACAGAATTCCCTTCTTTCCTTACTGGTTGTAGCAGATCATAACAATGGGTACTGGTCCACGCATCGGTGGTCAGGTGGACCTTGCTACTGAGGGCTTTTAGTAGCGCATGTTTATTTTTCCCTCAACATGCTTTTGCAGACCAGGGACGGCTTGCCTGCTGAAATGAAATCGGCTTGGCACATTGTATTGTGGGATTGACAATGATATTCAGTTACGGAAACTGTCTGTCTCCACCAGCCTGAATCACAGCATTTCAAGGGACAGGAGTTTTGCAATGCCAGCATTCAGAGCCTGTGCTCGTGCATGGTTTGCGGAGTATGGCCGTCTTTTATCCCATGCCTGTGCTACCGCTGGCTGTTTTGTGGCCTGGGAGTGTGAGGATGACAGGGAACTTGCTGCTGTGTGTGGAATAACAGTTTGTCTCTGGACAACAGTGGCCGAGGTTCTTCCATGGCGATCCTGTGAGGAAGCATAACCAGCTGTGTGTGAGCTCGATGAAGAGGCTTCAACACAACCTGAAGATGTAGGTGCTGCTGTAGGTTGGCCTACATCTCCAGTGTGTCTTTGTAACTCAACTACGTGCTTTGTCCGCACATGTTTCCACATATTTGTGGTATTGAGGTGACTGACACTTTTAGCTATTTTTAATTTTTGATTACACAGCTTGCATTTCACATAGCAAATATCATGTGCAAGTGTGTGAAAAAAGGACCACGCAGTGCAAGTCCTGGGAGCGCACGTTTTGACTTTTGGAAGACAACTGCTCCGAACAGGTGCCAAACTGGAGGCTACAGGCAACCGAGTCTGCAGCCTAACTCTCCCTCCTGTTTGTACCGTTGGGGCAATGTCTTCCTCTATCTTCCTTCTATCACTAACCATTTCTCTAGGCCTCTCCCAGCTTTCAACCAAAGTACTGGTTCTCACCCACAAAGCTCTCCACAGTGCAGCACCCCTCCTACATCTCCTCCCTCATTTCTATCTATCGGCCTAACCGACTGCTGCGCTCTGCAAACGACTTTCGACTAACCTCTGCACTAATACGTACCTCCCACTCCCGACTCCAAGACTTCTCCTGCTCTACGCCAATCCTCTGGAATGCTGTACCCCAAGAAATTAGGACTATCCACAATTTGCATGGTTTCAGGCGCTCCCTCAAAACACATTTGTTCAGAGCGGCCTATCACATTCACTAATCAAAGTCATTCTATGTATTCTGTGTAAGTGTGTGTGTGTCTCTAGCCCATTCACTATCTCCATCCCTCAGTCCCTTAAGATGGCTGGAACATCATTGTAAATGCACCATTGTATATAAACACCTATACTTTGTATCTCCCCCATCTCATTGTACATTGTAAGCTGTCACGAGCAGGGGCGACTTATTTAGCTTAAATTATTGTATTGTTAACGTTGTTACTTATGACTTGTGTTCTGAAACTGCTAAACTGTAAAGCGCTGCGGAATATGATGGCGCTATATAAATAAATATTATTATTATTCCTCTGAGCTGCTCCCACCACCTTCCTGTTCTTCATGCCATGTTGGGTATTGGACCTCATCATCTCCACTACCCTCTTCCAACACCTGCTGTTGGGTGGTCTGGCCAGCACCATGCTCAACAGAAACTGGCACCTGGGTCTCATCATCATCATCAGATGCGTTCTGCGGTGTGCTGACCATCGGCACTGTCTCACCCGCCTCTTCAGATTCAGAGAGACACAGCTGTTGCGCATCACTGCATACTCCCTCTTCTTCACATTACAGAATGCTGCTTGGCTGGGCCCCTGTTTGCAAGCCAATAGATTCTGAGAACAGAAGCAGACACTCAGCTGGCTCCTGTACAGAACTCTCTGACTGCCTGGGCAATTTGCCAGGCGGTGAAGAGACAGATGGTTGCCCAACAGTGCTGTGGTCCTGAGAGGAGGTGGAAGCAATTGAAGTCGATGCATTGGCTGAGATCCAAACAACAACGGCTTCAATTTGTTCTTCCCGCAGCAGGGGGGTACTCCGAGCTCCTACAAAAGTGCGCATAAAGGAACGCTCACGGCCCGGGGAAAACTGGTGGATGCTGTGTCACTGGGGGCCGCAGCAGCCACAGAATCCCCACGTCCTCTCCCTGAAGAAACTCCACGACCACGTGCCTTACTCCCTGCCTTCTTCATCTTGGTAGATTGATAAAGAAAGTCTGAAAAGTTATAAGGCCTAAGTGTGGTTATTCCGCAGAGACTGCAGTGAACACTGCACACAACTGTTCAGTAGGTGTGAAAGGCCCCTTTGTGTACTTCTATAGTGTTTGCAACCAATGTATTGTATACGGATGGAAGCGCGTCACACTAATAGATTTTATTTATTTGTAATAGAATGGAGCAGCAACAATTAGAGAAAAATTTCAAGGATGTGCCAGTGACACACGCTCAGCAGACTACAACCAGCAGTGGTTGAAGAACTAACTGGAGCGTGATCTGCACTCCAAAAAGGAAAACCTCAGACTACAGTGAACACTGCACACAACTGTTCACTACCCAACGCGTCTCAGCAGGAAGGCAGTCTGTGCGTCAAAACAAAGGCGCAAGCATACATCCACGTACCCTGTTTATAAAGCTATATAAAAAAAATTATGTAGTAGTGACGCACACTTTATTGAGGTACAGTATTACATCGCCATTCACCATCTGTGGCTATGCAGTCTCATCTATATATACCTTATCTATCCGTTGTCATGCTTGCAAGTCGACAGTCAGGCATAAATAGCAATTTTCGCTATGCACTATGCACTTTTTAAAGGTTATGTTTGTTAATAAACATGATTATTGCCACATATTATGAGTATTACATGATGGAAATTGTATAATTTTGTATAAACTGTTTAGTGACATTATTCAGCAAATGTAACATTTTAGTAATGTCACAGATAACTTGTAATGCTGATGATGTTTTGAAGTCAGACATTCATTGTCTATACAATAAAAATGGTGTACATACTGTTACTTATCCATCATTAATGGATTCAGATATGTACTTGTATGCTTTTATGTACAACCGTATAGCAGATTCCTTAACTAATTTATTTTGTGGTTTGCATTGCTGTTCAACATGTTAATGTATGTGTTTATGTTTGTCAATTCTTTATTTATCTAGATATTAGTTTAAATGAAATCATCATCTTATGGTAGTAAAGGTTATCTTTCTCTTGTTTGAAGTATAGACATTTAAAATTGACAGGTAACAAGGAAATTACTTGATCTAGTATTTAAACATCCTCCTTGACCCTGGGCTCCAACACCGCCAGTTGTTGCTCGGAAGTGCTGTTAGCACAGTCAACACTTGCTCCTGTGTTACTGGGGTTCAGTAACGTCAGCTGGTCCTCGGTTGTGCCATTGGCTCTTTTCCTTCTGCTGCCCCTCCGGGTTCCAGCACAGTCAGCTGGTCCTCGTTACTTGCATTGGCTCTTGTACCTTCTGCTACCCGTCCGGGTTCCAGTACCGTCAACTGGTTCTCCGCAGTGCCTTTGGCCTAGGTGCCTCCATCTCGGTATCCGAGTTCCAGCAACGTCTGCTGGTCCTTGGTAGTGCTTTGGAGCACAGGTACCTCCTGCTTAGTAACCGTGCCCTCAGTAACGTCAGCTGGTCCTCGGTTGTGCCATTGGCTCTTTTCCTTCTGCTGCCCCTCCGGGTTCCAGTACCGTCAACTGGTTCTCCGCAGTGCCTTTGGTCTAGGTGCCTCCATCTCGGTATCCGAGTTCCAGCAACGTCTGCTGGTCCTTGGTAGTGCTTTGGAGCACAGGTACCTCCTGCTTAGTAACCGTGTCCCAGTAACGTCAGCTGGTCCTCGGTTGTGCCATTGGCTCTTTTCCTTCTGCTGCCCCTCCGGGTTCCAGTACCGTCAACTGGTTCTCCGCAGTGCCTTTGGTCTAGGTGCCTCCATCTCGGTATCCGAGTTCCAGCAACGTCTGCTGGTCCTTGGTAGTGCTTTGGAGCACAGGTACCTCCTGCTTAGTAACCGTGTCCCAGTAACATCAGCTGGTACAAGATTGTGCTACAAATACAAGATACGGAACAAGAGACACAAGAACAATAAGCAGAAGATCTAAAAGCAGAAGAACATGAAGTATAAGACCAAAATGAAGAGCAAAATATATGCTCTAAATTCTAAGCAGAAGAAGACTAAGCAGTGTATGGGGGTGAGTCCGTTCCTCCTCGTGGTGCCCCTGGAAAATGCCTGCTGCTGCAGGCTAAACTGAACACGGACAAATACTGTTGTAATTTAAATCTTTTGTGACAGCAAGAACGGAAGGATGAAAAATTCATACTTTGACAGATTACAAGTACAGGATTCTCTGTCACAAATAAGAATATGATGAATGAAGAAGAAAGCAGAATATGAATAAGAATAATAGTTTAATAAGAAGAATATGAGTAATGTTAACAAAGATAAAAAGCAAGAAGTTTAAGAAGAAGATAAAGAAGGTGAAGATGAAGAATAATTTGATGAAAAAGATGATGCTGCAGAAGATTATGAAGGAGAAAGTGTGTGAAAAGTTAAAAAGGTGAAGATGAAGAGCATGGAAGTTGTGTAATATACATATTTGCCAAAATATAAAAAACGTTAACATTGTCAATTTCTTCGTCAATCCGAACATCTTTAAAAAAAAAATATTTATGCTATTCCATTTGATTGGGTTAAACATCTATGCCTTTAATGTCTCCTCAACCTTCCCCAATACATTCTACATTACTCTTTCTTGTTTTCCTTCATGTACAATTAACCAACAAGGCAACAATGGGTTTTTTTTAATTTCGATATTTTGTTCCCATAGACTTACATGGGACTTCCGGTATCGATATCGGGTATCGCCGATATTTTAGTGATATCGGCGATACCATTCCGATTCCGATACTTTAGGATATCGGAAAGTATCGCTCAACTCTAGTACTAACATTATTAGTAACTGTCTGGGAGAAGTTGTGTTTTTGCTCCAACAGCTCGCTGAAGTTGCCAAGCCAAAGCAAAAGGGAGTGATCCAGAGGGAGATTCGGGCCCTGATGTGCCAGCAGCAAGCGAAGCTGACAGATGGTGAAATTGGTAATGTACGGGTGACAGACCCAAACCCCATTGTGATACCCCAATGAGTGAAATGCTTATATGGTGTAGGGCAGCAATAGGTCTGAGAGGACAGAACTACCAAGCAGTAGTAGAGCCCCATTGTTCAGAGCACAGACCTACACTCTTGACTGCTAGAGGGGTAGTAGAAGTACGAAATGGGAGAGTACCAGTATGTCTTCTCAACTGGGGAGAAGATGAAGTGAATTTACCACGCTATGCCACAGTTGCTAAATTACATACGAAGATAACAACTCTATTCTCACGACAGAGTCCTTAGCCTCCCGCCAATCAGGGAGGATAATGACCCAGCAACCCAGGTGGAGGATTGGTGTCAGCAGCTCCATGTCGGGACAGACACCACTCCCGCCCACCAGAAACAGGGAGTACTACGGGTGGTACAGGAGTACACACAGGTATTTAGCAAACATCCACTTGACTTTGGGACAATTAAGGGAGTACAACATCATATCCCTACAGGCAGTCATCCTCCCATCAAAGAGCGGTATAGGCCTATACCTCCAGCACACTACCAGAAAGCTAAGGAAATGTTGCGTGACATGAAGGAAGCAGGGGTGATAAGGGATAGTTGTAGTCCCTGGGCAGCACCTCTAGTCCTAGTTAAGAAAAAGGATGGAAGCATGAGAATGTGTGTAGATTACAGACAAGTAAATCGCATAACACATAAAGATGCATACCCTTTACCACGCATTGAGGAATCCTTAGCTGCCTTAAAAACTGCTAACTACTTTTCCACCCTCGACCTCACTAGTGGGTACTGGCAAGTAGCTGTGGCTGAGGAGGATCGGGAGAAGACGGCTTTCACCACCCCAATGGGACTCTGTGAGTTTGACAGGATGCCGTTTGGACTCAGCAGTGCCCCGGGAACGTTCCAGAGAGTGATGGAGAGTTGCCTGGGACATCTCAACTTTGAAACAGTGTTGCTGTACCTGGTCGACGTAATTGTGTACTCCAAGACGTATGAGGATCATCTGAAGCACCTGGCAGAGGTATTCGAGTCACTGTCCAAGTATGGGATGAAACTGAAGCCTTCAAAGTGCCATCTGCTCAAACAAAAGGTACAGTACTTGGGACATATTGTCAGCTCAGAAGGAGTAGCGCCGGACCCGAGAAGGTCACTGCCATCCAGAAATGGCCAGAACCAAGGAATCTCAAGGAGGTGCGTCAGTTCCTGGGACTGACAGGTTACTACCGGAGGTTTGTAAAGGACTACACCAAGAAAGCAGCGCCTCTGCAGGACCTCCTGGTAGGACAACCCCTCAAGAGCAGAAATCCTCCATTCCACTGGGGTAAAGAACAAGCTGAGGCATTCAAAGAGATGAAAGAGATCCTGACAGGCAATGAAATCTTAGCCTACCCTGACTACAGCCAGCCGTTCCTGCTGTACACTGATGCCAGCAATGAAGGATTGGGAGCTGCCCTCAGTCAGAAGCAAAATGGCCAAGAAAAAGTCATCGCATATGCAAGCAGGAAGCTCCGGCCGACTGAGAGAAACCCAGAGAACTATAGCAGCTTCAAGTTGGAGTTCCTGGCGCTGGTCTGGGCCATTACAGAAAATTTCAAGCATTACCTAGCCTCCAGCAAGTTCACTGCTTACACTGATAATAACCCCTTGACACATCTTGAAACAGCCAAGCTGGGAGCCATGGAGCAACGTTGGATGGCTCGGCTGTCGAACTATCAATTTACCATCAAGTACAGGGCGGGCCGTAAGAACGCCAACGCTGACGCCTTGTCCAGAATGCCGCATGAGTCCGACACGGAAGAGGAATTGGATGACATAGAAGAGATTGAGCTACCTGCATTCAACAGAAATGGGATGATCCACGAGCAACGAGCCTACAGGAGGCAGCGTGGTAAGACGTTAAACCCGTTACCTCACCACAGCTGGAAGGAGACCCAGAACAGTGACCCGGTTGTCAGCCACATCAAGGAACTGATAACTCAGGAAGGTTCCTCCTTGGAGAAGGATGCGTCTCAACAAGCAAAGCAGCTGTGGAACGAGAGAAGCCGGCTGTTTATCTACCGAGAGAAGCTGTGCCGAAGGTACGTCAACCCCAGAACCCATGAGATGGTATGGCAGATAGTAGTGCCAAGAACAGACATCCAGATGGTGTTGGAAGCCTACCATGATCGAGCGGGGCACTTTGGCTGGAAGAAGCTGGAAACCCTGCTGAAGTGTCGTTTCTACTGGGTGGGAATGCGAAGTTTCATCGAGAAATGGTGTAAAAACTGTGCGTCCTGTAGCCTCCGAAGAAAAGACTACAGTAGCCAGAAAGCACCCCTGCAGCCCATCAAGACTACTCGTCCCTTGGAGATCGTGGCCTTGGACCATGTCAAGTTGTCACCCAGCAGGTCAGGATACTCATATGCCCTGACAATGGTGGATCACTACTCCAGGTTCCTGGTGGTCGCCCCTGTCAAAGATCTGACAGCTGAAACAGCAGCAAAGACGTTTCAGGCGTATTTCTGCAGACCCCATGGATATCCAGAGCAAGTGTTAACTGATCAGGGTCCTGCATTTGAAGCCGAACTGTTTAAGGAATTCTGTCACTTGTACGGGTGTAAGAAGATAAGAACCACACCGTACTACCCCCAAACCAATGGTCTCTGTGAGAAGATGAATCACATAGTCATTGATCTGCTGAAGACGGTACCACTTGAGGAGAGGAATAGGTGGCCAGACCTACTACCTGACCTGGTAGATCTGTACAATCACATACCGGTGAGTTCCACCAACTGCACTCCAGCCTACCTTATGCGAGCAAGACCAGGAAAGCTGCCCATGGATTTGGAACTTGGTGTTGTAGAACCAGAAGCTGATGTTACTACTGAAGATTGGGACACGAACCGACAGGAACAGTACAGGAGAGTACAAGCCTGCGTGGAAGATAGTCTCAATAAAGTAAGGGAAAAGCAAGAGGAGAACTACAACAAAAGTGCGCCAGCTAAGCCTTTTATGCCTGGAGAAATTGTGCTAAAAAGAAAAAGAAGAATGCATAAATTGGATGATCAGTGGGAACAAGAGCCATATGTCGTGCAAAATTCCAAATTTGACAACAGGAAAACCTGTACTGTTATGTTTCGGTAGCTGAGGAGTGCAGGTAAAAAAGGCAATACACCAGAGCAGTTGGAATCTATGAGATTGCAGTACCCTGACTAACCACCACAACTAGAGGCAGCCGTGGAGCGTTCCTACGTTGGTCCTAGACGCCTCGTCACAGCCTGAGAAACTAACTACACCTAAAGATAGAAAGAGGAAAGCTATCTGCCCCGGAGCAGATCCCCAAAGAACATAGAAAGCCCCCAAACATGTAATGGCGGTTAGACAAGAAGAAATACTGACACAGACAGAAAATAGTATGAGCAAACGTTGGGGCCCAAACTACCTAAATAGAAAAGGATAGGAAGGGCACTTACTGCAATCCCAAAAAACCCTGAAAAGCACCAACTCTACTAATTTCAAAATCACCTGAGATCACACGACCTCTACCACCTAAATTAGTTCTCTGGTGTAACAAAATCAAAACAGCAGCCACTGAAAAAACTGGAAAAAGCAAAAGTACAAACATCAGTGGCTGAACTAAACTGAGAGGGCAAAAGCCCCCAGAGGGGACCCTGAAGGCCCCACAGAAGTGCAGGACAAAATGCAAAAATCAAGCACAAAAACAAAAAGAAGAAAATGTCTTATCTGTTAGCAGGAGATGCAGACACGACACAGCAGGCTACAAAGGAAACAGGACTCAAGGATTGAGACCAGAACAATTGATCACCGGCAACCCTGATGGGAAGGCGACTCCCTTATATAAGACCAGTCAGTAACACCTGATTCCCACTCCTCACAATCTTCACTGGACAGTCCAGTACCGCTTGTAACCACCAGAGGGAGCCTCATTTCAAGTCCATTCACAACAGTACCCCCCCCTTGAGGAGGGGTCACCGAACCCTCACTTGAGCAACCAGGTCGGTCAGGATGAGTTCTATGATACGCACGGATGAGTCTCCTAGCATGGATGTCCGAAGCAAACACCCAAGAATTGTCTTCCTGACCATAACCTCTCCACTTAACCAAATACTGGAGTTTCCGTCTAGAAAAACGAGAATTCAATATTTTCTCAACCACAAACTCCATATTGCCCTCAACCAGAACAGGGTCAGGAGGCAAAGCAGTAGGAACCACTGGCTCAACAAACCTCTTCAACAAGGACTTGTGGAACACGTTATGGATCTTAAATGTCCCTGGAAGAAGCAAACGAAAAGAAACAGGATTAAGAATCTCCATGATCTTATAAGGTCCAATGAACCTAGGCTTAAATTTAGGAGATGCCACTCTCATAGGAATATTTTTTGAGGACAACCAGACCAAGTCCCCCACTTTAAACCGAGGACCATCAGTCCTATGCCGGTTAGCAAACCGCTGGGCCCTCTCCTGAGAGAGGGACAACCTCTCCACTACCTGGTCCCAAATCTGTTGCATACGCTCCACAACAGAGTCAACACCTGGACAGACAGAAGCCTCCGTCTGTCCTGAAGAAAATCGAGGGTGAAACCCAGAATTACAGAAAAATGGAGACATCAAAGTGGCAGAGCTAGCCCTATTATTAAGAGCAAACTCAGCCAAAGGCAAAAAAGAGACCCAGTCATCCTGATCAGCAGACACAAAGCATCTTAGATAAGTCTCCAATGTCTGGTTTGTTCTCTCAGTTTGACCATTGGTCTGAGGATGAAACGCCGAGGAGAAAGACAATTGAACACCAAGTTTAGAACAAAAAGTCCTCCAAAATCTTGAAACAAACTGGACTCCTCTATCAGACACAATGTTCTCAGGAATGCCGTGTAAACGAACCACGTGCTGAAGGAACAAAGGCACCAATTCAGAGGAGGAAGGCAACTTAGGTAATGGCACAAGATGTATCATCTTGGAAAACCTATCACAAATCACCCAGATGACGGTCATTCTCTGAGAAACAGGAGGTCGGAAATGAAATCCATAGGAAATGGGTCCATGGTTTCTTGGGCACAGGCAATGGCATCAACAAACCACTAGAGCGAGAGCAAGGCTTGGAGCGAGAGCAAGTCCCGCAGGACTGCACAAATTCCCTGACATCACGAGACAAGGTAGGCCACCAAAAGGACCGACTAACCAAGTCTCTGGTACCAAAAATTCCGGGATGACAGGCCAGTGCGGAACAATGAATCTCAGACATCACACTCTTTTTCCACTGGTCCGGGACAAACAATTTCCCAACAGGGCAGCGCTCGGGCCTATCCTCCTGACACCCCTCCAGAGCCAGTCTCAAATTGGGCGAGATGGCGGAAAGAACTACACCTTCTTTCAAAATAACAGAAGGATCAGATAACTCAGGAGAGTCCGCAAGGAAACTCCTCGAGAGGGCATCCGCCTTAACATTCTTAGTGCCAGGAAGAAAGGAAACCACAAAATTAAAACGTGTGAAAAACAAGGCCCACCTGGCCTGTCTAGGATTAAGTCGCTTGGCAGATTCCAGATAAACCAGATTCTTATGGTCCGTAAGGACCACCATCTGATGATTGGCTCCCTCCAGCCAATGTCTCCACTCTTCAAAAGCCCACTTCATGGCCAATAACTCCCGATTACCCACGTCATAATTACGTTCAGTAGGAGAAAATTTTCAGAGAAAAAGGCACAAGGGTTACTTTTAGAGGTCTCTGGATCTCTTTGGGACAAAACAGCACCTGCCCCAATTTCAGAGGCATCAACCTCCACCTGAAATGGCAGAAAAACATCAGGCTGCCGTAGAACAGGAGCAGAAGTGAATCTCTGCTTAAGTTCCTGAAATGCAGAGACTGCCTCAGGAGGCCAATTCACCACATCAGAACCCTTTTTGGTCAAATCAGTTAAAGGTTTAACAATAACCGAGAAATTACCAATAAATTTACGATAAAAATTGGCAAAACCCAAAAATCTTTGAAGAGCCTTTAATGAAGTAGGTTGGACCCAATCACAGATGGCCTGAACCTTGACCGGGTCCATTTCAATAACAGATGGGGACAAAATGAATCCCAAAATGAGATCCTCTGTACGCCAAAAAGACACTTTGATCCCTTCACATACAGAGCATTCTCTCTCAAAATCTGGAATACAGTTCGAACATGTTTCACATGAGAGTCCCAGTCATTGGAAAAAATCAAGATATCATCCAAATAAACAATCAGAAATTTATCCACAAAATCCCTGAAAATGTCATTCATGAAGGACTGGAAGACAGAAGGAGCATTAGTGAGCCCAAAGGGCATCACAAGGTACTCAAAATGCCCCTCAGGGTATTAAATGCCGTCTTCCATTCATCCCCGTGCTTAATGCGAATAAGGTTATATGCCCCCTGAGGTCAAGCTTGGTAAACCAAGTAGCGTTTTTCACCCTGGAAAACAGGTCAGAAATCAAAGGTAACGGATATTGATATTTCACAGTAATATTGTTCAAAAGACGATAATCAATACACGGCCTTAATGAACCATCCTTTTTGGCCACAAAGAAAAAACCGGCACCTAAGGGTGAAGAGGATGGTCTGATATGACCCTTCTCCAATGACTCCTTGATATAAGACCGCATAGCGTCATGTTCAGGTACAGACAAGTTAAAAAGGCGACCTTTAGGGAATTTACTACCAGGCACTAATTCAATAGCGCAGTCATAGCTCCTATGGGGAGGCAAGGATGCAGATTTACTTTCGCTAAACACATCAGAAAAATCAATCAAAAAGTCAGGAACATCCTGAGCCTGGGGGGAGGCAGAAAAAACAGGAGTGTTGGTATTAACACATTGGCAGCCCCAACTGGTTACAGACACAGATTTCCAATCCAAAACAGGATTATGAGACTGTAACCAAGGGAAACCCAGTATGATAATGTCATGCAGATTATACAGAACCAAAAATTTGCAGCTCTCCTGATGATCAGGTTCAACCCTCATTATCACCTGAGTAGAGAACTGAGGTTTATTCTCAGCCAAAGGGGTAGAATCGATCCCCAGTAGGGGAATAGACTTCCGTAGGGGTATCAAGGGAAACCCACAACGTTTAGCAAAATCAAAATCCATCAGGTTAATAGCTGCTCCCGAATCAACGAAAGCCTGAGCAGAAAATGAGGACAGAGAGCATATCAGAGTGACAGTTAATAAAAACTTAGTCTGAACACTACCCAAGACAACTGAGCGTGCAAAACGTCTTCCCGCTTAGGGCAGACTGAAATAGCATGAGAGGCATTACCACAGTAGAAACATAACCCATTGTGCTTTCGAAACTCATGACGCTGTGCCCCAGAAACCACTCTATCACACTGCATGGATTCAGAAGCAGGTTCACAAGGCAACACTATTCCACGCATACTTCTCCGCTCACGCAAACGTCTGTTAATTTGAATCGCTAATGACATAGAATCATTGAGACCAGAGGGGACAGGGAATCCCACCATAACATCCTTTACATTATCTGACAGACCCTTCCGAAAAAGGGCTGCCAAAGCGTCGTCATTCCATTTGGTCAGGACTGCCCACCTACGGAATCTCTGACAGTATAACTCAGCATCATCAAGCCCTGATTTAATGCCAACAAGGCTTTTTCAGCTTGATCAGTTACATTAGGCTCATCGTACAATAACCCCAAGGCCTGAAAAAATGCATCAACATCACTCAAAACAGGATCCCAGGTGTCAGGGAAAAAGCCCAATCCTGAGGATCGCCGCGCAGGAGAGAGATTACAATTTGAACCTGCTGCGCTGCGTTCCCTGAGGACTTAGATTTTAAGGCAAAAAACAATTTACAATTATTTTTGAAATTCAGAAACTTGGCTCGATCCCCAAAAACAAATCTGGCATGGGAATCCTAGGTTCCACAACAGGCAACCTAGCAAGATAGGTAGCAATACTCCGAACCTCAGTGGCAAGCTGATCCACACGGCCAGACAACTGTGCAAACTCCATTGAGAGAAAACAAAATCCTCCCCAGCACCCAGAGATACAGAGGGAAAAAAGAAATGCAACAAACAGAAAAATATCTCTGACAACTCTGACAACCTTTTTTCTTTCACAATATTTTTTCCCTTCTGTGAGTACCATACAATTTTCAATTTTTTGGCCGGTGATACTGTTATGTTTCGGTAGCTGAGGAGTGCAGGTAAAAAAGGCAATACACCAGAGCAGTTGGAATCTATGAGATTGCAGTACCCTGACTAACCACCACAACTAGAGGCAGCCGTGGAGCGTTCCTACGTTGGTCCTAGACGCCTCGTCACAGCCTGAGAAACTAACTACACCTAAAGATAGAAAGAGGAAAGCTATCTGCCCGGAGCAGATCCCCAAAGAACATAGAAAGCCCCCAAACATGTAATGGCGGTTAGACAAGAAGAAATACTGACACAGACAGAAAATAGTATGAGCAAACGTTGGGGCCCAAACTACCTAAATAGAAAAGGATAGGAAGGGCACTTACTGCAATCCCAAAAAACCCTGAAAAGCACCAACTCTCTAATTTCAAAATCACCTTTAGATCACACGACCTCTACCACCTAAATTAGTTCTCTGGTGTAACAAAATCAAAACAGCAGCCACTGAAAAAACTGGAAAAAGCAAAAGTACAAACATCAGTGGCTGAACTAAACTGAGAGGGCAAAAGCCCCCGGAGGGGACCCTGAAGGCCCCCACAGAAGTGCAGGACAAAATGCAAAAATCAAGCACAAAAACAAAAAGAAGAAAATGTCTTATCTGTTAGCAGGAGATGCAGACACGACACAGCAGGCTACAAAGGAAACAGGACTCAAGGATTGAGACCAGAACAATTGATCACCGGCAACCCTGATGGGAAGGCAACTCCCTTATATAAGACCAGTCAGTAACACCTGATTCCCACTCCTCACAATCTTCACTGGACAGTCCAGTACCGCTTGTAACCACCAGAGGGAGCCTCTGCTCAGAACTAATTTCAAGTCCATTCACAACACTGTACCATTAGCAAAGATGGAGGAAAAACGACCACCACGGTATCCAGAGATCACCTAAAACTGTGTCCAGACATGTTAAAACTTCCCGAGGAACAACTTTTTATGGAAAAAGAGAAACCAGGTGAAGTCATACACACGGACTTAGGAGATTTTCCTGCAGATTGACCTTGTATTGGAGACGCTGTGATTATTCCAGTACTTCAATTTTACCAACCACAAGAAGCGCTTCAACGTCCAGTTGAGCCAGTTGCCGCAGCAGAAGAAATAGTTCAAGAAGAACCTGCTCCTGTAGCATCTCCAGAAGTAGTATCTCAAAGAATGGAATCTCAAAATGTGGAACCTTCAGATGTTGGGTCTCAGGTAGAAGAATCCCCTGGCGGAGCAGAACCGCATCGCCCAGTCGCTAGTATGCTTGCCAGATCCCTAGAGAGGTGGAGGCGGATTTACAGTTTGCCAGCACGCAGCACAGATAGGCTAGATGCTACTATACCTGACACCATACCACGTAGGTCAGTACGTACAACGAAAGGAAGGTTACCTGTTAGGTACCAAGAGTAGTCCTAGCAAATTAATCCAGTATGACCCAGACAGGGTTTACTTAATTGTACAAAGTTATGAAGAAAATTGCATTTTATTGAGAATGTTATATGATGATAATGTTTACATGCTGAAGTAGTATACCCTAGTTGGGTAATGTGATAGGTGAAATGTGTTTCTTTTTGAAGGACTGCGTGGCTGAGGACTTTGCCAGCCCAAAAACTGTGTTGTAAATAGTTGGCACTCAGTGCCCCATCTTGGTTTTAAGCAAACCATTCTACCTCAGAAGAAAAACCCGTATGGTGTGGCCTTGAGTGAGGTTTGCAGCAGAGAAGTCCTGCAGCCCACCCAGGACCCCCGTGGGAGGTTTTGTGCGGGTCCTCCACAAGAATCTTGTATTTATTTGCACTGTAAAAGTATTTGATATTTTTCTATTGCCATTTGTACACATTGTAACGTTTGAAGTGTCCTTACCTCCCGCAAGGGATGAGTTATGTTTATTGTTATGTTATAAAAATTGTTTTTCTTTTTCAGCCCGGGAGTGCTGATATTAACTAGGGGGGGGATGTGTAGCCCAGCTGCGCTTGGTGCCACATGTTCCCTGGAGGATGCACGGAAAGGTAATTCACAAATACCTGATAAGCATACAACACTTCACATTCTTCCTGGTTCCACCAGAGGGAGCCCTTGAGACAGCAGTGAGATGAAGACAATCTAGCTGAACGTTAGTTAGTCGTTGGTGTTACCTCAGGAGAGCAGACACTACTTTGGAGAACGCAGTTACCTCAGACGAGTTGTGAGGGGGAAACTCCTGTCAGATTAGCCTGAGGGCTGAGGAAGTTTGAGCGAGAAGCTGACATCTACTGCTGCCTATATTAAGGTGTGCGTAGGACGACAGGCGAGTGGACAAAAGGGAGAGAGTGACTGAGGAGAAATAGCGACGATAGCTTATCCTCCACTCTGCACAACCGGACACCGGGTCCGAGCTTGCTAGCATCTTCACAGCTAGTGGGAAAAACGAACCGGAGACTCTGGACTTCAAGTCGCAGAGGGGCCCTTCAGTGCTGATACGTAACCGGGGTCAGGAAGACGGGGGTCTGGCAGGTACCGCCATAGAGACACTGTTCTGTCCACAAAAAGACCTCATCACAAGATCAGCCGGGCGTAGCAAGGAGAAGGAGTTAAACTTAGCTTCATGCAAGTTAGAAACCCACACATCGGGAAGTAAGGAGGCCTTAACCCTACACAGTGATTACTGGACGTGCATCCTCCACCCTGAGCAGCTTCCCGGGACATGCCTGCAACCATCACCAGTAAAGGTATGGAAAGAGACTGACTTGTGTGTGTCTGCCTTATTGCTTGCACCCCTGCACCGCCATATACCTCGAGGGATCAGTCTTACCTGTGGAAGACTTAACACCTTGCTGCCAGTTACAACCCCTCAGAGGATTCACCCTGCAGCGCTGGTCACCCTGATCAGAAACCACAGGTGGCGTCACGAACATTTCTAAATCCCCTGTAAATATTCCCCCTTGAATGAGCGCCCAGGGCAACGGACCGAGCTGCGCTACCCGTGACCTCTCCCCATTGAAGCGAACAGGCTCGGTGCCGAGTACCCCATAAGCCCTGGTTCGTGCGACTCACTCACAATCTACATTCCCACATGAAATGTGGGAGAAAACTGGAGTAACTGAAGGAAACCCATGCAACACAGGGAGAACATACAAACTTCTTGCAG
>JARQOD010000006.1:326948261-326996489 GCA_033576555.1 Oophaga sylvatica
AAGGGGGAAAAAAAGGAAAAGGGGGATGGATAAAAAAAATGGAATAGAATGGTTAAGTGTATTGAAAAATTGTTGAAATGTGTCATTCAGGGGGGGGAACTGAATTTCCGTAAATTTAAAGGGCTTTGGCACCCCCAAAATAAAATGTGCCCACCATTTTATTTCAGCGCACCGCCCTGCTGCAAAAGCTGTTGGGGAAAAATTTAAAAACATGCCTACTAAACGCCGCAGTAAAAGGTCCACCCTACCACCGATCGGGGCCCATCCCCGGGCCGGGGACGTACTTTCACTCACTGCCATTTGGGTGAATGTTGGGGGAGCCGGGTACAGATTTTGCGAGGGGCCGCGTACGGTTCTGCCAATCCAAGGATTCCCGGAATCAATCTGCCACATTGACCCCTCCTCCACTCCATTCCTCGGAACATCGCTGCGGGGACCCGTCACGGCTACCTCCCGGGCCCTGGACCTTACCTGATGCGACCGATTGAGCACACCGTGGCCAAACGAAACGGGCCTTCTGAAATTTAATTCCCAGGGGAATCGAAGCCCAACGCAGGGGTCTGGAATCCCATCAAGCGGAGAGCGAGTGTTTTTTTTGCCAGCAAATCTCCAGCCAGGTTTGGTAGTGTGGACAATGGCCAAATCTGGTGGCCCCTTTGGGCCCTTTGGCAACCTCACTCACATACCATGTCGGCACATTGCTCAACTTGGTCGTGCAAGTTTTTGAGGGACTACCATCTTTATGCCGCTGCACAAGGTCCGCCTAAGTTTCCTCCCTTGCGACGTTCCAGCATGGCCCGATCGCGCATTGCACTCTGAAGCGATTGCGCCTTCCTAAAATCCATCATATGTGACTATCCCCCAGGTGGAATTCAAAGTTACATAGTTTAGCGGTTTTGGAGCAGCAGCCCGCGTTTTTGGGTATCAGCTGCAAACGGGGCATCAACACGCAATTTGCCCGTCCACACTTTACCATTAAGAGTGGGCCCCATAAGGGCATGTGCCACGTTTTTTCGGCGTTATAGTCAACCGGTGGCGGTGCAGATAGCCTACAGCCTACGTCCCCCTTATCTGCCTGCTCAAAAAAAACTGCAAACAAAAGGGATAGGTTTTTTAAGAGGGGGGAGGATGAGGATCCCCAAAATTTCCCCCTTTTGGAAAATCGCGCAACGGGTTCCCCACAAAGGGGTGGGCGGGGTCACTTTTTTGGGGGAGGATGGGAGGGGGAGTAAGGGGGGAGGAAACATCGCTCCCAAGGGGGGAACAACGCTCTAGTCATTGTAGGCGAGGGTGGGGTGATGCAGAGCAGGCAGAGATAACCCTCTTGCAGGGACAGCGTTTCTTTGCCCCGTTGGGAGTCGCACCATGGTTTTATTTCTTTCTGCAGTGCCCAAGAAACGGCCGCCGCATCGCCCCCTTCTCACGACTTGATTTTGGGTGTACACCCCCAACCCTCGCTCCGGGGCAACTCAAAACCCCATCACCCGTTAACCGGGGGCGTAAAAATGGGGGAGTACCCCGACACCGTGCAATCCCAATGTTCACCTTACTCCCGAAGCACTGCGCTGCTACTGCTTTACAAAGCAGCCTGGCGTCGAGGCAGTGTAGAGAGCCTGCAAAAAGGGGACCACCAGGCCTCTGCACAGGAAAAGCCCAGTAGTTCAAAATGTGGCAAAGTTTTGGGGGCAGCGCCCAAATGTTACACCATCCAAGGGCTCCAGCGGGGAGGCAACGTTTCCTCAGTGGTGACAACTATTTGGGTTTTGCCTCTCAGGTATCCCAGATGGCTCTTCCCCTTCAATTTTGGGTCCTAAACTGGTCATGGCCAGAGCTTAGCCCTATTCATTTGGGGGTGCGGCTTGCCTGCTCCATGATTTCGGAGCGCGTCTTTTGTGCTAGGTGGGGTTTCTAAAGACCCTCGCATGCGACTATCCTCCGATAAAGTAACCGGTTACTTTTCTGAAAATAACAAGGCTGGATCTCGCCAAAATTTCCTGTCCGTTTTCGATTAAAAAACGGGTTCGCAACGTTATCCAGTCCCCCGTTAGTTCACTTTCTACCACCGAACTCTACTCCCTGGGCCCCAACACTGCCAGTTGCTGCTCGAATGTCGTGTCCCAGAAAAAAAACACAACCCACTTGTGGGGTTCAGTAACCCCGCTGTTCCCCCTGCGTGTCAAGGGCAAGAAGTGTCCTTCCGACACATGGCAGAAAAAACATGACCAACATGCTCCAAATGGGAAAGAGCCGTCCCCGGGTTTTAGCTGAAAACATAAAATTGTGAATTTTTGCAGCCTGAATAAAAAATTTTTAAAAAAAGGACAAATAAAAATTTGCATCACAGCGCATACGCACATGCTATTAAAATGGAAACAAAAATAAAACATAGTTACTTTTCAATTTTTAATTAATGCATAAAAGTACATTTCAGACTTATAAAATTTAATGTTTTAAAGGGAAACTTTATCTGTACCTGTAAGATAATGCACTCAAGGGATGTACGAAATTACATCCTCTCTATCATGACAGTTTTTTTTATACAGACTTTAATAAAAAACACATACTGTGCCACTGTAACTTCAAACCCAATAAAAAGGCCAGAGTAACAGGAATAATGCCCAAAAATTAAATTTTTCATCTAGAAATGCATCATGCATACGACAATAGGTACTTATCCCTGCAAGTGCTGTTGAAAAAACACAAAGTAAAAATTAATACTGGTATATAGGTATCACAGGGGCATAGCTCATGGGCAAAAGTTGAAGTAATACTGTATTTAATTAATCACGTCAACCAAGGCTTGTTTTGTCTTGTACATTGTTAAAGAGGGAACGTAAATTTTTGTTTGTAAGGGGTAGTATTCACATTAAAATTTTTACTGCGTATTTTTTGGCGTCCCTAGTGCGCAATAAACCCCCTAACCCCATTTTATAGTCAGCTAATTGCCACACGCTACCCCACCTACGCGGACAGTAGGAAGGGGAGTTTGACGGAAAAGCTTTGCGAAACAGACATTCTTTTTACCCCTTCAACATCTACAAGCAAAAAAAGCATGATTTTTGCCGCAACTTTATTTACGTACAGTAAACATCGGCATTACCCCTCAGAGGGTCCACTGTGTGATACAGACCCTAGAATATACCTTTGCTATCCGTACCTTTGTTTACCTACACTGCAGGACACACTTTAAAATTTTGACAAAAAATGCCTAAAGGGTTTTTTAAAGGTTATTTTTTTTTACTTTTTGTGCTCAATCACATTATTTGGTCCATGCTGGCATGTATACATGTTAGAAGTTCGTTTTTGAAATTAAAAAATTAAAATTTCTGTACGTCAAAAAAATTGCGTGTGATATGAGTGACTATTAAAAAATCCTTTTGCTTACTTTTTATAGTTTAAACATTGCGTTCCTTAAGCTTTTTCCCAAAAAAAAAAAAATTATTTTTTATCTTAAATTTACAAAAAATTATTTTGTTACCAATTTTTTGGGTGTTGTGTTGTTCCATTTTTTTTTTGGGGGATTTCATAATGCGTTTAGATTTGTATTTCTTTATTTTTCCTTCTTGAAATTAAAAACTGTTTCTTTGTACCGTGTTACCCATAGATAGAAAAATATTTAGACTTCGAGTCAGCAGGGGTTCATACCTTTTTTATGGTAATGAAAAGTGGAAAAAAATTGAAACTTTCAAGGCTCTCCGTCTCTTCTCAGGGAAGACTAACTAAAAAAAATTTAACATCACATATTTCATACACAACAGGCCAGAAAATTGCAATAGGAAACAATAATACGGGATCAAAATGTAATTCACGGGAGAACAAAAAAACAAAAAGTTCCAGTAAGGGAAAAAAGTTTTATTTCCCTCTCATTGGCGATTTTTTGGGTTTTCATGACCCTGGAAGGGCTAGACGCAGATTCCTTAATTAAAAAGACTAAAACCATGTATCATCTTCCCCACTAACAGTGTCAAAGTCATGATGACTTTTATCTGAAAACCCTTTTTACTTTCTCATATTTTTAAGTTATATTTTTAAAACGTAATTCCATTCCAATGAATGAAACCGGGCGGGGATACAAAAGTCTTTGCCAGCTAAATTTATTAATTTTTCTGTGTTGTGTGGCGCTGATAAATTTATCTTTTCTCCTTTTTGTTTCCGGGCTCCCCTCTTTTTCCCTCCCTACTTTTCTTTGTATTCCCGTGTCCTTTGGTGTAGAAATAGTGATCTTCATTTTGGCTTTACTTTTAGCTAAAAGACATGAGTATCTCGAAAGCTTTGAATTTGTTACCATTTTTCAGTTAGCCTTAAACTTATAAACCCAGAGGACTGCAAGTAAAAATATTTTTTATTTTGTAATTGAAATTTATCATTTTATTTTTGTTAAAATTTCATTTATCTTGTTTAAATACATACATTTGCAATGGCCCGTAACAAGGCAATAATCAATATTTTATGCCTACACCCCCTTCCCCCGGGCTCCCAACACCCCATTTTGCTTGGGAAATGCTGTTACCATTCACTTGCTCCTGGTTTTCGGGGTTCATAATGTAGCGTTTTCCCCGCTTGGAACGGAAAAAGCCTGCGCCTCCCCCATGTTCTCTTCTCACCCGGGTTTCAACCACCCCGTTGTTTCTCGGAAGGCTGTTACACGTCTACACTTTCTCGTGTTACGGGGGTTCAGTAATGTCAGCTGTTCCCCTCTGTTAAGGCAAAAAGTCCTGCTGCCTCCACCATGTTTGTTCTCACCTGGGTTACAACCCCGCCAGTTGTTTCTCGAAGTGCTGTTAGCACGAAAAACCCTTGCTCCCTTTTTAACGGGGGTTCAGAAATGTCGCGTTCCCCTGCTTGTAAGGGAAAAAAGTCCTGCTGCCCACCTTTTCTTTTTCCCACCCTGGGTTACAACACCCCCATTGTTTTGGGAAATGCTTTTTCACTCTACATTTGCCCTTTGTTACGGGGTTTTCAGTAATTCAGCTTTTTCCCCTGCTGTTAAAAGGGCAAAAAGTCTGCTGCCTCCCCATGTTCCTTCTCATCCGGGGTTTACAACACCGCCATTTTTTCTGGGAAGGGTTTTTTCACATTAACATTGCCCCTGTGTTACGGGGGTTCATTAATGTAGCTGTTCCCCTGCTGGTGAACGGCAAAAAGTCCGCTGCCTCCACCATGTTTTTTCTCATCCTGGGTTAAAACACCGCCATTGTTTCTCGGAATGCTTTTTGCACAGTTAACACTGCCCCCTGTTACTGGGTTCGTAATTCGCTTTCCCCCTGCGTTAAACCAAAAGTCCGTGCCTCCACCAGTTCTGTTCTCATCCCGGGTTAAACACCGCCAGTTGTTTCTCGAAGTGCTGTTAGCAAGTTAACATGCTCCCGGGTTATGGGTTCAGAATGTCGTGTTCCCTGCTGGTAACGGCAAAAAGCCCTCTGCCCCCCACCTTTCTGTTCCATCCGGGGTTAAACACCGCCATTTTTCTGGGAAGTGCTGTTAGCACATTAACACTTGCTCCTGTTTTTACTGGGTTCAGAAATGTCAGCTGTTCCCTGCTGTTAAAACGGCAAAAGTCCTGCTGCCTCCACCATGTTCTGTTCTCATCCCTGGGTTACAACACCGCCAGTTGTTTCTCGGAAGTGCTGTTAGCACAGTCTACACTTGCTCCTGTGTTACTGGGGTTCAGTAATGTCAGCTGTTCCCCTGCTGTGTGAACAGCAAACAGTCCTGCTGCCTCAACTTTAATTTCCATGGGTACCTTCTGCTACCCATCCGGTTCCAGTACCGTCAGCTGGTTCTCCGCAGTGCCTTTGGCCTAGGTGCCTCCATGTCGGTATCCGAGTTCCAGCAACGTCTGCTGGTCCTTGGTAGTGCTTTGGAGCACAGGTACCTCCTGCTTAGTAACCGTGTCCCAGTAACGTCAGCTGGTCCTCGGTTGTGCCATTGGCTCTTTTCCTTCTGCTGACCCTCCGGGTTCCAGCACAGTCAGCTGGTCCTCGTTACTTTCATTGGCTCTTGTACCTTCTGCTACTCATCCGGGTTCCAGTACCGTCAGCTGGTTCTCCGCAGTGCCTTTGGCCTAGGTGCCTCCATGTCGGTATCCGAGTTCCAGCAACGTCTGCTGGTCCTTGGTAGTGCTTTGGAGCACAGGTACCTCCTGCTTAGTAACCGTGTCCCAGTAACGTCAGCTGGTCCTCGGTTGTGCCATTGGCTCTTTTCCTTCTGCTGACCCTCCGGGTTCCAGCACAGTCAGCTGGTCCTCGTTACTTCCATTGGCTTTTGTACCATCACCAACAGGACAAAGAAGGTTAAGACAAACTACAAGATACAGAACAAGAGACAGAAGAACAATAAGCAGAAGATCAAAAAGCAGAAGAACATTAAGTATAAGACCAAAATGAAGAGCAAAATATATGCTCTAAATTCTAAGCAGAAGAAGACTAAGCAGTGTATGGGGGTGAGTCCGTTCCTCCTCGTGGTGCCCCTGGAAAATGCCTGATGCTGCTGCAGGCTAAACTGAACGCGGACAAATACTGTTGTAAATTGTAATTAAAATCTTTTGTGACAGCAAGAACGGAAGGATGAAAATTCAGAGTTTTACAGATTACAAGTACAGGAATGTCTGTCACAAATAAGAATATGATGAAAAGGATGAATAGGAAGAAGATGAAGAAGTAGAATATGAAGAATAATAACTGTTTAATAAGAACAATATAAGTAATGTTAACAAAAAGATGAATAGCAAGAAGTTTTAGAAGATTAAGAAGGTGAAGATGAAGAATAATTTGATGAGAAAGATGATGCTGCTGAAAATTATGAAGGAGAAAGTGTGTGAAAAGTTAAAAAGGTGAAGACCATGGAAGTTGTGAAACAGACATATTTGACAAAATAGAAAAAAGGTTAACAACATTGTCAATTTGTTCGTCAATCCGAACGTATTTCCTAAAAAAAAAAAAATAATGCTATTCCATTGGATTGGGTCAAACATCTATGCCTTTAATGTCTCCTCAACCTCCCCCAATACATTCTACATTACTCTTTCTTGTTTTCCTTCATGTACAATTAACCAACAAGGCAAGAATGGTTTTTTTTTAATTTCGATATTTTGTTCCCATAGACTTACATGGGACTTCCGGTATCGGTATCGGGTATCGCCGATATTTTAGTGATATCGGCGATACCATTACGATTCCGATACTTTAGGATATCGGAAAGTATCGCTCAACTCTACTCACTACACAACACATCCAAAAAAAATAATAAAACTTTTTTAAAATTTTGTTGCAGTCTTCCGCACCTGTGGCTTCAAGAGGTCCTCCCACTGCCTCCCAGAGTCGACATGAAGAACGCGGCGGTCTTCAACCTGTAAGTTTTATCTTTTTTTTTTTTTTTTTTAGTTTTAAATAATTTATTTTTGTTTTTAAATAATTAAAATTTTTAATTGTTTTAATATTTTTTAAAGGCTTCACAGCGTGCTCCCGACTCAGACGGAGAGGAGGGGATCGACATAGATCTATTAATAGATCTGATTAGAGAGCGGGAGCCGCTGTGGAACATGGGGGACCGCCGCCATTCTGATCAGATAGTGACCCGTCGGCTTTGGGATGAAGTTTGTTACCAACTTGTTGGATACTGGGAGGACCTTGAAGCTCGGTCACAGACTAAAATGCGTAAGTATATACAGTTCAGTAGGGATGCTGGATTGAAACCTGTGTTTCCACAACTCCAGTCCTCTTGAACCCCAAGAGGTAATGTTTTCAGGATTTCATTAGGTCCAACACTATGTAAATACTGAAAACATTACCCATGGGTGACATGAGGACTGGAGTTTTGAAAACACGTATGTATGAAATACTAACCAATTTGTGCTATCTCGTTTCAGGGGAGAGAATTGTGAAGCGGTGGCGGTCTATCAGGGATCGCTTCAAGAAGGAGTTCAACAAAGAAATGCGGGCCCCGAGTGGTTCTTCAGGACGCCAGAGTAAATATAAATATGCAAGAGCTCTGGCGTTCCTGCGTGAAACGATGGACACCAGAAGGTAAATATTAAAAATTACATGTATGTCTAACATTTTTTTCACAGCCAGGGCCATTTAAATACAGTTTATTAATTGTATCTTTTCTCTTTATTCCACAGCACGGTGAGCAGCACTCGGGCGCCCGCAGAGTTGGGCCCTTCTGAGGCGATCCCTGAGGAGACCGGCACCGAGGGACACATTGACCGCCCCGACCCATCTGCACCCGCACGTGAGCCCTCTTTTCCCCTCAACCAGCGCTGCAGCAGCGTGGCCGAGTGCATTGCATGAGTCTGCTGGTCAACAGATAGATTTTCCTTTACCCCACCCTTCTGCCCCTGCCACCTCTAGTACATCTGCGGCTACTGGGTGGCAACGGCAGAGGGGTCAGGAAAGTAACTATGCGCCCGAGTTCTTACACATGAACGCATCTTTCCAGAACTGCCTTAAGTTGCTATCTGAGCAAGTTACCGCAGGCGTTAATCAGATAACCTCACTAGTTGGTGAGGTGAAGACACTTCTGGAAACTGTGCGTTCAGAGGTAAGAGGATCCCCGAACCACAGTTTTTTTTCGGTCGGTTGCGGAGCGCATAGATCCGCTATCTGCTGACCAGCAGATGTTTGTGATGCACACGTGCCACGCTGCTCTAGTGCAGGTTCTCTCCCATCCTCCATCCACCCCAGTTGTTCCTCCACCTCCACCCCCTCCAGTCAGCGTGCCTCCTCCCCCTCCTATTCATTATCAGCCACCTCCACAGTTACAGCAACCTCCCCACTATCACCAACCTCCCCATTCCAGCCACCTTCCCAACTTCAGCCACCTTCCCAACTTCAGCCACCTTCCCAACTTCAGCCACCTTCCCAACTTCAGCCACCTTCCCAACTTCTGCAACCTCACCAAATTGAGCCACATTACCAACTCCAGTCCCCTCAACAACTCCTGTCACCTATTCAGTACCAACAACCTCCCCAGTACCAGCCACCTACCCCGTACCAACCATCTACCCCGTACCACACTCCCACCTCTTACCAATCTCCTTCCCCCTACCAATTCCCCACCATATCACCTGCTCCTCCAGTACCTGCCCAACCCTGCACTCCAGCACCCATCACCGAATCAGCCTCCAACTTGTCCTCCCATTCTTTAACCCTTTCCACCCCTTCACCTCTTACTGTTCCTTCCCCACCAGCATCCCAGTCCTCTCTACACACTCCCACGGTCGAAGTGTCCCGCAGCCCCTCTAATAGTATGTCCACCACACACTACACAACATTGTAATGTTCTGGATTTTTTTGTAAAAAAATAAAGACTAGTCATTTGATGCAAATCAAAAATTTATAAAATATATTTTTCAATTCAATTTTAACAAACTTGTTAACAAAATTTATTAAATAAATGTTTCATTGGTTGATTCAATTTTTTGTCTGTCATTTCTTTAAAATGTTAAATGTTATGTAAGGTTGCATGTGTAATAAAGATTAAGAACAGTAGCAATATGTAGGGAAAAACACAAAGATAACAATTTATTACACACGGTCATCCTGCCAGTCTACCTGTCCTTCGGCTGAAATAAAGTACTGGGCAAATCTGTCCCTCATCCTAGAAACAGCAACAGAACTTCTATTAGTATTATTCTGGTAATCATGTAAACTTGTTTGTTGATGGTGGTCCTCAATGGACAATTGTTCTTTTGAGATCACAACATTGTGGAGTACCACACAGGCTTTTATTACTTCATCAACAGTGTCCGTTTTCAAATTGATGGCTGTCATTAGCACCCGCCACTTTGCAGTAAGTATTCCAAATGTACACTCCACCATTCTTCTGGCTCTAGTGAGCCGGTAATTGAAAATACGTTTGCTATGGTTAAGTCCTCTGCTGGCATATGGTTTCAGTAAATGTTCTGATAGCTGGAAAGCCTCATCACCAACACACACATATGGCATAGGTGGGCCGGTGGTTTGAGGCAGCGGCCTAGGGGCTGGGAAATGGAATGTGTTGCCATAGAGTCGACGTCCCATTGCTGAAATTTTGAATACTTGAGAATCGTTTGATCGACCATATGCCCCTATGTCGACTGCAATGAACCTATATTCTGCATCGGCGATGGCCATCAAGACAACAGAGAAATATTTTTTATAGTTGAAATATTGTGATCCACTTCCTGATGGCTTCACAATTCGGACATGTTTGCCATCAATCGCTCCAAGACAATTTGGAAATTGGCATATCTTTTGGAATTTATCGGCTATTTCCATCCACCGCTGGGTGGTAGGTTCAGGCATATATTCCGAGACCAAACAGTCCCAGATTGCACGGCATGTGTGCTTTATTATGCCAGATATGGTTGAGATTCCCAAACGAAATTGGAAATGGAGTGAAGAGAGTGATTCTCCACTTGCAAGGAATCTAAAAAAAAAATATATACTCTTATCAATGCTCAGAACTCAGGTATAAAAATTTTAAAAGTCAAAAGACAGAATATATCACTACCCACATAGTATAAAACAATAATGACATAGTTTACAAGTATCCCAAAAAAGAACATTGCACTACCCACCAACTATTAAAATTACGCCAAAACAGAATAGAGCAATAGCCACATTGTATTACATTATGCCAAAAAAGAACATAGCACTACCCTAACTATTAAAAGTACGCCAAAACAGAACATGGCACTACCCACATAGCATAAAAGTTTGCAAAAATATAATATAACAATAACCACATTGTATTAAACATTACCCACAAAGATACACAAAAATATGCAATTGAATGAAATAAGCACACACAAGTTTTTGACCAGTTTTTATTGCACTGGAATCCTTCTGTTGCCTTTAGTCCTAGAATACAAAACAACAATACAAGTGTGTGCAAGCAAGCACATTCAAAAATAATAGCTTACCTTATTGTAATATATGAGACGCTCCGACGGAGAAATCGAATACCGGCAGTACGTGTCACATCTCCTGATCTTGTCTTCAATCCTCTCCACCAACATGTCAAAGGTTGCCTTCTTCATACGAAGATAAGAAAAAAATTTATGTGGATTCTCTCTTAACTCCATATTGAGTGTTGAATAGACTCCACGGGTTAGTCGCTGTGCCGTGATGGGGTGTATCCACATACGACGGCGGCGCTGTCGCTGACGCTTTAGGCGCTGCTCGATCCTTCTCTCCTTCTCCATAACAATAAACCTCAAGCGATTCGCCTCCGCTGTGAAATCCACGAGATTCCGGAAAATATTACCAATAATCGCCTCCATCTTCATCAGTCACTTGCTCTTCTCTCAAAAATGCTCCTCTACAACCTGTCAAAGATGGTCTGTAGGAACACTGTATATATAGGATTTACAATAGCCAATCAGATTTTGAAATGAAAGGGCGTGATTGAAAACCGGATCCGTCGTAATCCGTCAAAAAACGGATGAAACTGATGCGCCGGATCAGGTTTTCTGCCTGATCCGCTAAACGGATCAGGCAGAAAAACGGATCCGGCGTATCAGGTTTTTTATTTCATTGCCGCATCCGGCGCTCCTGGCGCGACGCCGGACCGCGCCTGATTCAAAAAGCCTGATGTGTGAAAGTAGCCTTAGTGTATCAGAGTTAAACATACTTGACTGCAATCATGCAGCCAGGCTCTGATTCGTGCTGTCCATGGTCCGAGCAGCATAAATCAAATGACAGTTTCTCTTTAATTTGCTGGTCCACGGCTATGGCAGCTCCGCTTCCAGTAAAGTTTCCTCTTTTGATCTGTTACCCACTGATGTTCATGAAGGGGGCTGGCTCATTTTAAAAGCAAAAACCCAAAAAGAATACGGACCAAGGAGCAATATTAAAAATATAAATTTTATTGTTGCAAAAATATTTTTAAATATAGTAGAAAATATATAAAAAAAAGTATGGCAAGGGAAAAGGCTACACCCAAGTACCACATATAGCAGGAAAGGTATCACAGAATCACTTCATAAAATACATATATCAATGTATACGAATATCTTCAAATAAACAAATCATTCACAGTTGGTAACACTATACAAAGCTGCCGCTAATAAATATGGGATATGAGTAAGATATAATTCATAAGATCACCAAGGATAAATTATCCCACAAATACAATATCCCTCAAAAGATAATAAAGTGCATAGTGCAATGTATTATAGTCCAAAGTTGGACATATAAATGGTATATTTAATATGGGTGGACACAAGTGACAATATAAAAGCAATATGAGAGCCAAAAAAAATAATTAGAAATCAATGACTTACAAATCCATATAAGTAGACAGCATCAACATGTCAGAAAAAAGGTATACAGACAAGTAAAGCAGAATACATGAGAGATCAGACACCAACCTTGCTAAAATGTGGGAAGCAAAGCCAGCCCCAATCCCTATCAAATTCTATGCATAGACAAGGAAATGTGCCAGTCAGCATGCAATCTTCAAATGTTGATGGAATATGTTATGGTGCAGCAACTCCATTCCTGTCTATGAGTGTTTAGTTGCTAGATTTGTATGCTGTTTATAAAGTTAGAACAAAAAAACCTCCCAGAGGCTCACACAGGAAGAGCATGTGACTGTATTTCCTGTTTTCCTGTGTCTGTGTATGAGAGAAGCAGCCTGCTGTAGATGCTGCACAGATAGAGACACACAAATGATTTATTCCTGATCTATTAAGCTTATCATATATTGTCCCTGTTTGTTCCTGAATAAAGAAGCTCTGTTGTAACACGCATGAGAGTATCCTGAATAATCCGCTGCCAACACATGTTAATGGTCATATGACCACACTTAGATGTTTCTCGTGTTGTTTTTTTAAGTTGCTTCGTGAGCATTTTTCAGAAGTTTTCTTGAGTTTGGAATTTTTTTTTGTTGGGTTCTGCCATGCTTTTGGTGCAGTCTTTTTTACAGTTGTTGTTTTTTTCACTTCATTGAATAATGAAGAAACCTCTAGTGTTTTTTTTTTTTTTAAGAAAAGATTATGTCAAAACACTCCAAAAGAAGTCTTGGTGTCTTTTGAGCTTTCTCATTGACTTGTAAAGTACAGAACATCTTCCAAGCGGAAAACTCCAAAAGGATGAACGTGGTCCCTCTTTCGAACTTTTCGGGCCATTGAATTCTGAAAGTGGATAAAAGACGTTTAAAAGCTTTCTTTTGAGCATTTTCTTATCGTTTTTCATTCAGAATCTACCTGAAAAAGATATCACGTGCGTATACACAAAATTTGAGACTTTTTTCTGTTTTCCATGGATATTACAGATTCAAGCTTCTGTATAGACAGAGGGTCTAGTAGGCTGAGCATTTCTGTCCTGCAAGACTGAAAACAGGCTCGATGCAAAGTCTACACCTTAAGCACTTTTGCTGCTCTATTTTACCAATTGGTGGTGGTTTCAGCACCTGGGCCCACTAATCAAAAGTTCTATGAAATGTCAAACGTTTTCTAACAGCTTAGGTGGTCCATTAAACAAAACATTCTGTGAGCTGCCACCAGTAGAGACAGCTCAGTATGCTATTATGCAATTAGTGCCTATACAATAACCTTACATGCTAACTATGCGAATGCCAGAATGTATCATATTATTCTGTTCAGAATTTTGTACAAAAAATGGCATGATTCTATGATATATTAACATCAGACAATACTTTTACAATTTGTGTTTTTGTTTCACTTTATTAGTCTCAATTAGCCCTGTCACTAGAGAACACTTAATTAGTGGTGACGGTCTGAGCTAAGCCAGGGCTTGACTAGAAGCTGACTGACAGTTCATGACAGGAGCTTTTGCTGCATGTATTATAAGCCCCTGTCACTTACACTTCTCTTTGCCCTTTAACTTCCAAAAAGAAACAGTCACTTTGCTGGCTGACCAAACTGGAGACTGCTCCATCACATCTGAGATAAGAAAACCTGGCAGGCTAGAGAGTTGATATGAGGCCAAATCAACTAATAGTACCAAAGTGACTTCTCTAATCCATTTATTTTAAGAAGCATTGCTAGTCTTATCAAGACTGCACTCTTCAAATTGTGAAGATCTAATAAATATTGAAATCTGTGTTTAAATTTGACAAGTAGGTTGAAAACTGTTTATCCCCAGACATGGATTATGGCGTGGGACAGAACGAAGGACAGGTGAGGGATATTGTTGTTTTTTATTTTTGTTTTATTACAGGAGATGAGAGATTCAATGGAATAGGTGTTAGGTGAGTATAACTGTGTTTGTTATTTTTAAACAAAAGAGGAAAAGTGTGTTTTGTTTTATTTCTAATAAAAGACTTTATTCTTGCTGTGTGTTTATTTACAATATAACTATATGATTAGTAATGGATAAGTGTCTTATAGATGCTTCTCCATTACTAAGCCATGGGCTTGATGTCACCTGACAATATAAAGGAGACATCAACCCAACAAATATGAACCCCACTTGCCACCGCTACAGGGCATGTGGGATGAGTCAGGCAAAGCACCAGAACCGGCACATCTAATAGATGTGCCTTTTCTGGGTGGCTGCGGGCTGCTATTTTTTAGGCTGGAGAGGGCCAATTTACATGGCCCTTTACCAGCCTGAGAATACCAGCCTCCAGCTGTCCAGCTGTCTGCTTTAGCAAGGCTGGTTGTCAAAAATAGGGGGTACCCCACGCTGGCTTTTTTCATTATTAATAAAAACAGCGTGGGGACCCCTCTATTATTGATTACCAACCTTGCGCTAACAGCTGAGGTTGCAGCCCCCAGCTGTCAGTTTTTCCTGGCTGGTTATAAAAAATACAGGGGAACCAATCCCATTTTTTTTTATTATTATTTATTCAGAGTGTAGGGACCGGTGTTGTGAATGGGTTTGAGATGAGTTCTGAGCAGAGGCTCCCTCTGGTGGTTACAAGCGGTGCTAGTGAAGATTGTGAGGACTGGGAATCAGGTGTTACTGACTGGTCTTATATAAGGGAGTCATTTTCCCATCAGGGTTGCCGGTGATCAATTGTTCTGGTCTGAATCCTTCATTCCAGTTTCCCTTGTAGCCTGCTGTGTCGTGTCTGCATCTCCTGCTTACAGATAAGACTTTTGCTTCTTTTGTGTTTTTGCTATATTTTTGCATTTTGTACTGCACTTCTTTGGGGGCCTTCAGGGTCCCCTCCGGGGGCTTCTGCCCTCTCAGTTTAGTTCAGCCACTGAGTTTTGTTGTTTTGCTTTTTCCAGTTTTTTCAGTGGCTGCTGTTTTGATTTTGTTACACCAGAGAACTAATTTAGGGGTAGAGGTCGTGTGATCTCAGGTGATTTTGAAATTAGTAGAGTTGGTGCTTTTCAGGGTTTTCTGGGATTGCAGTAAGTACTCTTCCTATCCTTTTCTATTTAGATAGTTTGGGCCCCAGCGTTTGCTCATACTATTTTCTTTCTGTGTCAGTATTTCCTCTTGTCTAACCGCCATTACATGTTTGGGGGCTTTCTATTATCTTTGGGGTTCTGCTCCGGGGCAGATAGCTTTCCTGTTTCTGTCTTTAGGTGT
Source organism: Oophaga sylvatica (assembly GCA_033576555.1). Taxonomy (NCBI): domain Eukaryota; kingdom Metazoa; phylum Chordata; class Amphibia; order Anura; family Dendrobatidae; genus Oophaga; species Oophaga sylvatica. The sequence continues at coordinate 326,963,756 of JARQOD010000006.1, forward strand.
AGTTAGTTTCTCAGGCTGTGACGAGGCTCTAGGACCAACGTAGGAACGCTCCACGGCTGCCTCTAGTTGTGGTGGTTAGTCAGGGTACTGCAATCTCATAGATTCCAACTGCTCTGGTGTATTGCCTTTTTGCCTGCTCTCCTCAGCTACCGAAACATAACAGTATCACCGGCCTAAAAAATTGAAAATTGTATGGTACTCACAGAAGGGAAAAAATATTGTGAAAGAAAAAAGGTTGTCAGAGTTGTCAGAGATATTTTTCTGTTTGTTGCATTTTTTTTTTTTTCCCTCTGTATCTCTGGGTGCTGGGGAGGATCTTTTCTCCCAATGGAGTTTGCACGGTTGTCTGGCCGTGTGGATCAGCTTGCCACTGAGGTTCAGAGTATTGCTGCATATCTTGCTAGGTTGCCTGTTGTGGAACCTAGGATTCCCATGCCAGATTTGTTTTTGGGGGATCGAGCTAAGTTTCAGAATTTCAAAAAAATTGTAAATTGTTTTTTGCCTTAAAATCTAAGTCCTCAGGAAACGCAGCGCAGCAGGTTCAAATTATCATCTCTCTCCTGCGCGGCGATCCTCAGGATTGGGCTTTTTCCCTGATACCTGGGGATCCTGTTTTGAGTGATGTTGATGCGTTTTTTCAGGCTTTGGGGTTATTGTACGATGAGCCTAATGTCACTGATCAAGCTGAAAAAACCTTGTTGGCATTAAATCAGGGGCTTGATGACGCTGAGTTATACTGTCAGAGATTCCGTAGGTGGGCAGTCCTGACCAAATGGAATGACGACGCTTTGGCGGCCCTTTTCCGGAAGGGTCTGTCAGATAATGTAAAGGATGTTATGGTGGGATTCCCTGTCCCCTCTGGTCTCAATGATTCTATGTCATTAGCGATTCAAATTGACAGACGTTTGCGTGAGCGGAGAAGTATGCGTGGAATGGTGTTGCCTTGTGAGCCAGCTTCTGAACCCATGCAGTGTGATAGAGTGGTGTCTGGGGCACAGCGTCATGAGTTTCGAAGGCGCAATGGGTTATGTTTCTACTGTGGTGATGCCTCTCATGCTATTTCAGTCTGCCCTAAGCGAGGAAGACGTTTTGCACGCTCAGTTGTCTTAGGTAGTGTTCAGACTAAGTTTTTATTAACTGTCACTCTAATATGCTCTCTGTCCTCATTTTCTGCTCAGGCTTTCGTTGATTCTGGAGCAGCTATTAACCTGATGGATTATGATTTTGCTAAACGTTGTGGGTTTTCCTTGATACCCCTACAGAAGTCTATTCCCCTACTGGGGATCGATTCTACCCTTTGGCTGAGAATAAACCCAGTTTTCTACTCAGGTGATAATGAGGGTTGAACCTGATCACCAGGAGTGCTGCAAATTTTTGGTTCTATATAATCTGCATGACATTATCGTGCTGGGTTTCCCTTGGTTACAGTCTCATAATCCTGTTTTGGATTGGAAATCTGTGTCTGTAACCAGTTGGGGCTGCCAATGTGTTAATACCAACACTCCTGTTTTTTCTGCCTCCCCCCAGGCTCAGGATGTTCCTGACTTTTTGTTTGATTTTTCTGATGTGTTTAGCGAAAGTAAATCTGCATCCTTGCCTCCCCATAGGAGCTATGACTGCGCTATTGAATTAGTGCCGGGTAGTAAATTCCCTAAAGGTCGCCTTTTTAACTTGTCTGTACCTGAACATGACGCTATGCGGTCTTATATCAAGGAATCATTGGAGAAGGGTCATATCAGACCATCCTCTTCACCCTTAGGTGCCGGTTTTTTCTTTGTGGCCAAAAAAGATGGTTCATTAAGGCCGTGTATTGATTATCGTCTCTTGAACAATATTACTGTGAAATATCAATACCCGTTACCCTTGATTTCTGACCTGTTTTCCAGGGTGAAAAACGCTACTTGGTTTACCAAGCTTGACCTCAGGGGGGCGTATAACCTTATTCGCATTAAGCACGGGGATGAATGGAAGACGGCATTCAATACCCCTGAAGGGCATTTTGAGTACCTAGTGATGCCCTTTGGGCTCACTAATGCTCCTTCCGTCTTCCAGTCCTTCATGAATGACATTTTCAGGGATTTTGTGGATAAATTTCTGATTGTTTATTTGGATGATATCTTGATTTTTTCTAATGACTGGGACTCTCATGTGAAACATGTTCGAACTGTATTCCAGATTTTGAGAGAGAATGCTCTGTATGTGAAGGGATCAAAGTGTCTTTTTGGCGTACAGAGGATCTCATTTCTGGGATTCATTTTGTCCCCATCTGTTATTGAAATGGACCCGGTCAAGGTTCAGGCCATCTGTGATTGGGTCCAACCTACTTCATTAAAGGCTCTTCAGAATTTTTGGGTTTTGCCAATTTTTATCGTAAATTTATTGGCAATTTCTCGTTATTGTTAAACCATGACTGATTTGACCAGAAAGGGTTCTGATGTGGTGAATTGGCCTCCTGAGGCAGTCTCTGCATTTCAGGAACTTAAGCAGAGATTCACTTCTGCTCCTGTTCTACGGCAGCCTGATGTTTCTCTGCCATTTCAGGTGGAGGTTGATGCCTCTGAAATTGGGGCAGGTGCCGTTTTGTCCCAAAAAGATCAGAGACCTCTAAAAGTAACCCTTGTGCCTTTTTCTCTCGAAAATTTTCTCCTACTGAACGTAATTATGACGTGGGTAATCGGGAGTTGTTGGCCATGAAGTGGGCTTTTGAAGAGTGGAGACATTGGCTGGAGGGAGCCAAACATCAGGTGGTGGTCCTTACGGACCATAAGAATCTGGTCTATCTGGAATCTGCCAAGCGACTCAATCCTAGACAGGCCAGGTGGGCCTTGTTTTTCACACGTTTTAATTTTGTGGTTTCCTTTCTTCCTGGCACTAAGAATGTTAAGGCGGATGCCCTCTCGAGGAGTTTCCTTGCGGACTCTCCTGAGTTATCTGATCCTTCTGTTATTTTGAAAGAGGGTGTAGTTCTTTCCGCCATCTCGCCCAATTTGAGACTTGCTCTGGAGGGGTGTCAGGAGGATAGGCCCGAGCGCTGCCCTGTTGGAAAATTGTTTGTCCCGGACCAATGGAAAAAGAGTGTGATGTCTGAGATTCATTGTTCCGCATTGGCTGGGCATCCCGGAATTTTTGGTACCAGAGACTTGGTTAGTCGGTCCTTTTGGTGGCCTACCTTGTCTCGTGATGTCAGGGAATTTGTGCAGTCCTGCGGGACTTGCTCTCGCTCCAAGCCTTGCTCTCGCTCTAGTGGTTTGTTGATGCCATTGCCTGTGCCCAAGAGACCATGGACCCATATCTCTATGGATTTCATTTCCGATCTTCCTGTTTCTCAGAGAATGACCACCATCTGGGTAATTTGTGATAGGTTTTCCAAAATGATACATCTTGTGCCATTACCTAAGTTGCCTTTCCTCCTCTGAATTGGTGCCGTTGTTCCTTCAGCACGTGGTTCGTTTACACGGCATTCCTGAGAACATTGTGTCTGACAGAGGAGTCCAGCAGTTTGTTTCCAGATTTTGGAGGACTTTTTGTTCTAAACTGGGTGTTCAATTGTCTTTCTCCTCGGCATTTCATCCTCAGACCAATGGTCAAACTGAGAGAACAAACCAGACATTGGAGACTTATCTAAGATGCTTTGTGTCTGCTGATCAGGATGACTGGGTCTCTTTTTTGCCTTTGGCTGAGTTTGCTCTTAATATTAGGGCTAGCTCTGCCACTTTGATGTCTCCGTTTTTCTGTAATTCTGGGTTTCACCCTCGATTTTCTTCAGGACAGACGGAGGCTTCTGTCTGTCCAGGTGTTGACTCTGTTGTGGAGCGTATGCAACAGATTTGGGACCAGGTAGTGGAGAGGTTGTCCCTCTCTCAGGAGAAGTCCTAGCGGTTTGCTAACCGGCATAGGACTGATGGTCCTCGGTTTAAAGTGGGGGACTTGGTCTGGTTGTCCTCAAAGAATATTCCTATGAGAGTAGCATCTCCTAAATTTAAGCCTAGGTTCATTGGACCTTATAAGATCATGGAGATTATTAATCCTGTTTCTTTTCGTTTGCTTCTTCCAGGGACATTTAAGATCCATAACGTGTTCCACAAGTCCTTGTTGAAGAGGTTTGTTGAGCCAGTGGTTCCTGCTGCTGTGCCTCCTGACCCTGTTTTGGTTGAGGGCAATCTGGAGTATGTGGTTGAGAAAATATTGGATTCTCGTTTTTCTAGACGGAAACTCCAGTATTTGGTTAAATGGAGAGGTTATGGTCAGGAAGACAATTCTTGGGTGTTTGCTTCGGACATCCATGCTAGGAGACTTATCCGTGCGTATCATAGAACTCATCCTGACCGACCTGGTTGCTCAAATGAGGGTTCGGTGACCCTCCTCAAGGGGGGGGTACTGTTGTGAATGGGTTTGAGATGAGTTCTGAGCAGAAGCTCCCTCTGGTGGTTACAAGCGGTGCTAGTGAAGATTGTGAGGACTGGGAATCAGGTGTTACTGACTGGTCTTATATAAGGGAGTCATTTTCCCATCAGGGTTGCCGGTGATCAATTGTTCTGGTCTGAATCCTTCATTCCAGTTTCCCTTGTAGCCTGCTGTGTCGTGTCTGCATCTCCTGCTTACAGATAAGACTTTTGCTTCTTTTGTGTTTTTGCTATATTTTTGCATTTTGTACTGCACTTCTTTGGGGGCCTTCAGGGTCCCCTCCGGGGGCTTCTGCCCTCTCAGTTTAGTTCAGCCACTGAGTTTTGTTGTTTTGCTTTTTCCAGTTTTTTCAGTGGCTGCTGTTTTGATTTTGTTACACCAGAGAACTAATTTAGGCTGGTAGAGGTCGTGTGATCTCAGGTGATTTTGAAATTAGTAGAGTTGGTGCTTTTCAGGGTTTTCTGGGATTGCAGTAAGTACTCTTCCTATCCTTTTCTATTTAGATAGTTTGGGCCCCAGCGTTTGCTCATACTATTTTCTTTCTGTGTCAGTATTTCCTCTTGTCTAACCGCCATTACATGTTTGGGGGCTTTCTATTATCTTTGGGGTTCTGCTCCGGGGCAGATAGCTTTCCTGTTTCTGTCTTTAGGTGTAGTTAGTTTCTCAGGCTGTGACGAGGCGTCTAGGACCAACGTAGGAACGCTCCACGGCTGCCTCTAGTTGTGGTGGTTAGTCAGGGTACTGCAATCTCATAGATTCCAACTGCTCTGGTGTATTGCCTTTTTGCCTGCTCTCCTCAGCTACCGAAACATAACAGACCGGCTGATGAATACTCCCATCAGCCGCCACCTGCTTTCGCTGTTATTAGCAGCAGCAGGCATAGGCTGATAGGAGCAGTAGTCCCATCAGCTGAGGCCAGTGATCAGAGATAAACTTTTTACCTATGATCACAGCTGTGGGCTCACGCTACAATTTGATAGCCTGGAAATGGGCTGTCTGGCCGGCGGTAATGATTTTACCACCGATCAGAAGCAGTGTTTGCTGCGGGGACATGCCCTACAAAATCTGAGCATTTCCGGTTCTATTAAAATGATGCCTTCCCTGCACCCCCAAATTGAAACTAAACATGTCAAATTATAGAAAACAGAGTCTTTCTGGCAAACACTGGATGTTTGGGCACCTTATTCAAGTAAATAGGGTACGTGTCCGGGTACTGCTCTTGTACCCAAACCTGAACTTTTTTTAACTGTTCGGCCGAACCCGAACATCCAGGTGTTAGCCCATCTTTACTGCTAATAACAACTTCCAGTATCCCCTTACCATATTAAGGACATACTGGGAGTTGTGGGGTTATAGGTTCATGTGACACAATTGTTTATAGTGCTGACTTGATATTACAATTGATCGTTGTACTAAGCTTGGTTTTTGTATTAAAGTACTCTTGTCATGTACTTATGGTGGCTCTGGTGACATGTGCATGTACTGATGGAGGTTCTGGAGACATATTAATTTACTGATGGTGGTTCTGGTGACATAGTCATGTACTGATGGTGGGTTTGTTGTTGTATTCACATATTGATGGTGGATCTAGTGATGAATTCATGTATTAATGGTGGTTCTGGTGACATTCATGCACTGATGGTGGTTCTAATGACATATTCATGTACTGATGGTGATTCTGGTGACGCATTTATTTAATTCTAATTATGTACTGATGATTATTTTGGCTTCATATTCATGTACTGATGATGGTTCTGGTGATGAACATATCACCAGAATCATCATCACAACATGAATATGTCAATCAAACCCACCATTAGTTTTGTGCAAGCTGTATTTGTTTCATGACAGACATAAAAATCTGTTGTGAATGTGTTAGAAATGAATTGAGTGGGAGCTCCCTCTGGTGGTTACAAACAGTACTGAACCATTCAATGAAGATTGTGAAGATTGGCGATCAGGAGTTACAGACTGGTCTTATATAAGGGAGGTTCCCTCCCATCAGGGTTGCCGGTGATCAATTGTTCTTGTCTCAACTTTGGTTCCTGGTTCACTTGGAAGCTCGCTGTGTTTTGCCTGCATCTTCTGCTAACAGATAAGTTTTTTTCTGCTTGTATTTTTGTGCTTGCTTTTTGCATTGTTTCCTGCACTCTTGTGGAGGTCAGCCAGGTCCCCTCCGGGGGCTTGTGCTCCTCTCAGTTTATCTGAGCCTCTGTTATTTGTTCATTTGCCTTTTCCAGTTTTTTCAGTGGCTGCGGCTTAGTTTTGTTACACCAGAGAACTAATTTAGGTGGTAGAGGTCGTTTTTGTATCTCAGGTGTCAGGTGTTTTTGTAATTAGTAGAGTTGGTACTTTTTAGGGTGTTTTGGGATTGCAGTAAGTGTCCTTCCTATCCTTTTCTTTCTAGGAAGATTGAGCCCCAACGTTTGCTCATACTATTTTCTGTCTGTGTCTGTATTTCCTCTTGTCTAACCGCCATTACATGTTTGGGGGCTTCCTATGTTCTTTGGGGATCTGCTCCGGGGCAGATAGTTTTCCTCTTTCTATCTTTAGGTGTAGTTAGCTTCTCAGGCTGTGACGAGGCGTCTAGGACCAACGTAGGTACGCTCCACGGCTGCCTTTAGTTGTGGTGGTTAGTCAGGGTACTGCAATCCAGTAGATTCCAACCTCTCTGGTGTATTGCCGTTTTTGCCTGCTCTCCTCAGCTACCAAAACATAACAGTATCACCGGCCAAACTGAAAATTATATGGTACTCACAGAAGGGAAAAAATAGTGTGGAAAAAAAAAAGGGATTGTCAGAGTTGTCAGAGATTTTTTATTTTTTTTTCCCTCTGTTTCTCTGAATGCTGAGGAGGATTTTTTTTTCTCTCAATGGAGCTTGCACAGTTGTCTGGCCGTGTGGATCAGCTTGCCTCTGAAGTTCGGAGTATTGCTTCCTATCTTGCAGGGTTGCCGGTTGTGGAACCTAGGATCCCCATGCCAGATTTATTTTTGGGGGATCGAGCTAAATTTCTGAATTTCAAAAATAACTGTAAGTTGTTTTTTGCCTTAAAACCTAAGTCCTCAGGGAACGCAGCGCAGCAGGTTCAAATTGTCATCTCTCTCCTGCGCGGCGATCCTCAGGATTGGGCTTTTTCCCTGACGCCTGGGGACCCTGTTTTGAGTAACGTCGATGCATTTTTTCTGGCTCTGGGGTTATTGTACGATGAACCTAATGTCACTGATCAAGCTGAAAAAACCTTGTTGGCATTAAATCAGGGGCTTGAGGACGCTGAGTTATACTGTCAGAAATTTCATAAGTGGGCAGTCCTGACCAAATGTAATGATGATGCTTTGGCAGCCCTTTTTCGGAAGGGTCTGTCAGAGAATGTAAAAGATGTTATGGTGGGTTTCCCTGCTCCCTCTGGTCTCAATGATTCTATGTCATTAGCGATTCAAATTGACAGACGTTTGCGTGAGCGTAGAGGTATGCGTGGAATAGTGTTGCCTTGTGAACCAGCTTCTGAACCCATGCAGTGTGATAGAGTGGATTCTGGGGCACAGCGTCATGAGTTTCGAAAACGCAATGGGTTATGTTTCTACTGTGGTGACGCCTCTCATGCTATTTCAGTCTGCCCTAAGCGGGGAAGACGTTTTGCACGCTCAGTTGTCTTGGGTAGTGTTCAGACTAAATTTCTGTTGACTGTTACCCTGATTTGCTCCCTGTACACATTTTCTGCTCAGGCTTTTGTTGATTCGGGAGCAGCTATTAACCTGATGGATTTTGATTTTGCTAAACGTTGTGGGTTTCCCTTGATACCCCTACGGAAGTCTATTCCCCTACTGGGGATTGATTCTACCCCTTTGGCTGAGAATAAACCCAGTTCTCTACTCAGGTGATAATGAGGGTTGAACCTGATCATCAGGAGAGTTGCAAATTTGTGGTGCTGTATAATCTGCATGACATAATTGTACTAGGTTTCCCTTGGTTACAGTCTCATAATCCTGTTTTGGATTGGAAATCTGTGTCTGTAACCAGTTGGGGCTGCCAATGTGTTAATGCCAACACTCCTGTTTTTTCTGCCTCTCCCCAGGCTCAGGATGTTCCTGACTTTTTGACTGATTTTTCTGATGTGTTTAGCGAAAGTAAATCTGCATCCTTGCCCCCCCATAGGAGCTATGACTGCGCTATTGAATTAGTGCCTGGTAGTAAATTCCCTAAAGGTCGCCTTTTTAACTTGTCTGTACCTGAACATGACGCTATGCGGTCTTATATCAAGGAATCATTGGAGAAGGGTCATATCAGACCATCCTCTTCACCCTTAGGTGCCGGTTTTTTCTTTGTGGCCAAAAAGATGGTTCATTAAAGCCGTGTATTGATTATCGTCTCTTGAACAATATTACTGTGAAATATCAATACCGTTACCCTTGATTTCTGACCTGTTTTCCAGGGTGAAAAGTGTACTTGGTTTACCAAGCTTGACCTCAGGGGGGCGTATAACCTTATTCGCATTAAGCACGGGGATGAATGGAAGACGGCATTCAATACCCCAGAGGGGCATTTTGAGTACCTAGTGATGCCCTTTGGGCTCACTAATGCTCCTTCTGTCTTCCAGTCCTTCATGAATGACATTTTCAGGGATTTTGTGGATAATTTTCTGATTGTTTATTTGGATGATAACTTGATTTTTTCCAATGACTTGGACTCTCATGTGAAACATGTTCGGACTGTGTTCCAGATTTTGAGAGAGAATGCTCTGTATGTGAAGGGATCAAAGTGTCTTTTTGGCGTACAGAGGATCTCATTTCTGGGATTCATTTTGTCCCCATCGGTTATTGAAATGGACCCGGTCAAGGTTCAGGCCATCTGTGATTGGGTCCAACCTACTTCATTAAAGGCTCTTCAGAGATTCTTGGGTTTTGCCAATTTTTATCGTAAATTTATTGGTAATTTCTCTGTTATTGTTAAACCATTGACTGATTTGACCAAAAAGGGTTCTGATGTGGTGAATTGGCATCCTGAGGCAGTCTCTGCGTTTCAGGAACTTAAGCAGAGATTCACTTTGCTCCTGTTCTACGGCAGCCTGATGTTTCTCTGCCATTTCAGGTGGAGGTTGATGCCTCTGAAATTGGGGCAGGTGCCGTTTTGTCCCAAAGAGATCCAGAGACCTCTAAAAGTAACCCTTGTGCCTTTTTCCCTCGTAAATTTTCTCCAACTGAACGTAATTATGACGTGGGTAATCGGGAGTTATTGGCCATGAAGTGGGCTTTTGAAGAGTGGAGACATTGGCTGGAGGGAGCCAAACATCAGGTGGTGGTCCTCACGGACCATAAGAATCTGGTTTATCTGGAATCAGCCAAGCGACTTAATCCTAGACAGGCCAGGTGGGCCTTGTTTTTCACACGTTTTAATTTTGTGGTTTCCTTTCTTCCTGGCACTAAGAATGTTAAGGCGGATGCCCTATCGTGGAGTTTCCTTGCGGACTTTCCTGAGTTATCTGATCCTGCTGTTATTTTGAAAGAGGGTGTAGTTCTTTCCGCCATCTCGCCCAATTTGAGACTGGCTCTGGAAGGGTGTCAGGAGGATAAACCCGAGCGCTGCCCTATTGGGAAATTGTTTGTCCCAGACCGGTGAAAAAAGAGTGTGATGTCTGAGATTCATTGTTCCGCGTTGGCCAGTCATCCCGGAATTTTTGGTACCAGAGACTTGGTTAGTCGGTCCTTTTGGTGGCCTACTTTGTCTCGTGACGTCAGGGAATTTGTGCAGTCCTGTGGGACTTGCTCTTGCTCCAAGCCTTGCTCTCGCTCTAGTGGTTTGTTGATGCCATTGCCTGTGCCCAAGAGACCATGGACCCATATCTCTATGGATTTCATTTCCGACCTCCCTGTTTCTCAGAGAATGACCGTTATCTGGGTGATTTGTGATAGGTTTTCCAAAATGATACATCTTGTGCCATTACCTAAGTTGCCTTCCTCCTCTGAATTGGTGCCGTTGTTCCTTCAGCACGTGGTTCGTTTACACGGCATTCCTGAGAACATTGTGTCTGACAGAGGAGTCCAGTTTGTTTCCAGATTTTGGAGGACTTTTTGTTCTAAACTGGGTGTTCAATTGTCTTTCTCCTCGGCTTTCATCCTCAGACCAATGGTCAAACTGAGAGAACAAACCAGACATTGGAGACTTATCTGAGATGCTTTGTGTCTGCTGATCAGGATGACTGGGTCTCTTTTTTGCCTTTGGCTGAGTTTGCTCTTAATAATAGGGCTAGCTCTGCCACTTTGATGTCTCCATTTTTCTGCAATTTTGGGTTTCACCCTCGATTTTCTTCGGGACAGACGGAGGCTTCTGTCTGTCCGGGTGTTGACTCTGTTGTGGAGCGTATGCAGCAGATTTGGGACCAGGTAAAGGGCCTCAGGAAAGGGCCCAGTGGTTTGCCAACCGGCATAGGACTGATGGTCCTCGGTTTGAAGTGGGGGACTTGGTCTGGTTGTCCTCAAGAAATATTCCTATGAGAGTTGCATCTCCTAAGTTTAAGCCTAGATTCATTGGACCTTATAAGATCATGGAGATTCTTAATCCTGTTTCCTTTCGTTTACTTCTTCCAGGGACATTTAAGATCCATAAGTGTTCCACAAGTCCTTATTGAAGAGGTTTGTCGAGCCAGTGGTTCCTATGGCTGCGCCTCCTGACCCTGTTATGGTTGAGGGCAATCTGGAGTATGTGGTTGAGAAAATATTGGATTCTCGTTTTTCTAGACGGAAACTCCAGTATTTGGTTGGAGAGGTTATGGTCAGGAGGACAATTCTTGGGTGTTTGCTTCGGACATCCATGATAGGAGACTTATCCGTGCGTATCACAGAGCTCATCCTGATCGACCTGGTTGCCCAAGTGAGGGTTCGGTGACCCCTCCTCAAAGGGGGGGTACTTTTGTGAATGTGTTAGAAATGAATTCTGAGCAGAAGCTCCCTCTGGTGGTTACAAACAGTACTGAACCATTCAATGAAGATTGTGAAGATTGGCGATCAGGAGTTACAGACTGGTCTTATATAAGGGAGGTTCCCTCCCATCAGGGTTGCCGGTGATCAATTGTTCTTGTCTCAACTTTGGTTCCTGGTTCACTTGGAAGCTTGCTGTGTTTTGCCTGCATCTTCTGCTAACAGATAAGTTTTTTTCTGCTTGTATTTTTGTGCTTGCTTTTTGCATTGTTTCCTGCACTCTTGTGGAGGTCAGCCAGGTCCCCTCCGGGGGCTTGTGCTCCTCTCAGTTTATCTGAGCCTCTGTTATTTGTTCATTTGCCTTTTCCAGTTTTTTCAGTGGCTGTGGCTTAGTTTTGTTACACCAGAGAACTAATTTAGGTGGTAGAGGTCGTGTGATCTCAGGTGTTTTTGTAATTAGTAGAGTTGGTACTTTTTAGGGTTTTTTGGGATTACAGTAAGTGTCCTTCCTATCCTTTTCTTTCTAGGAAGATTGGGCCCCAACGTTTGCTCATACTATTTTCTGTCTGTGTCTGTATTTCCTCTTGTCTAACCACCATTACATGTTTGGGGGCTTCCTATGTTCTTTGGGGATCTGCTCCGGGGCAGATAGTTTTCCTCTTTCTATCTTTAGGTGTAGTTAGCTTCTCAGGCTGTGACGAGGCGTCTAGGACCAACGTAGGTACGCTCCACGGCTGCCTTTAGTTGTGGTGGTTAGTCAGGGTACTGCAATCCAGTAGATTCCAACCTCTCTGGTGTATTGCCGTTTTTGCCTGCTCTCCTCAGTTACCAAAACATAACAAAAATCATCAGACATATCCCTTTATTTATGATGGGGTTCTGTTTATTTTCCTTTAGGGTATCTGCCAAATGCTGGACGGTCACAAGGGGGCATTCTCTGCGTCTGGAGGAGAGAAGGTTTTTCCACAACATAGAAGAGTATTCTTTACTGTTAGGGCAGCGAGAATGTGGAATTCCTTGCCTGAGGAGGTGGTGACGGCAAACTCAGTCGAGGGGTTCAAGAGAGGCCTGGCTGTCTTCCTGGAGCGTAACAATATTGTATCTTACAGGTATTAGGTTCTTTAGAAGGATGTAGATCTGGGTATTTATTCTGACAGAATATAAGCTGAACTGGATCGACAAATGTCTTTTTTTGGCCTTGCTAATTATGTTACTATGTTAGGGTTATTGGTGTAATCCTGAGTATGGTAACACAAGTGTTTTTGGGTTTGTGTGAGATCATCTCAGATGTTGTGAACTATTTTTTAAAACCAATTGTTTCCACCCTCTCTTTTTTTATTAGGGACACTAACCAAGCCCTGCAATGTATTGATCAGTTACAATTGGAGGACAATCAGATGTTGGTTACAGCCGACGTAGAGGCTTTGTATACCTTGATCAAACACAGTGATGGCCTAGCGGCCAAAACATGGTTCTTACATTCCAGCAACATTCAATGTCCTTTGGTAGATCTCATCCTGACTCTACTGGAATTCATTCTAAAACACAATACTTTTATCTTTAACAACAAGATCTACCTTCAACTCCAACGTACGGCAATGGGGGCATCGTGCGCCCCCTCATATGCTAATTTATTCTTGGCAGCTTGGGAGAGAGATATCTTCTTGGGGATGGTATTGTAGAAATGGGAAAAGTCCACAACTGGATGAGGTAAATAGACGACATTTTGTTTGTCTGGGAGGTATGAAACATGAGTTGTGGAATTTGATCAAGAACTTAAACAATAATGACATTAATATGAAACTCACATTTAAATCTGGCAGGAACCTAGAGTTTCTGGATATATGGATTGAAGCTTCTAGTGATGGAGTATATAGGAAACCGACAGTCACAAATTCATATCTTTAAGCTTACTCAAGTCACCCGGCATGCACCATCCACGGCATCCCCATAGGTCAGTTCTTAAGAGCTAAAAGAATCTGCTCTGACCAATTAACTTTTGAAAAATAGTGTCTGGAACTGACCAGGAGATTTGAGGACAGGGGTTATAGCCGTAGGATGATTAGGAGAGGGTATAAGAGCTGCTACAACTTCAAGGAATGAACTCCTAAATGGCAATAGAAAAACAGAATATATTGGAGACAATAAGCAGGTACGATTCATTTCCGCTTTTAATGGACATTGAAGTAACTTGAAGGAAATTGTCCATAGACATTGGAAAGTCCTACTAGCGGACCCGATTTAGAGACAAACTTTACCTCCAGTGTGCAGCCTGACATAGCCATTATGAACCCAAAAAGACCTCAAGTAATATGTCATTATCCCTGGGATTTTTCCCATGTGTCCTGTGCAAGACTTGTCTGAACCTTGATAAAACCAAAAAATTCAAAAACTTTGATGGATCACGTCTATATGAAATCCGAAAACATCTTACGTGTACCTCAAAGAAGGAGGTTTACCATGTGGAATGTCCTTGTGGAAAAGTATATGTTGGTTTAACCACAGGAGAACATAAATTCAGAGTGAGGGAACACGTTTTGGATATAGAAAAGGCGTCAACGGTTGATAATGATGTTCTGTTGAAAATGTTGCCGCGCCATTTTAAAATACACCATAAATGCAACCCCTTGGCCTCTGGGTTAAAGCCATTGACCATTTGGATTTGGGTTCTAGAGGGGTGATATCAATAAAGCCCTTGCACAATTGGAGTGTCACTGGATTTATCGCTTGGGTACCCTCAGCCGTGCCGGTCTTAACGAAAATATGGGTTTCTCTGCTTTTCTCTAATTGGCATCTTTTTATGAGTGGGGGGAATTTTTTCCATTGTTTTTTTCTGTGTTTTATGTTTATATGTGATTTTAACATTGTTTTTCTTTATTTTAGTACATAAGTTGCCATCCCCTCTTGGTTTTGAAATGAACGTTTATGTCAGTTTGGACTTTTGGTGCAGGAAATACGCCGTTATCAGTTTACTTCTATCAGGAACACTGGTCTACTGGTGAAGAATTGGCGGATCTATTTCCCCCTTTTACCGCAGGCTTCACCCCTTATGGTACCCCCCTTCCCTACCCACCTTTTCCTCCTCCCTTTCCCCATTTCCTTTTTCAACATCATTATATTTTATATACAGTGCCTTGCGAAAGTATTCGGCTCCCTGGAACTTTCAACCTTTTACCACATATCATGCTTCAAACATAAAGATACCAAATGTTAATTTTTGGTGAAGAATCAACAAGTGGGACACAATTGTGAATTTGAATGAAATTTATTGGTTATTTTAAATTTCTGTGGAAATACAAAAACTGAAAAGTGGGGCGTGCAATATTATTCGGCCCCTTTACTTTCAGTGCAGCAAACTCACTCCAGAAGTTCATTGTGGATCTCTGAATGATCCAATGTTGTCCTAAATGACAAATGAGGATAAATATAATCCACCTGTGTGTAATCAAGTCTCTGTATAAATGCACCTGCTCTGTGATAGTCTCTGGGTTCTGTTTGAAGCACAGAGAACATCATGAAGACCAAGGAACACAACAGGCAGGTCCGTGATACTGTTGTGGAGAAGTTTAAAGCCGGATTTGGATACAAAATGATTTCCAAAACTTTTAACATCCCAAAAAGCATTGTGCAAGCGATCATATTGAAATGCAAGGAGTAACATACCACTGCAAATCTACCAAGACCCGGCCGCCCCTCTAAACTTTCATCTCAAACAAGGAGAAGACTGATCAGCCAAGAAGCCCATGATCACTCTGGATGAACTGCAGAGATCTACAGCTGAGGTGGGACAGTTGTCATAGGACATATCAGTCGTACACTGCACAAATCTGGCCTTTATGGAAGAGTGGCAAGAAGAAAGCCATTTCTCAAAGATATCCAAAAAAAGTGTTGTTTAAAGTTTGCAACAAGCCACCTGGGAGACACACCAAACATGTGGAAGAAGGTGCTCTGGTCAGATGAAACGAAAATCGAACTTTTTGGCAACAATGCCAAACGATATGTTTGGCGTAAAGGCAACACAGCTCATCACCCTGAACACACCATCCCCACTGTCAAACATGGTGGTGGCAGCATCATGGTTTGGGCCTGCTTTTCTTCAGCAGGGACAGGAAAGATGGTTAAAATTGATGGGAAGATGGATGGAGCCAAATACAGGACCATTCTTGATGAAAACCTGTTGTAGTCTGCAAAAGATCTGAGACTGGGACGGAGATTTGTCTTCCAACAAGACAATGATCCCAAACATAAATCAAAATCTACAATGAAATGGTTCACAAATAAACGAATCCAGGTGTTAGAATGGCCAAGTCAAAGGCCAGACCTGAATCCAAACTAGAATCTGTGGAAAGAGCTGAAAACTGCTGTTCACAAACGATCTCCATCCCACCTCATTGAGCTCGAGCTGTTTGCCAAGGAAGAATGGGCAAGAATTTCAGTCTCTCGATGTAGAAAAATGATAGAGACATACCCCAAGCTACTTGCAGCTGCAATCGCAGGAAAAGGTGGCACAACAAAGTATTAAGTTAACCCCTTCATGACCCAGCCTATTTTGACCTTAAAGACCTTGCCATTTTTTGCAATTCTGACCAGTGTCCCTTTATGAGGTAATAACTCAGGAACGCTTCAACGGATCCTAGCGATTCTGAAAATGTTTTTTCGTGACATATTGGGCTTCATGTTAGTGGTAAATTTAGGTCGATAATTTTTGCGTTTATTTGTGAAAAAAATGGAAATTTGGCAAAAATTTTGAAAATTTTGCAATTTTCAAATTTTGAATTTTTATTCTGTTAAACCAGAGAGTTATGTGACACAAAATAGTTAATAAATAACATTTTCCACATGTCTACTTTTCATCAGCACAATTTTGGAAACAACATTTTTTTTGTTAGGAAGTTATAAGGGTTAAAAGTTGACCAGCGATATCTAATTTTTACAGCAAAATTTACAAAACCAATTTTTTAGGGACCACCTCACATTTGAAGTCACTTTGAGGGGTCTATATGGCAGAAAATACCCAAAAGTGACACCATTATAAAAATTGCACCCTCAAGCTACTCAAAACTACATTCAAGAAGATTATTAACCCTTCAGGTGCTTCACAGGAACTAAAGCAACGTGGAAGGAAATAATGGACATTTTAATTTTTCCATCAAAAATTTTCTTTTAGCATCAATTTTTTCATTTTTACATGGGCTACAGGATAAAATGGATCCTAAAATTTGCTGGGCAATTTCTCCTGAGTACACAGATACCTCATATGTGGTCATAAACCACTGTTTGGGCGCACGTCAGGGCTCAGAAGGGAAGGAGCGCCATTTGACTTTTTGAATGGAAAATATGCTGGAATATTTAGCGGTTGCCATGTCGCATTTGGAGAGTCCCTGTGTGCCTAAACATTGGAGCTACCCCACAAGTGATCCCATTTTGGAAACTAGACCCCCCAAGGAACTTATCTAGATGCATAGTGAGCGCTTTGAACCCCCAGGTGCTTCACAAATTGATCTGTAAAAAAAAGAAAGTACTTTTTTCACACAAAATTTATTTTTAGCCTCAGTTTTTTCATTTTCACATGGGCAACAGGATAAAATGGATCCTAACTTTTGTTGGGCAATTTCTCCTGAGTACACAGATACCTCATATGTGGTCATAAACCACTGTTTGGGCGCATGTCAGGGCTCAGAAGGGAAGGAGCGCCATTTGACTTTTTGAATGGAAAATATGCAGGAATATTTAGCGGTTGCCATGTCGCATTTGGAGAGTCCCTGTGTGCCTAAACATTGGAGCTCCCCCACAAGTGACCCCATTTTGGAAACTAGACCCCCAAGGAACTTATCTAGATGCATAGTGAGCACTTTGAACCCCAGGTGCTTCACAAATTGATCCATAAAAAAAGAAAGTACTTTTTTTCACAAAAAAATTCTTTTAGCCTCAGTTTTTTCATTTTCACACGGGCAACTGGATAAAATGGATCCAAAAATTTGTTGGGCAATTTCTCCAGAGTACACAGATACCTCATATGTGGTCATAAACCACTGTTTGGGCGCACGATAGGGCCCAGAAGGGAAGGAGCGCCATTTGACTTTTTGAATGGAAAATTAGCTCCAATCGTTAGCGGACTCCATTACGCGTTTGGAGAGCCCCTGTGTGCCTAAATAGTGAAAAAAAAAACACATGTGACACCATTTTGGAAACTAGACCCCTTATGGAACTTATCTAGATGTGTTGTGAGCACTCTGAACCCCCAAGTGCTTCACAGAAGTTTTTAACGCAGAGTAGTGAAAATAAAAAAATCTTTTTTTTTCCTCAAAAATGACTTTTTAGCCCGCTATTTTTTATTTTCATAAGGGTAACATGAGAAATTGGACCACAAAAGTTGTTGTGCAATTTGTCCTGAGTACACCAATACCCCATATGTGGGGGGAACCACTGTTTTGGCGCATGGCAGAGCTCAGACGGGAAGGAGTGCCATTTTGGAATGCAGACTTGATGGAATGTTCTGCGGGCGTCATGCTGCGTTTGCAGAGCCCCTAATGTGTCTAAACAGTAGAAACCTCCCACAAGTGACCCCATTTTGGAAACTAGACCCCCCAAGGAGCTTATCTAGATGTGTAGTGAGCACTTTGAACCCCCAAGTGCTTCACAGAAGTTTATAAACGCAGAGCAGTGAAAATAACAAAATCATTTTTGTTTCTCAAAAATCATTTTTTAGCCCGCTATTTTTTATTTTCCCAAGAGTAACAGGATAAATTGGACCCCAAAATTTGTTGCCCAGTTTTTCCTGAGTACGCTGGTGCCTCATATTGGGGGGGGGGACCACTGTTTGGGCGCACGGCAGGGCTCAGAAGGGAAGGAGCGCATTTGACTTTTTTAATGGAAAATTAGCTCCAATCGTTAGCGGACACCATGTCGTGTTTGGAGAGACCCTGTGTGCCTAAACTTTGGAACTCCCCCACAAGTGACCCCATTTTGGAAACTAGACCCCCTAAGGAACTTATCTAGATGCACAGTGAGCACTTTGAACCCCTAGGTGCTTCAGAGAAGTTTATAACGCAGATCCGTGAAAATAAAAAATCTTTTTTTTTCTCAAAAAATGATTTTTTTTAGCCCCCTATTTTTTATTTTCACAATGGTTACAGGAGAAATTGGACCCCAAAAGTTGTTGTCCAGTTTGTCCTGAGTACGCTGGTACCCCATATGTGGGGGGAACCACTGTTTGGGACTACGTCAGGACTCGTAAGGGATGTAGTGACGCTTTGAAATTTGAAAATAAAAAAATCATATTTTTTCCACAAACATGATATTTTAGTCCCCAAATTTTTTTATTTTCCCAAGGGTAACAGGAGAAATTAGACCCCAAAAGTTGTTGTACAATTTGTCCTGAGTACACTGATATCCCATATGTGGGAGAAAACTACTGTATGGGCACATGTCGGGGCTCGGAAGGGAAGTAGTGACGTTTTGAAATGCCGACTTTGATGGAATGGTCTGCGGGCGTCATGTTACGTTTGCAGAGCTCCTGATGTGCCTAAACAGTAGAAACTCCCCACAAGGGGCCCCATTTTGGAAACTAGACCCCGCAAGGAACTTATCTAGATGTGTGGTGAGCACTTTGAACCCCCAAGGGCTACACAGAAGTTTATAACGCCCGGGCATGAAAATAAAAAAATCATATTTTTTCCACAAACATGATCTTTTAGTCCCCAATTTTTTATTTTTCCAAGGGTAACAGGAGAAATTAGACACCAAAAGTTGTTGTCCAATTTGTCCTGAGTACGCTGACATCCTACATGTGGGAAAAAACTACTGTATGGGCACACGTCGGGGCTCGGAAGGGAAGAAGTGACGTTTTGAAATGCGACTTGATGGAATGGTCTGCGGGCGTCATGTTACGTTTGCAGAGCCCATGATGTGCCTAAACAGTAGAAACCCCCCCAAGTGACCCCATTTTGGAAACTAGATCCCCCAAGGAACTCCTCTAGATGTGTGGTGAGCACTTTGACTCTCCAAGTTCATCACAGAAGTCTATAACGCAAAGCCGTGAAAATAAAAAATCATTTTTTTTCCCACAAAAATAATTTTTAGTCCCCAATTTTTTTTTCCCAAGAGTAAAAGGAGAAATTAGACCCCAAAAGTTGTTGTGCAATTTTTCCTGAGTATTCTGATACCCCATATGTGGGGGTAAACCACTGTTTGGGTACACGTCGGGGCTCGGAAAAAGGGAGCACTGTTTGACTTTTTGAACGCAAAATTTGCAGCAATCAATGATGGCGCCATGTCATGTATGGAGACCCCCTGATGTGCCAAAATAATAGAAATCCCTCAATTCTAACTCCAACCCTAAACCCAACACACCCCTAACCCCAACCCTAACCCCTACACACCCCTAACCTTAATCCAAACCCTAACCATAAAACTAACCCCAACACATCCCTAACCCTAAACCCAACTCTAACCATAACCCTAACCACAAGCCTAACCCTAATCCAACCCTAACCCCAAAACACCCCTAACACTTATACTAACTCTAACCCTAACCACAAACCTAACCCTAATCCCAACCCTAATTTCAACCCTAACCCTAATTCCAACCCTAATCCTAATTCTAACCCTAACCCAAATTCTAACCGTAACCCTAATTCTAACCCTAATGCTAACCCTAATGCTAACCCTAAGGCTAACCCTAACCTTAGTTCTAACTCTAACCCTAAGGCTAAGTTCATATTGTGTTTTACCAGCCCGTTCAACACATAGCATTGACGGGCTGGTAACGGTATAGCATAACGCGATCGCGTTATGCTATACCTGCTAGCGCAGATGAATCAGCAGATGATTCATCTGTGCTAGCGGTGACAGAGCCCAGACGCTGCAGCCCACGTCCGAGGCTCCGTCACTGAATGAAGGCACTTCGCGAACACATGCCGCTTTACGGCATGCGTCACGATGCGCCCGACAATGGGGGTGAAGGGCAGCGTTAACGGACTGTGTTACACCGCGTTATACTGCGGTGTAACGCAGTCCGTCTAACGGACTGCCATAACGCAATATGAACCCAGCCTAACACTAACCCTAAGGCCCGTGCACACATTGCGGATTCACTTGCCGATTTTTCCGTGCGGATTTTGCTAAATCCGCAGGTAAAACTACCTGCGTTTTACCTGCGGATTTAGCGCGGATTAATGGCCTGTGCACTCGTTGCGGATTTACTGCGGTTTTAGTGTGGATTTGCCCTGCGGTTTTACACCTATAATGGAATAGGTGTAAAAACGCTGCGGAATCCGCACAAAGAATTGACAAAAATCCGCAGCATGTGCACAGCGTTTTTTTTTTACCATTTATTTACATTGTACTGTACATGGTTTCCGGATCTGCTGCGGATCCGCAGCGCCAAAATCCGCAACGTGTGCACAGGAAAAAAAAAATTCTTAATTTTATTATTTGTCTCTACCTATGGGGGTGATAAATGGGGTGTTTATTTACTGTTTTTTTTATTTTGATCACTGTGAGAGAGTATCACAGTGATCAAAATACATTTTTTGACACTGGAGGGCGCACTGCGCATGCGCTGCCGTTTTCCAAGATGGCGGCGCCCATGAAGAATTCCGGACCGACGCCGGGACGATCCCAGGGACATCGGAGGACCGGGAGAGGTGAGTAGGGGGGGTCGGAAGGTAAGGGGGGGATCGGAAGGTGGGGGGAGCGGAGGCAAGGAGGAGGAGATCAGATAGTGACGGCGGCGACCGATCGCCGCCATTTACTGGTGGCGGCGGCCGATCGCCCCGTCACTCGGTGTGGGGGGGTCAGATCTCAGTGTCCAACCATGGCCGATGCTATTGCAGCATCGGCCATGGCTGGATTGTAATATTTCACCAAATTTCATTGGTGAAATATTACAAATCGCTCTGATTGGCTGTTTCAATTTTAACAGCCAATCAGCGCGATCGTAGCCACGTGGGGGTTAAGCCACCCTCACTGTGGTGATGCACAAAGGGTCTTGTAACTGCGGGTCGGGTGACCTTTCAGTGACCCCAATCATTCGACCTGCAGGAACATGATTTATAGCATGACGCCTATGTCGGCGTCATGGGTCGGGATGCCACTGGTTTTCATGACGCCGACTAGGCGTCATGGGTCGGGAAGGGGTTAAAGGGGCCGAATAATATTGCACGCCCCACTTTTCAGTTTTTATTTTTCCACAAAAATTTAAAATAACCAATAAATTTCATTCAACTTCACAATTGTGTCCCACTTGTTCATTCTTCATCAAAAATTAACATTTTGTATCTTTATATTTGAAGCATGATATGAGGGAAAAGGTTGAAAGTTCCAGGGAGCCGAATACTTTCGCAAGGCACTGTATTTTCATTCATATTTTTTAGACACATATGATTATCATGGTTTCTGGTTAGGATTGTGAGGGATATGTCAGTAGCCTATTTATTTTATTTTATTTTTTAGTTGTTATTTATATGTTAGTATATTCTATATGGTGTAGGATTTGTATCTAATTATGGATACATACTAAGAAATTTAGTTTATTAGTGGATATAGACATTTACATCTGATATATCACAAATAATATTTTTGTATCCCAATTTTATAAATGTTGGTTCTATTAAGCACTTTATCACTTTAGACATCCTCTTGGTATAAAATATTTTCTGATTCATCTTAAGGGCACTTGGTCACTTTATTGCAGATTTGCACATCTATATAGACCATAATCTTTATAGCTAGTCACTTAGATTTATATATATCTTTGATAGCTTTGTCTTTTTGTTTGTGCACTGTCACTTTAAGAATCTGATTGTTGCTGGAGCGGCGTGACAATAAAGATCACTTTCAATTTTGTATTTGATCACCTTTATTGCACTGTCACTTTAAGAATCTGATTGCGCTTGAGCGGCGTGATAATAAAGATCACTTTTAATTCAGTATCAATTCCTTTATTCATTTCACCAGCATTGTAATCTATACATTTTTATTTCATCTTGGTTTGCCAATATGGAATTCTTACCCCCCCTTATTCACCATATGTCCTGTTGCTATTATTGCATGCTTTCCTCTGCACTTCAATATCTCGGGGAAGTCTCCTGGTATGTGCGCATGCGTGGTGATCCTAGCCTCCGTTATTTCCGACGACGCTCTTACACTGACACGCAGGCTTTAGCTTGCGTGTCACTGAGCGTTTTGAGGAAGTACGTCATGGGAGGCGGGACAACATGCGATGCTCCACGGTTACCAACCGGCACCTCCCTTCTATTTCTGATAGGCTGAAACTCACATAAATAACACTGTCGCCCTTCACCCTAACACGCCCCTGGAAGAAGCTGGCTGCGAAACTCTCATTGGGGTGAGGGAACGCCAGAAGCACTCTTATTCTTACTTTTAAGGTAATTATTTCCTCCATGATA
Source organism: Oophaga sylvatica (assembly GCA_033576555.1). Classification (NCBI taxonomy): domain Eukaryota; kingdom Metazoa; phylum Chordata; class Amphibia; order Anura; family Dendrobatidae; genus Oophaga; species Oophaga sylvatica. The sequence goes on from JARQOD010000006.1 coordinate 326,986,484, forward strand.
GAAAACTGCCTTTACAGTGGGTACGGAAATTATTCAGACCCCTTTACATTTTTCGCTCTTTGTTTCATTGCAGCCATTTGGTAATTCAAAAAAGTTCATTTTTTTTCTCATTAATGTACACTCTGCACCTCATCTTGATTGAAAAAAAAACTGAAATGTAGAAATATTTGCAAATTTATTAAAAAAGAAAGACTGAAATATCACATGGTCATAAGTTTTCAGACCCTTTGCTCAGACACTCATATTTAAGTCATATGCTGTCCATTTCCTTGTGATCCTCCTTGAGATGGTTCTACTCCTTCATTGGAGTCCAGCTGTGTTTAATGAAACTGATAGGACTTGATTTGTAAAGGCACACACCTGTCTATATAAGACCTCACAGTTCACAGTGCATGTCAGACCAAATGAGAATCATGAGGTCAAATGAACTGACCAAGGAGCTCAGAGACAGAATTGTGGCAAGGCCAAGGTTACAAAAGAATTTCTGAAGTATTCAAGGTTCCTAAGAGAACAGTGGCCTCCATAATTCTTAAATGGAAGAAGTTTGGGACCACCAGAAGTCTTCCTAGACCTGGCCGTCCAGCTAAACTGAGCAATCGTGTGAAAGAGCCTTGGTGAGAGAAGTAAAGAAGAACCCCAAGATCACTGTGGCTGAGCTCCACAGATGCAGTAGGGAGATGGGAGAAAGTTCCACAAACTCAACTATCACTGCAACCCTCCACCAGTCGGGCCTTTATGGCAAAGTGGCCCGACTGAAGCCTCTCCTCTGTGCAAGACATATGAAAGACCGCATAGAGTTTGCTAAAAAAACACATGAAGGACTCCCAGACTATGAGAAATAAGATTTTCTGGTCTGATGAGACAAAGAAAGAACTTTTTGGTGATAATTCTAAGCGGTATGTGTGGAGAAAACCAGGCACTGCTCATCACCTGCCCAATAAAATCCCAACAGTGAAACATGGTGGTGGCAGCATCATGCTATGGGGGTGTTTTTCAATTACAGGGACAGGACACTGGTTGCAACTGAAGGAAACATGAATGCTGCCAAGTACAGAGATATCTTGGATGAAAACCTCTTCCAGAGTGCTCTGGACCTCAGACTTTGCCGAAGCTTCTCCTTCCAACAAGACAATGACCCTAAGCAAACAGCTAAAATAACAAAGGAGTGGCTTCAGAAGAACTCTGTGACCATTCTTGACTGGCCCAGCCAGAGCCCTGACCTAAACCCAATTGAGCATCTCTGGAAAGACCTGAAAATGGCTGTCCACCAACGTTCACCATCCAACCTGACGGAACTGGAGAGGATCTGCAAGGAAGAATGGCAGAGGATCCCCAAATCCAAGTGTGAAAAACTTGTTGCATATTTCCCAAGAAGACTCATGGCTGTACTAGCTCAAAAGGGGCTTTGACTCAATACTGAGCAATGGGTCTGAATACTTATGACCTGTGATATTTCAGGGTTTTTTTTAAATAAATTTGCAAAAATTTCTACATTTCTGTTTTTTTCAGTCAAGATGCAGAGTGTACATTAATGAGAAAAAAATGAACTTTTTTGAATTTATCAAATGGCTGCAATAAAACAAAGAGTGAAAAATTTTAAGGGGTCTGAATACTTTCTGTACCCACTGTATACAGTACAGACCAAAAGTTTAGACACACCTTCTCATTTAAAGATGTTTCTGTATTTTCATGACTATGAAAATTGTAAATTCACACTGAAGGCATCAAAACTATGAATTAACACAGAATTATACTTAACAAAAAAATGTGAAACTACTGAAAATATTTCTTATATTCTAGGGTCTTCAAAGTAGCCTCCTTTGTTTTAATGACTGCTTTGCACACTCTTGGCATTCTCTTGATGAGCTTCAAGAGGTAGTCACCAGAAGTGAAAACAATTTCCATGTATATACAGTACTCCCACATATGTTAATTGCATAGTTTTGATGCATTCTGTGTGAATTTACAATTTTCATAGTCATGAAAAGGCTATGTGCACACGATGCGGATTCTGCTGCGGATCCGCAGCGGATTTTCCACTGCAGATCTGCAGCAGAACTGTAAGTGATGTACAGCAGCATTAGATGCAATGTTAAAAAAAAAACGCAGTGCACATGCTGCGGATTTGGTGCGGATTTAAATCCGCAGCATGTCACTTCTTTTGTGCAGTTCCGCAGCGTTGTCAGACCTGCTCTAAATAGAAATCCGCACAAAAAACGCGTAAAATCCGCAGCAAATCCGCAGGTAAAATCCAGGTTGTTTTACCTGCGGATTTACCAAAATCTGCACGGAAAATTCCTCTGCAGAATCCGCACCGTCTGCACATAGCCAAATACAGAAACATCTTTAAATGAGAAGGTGTGTCCAAACTTTTGGTCTGTACTGTATATGGAGATGGTTATCCTATTGGATCTTGAATGGACATGTTGAATTAGCTGTCTTTGGTCTATTTGGTCTAGAAAGCCTGTGTTATCATACTATGGCTATTGTACCAACCTAAATCTGTGTTACTGTACTCTAGGTTATAGCACTGATCTGACTGCAACCTCGGCTATATTTTATTGGCTAGTACATTCTGGCTTGTCTTGCCAAAAAATGCTTGTGTTACCATCCTCAGGATTACATTATTAACCCTAGTGTGACCTCTGTTATATGTTATCTGCTAGCTCTTATTGTGCAACTTGGAGCTGTTACCTGTCTTTTAAAGGGATTTCATTTGATAATAATTGATTGGTGTTTTGCTTTATATACATACCGGTACCTGTGTTTTGATCCATCATAATTATATATAGGAACCGCAATAATTTAAAATTTAACAAAATTCACGGATATATATTTGTAATTTACAAATGATGAATTGGCTCTCTTATTTATTCAGGTATAGTTTCTGACCTTTTCTCATTGCACCGTTAATCTATTTTCCCTGTATTGTGCTCAGCGTCCCCTATAACGGCATTTTGCTTTTTAGTGTATTTTTTGAATTTAATTAACAACAGTATTGTTTTTAATATATGTTTTGGGATGTCTTCCTTATCCTATGTGCAACATGAATGTGGGATTGGTTGTTGCATGAATTGCCATGGCAAACATCAGGACCACTCAATCATGATCTCAGGGTACTAATGGGGATAAAGAGGAAGCCCCCACACTATTAACCGTTTATATGATATAGTCATTATTGACTGCAGCATCTAAGGGGTTACACAGATATGGACGGTGCAAACACTGATCGTGGATGATACAGCAAGTTGTCAGCTATAGTGTACAGCCGACAGCTGCTGGATTGTCACCTGTATGGGGAAGCTATTCTCTTACATCTCAGGTCAGTAAAAAGACGTATTGGCAGTCATTAAGGATAATGCTGCTTTGTTTTTGAAACTTCCTGTTATTTGACATTCTCAGGTGCAAATTACATGCGCTTTTGATACCTTTCCACCGGAATTACCGCATCTAATGTAAGTCTATGGGGACATTCCACGCAGAAAACTCAGCGTACCCACAAGAGAAGTTAACATGCTGCAGATTGTAAAAATGCACCACAGGTGAGTTTACGCAGCATAAAAAAAGCACAGTGCACATGAGATTTCTATAAATCCAGTCCACTTTGCTGCTACTGTAAAATACTGCATGGTGGGAACGTAGCCTTAGAGATCTGGGTCAACCCTTAAAAAACAACCCTAATACATTATCACTATCTTCACTAAATGATACGTTTGGCAAGTAATGTTATACTGGCATTCACCAAAACACTCACTAGTCCATTATTGTGCCAGTTAAAGAAGCATCATCACTGAACAAAACACAGTACTGAGGTGGTATCAAGCTTTGCACCACTCCATTTAACATTTGGCATTGTGCTTGGTGATGAAAGGTTTGCACACACTTGCTCAAGCATGGAAATCCATTCCAACGATTCCACCCCGAAGTAAGTCTGTGCAGTGATTGACAGCTCAGTTATCCATTCTGGTGCTGGGGCATGCTGAGCTGTCTGTGCAGTGATTGACAACTCAGTTATCCAGTCTGTTGCGGGGACGTGCTGAGCTGTCTGTGCAGTGATTGACAGCTCAGTTCCCCAGTCTGGTGCAGGGGCGTGCTGAGCTGTCTGTGCCGCCATTGACAGCTCAGTTCCCCAGTCTGGTGCAGGGTCGTGCTGAGCTGTCTGTGCAGTGATTGACAGCTCAGTTCTCCAGTCTTGTGCAGAGGTGTGCTGAGCTGTCTGTGCAGTGATTGACAGTTCAGTTGTCCAGTCTGGTGCAGGGGTGTGCTGAGCTGTCAGTGCAGTGATTGACAGCTCAGTTTTCCAGTCTGGTGCAGGGGCTTGCTCAGCTGTCTCTGCTTTTGATTGACCGCTCGGCCATCCAATCTGAGACTGAGAGGTGCTGAACTCTTGTCCGGTGCTCCCGGTTCCCTTGATTATTCAGCTATTTAACAGACCTGGCAGTCCCAGTGTGAGATAGCAGGTCGAGGGTAGCAGAGACGGACAGCAGGCAGACCAAGGGTTAATGAATTTATTAACAGGGTAGAACTTCACGCAGGGAGATGAAGAGTTAAGCAGGGGGTATGGGAGGTAGTATTGAGATGGTATGAATGAGAGGTGAGGAGTAGGGTAAAGAAACTGTTCATGAAAAGGGTAAACTTATCAGTCCGCTGACTTCCTGGCTGCAGAGTCCTGGGCTCCAACGGCGGCGCCCACACAAGCGACGCGTGAAGTCTCCGGTGGAGTCCTGAAGAAGTTGAGGATCCGGTTCCCCATGAAGGAGGTGTATCCTTGTTGTCCTAAGCGGGGTCCTGTGTCCACGGTTCGTCGTACGGGATGAAGCACAGTCTGCGATACCGCCAGAGTGTGACTCGGCTTGGCGGTGTATGTGGGTTGGGAGTTGCACAACTCTGGATGAGTCGCAAAGTCAGTCTTAAGCGGTACACGGGCAGCAAGCACCGGACCGGAACATGTCAGACTTTCGGTCACGGGAGTCAGCGGGCACACCACAGATTGCTGTCCACAGTGTACCCGGATGCAGGGTCTCTAAAGCGTGGGTCTGCGCTAACAAATCGCTCCGAGGAGGAAGCACCAACCTTCCCCTGCTCTGTCTTCCTGCCAGGTCTCTCCCTGCTTTCCCGTGCACAGTCCCTTTTATCCTAGTCACGTCCCCTGCTGTCGAGTGCAAAGGTTGGTCTGGGTAATAAAGCTTTCCCCCGGGCAACAATGGTGGCAGTCCCGACAATTCTGGAACTGACACAAGAGAGGTACCCCCGATCCGGTCCATCTTCTTACACCAGGTAGTTGTTGTCATGTTTTGGACAGGGTTCATACCCTGCCCTCGCAGGATTAATTATATTTGGCCTCCTTTTAGATCTGGGAGGGGTATTTATACCCACTCTGAACCAGGGTTCTCTGTCAGTTATACTCTCATTCTGTCTGTGTGTTTGACCCCCTTGTGTGCGTGTGCATACTTCTTGTGTTTGACTGCTTTCCGTGCTTACTAGCTCGGCTTTTCTACTCGGTGCCTTTTGTTTCTTTGATTCTCTCGGTTCTGACCTTCTGGCCTGTTTTATCTGACTATCCTTCCGTCTCACCCTCGGTACCTCATTTATTTCCTGGTTTTGACCTCGGCACATTTGACTTCTCTCCGGCGCCGTCGGGCTCCCCTGCGCCTGGCGCCTGTCTCTGCCCTCGGCCACTCCCCCTCATTCACGTGGTTTACCTCCTGCTCACTACCCGGTGAGTGCTCCGCCGCTCTTCTCGTGGTCACCTTCGGCTAGTCACCCGCCTCGCAGCAGGTACGCACGGGGTTCGTGACAGTTGTCAGCTGTAGCTTAAGCTAAGTGTGAATTGTTTTCCCTGTGCTTAGTGCCTTGTTTATTGATCTATTGCTGTCTAACCTTGGACATCGTTCTGACCATTCGGTTGTCTAATCTTTCTGCTGTGATCCCTATCGTCCTGGAACTATTAAATTTAATTAAAAAACAATCACAAGAAGGATTTCATCACCCAGGCATCATTTTAATCAGCATAACAGCGCCAACCTGACAGTGTCTGTAGTTTACTGAGCAAAATCCTGCTGACAGTTTCCCTTTAACGCCACACTACTAGTGTGATCAGACATGGGTCTCATTCTCTGTAATATATTTTATTAATAAGCTTTTAGAGGGTTATGCACAAAGAGCTGCAGTATTAAGTTATCACCAATTAATTTGGTTATAGCGGAAAATCCTTTGATACTACTGATTACTAGCCAGACCGCACATGGAATATTTTGTACAGTACTTTGAACCAGTGTACAAGAAAGGAAAAAAATGTAGGCTATGGGCTATTTATACCCAAGATGTTATCAAGGTCAGATGACATGAGTCCACACACCCTGTACATCATATGTTGTTAAGGGGTTAAAGAGTTCAAAAGGGGCGATGCCTTTTTTGAATGTAATAATATGACAAAGTATGGTAACTAGATAAGTTTTAATTATGAGTTATTAATTCAGGGATAATTTGTTGATTTGCTTTCCTCTTTGCAGTATAATAGGCTGAACTGGATGCACTTATGTCTTTTTTAGCCTTATAAATCATGTTACTGTGTTACAAATATGTACTTTTTCATGTTTTAACACATTTGTTTAATAAAAATGTTTTCATGGGGAAAAAGGAGGGATGACTGTTTCTGTTACATGTGGGGGATTTTCTAGACTTTAATAAAATGCACATTTTATGTCCTACTGCGAAGAGACCAATAGAGAGTTAGTGATGTTACTCGTAGGGACCAAATTTATTTATGTTTTTCCCTACTTCATTTGAGCATAGCATATTTAGGGTCTGAGACCCTGATTCGATGTATCACTTACTGTGCTACTTGTTGTCAGTTCTACCAGTTCTCTGACTGTTGAGCTTTGTAAAACCCCACCCACATCACTAATTGGCAGGTTTCTGCCAATGCACAGTGTATACAGAAAGCTGCCAATCAGTGGAAGGGGCGGAATTATACAGAGCACATGATTATACTTGACTATCTGACAGCAGGTTTACTAAATCTCTAGTGAGGATCTCCTGCTGATAAAATAGATCTTATCTGAACTACACTAAGCAGCCCAGTAAGTGACAGATCACTGGAATCAGGATCTTTGTCTCTTCATTAACCCCTTTCCGACATCGGGAGTATATTTCCACTGATGTCGGACTTCTTCTCTTTGATCTGGGCTCCGGCGGTGAGTCCACATCTTTCTCAGCACATGTCAGCTGTTTTGAACAGCTGACAAGTGTCCGGAACCGCCTGGGTGGAATTGCAATCCACCCACAGCTATTAACCCATACTGCTGTCAAATGCTGACAGCGACATTTAACATGCGCTTCCGGCAATCACGCTGGAAATCCACCCACCGGTGACCTCCATCATGTGATCGCGAGTCACCGGTGGGTTGGAATGACAACCGGAGGTCTCCTGGTTGTCAGTGCCAGCTTGCTGTGAGCACCGCCCAGTGGTCGACGCTCATAGTAAGTAAGTAATTCTACTACATACAGGTGATCTGATCATCGCCTCTATGTAGCAGAGGGGACCGGTTGTGGCAGCTTCTAGTCTCCCATGGAGAATATTGAAGCATGCCAAAAGTAAAAAAAATGTTTTTAAAAATATTAAAAAAATAAAAAACATAAAGTTCAAATCACCCCCCTTTCACCCCATTAAAAATAAAACAATAAAAAAAATAAAAAATACACATACAGTATTTGGTATCATCAAGTTCAGAATTGCCCGATCAATAAAAAAGGATTAACCTGATCGCTAAACGGTGTTAGCGAGAAACAAATCAAAACGCCAGAATTACTTTTTTTGGTCGCCGCGACATTGCATTAAAATGCAATAACGGGCGATCAAAATCAGAAAATGGTGCAATTTTTTTTTTAGCAAAGTTTTGAATTTTTTTTCACCACTTATATAAATAAGAACCTAGACAAGTTTGGTGTCTGTGATCTCGTAATGACCTGGAGAATCATAAAAGCAGGTCAGTTTTAGCATTTAGTAAACCTAGTAAAAAAGCCAAAAAAAAACAAGTGTGGGATTACATTTTTTTTGCAATTTCACAACACTTGGAATTTTTTTCCCATTTTCTAGTGCACGACATGAAAAAACTAATGGTGTCGTTCAAAAGTACAACTCGTCAGACAAAAAACAAGCCCTCACATGGCCAAATTGACGGAAAAAAAAGTTATGGCTCAGGGAAGAAGGGGAGCGAAAAACGAAAACGCAAAAAATGAAAATACCTCCGGGGTTAAGGGGTTAAGATGCTCTCAGATTAGGTGGCAAAAATCTGCTGACAAATTCCCTTTAATTATATTACATATGACATAGACGTTTTGCGGTCACTCACAGTATACATCCTGGACCCCTGTATGCTGTAAACAGCTCACTAACCATGGTTTCAAAGTGTTTAGAAAACTACTAGAGAACATGCAAACAGAACCAAATCTGTTTACCTCTAAATCCCATTACACGCTTTATGTTCACAATATGTAACAAGAGAAAAAGCTAATATGTCTCACAGCTATCAAGCCATCTTGTCACTAAGAGTGCTATAAAAATGTACGGTAGCTTAAATAAGAATAATAATTGATAGCTGTAACATGATATGTTGGTTCTCTGCATACAATGAAGAAATAATATCTATTGCTACAAGGAAGAGCTGTGATTATTAATATTTCATCATTCAGAAATTAGAGTCCGATAATAACAGTAACACAACATATTGCAGAATAGTTTATAGCAAGTAACTTGATCAACTCAATGCTGCACTTTATCCACTTTACAGATTATGTCAATGAGCTGCTTTCAGGGGTATTCCCATTCTAAATGTTATGGTATACGACTTGGACATATGCAAAAACAATATAATCAGTGACAATACAATCTATGGTGAGAACAAAAAGGAGTGAGGTCCTGTCAGCTCTTCTCCTTCATAGAAGTTCTCCCCATCCATGAGTCAGAGTATACCATAGCTGCAGGCTTATGCTGGCGGGACTGTGTTGAGCAAATAGCAGGTGGCATCATGTTAATAGTTAGAGTTTATTAATAATGAACTGTGTGACACCTGATTTATCGCGTGTTCAATCTCCCATGTAATGTTGTGGTGATGAAGATGCTGGTTGCTGTATGTCCCAATTAAAACTATCCATTCTCACACAATGTCTGAGTGTTGATGATTCTGCTGAAAGCTGAAATATGCAACAGATTATGGCCTCAGACAGACACATACAAAGCACATCACACCACAAAATGATGAATAGGCTGATACAAGAAATTTTCCTGTTGTTCTCATCTACTGTATACATGTAAGGAAATTGAGTACATACAAAGAAGAGGAGGAAAATGGCCAGCAGCTCAGCGAATACACTACCAGCGACCAAAATGAAGATTGACTATTACCACTGGCGGACACAGACAGAAGAGTGCCCCTGTGCTAGAACAGTGAACAGTCCAATAGCTCAGCATTAGTGATGAGCGAGTATGCTCATTGCTCGGTTTTCCCTAACAAATAGGCATTTCCCACATGTATTCAGGCAGCTGCGGCGACAGAAACTAAATCTACGAGCACGCCCAAATATTCGGAGATCACCCAAGCATGCTCGGAAAAACCAGAGCAACGAACATACTCGCTCATCACTACTCAGCATTAGAGATAAGCCAACCTTCCAAGATTCGGTTCAGTTTGCCGAATGTCCCGATGTTCGTCGAAAATGTTCACCGAATAGTTTGATGAACGTACCTGAAACCCATTAAATTCAATAGGAGGCAAAACCAAACAATACACAACACCTTAACCCCTTACTGCCATCGGACGTACTATCCCGTCCATGGTACCTGGGCCCGTATGACCGGGGACGGGATAGTACGTCATAGGCGATCAGCTGCGCTCCTGAGGGGAGCGCAGCTAATCGCCGCCGGGTGTCAGCTGATTATCACAGCTGACACCCATGACTGTGTGTCAGGAGCGGTCACGGACCGCTCCCGGCACATTAACCCCTT
>JARQOD010000006.1:326996589-327021424 GCA_033576555.1 Oophaga sylvatica
TTATTTGAAAAGAAAGTTTGGGGTTTGAAACCTTTGGTTGGGGGGGTAAAAGGAAATTCTAAAAAAGGGAAATTTCCCCCTTTTTTTTTGGGGGCCTTTTTTAAGGGGGTTTTTTAAAACTAGCATTTGGAGGTTTGGCGATCAAAATTTTCCCAATTTTTTCCCTTTAAAAACCCTTGGTGGGGCCCCTTTTTGGCCCCGGGATTTTCCCCCCGGGAAAAAAGAAACCCTTTTTGTGGTGCCGTTAAAAAAGGGGTTTTTTTACCCTTTGGTCGGCTTCCCCCTGCAAACCTAAATTTTGAAAAAGGTTTTTGTTACGGGGAGTGGATGAATTTCGGATCTGTTTTCCTTTCTTTTTGGAAAAATTTTTCCCCTTTTTAAAAAAACTTTCCCTTTTTCTCCCAGAAAAGGGAGTACCCCCAAAAAAAAGGAGGTATCTCCGGTTTTAAAAAGGAGGGGGGGATTTTCCTCCCGGGGGTTTTTAAAAATTAGGTTTAAAATTTTTTTACAAAACTGGTTTCTTAAAACCCCTTTTTCCCCAAACTTTCCAACTGAAAGAACAGTTTAAAGGGAAAATGGATTTTCAAAGGATTTTTTTTGGGGTGGAAAGGAAAAAGCAGGAGTAAATTTAAAAAGGTTTCAAAAAAAAAAAAAAAAAAAAAAAAAAAAAAAAAAAAAAAAAAAAAAAAAAAAAAAAAAAAAAAAATTGGGGGTTTTTCCCCAAAAAACATAAATTCCCGTTTTTTTTCCCCTTTGGCGGGCACCCCAAATTTGGACTTTTTCCCTTTTGGGGACCCCCGATTCGGGAATTTGGGGAAAAAATTAATTTTTTTATAAAATAGACAAATTTTTTTTAAAAGGCGGGCCCCAAAAATTTGGGCCGAAAAAAAACATGCCCTGCTTGTCCGTTTTTAAAACCAACCCTCCCCTTGGGGTCTGGGGGTTTTTAAAAGGGGGGATCGGGTTTTTTTCTTTCCAAAAATTTGCTCCCCCTTTTATTTTTTTCTCCCAATTTTCCCTCAAAAAAAGGGTTTTAAACTTTTTTCCCCCCCCGTTTCCCCCCCCTTTTAACGGGGAGCCTGGGTTTGAATTGGGTTTAACCGTAGATTTTTCCGGGGCCTTTTAAGCTACCCCTTGGGGGAACAAGCATTTGTGGCCCCAAACCCGGGGTTTTAAAGCCCCCTTTCCCCGGTTAGTGGAAAAAAAAAATTTTTTGGGGGTTTTGGATTCCCGGGGGGCCCCCCCGCTTTTTCCCCCGGGTTTTGGGGTTTTTTGAATTGTTGAAGAATGATTTTTTTAAACCTTTTTTATTTTCCCCCCCAAAAACAGGGCATGATTGTTTTCTTTTTTAATTTTTCTTTCCCGGGGTTTTTTAGGTCGGGGATTGGGCCCATCGCCCCCCGTTGTTTTTAAATTTGGTTTTTTTGGGAACAAGGGTGGGGCCCCCAACTCTGGAGAGGGAAATATTTTAAAAAAAACTTTAAGCAAAAAATTTAAAAAAATTTTCCTTAAGGTACCCCCTTGTTTTTTTAAACAAGTTCCCCAAAGCGAGGGGGGTGGCCCAAAACCCAAAGGGGAAACTTCAAACTTTTTGCAGGGGGTTGGGGCCTTTTTCCCCAGCTCCCCCTTTAATTCCAAAATGAAAAAAAATTTTTTTTAAAAAAATTTGGGGGGAAACTGCGTTCCCCCGGGGAGCAAATTTTTTTTGGTTCATGGGGTAAAAAAAAGGGGGACATTGGGCTTCTATCCCTTTTTCCTTAAAAAGCCAAAACAGCCACCCTTTACCAAATTTTCTTTTTTTTGGGGGGGGGGGGGACCCCCCCCTTTCAACCTTTTTCCAAACCTTTTTTCCCCCTTTTTTCCTTTAAATGCTTTCCACTTTTGGGAAAAGCCACTTTTTAAATGACTTTTTTTATTTTTTTGGGGTGTGAAAAACCCTTTGGGGACATTTAAGAAAATTTTCCCCAAAATTTTGGGGAAAAAAAAACCAAAAAAACCCCCCTTTTCCCCCCTTTTTAAAAAAAGGCTGTTTTTGTTTTTTTTTTTAAAATTTTTTAAAAAAATGATTTTTAATTGGTGAATTTTTAAAAAAACCCAAAAATCATTTGAAAAGTATCTTTTTTCAAAAATTTGGCCATTTTTTATTAAGAATAAAATTTAAAAATTTTTGAGTTTTAAATTTTTAAACCCCTTTTTAAAGGGAAAAAAAAGGTTTAAAAAAAATTTGAAAAAAAAAAAATTTGAAATTTAATTTAAAAAATTCGGGAAGTTAGGAAAAATAAAAAAAATTAATTAAAAAAAAGGGGTAATTTTAAAGGGGGAAAAATTTTAAAAGTTTTTTTAAAAATTTTTTAATTGAAAAAGGGTTTGGGGGGATCAAGGGGATTTTGGATAAAAAAAAAAAATTTTCCCGGGGTTTGGGGTTAAATTAAAAAGGAATTTGTAAAAGTAAAAGGGTTTTTTTTTTGTAGGCGTTTTTAAAAAACCCAGGGGGTTGGGAAAAAATTTTTTTTTTTAAAAAAAGGGGGAAAAATTTTAAATTCCGGAAAGGGGTTAAAAAAAAGGACCAGGGACATCTCGGGAGGGGTTGTACCCCCGTCCCAACCGGGGGTTGCCCCCCCAAAAGGGGCACTTGGGGGCGGTTGTACGCGGCCCGGGGGGCCCGGGGCCGGTTTCAACGGAAAGGGCACTTGGGGGGGGGTTTACAGCTTTAAAAAGGTTTTATTAAACCCCAAAGACAGGGAAAACCCGGGTATAAACTCAGATGAGAAAAAAGGGAGGGCGGGTCTGGAGTGCGGTATGTTGGAGTTTTTTTGGGAAAAAACCCGTAGGGTTTTTTTTCCTCCGGGGTTGGGAAAGGGGGTTTTGGGGGATTTCCAAACCTTCGGATAAACCCGCAGTCGGAGGGCAGATGATCGCTCCCAAGTGAGCGGGCAAAGGTCTCTGTAAAAAGGGGGATCATGGGGGAAAGTCAAACCTCCGGGGAGGGTGCAGTAGATGACAGACAGAAGAAAAGGGTTTTAAAAGGAGGAAGGGGGAAAACAGGAGTGAGGGCAAAAGCGGGAGTTATAACATGCAAAACAACATTGTGGGCCCCCCATTAAGGGGGAAACCCCTTTTTAATTTTGGGGGTGGATTTCCCCGGCATTGGCGGGGAATAATTTGGAAATGCGGCGGCCCCCTTTAAAGGGAGGGGGGGAGAGTGGGGCGGGCGGCCCTAAGCCCGCAGCGGGGAAGGGAAAGGCGCGCGGGCCCAAAACAGGGTGGGAAGGAGGCGCCGGGGAAAGTTTGGGGGGGGTGGGGACCCCCGGGGGGGCCCCTGAGGCGCAGAGGTGGTAAGGGGGGGCGTCCCTGCCGGGAGGGGCCGGGACGCCGACCTACAGTCCCCCCCTCTATCCCCCCCTTTTTTGGGCCCGGGAAAAAAATTTAGCTAGGATGAGAGGGGTTTGGGAGGGTTCCCCCGGGGGCCCCCCGGGGGTTTCTCCCCTCGGGGCCCAAACCCTTCCAATCCACCAAAAATAAGTCTTTTTTTCCCTCCCCTTTTTGTGGCCAGATTTTTTTCCCTTCCCTTTCAAATTAAATCATCACCCAAGAAAATGGGCAGGAGGTTGTCCCGGTGGGACTTGAAAAAAGGTTAATTTCCCAACAGGTTTGGGAGGGGAACATAAAAAGATTTAGGAATTCGCTTTTTGGGCCCGGGGAGTTTCAATTTATAGGCCCTTGGGGTTGTTTTCCCTGTTGCCTAAAAAGGGACAATAAACCGGGAAACCTAATTGGTGGGGAAGGAATTTTGAAACCCGAAATATTTTGGGCGAAAGCCGAATTTGTCCCCACAGGACGGAAATTTAGGAGGATCCAGACGTTTTTTTGTCAGCATGTCTTTTATGCGCCGGTGATGAATGAGTGCGGACCGGGGGACTCTCCCCGATGGGGAGAATTTTTTCTAACCAGGGGATTCCGCAGCTGGATTGACAAAAGAGATGGAAAAAAGGGGAAGGAATCCCAGGGTGGGTGGGCGAAAAAAATTAAAAAAACGGAGAATTGGTGGCCCTTCGCCCCCTTCGTGTTATTATAAGGAAATTGGCCCAAAGGGAGGAGGCCCCCCCACCCAATTAGAATGATGGCCTTTTAAAGAAAATGTCGGAGATAGTGGGCAGGGTTTGATTTATTCGCTCAACTTGTCCCTTGGGAAGTGGAAGGGTAAAGGGGGGAGAAAAACCCAAGGGGGACGTTTTAGTAATTAAAGTGCTCTCCAGAAAAATGGGTGAAAAATACCCACGTCCGACACAAAGTGGGGAGGAGACCTTTAAGGGCGGAAAATGTTTGGGGGAAAAGTTTTAGCCCAAATGGGTGAGACGGAAGACCTGGCAGGGTGAGTGAGCCCTTTGGAAAAAAGGGGAACGACAAAATGACCGTAAACCCGGGAAAAGAGGGGGTTTGTAATGGGGTCCTTTGGTATAAAGTTGCCCGGGAAAAAGGGGTGAGGAAGCGGGGGAAAAGACGGCGGCAGGAGGTGTCTCGGAATTTGGGTTTTTTTTTTCGGGCACGGAGACACAGGCAAAAAAAACAAAGTTATAAAGTCTTTGTGCGGGTGGGGCCACCAATTGCCGGGGGAAATTGGTTGGGGGGGTTTCTTTTTCTGACCAGGTGGCCGGGAAAGTTTAAAAGGAATGCCCCTTTTGTAGAATTCTTTTCCCGACCCGTCTAAAGATCCGAAAGTCTTCCCAGGAGGGGACGATTTAGACTAAACGGGAGCTTTTGCTATTTGGGCGGGATAAATGATATGTTTGGTATCTTCGAGAACCGAAAAGGGAAGGAGGGCCAAGGCATCCCCCCTTTGTTTGTTTTTGGCAGCCGGGGGGAAAATGCAAAAAAAAAATAAAAAGCGGGAAAAAAAAACGGACCCCGGGTTGGCGAGGGTTAAGTTTGAGATGCTGAAGGTGGGACGATTTTTGTGGCCCGTGTAGATGTTTAAACGGATAAAAGAACCCCCCTCGAGTGGGTTTTAACGCCATCCCCCAAATTGCCATTTAATGGCCAATAACTTCGTTCCCCTAGGGAAGTAGTTGCGCTCGGAGGAGGGATTTTGGGGAGAAAAAACCACAGGAAACCATCTTCCCGGGTGAAGATTTTGAGTAAGTCCCCCTCCCGGGTCCAGCAGAGGAAGCGTCCC
Source organism: Oophaga sylvatica (assembly GCA_033576555.1). Classification (NCBI taxonomy): domain Eukaryota; kingdom Metazoa; phylum Chordata; class Amphibia; order Anura; family Dendrobatidae; genus Oophaga; species Oophaga sylvatica. The sequence goes on from JARQOD010000006.1 coordinate 327,001,763, forward strand.
CTCCAGGAAGAACTGCTTGTTGCCCTCCGGGGGGATGCAGCATGGGCGGAAAAGAAGGGGTTGTTTCAAGGAAAAAAAAAGGCCTCCCCGCCCTTTGGGTTGTCCACTGTTTGGGGTTTGATCCCTTTGGGGGAAGCGCCCGAATAGGGTTTTCCGGGGAAGAGAAGGTTTGGGGATGAAGAGACGGTAATTGTTAGCAAAACCCCGGAAACCGCTGAAAGGCCCTTTAACCCCCCTGGTCGGGGCCCCTTCCGGGTTTGGGAGGGCCGGGTTTTCCCCGGGTCCCTTCGTAAGGGCCCCGTCTGAGAGATAAAGTTTGCCCCCAAACGGGAAACCCAGGTTGCTAACGGGATTCCCCTATTTGGCGAGAGGGGATTCTGCCCAAACCTGGGGGTAGAACCCGAGAAAAAATCCCCCCGGGGAAAAGGGGTCCCAAAAGAAATTTTCCGGGGTCACCCAAAAAAAGGGGGGTTTAAAGGGCCCTTTAAATTAAAAGGGGAAAAAAGGGTAAAAAAATTTTTTAGTGGCCCCCGGGTGGAAGGTTTTCCTTTTCCCTTGGGGGGCCCTTTTGGTCAGAAGCCCCTTTGGGAAATTTTACCCCTTAAGCGTCAAACAACTGGGGAAGGGGGGGGAAAGGGGGGCTATTCTTCCCTTTTTAAAAGGCCCCTGTTTTTTTTTAACAAATTTTTTTTTTTTTAAAAAAAAGAAACGCCCCGGGGGATTTAAAAAAAGGTAATTCCTTTTCCCAAATTTTTTTCCCGATTTTTTTCAAATTTCCCCAAAGCACTGGGTAAAACCCCCACGGGGGTTGGGGGGCCGGGAAATAATTGGGTTAAAGGGGGGGGGTTTTTTGCTTCCCTTTTTTAAAAAAAGCCAATTGGAATTGGGAAACCCATGATTGGGGGGTTAGGAAAGGGGGGGGATAAGGAAAAACCTTTTTTGGGTTTGCCCCGCAAAGGGGAAAATTCTCCATTGGTCGGGGGGGATTTTTTACCAAACGGACGTAAAACTAAACCGGGGTTGCAATTTTTAAAAAAGAACACCACCGGGGGGGGATTTGGGGGACGGGTAAAACCCCTCCCCGTTGGTTCCCCAAAAAATTTGGGAATAAATTTTCTATGGTGTAACAAATTTCCCATTCCTCGTTCCTTTCAAAACTCTTAGATAAATGGCAACAGAGAGGTGAGGGTTTTTCGGTTTTGGGGGCCCTCTGGCAATAAAAAAGGGTTTAAATTTTTTCCCCCGGGCTTCACTGAACAAAAAACCCCCCCTCGGATTTTCCCCCCCTTTTTTGGCTTTTTGGGAAAGGGCTCGGTTTTTGGGGGGAAAGGGAAGGGGTTTTCTCTGGGGGGGGAAAAACAAAAACCCCTGGGGCCTTTTTTGGCTTTCGGGAAAAATCTTTTTCAGAAGATTTTTTAAAATCGGGGGGGGAAAACCCAGGAAGTTATTTTTACCCGGACCCCCCCAGAAAATGGGGCGTTTTAAAAAACCGGGGGTAGGTAAACCAGGCTTTATTGCCCAATTTAGATTTAGGGGGCCGGAAAAAAAGGGGGGGTTTCCCCTTTTTGAATCCCCCCGGGGCAAAAACCCCAAGGTTCGGGGATTTTTTTCCCAAAGGGGTTAGCAGGCCAGAGTTTGGTGGGGGGGAAAGATGGGGTTTTTGGGTTTAGATTTTAAAATTGTGGATTTCAAATGGGGGGCGGGAATAAAACCCCAAACCCCCGGGCCCGCCCCCAAACCGGGGGCCCCAAACGGGGGGGAAGGGGAAATTAAGGGGGAGTTGGGTTTTTTCTTGGGGGTTTTTGGGTATTTTTAAATTCCGGGGGGAATACTCCCCGGTAAGGGGATCCGTTGAACCGGGGCAGCATAACTTTTGGGTGAAGGGGGTTTTTTGCCAGGGTTCCATCCCCGGCCTTTAAATCTTTTGGTAAACAACTTTTAAAAAACATTTTCTTGAAAGGGGGGCCGGGGGTAAAAATTACGGAAATGAAAAATCTTGGGGGGAGGTTGGGGAAAAAGGGGCCCCTTTGGGGGGGGTTTGGAAGGACAGGGAGGGGGGGGGTTTGCCCCGGCGTGGGGGGGGTTTTTTGGGAGGATTTCCGCGTGGGGCGTTTGGGCACGGTTTGGAATGAAGGACGCTTTTTGGCATTGTGGGGGGGGCCCGGGGGGCCCCCCAAATTGTACCAATACAAACTCTTTGGAAGGGGGTTTTCACGAGTGGGCTCGGGAGGGGGGTTTTTACAGAATGCCCAGGCTTTTTGGGGCGGGTTGCAAGCGGGAAGGAAAATTATTTAAAAAGGGTTTCCAAGTTGGGGCCTTTTCGAGCGTGGCTGTCGTGGGAGGGAAAACCCGGGGAAGGCCCCTTCATGGGAATTTAATTCGGAAAGTGGGGGGGGGGGTTCCTCTCCCAAGATTCCCTGGATAATATGCTTTTTCCCTTGGAAAACTGACGGAGGGCGTTTTTCCCCCGGGGGGAAAACTTTAATGCGGGGTCATGAGGGGGGGGGGGGGGGGAAACAGAAGAAAAAGAGGGGCGGGAAACGGGTGGGGTGGGAGATTTTCAAAAAAAAACCCCTTTGTGGGCCCCTTTTGGGGGGGCCCAAATTAGGGGGGTTTCCGGGGGGGAACCAATTTAAAAACCCCCCCCAAAAAAAGGGGGGGGGCGGGCCCCAGCCAGCCGGGAAAAAGGGGGCAAATGGGGAGGGGGAATGGGGCGCTGGGACTGGGGGGGGGGCCCGGGGTGGGGGGGGGAACCGCTCCCCGGGGGGGAGAACAAAAATTTTTTATTTTCTTTTTAAAAAAAAAAAAATTTTTTTATTAAAAAAAATTGCAAAAAAGGGGTTAATTTCGTAGTTTTTAAAGGAAAAATTTTGTTTTTTTTAAAACCTTTGATTTAAAGAGAGGAGGCCCCCAGGGGTTGAAAAAAAAATCACGTTTGGCATTTTTTCTTGGGGGAAAATTAACAAGAAATCCCCAATTAAAAAATTTTTAAAAAAACCCTTAAAAAAAAGGTGAGTTTTACCTGGCCAGAAAATTTGGCATTTCAGGGGGGGGGGGGGGGGGGGGTTTTTTAAAAATAAAAAAAAAAAAACCCCGACATACCCCCCTTTCCCGTTATCTTTTAAAGAATTAGTTTTCCCCCGGGTCCTTTTTTTGGTTTGGGGAACCCTGCCAAAACGCTTTTCTAGTCTTTTTTTAAGCTGGGCCCCGGACCCCCAGTGAAATTTGGCCTCGGAGTTTTTGCACAAGTACAGGGTCAATTAAACGGGGAAAACCCCCGGGCCACAGCGAATACGGGGGGAGATGTGACAGGGCCCCGAGACTCAAGGGGCCCGGAAGAGGGAAAGGAGCTGGGGGGTGAGAGAGGGTGAGTTTAAAAAATGTTTTTAAAAATTTTACATCTTACATTTTTTATGCTCTGGGGGCGGGAAAAAAAACCCCCGGACAAAATTAAGGCCCCTTAATTTTAAAAGCAAGCGATATATGTGGACCCCGACACAGAAGAACAATCCCCTTTAATTTTCCCCAAATGTTGAGGTGAGGGGCTTTTTGAGATGGGCCCCAAAATTTTTAAGGTTGCATCCTACTTGAGTTTCCCAAAATTTTTTCCCAAAAAATTTTAATTTTCCCCCCCTTAATTTTAAATTAAAATAGGCTGCTTTTCAGGGGGAAGGTTCCTTAAATATTTTTGGGTTTGAGACCCGGTTTAAAAAATTTATTTGAGACGTTCCCCCTTTTGGGGATCGGAAAAAGCCCTTTTAAATTTAAAAGGGATTAGGTTTTTTGGGTTTTTTTTTAAAAAAAAAAGGTTGGGGGGAAATTAAAGGGGTTTTTGGAAAAAAGTAAAAAAAAGGGTAACCCAAAATTCCCGGTTTCCATTTGAAGCAGGGGTACGCAAGGCCCCCCAAAAAAATGGGAAAACCCCTTACTTCGGGGAAAAAAAGGGGGGAAAAAACCCCCCAAAAAAGTTTTTTTCCAAAAAATTTAAATTTTAAAAAAAAGGGGGCTTTTTAAAAAATTTTAGAATTTTTTTTTTTAAAAGGGGGACTGAAAATTTCCCAAATTTTTTGAATAAGGAAAAGTAAAAAAAAAATAAAGGAATTTTAGCTTCATTTTGGGGATCCCCAAAATTTGGGCCATTTTTTTAAAACAATATCAGGGATCTAAAGCTTTTTGGGGGGTAAAAAAGTAAAGGATAAACCCCAAAAAGCTTTGACCCAATTGACAAAAGTCTTAAAAAAAAAACTTAATGTGTTTTCCCACATACTGTGACAAATTTTCTACAAACCCCGGGCATTTTCTGTATTTTTAAGGGGGTTTGGTTTTAAAAATGAAAGCTAGGATTTTATGTAAAACATATGACCATGGGGCTGATCGGGCACCAGAAATCCCGTAAAAGGAGGCGCAAAAATTTGGGTAATTTGTACCCCCCCTTTTTTTTTCCCCCCTTTATATCAGCTCCCCACCTTTGTGGGGGGAAAAAAGCGCTGCACATAAGGTGAATAAGGTTACGTGTTCTTGCAAAAAAGGGGATAAGAGGTCATGTGGAAAAAAATAACCAGACCAGCTTCATGGTTCTTTATTCTCTGGAATGATAAAGAGATCTAGAGATAGTGCTCTAGCCAATTATAAAGTGGTGGATATCTTGGCAATGTCATTTCTTTAATAGATGGTAAAATCCCTTTAAGAGGGCTTGTCACTTCTGAAAAATATGAGTCAAATACCTTGTAACCATTCCCTCCCTTGATTCTGTCTCTCATTTCCTTTTGCGTGATGCTGCTTCATTTCAGAAAATATTCACATTTTTTACTTTTGGAGCTCATCATGAGAAATCTCTGCTTGATAATGCAATTGGGTGTTGGTCAGTCTTCTCTGGGGTCTGTGCTTTCACTCCTCCTTCCTTGACACTGCCAATCACAGTTCGGCAGTTGATGCACCAGGCTCAGATCCTGATAAGCTGGGATTAACCTTGGTTAGGAGGAGGTGTGAGAGAGCATGCTCTCAAAGAAAACTCTAAAGAAAACTCCAAGTTGCACTATCAGCAGAAGTTTCACATACTGCACTCCAAAAGCAAAATATATTAATATCTTTGCAACAGATAGATGTAGTGCAAAAATGGAAAATAGTGACAGAATTTGGGGGGTTTGGGGATTTTTAAAAGGGTATTAAACTCTTCTTGTTTAAGCAAATGACAGGTTCTCTTTAACCCCTTCACCCCAAGGTGGTTTGCACGTTAATGACGGGCCAATTTTTACAATTCTGACCACTGTCTCTTTATGAGGTTATAACTCTGGAACGCTTCAACGGACTTCGCGATTCTGAGATTGTTTTCGTGACATATTGTACTTCACGTTAGAAGTAAAATTTCTTCGATATAACTTGCGTTTATTTTTGAAAAAACGCAAAATATGGCGAAAATTTTTAAAATTTTGCAATTTTCAAACTTTGAATTTTTATTCCCTTAAAACAGAGAAATATGTCATAAAATAGTTAAGAAATAACATTTCCCACATGTTACTTTACATCAGCACAATTTTGGAACCAAAATTTTTTTTGTTAGGAAGTTATAAGGGTTAAAAGTTGACCAGCGATTTCTCATTTTTACAACAAAATTTACAAAGCCATTTTTTTAGGGACCACCTCTCATTGAAGTCACTTTGAGGGGTCTATTATGGCAGAAAAACCCAAAAGTGACACCATTCTAAAAACTGCACCCCTCAAGGTACTCAAAACCACATTCAAGAAGATTATTAACCTTCAAGTGCTTCACAGGAACTAAAGCAACGTGGAAGGAAAAAAATGAATATTTAACTTTTTAGCCACAAAAATGATCTTTTACAAACTTTTTTTTTATTTTCACAAGGGTAAAAGGAGAAAATGGACAGAAAGGTTGTTATGCAATTTCTCTGATACGCCAATACCCAATATGTGGGGGAAAACCACTGTTTGGGCACACGGCAGAGCTCGTAAGGGAAGGAGCGCCGTTTGACTTTTTTCAAACTAAAATTGGCTGGAATTGAGATTGGACGCCATGTCGTGTTTGGAGAGCCCCTGATGCGCCTAAACAGTGGAAACCCCACAAGTGACACCATTTTGGAAACTAGACCCCCTAAGGTACTTATCTAGATCTGTTGTGAGCACTTTGAACTCCCAAGTGTTTCACAAAAGCTTATAATGCCTGGGTGTGAAAAAAAAAAAAAACAATTTTCCCACAAAAATGATTTTTTAGTCCAAATTTTTGAATTTTCCCAAGGAAATTGGACCCCAAAAGTTGTTGTCCAATTTGTCCTGAGTACGCTGATACCCATATGTGGGGGGGGGAACTGTTTGGGTGCACGGCAGGGCTTGGAAAGGAAGTAGTAACGTTTTGGAATGCAGACGTTGATGGGGTCATGTTCCGTTTGCAGTGCCCAGATGAGCCTAAACAGTGGAAACCCCCCACAAGTGACCCCATTTTGGAAACTATATCCCTAAGGAACTTATCTAGATCTTTGGTGAGCACTTTGACCCCCAAGTGCTTCACACAAGTTTATAATGCCTGGGCATGAAATAAAAAATCCCATTTTTTTCCACAAAAATTATATTTTAGTCACTAATTTTTTATTTTCTCCAAGGGTAACAGGAGAAATTGGACCACATAAGTTGTTGTCCAATTTGTCCTGAGTACACTGATACCCCATATGTGGGTGGAACCACTGTTTGGGCGCACGGCAGAGCTCGGAATGGAAGGAGCACCATTTGACTTTTTCCAACCAAAATTGGCTGGAATTGAGATTGGATGCCATGTTGCATTTGGAGAGCCCCTGATGTGCCTTAACAGTGGAAACCCCCACAAATGACCCCATTTTGGAAACTAGACCCCTAAGGAACTTTTCTAGATCTTTGGTGAGCAATTTGAACCCCCAAGTGCTTCACACAAGTTTATAACGTAGAGCCGTAAAATTTAAAAATCATATTTTTTCCACAAAAATGATCTTTTCACCCAATTTTTATTTTTCCAAGGGTAACAAGACTCCAAAAGTTATTGTGCAATTTGTCCTGAGTGCGCTGATACCCCATATGTGGGGTAAACCACTGTTTGGGTGCATGGCAGAGTTTGGAAGGGAAGGAGCGCCGTCTGACTTTTCAACGCAGAATTGGCTGGACGCCATGTCGTGTTTGGAGAGCTCCTGATCTGCCTAAACAGTGGAAACCCCCATAAATGACGCCATTTTGGAAACTAGACCCCTCAGGAACTTATCTAGATGTGTGGTGAGAACTTTTAACCCCCATGTGTTTCACTAAAGTTTATAACGTACAGTCGTAAAATAAAAAATCTTTTTTTTTTTTACAAAAATGATTTTTTCGTCCCAATATTTTATTTTCACAAGGGTAACAGAAGAAATTGAACCCAAAGTTGTTGTCCAATTTGTCCTGAGTACGCTGATACCCAATATGTGGGAGAAAACTACTGTATGGGCGCACGTCAGGGCTCGGAAGGGAAGTAGTGACGTTTTGGATTGCAGACTTTGATGGAATGGTCTGAGGGCGTCATGTCACATTTGGAGAGCCCCTGATGCACCTATACAGTGGAAACCCCCCACAAGTGACCCCATTTTGGCAAATAGACCCCACAAGGAACTTATCTAGATGTGTGGTGAGCACTTTGAACCCCGAAGTGCTTCACAGAAGTTTATAACGTACAGCCGTAAGAATAAAAAATCTTTTTTTTTTTTTACAAAAATGATTTTTTCGCCCCCAATATTTTATTTCACAAGGGTAACAGAAGAAATTGGAACCCAAAAGTTGTTGTCCAATTTGTCCTGAGTACGCTGATACCCATATGTGGGAGAAAACTACTGTATGGGCGCACGTCAGGGCTCGGAAGGGAAGTAGTGACGTTTTGGATTGCAGACTTTGATGGAATGGTCTGGGGCGTCATGTCGCATTTGGAGAGCCCCTGATGCGCCTAAACAGTGGAAACCCCCACAAGTGACCCCATTTTGGAAAATAGACCCCACAAGGAACTTGTCTAGATGTGTGGTGAGCACTTTGAACCCCGAAGTGCTTACAGAAGTTTATAACGCACAGCCGTAAAAATAAAAAATCCTTTTTTTTTTTGCAAAATGATTTTTTTGCCCCAATATTTATTTTTACAAGGGTAACAGGAGAAATTGGACCCAAAAGTTGTTGTCCAATTTGTCCTGAGTACGCTGATATCCAATATGTGGGAGAAAACTACTGTATGGGTACACGTTGGGGCTCGGAAGGGAAGTAGTGACGTTTTGGATTGCAGACTTTGATGGAATGATCTGGGGCGTCATGTCGCATTTGGAGAGCCCCTGATGCGCCTAAACAGTGGAAATCCCCAACAATTGACCCCATTTTGGAAAATAGACCCCACAAGGAACTTATCTAGATGTGTGGTGAGCGCTATGAAGCCCCAAGTGCTTCACAGAAGTTTATAATGTACAGCCGTAAAAAACAAAAAAATATTTTTTTTTGTACAAAAATGATATTTTCGTCCCCAGTTTTTTATTTTCCCAAGGGTAGCAGAAGAAATAGGACAAATTGCACAATAACTCTTGGGGTCCAGAGTACGCTGATACCCCATATGTGGGGATAAACTACTGTTTGGACGCATGGCAGAGCTGAGAAGTGAAGGAGCACCGTTTGACTTTTTCAACGCAGAATTGGCTGGAATTGAGATCAGACGCCATGTCACATTTGGAGAGCCCCTGATGTGCCTAAACAGCTGAAACCCCCCAATTCTAACTCCAACCCTAACCCCAACACACCCCTAACCCTAGTCCCAACCCTAACCACAAACCTAACCCTAACACACCCCTAATCCCAACCCTAACCCTAATCCTAACTTTAGCGCCAACCCTAACCCTAACTTTAGCCACAACCCTAACCCTAACCCTAATGGGAAAATGGAAATAAATACTTTTTTTAATTTTATTATTTTTCCCTTACTAAGGGGGTGATAAAGGGGGGTTTGATTTACTATTTATAGCGGGTTTTTATGATTGGCAGCTGTCACGCTAAAAGACGCTTTTTATTGCAAAAATAGTTTTTGCATCATCACATTTTGAGAGCTATAATTTTTGCATATTTTGGCCCACAGAGTCATGTGAGGTCTTATTTTTTGCGGGACGAGTTGACGTTTTTATTGGTACCATTTTTGAGCACGTGACGTTTTTTGATCGCTTTTTATTTCGATTTTTGGGAGGTTAGAATGAACAAAAATCAGCAATTCATGAATTTCTTTTGGGGGAGGCGTTTATACCGTTCTGCGTGTGGTAAAATTGATAAAGCAGTTTTATTCTTCGGGTCAGTACGATTATGGCGATACCTCATTTATATCATTTTTTCATGTTTTGGCGCTTTTATAGAATAAAAACAATTTTATATAAAAAATAATTATTTTTGCATCGCTTTATTCTGCGAGCTATAACTTTTTTATTTTTTCGCTGATGATGCTTTATGATGGCTCATTTTTTGGGGACAAGATGACGTTTTCAGCGGTACCATGTTTTTTTATATCGGTCTTTTTGATCGCGTGTTATTCCACTTTTTGTTCGGCGGTATGATGATAAAGCATTGATTTTTTGCTTCGTTTTTTTTTTTTTTTTAAGGGGTTCACTAAAGGGGTTAATAGTGGGACAATTTTATAGGGGGTTCGTTACGGACGCGGCGATACCAAATATGTGTACTTTTATTGTTTTTTTTTTTTATTTACAGGAAGAAGTGAATTTATTGGGGAATATTTTTTTTTTTTTTAATTTATTTTGGATTTTTTTTTTACACATGTTTAGTTTTACTTTTTTAACTTTTTTACTTTGTCCCAGGGTGGGACTTTACAGTATTTTATCAGATCGCTGGTGTGACAGTGTGCACAGCACTCTGTCACACCAGCGATCGCACAGGCATAGATGCAGGCTTCTCAGTGCCTGCTCTCGGCAGGCACTGAGGTAGCCGCCTCCTCCAGGACCCCGGCGCCATCTTGGATCCGGGTCCTGGGAGGGAGGAAGCCCTCAGAACAGCGCGATCACATCGCGCTGCTCTGAGGGTCTCAGGGGGGCGCGCAGGGAGCCCCCACCCTGCGCGATCCTCCCCTGTGCCCCCAGTACACCGCGATCATGTTTGATCGCGGTGTGCAAGGGGTTAATGTGCCGGGAGCGGTCCGTGACCGCTCCTGACACACAGTCATGGGTGTCAGCTGTGATAATCAGCTGACACCCGGCGGCGATTAGCTGCGCTCCCCTCAGGAGCGCAGCTGATCGCCTATGACGTACTATCCCGTCCCCGGTCATACGGGCCCAGGTACCATGGACGGGATAGTACGTCCGATGGCAGTAAGGGGTTAAATTATCTGCAGTGATAGTGAGATAGAGAGATAACAAACAGGTGGGAAGATGTATATAATGATTGGCCCCGCCCTGAAGCACTGAGGGCAGAACTTAGTTTGAACAGTCATCCTGTGCCTACAGAGTCCCTTTATGAGAGGGCGTGGGATAGACAGTCTGCAGGAGCGCCCACCAGGCGTAGGTGTTGTATGCAATTAAGAGATCTAATGCTGCTCCAACCGGGTACCTCGAGTGGGATTACTGTTGAGCAAGAAGGGTTAAATCTCATTATTGAAAAAAACTATTTAAAAAAAAAATATTTGATATCTGTTTTTTTTTTTAGCAATTATTGCAATTATTTTAATTCATTTTATATCAATTTTTTTTATAGTATTAGCATCATTTGTCTCCCTTGTAATATGGTTTTAACATGCTTTTTTACTAAGTTTCTAGCAAGCTTCTATGTCAGTGTGGGTTTAACCATTGTCAGACCCCCACCTCCACTTCATGTGTTTTAATTATGCAATCATGTTTCCCATTGGCTGCTGCCCCTTTAAATACACTTCCTTTTTTTATTGAATGTATTATGCCACCTGAGGAAGACAGACTCACTCCGTTGAAACGCGTTGTGGATTCATTGTTTTACCAAAATTTTTAATAATTTTTAATAAATGAAGATTGTCATTTACTAAGAAGATTCCTGTCTTTTGCGCCCTGCTGACCGGGTTTTCAAGAATCTTGCTTTACAGAGTCCCTTTAAGCAGGATTTCCACGGCTGATTGTTGGGTAACTGCGTTCAGTAAAAACAGTGTAAACAAGCTGCCAATAACCTGGCAAACAAGCAAAAAACAGGCTATTAAAAGTTTGCATGTAACCGATCGTCAGTCATTTAACCCCTTTCTACCATTTGACGTACTATCCTGTCCATGTGACCTGGGCCTTAACCCATGGACGGATAGTACGTCATCTGCTATTACAAGCGATCGGATGCGCTCACGGGGTGAGCGCGGCCGATCACGGCAGGGTGTCAGCTAATTCTCACAGCTGACACCCGGCACTAAGTGCCAGGAGAGGTCACGGACCACTCCCGACGCTTTAACCCCGGCACACTGCGATCACAGATGATCGTAGCGTTCCGGCGGCTGCAGAGGGGTTGACACGCGGGACGGTATAAAACGCCCCCCAAAGAAATTCATGAATTGCTGGTTTTTGTTTTTTCTGCCTCCCAAAAACCGGAATAAAAAGCGATCAAAAAAGATATGTGCCCTGAATAGTACCAATAAAACTCGTCCTGCAAAAAACAAGACCTCACATGACTCTGTGGGCCAAAATATGGAAAAATTATAGCTCTCAAAATATGGTGATGCAAAAACTTTTTTGCAATAAAAAGCATCTGCCATGCGCCCAAACAGTGGTTTACCCCCCACATACGGGGTATCAGCATACTCAGGACAAATTGCACAACAACTTTTGTGGTCCAATTTCTCCTGTTACCATTGGGAAATTAAAAAATTGGGGGCGAGAAGAATCATTTTTGTTGAAAAAATATGATTTTTTAATTTTATGGCTCTACATTTTAAACTTCTGTGAAACACTTGGGGGTTCAAAGTGCTCACCACACATCTAGATAAATTCCTTAGGGGGTCTACTTTCAAAAATGGTGTCACTTGTGGGTGGTTTCCACTGTTTAGGCACATCAGGGGCTCTCCAAACGTGACATGGCGTCCGATCTCAATTCCAGCCAATTCTGCGTTGAAAAAGTCAAACGGCGCTCCTTCCCTTCCGGGCTCTGCCATGCGCCCAAACAGTGGTTCCCCCCCACATATGAGGTATCAGCGTTCTCAGGACAAATTGCACAACAACTTTTGCAGTCCCATTTCTCCTGTTACCCTTGGTAAAATAAAAAAAATTGGATCTGAAGTAAATATTTTGTGAAAAAAAGTTAAATGTTCATTTTTTTTTTTAAACATTCCAAAAATTCCTGTGAAGCACCTGAAGGGTTAATAAACTTCTTGAATGTGGTTTTGAGCACGTTGAGGGGTGCAGTTTTTATAATGGTGTCACTTTTGGGTGTTTTCTATCATATAGACCCCTCAAAGTGACTTCAAATGCGATGTGGTCCCTAAAAAAATGATGTTGTAAAAATTAGAAATTGCTGGTCAACTCTTAACCCTTATAACTTCCTAACAAAAAAGATTTTTATTTACAAATTTGTGCTGATGTAAAGTAGACATGTGGGAAATGAAATTTAGTAACTATTTTGTGAGATATAACTCTGTGATTTAAGGGCATAAAAGAAATTTTACCACTAACATGAAGTACAATATGTCACGAGAAAACATTGCCAGAATCGCCAAATCCGTTGAAGCGTTCCAGAGTTATAACCTCATAAAGGGACAGTGGTCAGAATTGTAAAAATTGGCCCGGTTATTAATAAGCAAACAACCCTCGCGAGTAAAGGGGTTAATAACAGAGACCCTGTAATGGAAATGCAGGCTCAGCCAAGTTTTCAGAAAAACCAGAAAACCCCTTTAAGGATTTTGGTTCTGCTGATGCTGGCACCATTCTGATTTTACAGAATCTATAACAGATACTAGATCTATTTTTATAAAATATACAAAAATATACAAAAAGGATTCCATTGCCATGCGGAAAGATGGACACAGCTTTATTGTATGTGCTGCATAGGGAAATGGGTATGGTGTTTTTCTCATGCAAATAATAGTGCCATATAAACATAACAGCACTATACAAATGAATACCTAAAATTCAGAAATAATGCCAGCCATACAATGGTAGCAAAATGGTGGCAGCAATGGTCAAGTGGTAACTATTCACTGTTTACATGCATGCACACACAAACATGCCCTCCTGCATATTCATTGCACACATGCTCACCAGTCCTGTATATGTGCCCAAGTGAATCTTCCAGCGCCTTTAATGTTTATTCAGGTACAGCAGCTTACCCACATTGCATTTGTGCCAGGCATTGGCACAACACAATCTATCTACAGTTTGAGACAATGTCATATGTAGGGAGAAGTCGATCTGCCTGGATATATAAGGCCTCTTTCACACATCCGTTTTTTTGTGTCAGGCATAATCCGTCGAATGCCTGAAGGGACGGATCCGGCGCTGAAATGAAAAAACTGATGCAACGGATCAGTTTTTTTGCTGGATCCGACCTGAACTTTTGAACCCGGAAAAAGAAGTTTTGTAGGCGGAAAATGCAGGTAGGCATGTCCGGACATAGTAGTAGTAGTAGTAGTAGTAGTAGTGTAGTAGTAGTCCAGAATCCGGATCAGACTTTTGACGGTTTGCACAAAAGACTGATCCGGTTCCATAGACTTCTATTATTTCCGGCTGCCTGATGCGCCGCTTCAGGCACTATCAGGCGGCTCCGGAAAAAATAAAAAACGTTGCAGTCACCGTTTTGTCCGGCCGCCGGAATTTAAATTTCTGTCGGATCCGGACAAAAACGGATTCAACGCAATGACATCAGGCGCAATCCGGCGCTAATGAAAGTCAATGCTAAAAAAACGCATCCGGTACCGGATCCATCTTTTTAACAACACGCCGGATCGTGCCTGAAGTCAAAAAACGGATGTGTGAAAGAGGCCTTACACACTAGACAGCCATTTGGCCCTTGAGTCCTACTACATATTGATGACTATCGCTGGATAGTTCTGGAAAACCCCTTCAACTACTTTAACTTTGCTATAATGATTGTTTTGCAATATTTCCAGTACAGCAGATGTTTTCTCACATGTGATAAAAAAAGACTAAAAGACTTGCACTGACTTACACAGATGTCAAGCAGTGTTTGTTGTGAAAATTAGGATTTTCGACAAAGTATTTCTTAAAAAGAACTATTACTGTTAGCAAAGCGTTTGCTTTGCGAAGAATGCTTAGGTTTCTGATTGATCTATCCCAAAGGAGTATGATGACTAGAAATAGGGGGATTTGATAAATGAAAACTTTCTGTTGCAAAATAGTGAGATCATCCATAATGTTATATTTCCTGTTCCTCACTTTTTCAAAGAAGTTCTCACCGAGTTGATATCTTCCTAAGAAAACACTTTAACAATATGTTGTTTCCAAGAACAAAACATATATTTGTATATACCGTACTACATAGTATTCTGTGTTAACAACAGTTTACATTGTGAGAGATAGTACAGAATTCTCTAGCAGCAAAAGGGTAAGCATGTCAGAATATAAATACCTTATTTCTAGAATAACTTAATTCTGTGTTAACAACATTTTGCATTGTGAGAAATGGTACAGAATTCTCTAGCAGCTAAAGGGTTAGGCACGTCAGTATATAAATAACTTAATTCTAGAATAAATGGCAGAGGTGCTTCATATACTGTATATTCTTTAGGGGGGTCTAAAGTATTCCACTGCAGTGTTTCCATATACATTCTGATTTGGTTGCAGTAATATAACCTGCCTCTAAATAACTAGTTGGACATACACATGAGAAAGTTGGAGGCCGAAACTCTCAAGACCCTATATATGTATGTCCCAATGGCTTATAATAGTATGATTGTGTTTGCACTATAACTGGGTTTTAGAGGACAAAATATGGACTTAGGTTTACTGGATTCTGTAAAGCAAGGCAATCTGTCTCAGTTCCACCCCTCAGTGTGTCTGGGATGCAGTTACTGACAGCTCGGCCGTCCAATCCGTTACAGGGGCGTGCTGAAGCTGTCAGTACTTTGATTGACAGCTTGGCCATCCAATCTGGTGCAGAGGTATGCTGAGCAGTCAGTGTGCTGATTGACACCTCGACTATCCAATCTGAGACTGGGAGGCGTCATCGGTCTCCAATTGTTCATTGGGTGATTGCCATGCTACTTAACTGAGCTGGTTCTTCCAACCTCTGCCAGACTTACATTCAACAAGCGAGGTTTGTGCTTCCTGTGCCTTGAGTTCTGTATGCTTGATCTTTTGCTGCCTGACCTATCTTGACTTCAGCAAAGCATTTGACAAAGTATCTCACACAATCCTTATTGAAAAAATGACTAAGTATGGAATGGACAAGGCAACTGTTAGGTGGATTCATAACTGGCTTAGTGATCGGACTCAAAGAGTGGTCGTAAATGGCTGCACATCCAGTTGGAAGAATGTCTCAAGTGGGGTACCACAAGGCTCTGTTTTGGGCCCTGTATTGTTCAACATCTTTATCAATGATTTAGTTGAAGGAATTGAGGGTAAACTGATCAAATTTGCTGATGACACAAAGCTAGGAGGGGTAGCTAATACTAGAGAAGAGAGAGAGAGGATTCAAAAAGATATAAATAAACTGGAGCAGTGGGCAGCAACTAACAGAATGGTTTTTAACAGGGAAAAATGCAAAGTACTACATCTGGGCAATAAAAATGAAAAAAGCATATACAAAATGGGAGGAATAGGGCTAAGTAACAGCACATGTGAAAAAGACTTGGGTATACTAATTGATCACAGACTGAACATGAGTCAACAGTGTGATGCAGCAGCAAAAAAGGCAAATACAATTCTAGGATGTATCAACAGAAGCATACAGTCTAGATCACGTGAGGTCATTATTGCCCTCTACTCCTCTTTGGTCAGACCTCATCTGGAATACTGTGTCCAGTTTTGGGCACCACATTTTAAAAAAGACATCAACAAACTGGAGCAAGTTCAGAGAAGAGCCACCAGAATGGTGACCGGTCTGCAAACCATGTCCTATGAGGAACGGTTGCAGGATTTGGGAATGTTTAGCTTGCAAAAAAGAAGACTGAGAGGAGACTTAATAGCTGTCTACAAATATCTCAAGGGCTGTCACATTGTAGAAGGATCATCTTTATTCTCATTTGCACAAGGAAAGACTAGAAGCAATGGGATGAAAACTGAATGGGAGGAGACACAGATTAGATATTAGAAAAAACTTTTTGACAGTTAGGGTGATCAAGGAGTGGAACAGGCTGCCACGAGAGGTGGTAAATTCTCCTTCAATGGAAGTCTTCAAACAGAGGCTGGACAGACATCTGTCTGGGATGATTTAGAGAATCCTGCTTTGAGCAGGGGGTTGGACCAGATGGCCCAGGAGGTCCCTTCCAACTCTACCATTCTATGATTCTATGATTCTATGACCTTGGACTTCGTTCTGACCATCCGACTGTTTAACCCATTCTGCTCTAATCCGCTATCCTTCTGGTATTCTGACCTCAGAACCTGACCATGCTTTTGTCACTTCCTTCTATTTATGACATACTCTCCTGGCTTCTGACATTGGACTCTTTGACCATTCTGACTCACGGCTTGACTGTAAGAAGTCACACAATCAATGTCAAGTTGCAGAAGCAAAAGTAAATAGATAGTGCTTGTCCATGTCCCACGACTTGTCATTGTATTGTTGCTGTTACACTGCTATACAATCAGGTTTGCCTTTCAGAAATTTGTCCTGTCTCTCTCCATATAGCCCAACTCTGATGTAATTAACACCTCCATTCTTACCCCGTTAGCATTTGTCAGCCATCTTGCAAGGTTCATCTTTGTACATCTCTGGTTCAGAATTGTCTTTTACCTAATGCAGTTGCTGCAGCCACTGCTGAAACTATGGTTCATAATTCAAAAATTCAGACTAAGAATAAACTTGTCCTGGAATCTTCATACATGCCTCTGCTATCAAGTTAAAGCTTTCTGATGAAGTTCTTTGTGAGAGTACCAGTTCAATGCAGACATTATTAGAAACGCTGTCAAAGGAGCCCCGCACTCATAGTCTAGGTATGGAGTCAGAATAGTGCTTACAAAGAAAGACAAAAATTTGTGTACAACAGGCAAAATGGTCATCATATATGTGAAAGAAAGGTAACTCCAGCAGTGTGTCATACTGTGACGATCTTAGGTAAGGAAAAGGGACTTCAAACTGTCCCTGGAACTGGGACCTTAACTATCCCTGTCCTTGGGGGTACACTTGAAGGTAGAGAGGCCTGGGTCTCCGACCTTACTATGCTCAGTGAAATACTAACCTGTTCCCACCCCATGAAGCATGGGAAAGAAATGTAAGGTAAACAAGACAGCAAGACAAAACAGATGTAACAGAAAACCTCTATCATACAAAAGCAATCACCATCCATAGGGAGGAGCATAGGGACAGGGAGGAATAAACTAAATGGGAACAGGGACCAGGAGATAAACACACACAGTACTTCAGCAAACTACAGAGCACTACAATTGCAGCTCCAACTCCAACTACTCAGCTTTGGCACTTAGAAAGACGAATCTTTCACCAGCAAGGACTAAATGCCCAGAGCCAGAATATGTAGAGGGAGTAAATGATAAGCAGTTGCAGCTGAGAATATCCAGGCAGTATGGTCTCAGCCAGAATGGAAAAAGTACTTAACTCTCTCATCACTGAAGGAAAGGAAATAAATTTAAAATAGGACATGAATCCACGATCACTAAAGAAGACTTGGGATTCATTACCCAATGTGAGAGTCTATCTCCAGGTCTTCAGGAGGATGTGACACCTTCGTGACAGTATCCCTCCTTCTATGAGGGGCCACTGGACTCTTGTGCCTTGGTTTATCCGGATGGGCCTCTTGGAAGGACCAAATTAGTTTGCTGGAATTAACCTCAGATGCCGAAACACACATCCTCTCCTAAGGATTATACCCCTTCCATAGCTCCAAGTATTGTAAAGAGCGCTGAACCATATGAGAATCCACAATTCTTGCTACCGCAGTCTCCAATTTACCATCAACAATAATCGGTGGCAGCAACAAGGGTGACAGCTCCACAGGTGCTACATATTTTTGAGCAATGACCTGTGGAAAATGTTGTGGGTTTTGAGAGTTAAAGGAAGCTCACGATGAAAGGCCACAGGGTTAATTATGGCGACCATCTTGTAAGGACCAATGGACCTAGGACCTAATTTCCAGGAAGGCATTTTCAGTTTAATATTTCTGGTAGACAGCCATAACAAATCATTCACACCAAGGTCTGGACCGGACAACCGTATCTAATCAGCCTTGCATTTGTATCTGTCCCCCATGATCTTTAAGTTGTTCTGAACCCTTTCTATACAGATGAGAGTGATGAAGGCAGTCATTCCTCCCCAGGAACCACTGACGATCCCTCCTTACTGAAGTTACAGAACTGATTATGGAAGCCATATGCACCAAAAAATAGTGACTTATCATTGGACTCATTGCGATGATTGTTTAAGTCAAACTCAGCTAATAGTAGAAAAGATGTCCAATCCCCCCGGTTATCTGCCACAAAACACCTGAGGTATGTCTCCAGACTTTGGTTTAAATGTTCAATCTGACCATTAGTTTCAAAATGAAACGCCAAAGTATAGGATAGATGCATCCCCAGGTGAGAACAAAATGACCTCCAGAATTTAGATACAAACTGGGTCCCTCGATCTGCAATATGAGGGGAAACCCTTGAAACTTCATGGTCTTGGTAAAAACACCAGAGCGAGAGTCTTAGTGTTAGCGAGAGCAGGTAAAGCAATGAAGTGTGTCATTTTACTGAACCCATCCACCACAACTAAGATAACAGCCTTACCGGAGAAGGAAGGGATATCTGTAATAAAATCCATGGATAAATGTGTCCATGGCCGGTCAGGTATTGTTAATGGTAGAAGAGCCCCAGATGGACAAGTATGCAGTGTCTTAGAACGGTTACTATGTGATGGTAATATGTGCTCTGGTCATGGTGTGGCAGTATTTGTGCCTTGTATGTGGTATTACTCGGACACTATGTGGTGGTAATATGTGGTCATGCTGTGACTGTGTTTCTCTTGTATGTGGTATTATTGGACATTTTAAAAAATGTATGTGACTCATTCCCTTAAAGAAAAATATACCTAAAAAGAGTATTGGATATTTTAAGAAATTTTTAACAGGTTAGAAACAAAAACGGAAAAAATGAAGTAGCCATAAACCACCAGAATAGAATAAAAGACAAAGTTTATTTATAGGAAAGATGTATATCTTCATACCGTGTTAGCCAGTAGATAGTTTATTTAGTAACACATATTAAAAAGTCAAATAAAATAACAAGATAAAATATAAAACCTAAGGAGGAACAACAAGAAAAGGGGTGTTCCTATCCATCAAAGTTGTCCACCATGGGAGAAAAAAACACATATTACTGAAATGACGTACAGTACAGACCAAAAGTTTGGACACACCTTCTCATTCAATGATTTTTCTGTATTTTCATGACTATGAAAATTGTAGAATCACACTGAAGGCATCAAAACTATGAATTAACACATGTGAAATAATACATTACACTTTACAAAAAAGTGTGAAACAACTGAAAATATTTCTTATATTCTAGGTTCTTC
>JARQOD010000006.1:327021524-327127452 GCA_033576555.1 Oophaga sylvatica
GGAAGCCATATGCACCAAAAAATGGTGACTTATCATTGGACTCATTGCGATGATTGTTTAAGTCAAACTCAGCTAATAGTAGAAAAGATGTCCAATCCCCCCCGGTTATCTGCCACAAAACACCTGAGGTATGTCTCCAGACTTTGGTTTAAATGTTCAATCTGACCATTAGTTTCAAAATGAAACGCCAAAGTATAGGATAGATGCATTCCCAGGTGAGAACAAAATGACCTCCAGAATTTAGATACAAACTGGGTCCCTCGATCTGCCACATGAGGGGAAACCCCTTGAAACTTCATGGTCTTGGTAAAAACACCTGAGCGAGAGTCTTAGTGTTAGCGAGAGCAGGTAAAGCAATGAAGTGTGTCATTTTACTGAACCTATCCACCACAACTAAGATAACAGCCTTACCGGAGAAGGAAGGGATATCTGTAATAAAATCCATGGATAAATGTGTCCATGGCCGGTCAGGTATTGTTAATGGTAGAAGAGCCCAGATGGACAAGTATGCAGTGTCTTAGAACGGTTACTATGTGATGGTAATATGTGCTCTGGTCATGGTGTGGCAGTATTTGTGCCTTGTATGTGGTATTACTCGGACACTATGTGGTGGTAATATGTGGTCATGCTGTGACTGTGTTTCTCTTGTATGTGGTATTATTGGACATTTTAAAAAATGTATGTGACTCATTCCCTTAAAGAAAAATAAAGAAAAATATACCTAAAAAGAGTATTGGATATTTTAAGAAATTTTTAACAGGTTAGAAACAAAAACGGAAAAAATGAAGTAGCCATAAACCACCAGAATAGAATAAAAGACAAAGTTTATTTATAGGAAAGATGTATATCTTCGTACCGTGTTAGCCAGTAGATAGTTTATTTAGTAACACATATTAAAAAGTCAAATAAAATAACAAGATAAAATATAAAACCTAAGGAGGAACAACAAGAAAAGGGGTGTTCCTATCCATCAAAGTTGTCCACCATGGGAGAAAAAAACACCTATTACTGAAATGACGTACAGTACAGACCAAAAGTTTGGACACACCTTCTCATTCAATGATTTTTCTGTATTTTCATGACTATGAAAATTGTAGAATCACACTGAAGGCATCAAAACTATGAATTAACACATGTGAAATAATACATTACACTTTACAAAAAAGTGTGAAACAACTGAAAATATTTCTTATATTCTAGGTTTTTCAAAGTAGCCACCTTTTGCTTTGATTACTGCTTTGCATGCAGAAAAGGTGAACGGATGGACTCTACATGCCTGGTTCCCACCGTGAAGCATGAAGGAGGTGTAGTGATGGTGTGGGGGTGCTTTGCTGGTGACACTGTTGGGGATTTAGTAAAAATTGAAGGCATACTGAACCAGCATGGCTACCTCAGCATCTTGCAGCAGCATGCTATTCCATCCAGTTTGCGTTTAGTTGGACCATCATTTATTTTTCAACAGGACAATGACCCCAAACACACCTCCAGACTGTGTAAGGGCTATTTGACCAAGAAGGAGAGTGTTGGAATGCTACGCCAGATGACCTGGCCTCCACAGTCACCAGACCTGAACCCAATCGAGATGGTTTGGGGTGAGCTGGACCGCTCACCGCTTCAATTTTGAATAAATCCCCAACAGTGTCACCAGCAAAGCACCCCCACATCATCACACCACCTCCTCAATGCTTCACGGTGGGAACCAGGCATGTTGAGTCCATCCGCTCACCTTTTCTACGTGCAAAGCAGTAATCAAAGCAAAAGTTGGCTACTTTGAAGAACCTAGAATATAAGAAATATTTTCAGTTGTTTCACACTTTTTTGTAAAGTGTAATGTATAATTCCACATGTGTTAATTCATAGTTTTGATGCCTTCAGTGTGATTCTACAATTTTCATAGTCATGAAAATACAGAAAAATCATTGAATGAGAAGGTGTGTCCAAACTTTTGGTCTGTACTGTATATATATAGATAATAGGTGAAAAATTGTAGATGACTAGAAATTCATGAGTATTAAACCATATGCAAATGGCGATTCACATAAGAGATCAATAAGATAAAGAAAAGATCAGAGGTGGTGACCATAGGTGTGCTTGTGTAATTATAAACTACAAGTTACTCAGATCTTGTATATGCACAAAGAACTGCACAGTAAAAAAGCACAAGTGGCTTCCTTAGCAAAAAGTCATGTACAAAGTGATATCACTCACAGCCGCAAATCAGCAATATGATCCGCAAGTTACCCATAGTGTATGGTGATGGAATGCCCCACACTGACACGAGGCACATTTCGCTTTCTCAAGGGGAGATGCTTAAAGTAGAGGAGGGCCCGGCCAGAATAGTCTAACTTGTCATGGTGGTGGCTTAAAAAATCTTTTGGCCAATACAAAAGCTGCTGGTTATGTATGTGATATGGTGTTGATGGGAATTGTTAATGTCTGATTGGTGAGGATGTGGTGGTGCAGAAGTGAAGTTTTTCCAAGAGTGGTTTGTGGGACTATGGAATGTTGGCGCAGTGGAGTCGGAGCTGGGGTGGAGCCTCGGCGAGGTCTCGAGGGGCCCTGAAATTCCTGGTGGCAGCCCTGCAGCAGGGGATCACAGCTGATTCTTTGAAGTAAAACATTAATTCAAAACAGTCAGAGAAATGCTTTACCTCACAAAAAAGGTATATTCTTTTAGTCCTCCCCTGGCAGGAGCTGACTATATTCCAGCACGGTCAAACATAGCCATTACACAGTACACAGCAGGGGCACAATCATAAGATTATCTCAGCACAGGAACATTTTATTTAACACATCCAATTGAGGAACTTAATTTTATTCCAAGATCTATTCATTAAAATGTACTTTGTTCATGGGAAAACCCCTTTAAGTAATAGAACACAAAGGGAAAAATACTATTACATAATTTAAAACAGGGGGACTAGACATGTATCTTATAATTTATACTAATTATCATAATAATAAAGAGATTTAGGGCTTTTGCACACTCAGATTTGTTGCTTTTTTCTGCCAGATTTGTCACAAAACCTGAAGGGTTTCCTGATTCCAGCAAAGTGAATGAGAATGCTGAAACCTCATGCACACGTTGCTTATTTTTGACTTGCAGATTTAAATCTGCAGCATGTCAACTCTTTCAGCATTTTTACAGCATACTAATGAGTGGGAAAAAATATAGCGGTTTGAACCTGCCCGGTGCCCGCACTTAGACCCCCGCTGCCAGGAGGAAAGTAACTTTATTCCTCCCTGCAGCATTCTGGTTTCAGTCATAGGAATTGCACCAAAGTGAGTTCAGTCACCGTTCTGTGTATAGAGAGTGGCGACTGTAACCACCCCCCCCCCCCCCGGAATAACTGACAGCTGGCTCTAATGCTGAGCTGCCGTCAGTCAGTGTAGGGGGGCACAGTTACGACCGCAATTTTCTATGCACAGAGCGGTGACACCACTATGACTGGAACCAGAAAGATAACGGAGGAGTAAAATTAATTTCCTCCAGGAAGTGCGATGGGCAGGTATAAAAATGCAAACAACCTGCAGATTAAGGCCGTATCTGTAGTGTTTTTTTCACGTGACCAGTTACCTGTAAGATTTCAGAATACCAAGACATTATTAACAATTATATTCAACTTTGTGAGAACAGTTTGGGTAAGGTATTTCCTATTCCAGCATGACTGTGTGCCCCAGTGCACAAAGCAAGGTTCATAAAGGTAAGGCTGGGTGAGATTGGTGTGGAAGATTGAGTTGGTTGAGGTTGTCTACCTGCACATAGCACTGACTTCAACCCCATCACACACATTTGAGATTATCTAAAACACAGACTGGAAATATGAGCCAGATCCTCTCGTGCAGCAGTGTCCAATCTCATAGATACTTTCCTGCATGAAAGGGCAAAAATTCCCAAATCAAAGTTGTTAAAGCAGCAAAAGTTAAGGACAACTTCATAGTAAAGAGTCACTCCCATCAAAGTTTTTATACTCTTAATATATTTCAGTCATATTATATAGCACTGTGCACTTGCAATTGCTCATTTTGCCTTTCTACCCAGTTAATTCTTCACTTTTTTCTGTTCTATGTGGAAATAGGAAGTATCTTTTCCTTGCATTTTTCATCCCCTTCTTCAGCTCCTGACCCAGCTGCTCCGCTCCAACCCCTGCCATAGACTTTCGCAGCGACTCATGACTTGTGCAGACAAAGTTGACCTGTTTCTACATAGAGCTTAGAAGGAGTAAGCTAGTCAGTGTTTAATTATGTTATGTTAGTTGGGAAGAGAATAATTTGCTGGGTAGAAGGACAAATTAGCAATTGTAAGTACACAGTGATTGCAATATATTAAGAGGATACAAATTTTGATGTGTGAGTACTTCTTTAATTTTTATGGATTTAGAATGGGATGTCATAAAAGCTCATTAAGGTGTAATGTGTAGGTGTCCCTATAATTTTGTCTATATAGCATATATGATTAACCTCTTTTTATATCCGTACTTGATGACTATCACCTTAAAATACATAATGCTGCATTAAACTGTATGTGTAACCTTCAGGAAACTGATAAAGAAAATGGACTGCTGTTACATACAAAATAGTTACTCATTAGCCAATATACTAATATACCTCTATTAGTAGAACAAATACCTGAATTGTATCAAAGAGAGACAAAGGGAAAGAAAACTTTAGAAATTGTATTATCTCATTTTATATTGTACGCAACCTTGGAATAGTCAACATTTCAAACGCTGCAGTGTCTGCATTCAAATGAGGTCTCTTATCTTTGAGGGCCAGGAGCTCTAATAAGAGCGTAGAACAAACAGCCGCTCTGGTAATAAAAGCCCCATGTAGACACCTACTGTATGTATTTCTACGACCATGTATTATGTAGATTTAAATGGGCTATCCACATTCAATAAGCGTCATTTTAATGAAACCGTAAATGTAAAGAGCAATAATTATTATTGGTAAAACTGTATTAAAAATTACTATCATAGCAAACTAATATTTTTGCAAAAAATCTCTTTCCAAGCACTTACGTTGAATTACTTTTGCTTAAAAAATGTTTAATTGTATTACAAAGGAGGGAACAATATTTTTTTATTTTTATAGCTAAAATCTTTTGTATCATGGCAAATATAATTAAGTATATGTATGTTGCCAAACTGTGTCCTGGAAGTGAGTCGCACTTAGTACCAGGGCAATGGGGTACTCGGCACCGAGCCCATGAAAGTCTATGGAATTTGTCACTGGCAGCGGACTCGGTCCGTGGCCCTGGGCGCTCATACAATGAGGGGAAGATATTTACAGGGGATTATTAGGATAGGTAGTTCGTGACGCCACCTGTGGTCTCTGGTCAATTGGACCAGCGCTGCTGTAAGGGTCTTCACAGGGGATGTTATAGGGCAGCTGGGGGGTAAGTCTCCCACAGGTGAGACTGGTCCCTGGAAGTCTATGGTGGTGATGATGTAGGGTGTAAATAAGGATTCAGTCACACACAATGCAGCTTCTTTCCATACCTTTACTGGCAGATGGTTCAAGCAGATCCCGGGGAGCTGGTCGGGGTGGAGAGTGCACATTCGGGTAACCGCTGAGCAGGTTAGAGGCCTCCTTAACTTCAATATGGACGTGAGTCCAACTTGCCTGAAGAGAAGTTAACTCCGAATATCCAGCTTTCTCAATAGCTGTACTGCCCGGCCAATATTGTGGTGGAGCCTTCTATGTGGTGAGAACAGAGTCCTTCTATGCGGGGCCCTGCTAAAAGTCCTTGTTCCTCCTGACTCCGATTACGTATTGACACTTAAGGCTGCACTCTGCGACCTGTAGTCCAGATGCCTCCGGTTATCTTGTTACTAAGCTTGAAACTGTAGCAACGCCTCGGACTCCGGTGTCCGGCAATTTAGTGCAGGCAATCCAATACCTAAAGCACTTCTCTATCTTCTCCACTGCCCTTCGCCCTGCTCTCGCTCTTAGCACAAGCAATTGTAACTTCGATGGTAATGTCAGCTTTCTTCTAGAGCTTGCTGAGCAGCTCTCAGTATCCTCTTTCCTCCAGCTTCTGTTGAGGTACTGATTAAGGGTAGCTCTGACTAGGCTAGGATGATCCACTTCACCCGTACTAGCCTCCACTTTCTTGTCAGGTGAGCTACGTTAGCTCTGCGAGGATTGAGTCCTCCCTTCTCTCTCTCCAAGTCCAGACTCCACTGGACTGAACTGCACTGTCCGAAGACAGGAAACTGACTGAACTCTGATTGCTAAGTGTCACTTCCTCTTGTACCCCTGATGGGTGTGTCTAAAAGTGTGAGTGAAGTGCATAAATATCAAGCTTTTGCGGTTACCTTCCTGTGCACTCTCCTGGACTTTATGTGTGCCTGCATAGCTGGGCTACACATCCCCCCTTGGTAAAACACAGCACTCCCGGGCTGTAAAAGAGAAAAGAACATTTTTGTTTTGCATTAACATCAACATATTAACACTTCCCATGCGGGAGGTAAGACTTCTTGTACGTTACAATTTGTACAGTAGAAAATTACAAAAGTATCAAAACATTCTCATATTACAAGACAATATTCTTGTGGAGGACCCGCACCAAAAACCTCCCACGTGGGTCCTGGGTGGGCTGCAGGACTTCTGACTGCAGACCTCACTCTAGGCCACACCATACGGGTTTTTCTTCAGAGATAGATAGTAGTGGTTTCATGTGAAACCAAGATAAAGCACCGAAGCGCAACTATTTACAAAGCAAGTTCTTGGGCTGGCACAGTCCACAGCCACGCAGTCCTTTGGCATGGTTAAAACACATTGATATATATAAATTTTAAACTTTATACATTTGGTCAGTGACAATAAACCCTGTCTGGGTCTTGCTAACTAGTCTACTAGGACTACTCCTGATAGCGAATAGGTAGTTTACCTTTAGTGATACGTTCTGACCTACGTGGGGTAGCGTCAGGTATGGTATTCTCTAACCTTTCTGCTCTGCGTAACGGCAAACGATAATACTGTCTCAACCTGTCTATGGATCTGGCAAGCGTGCTAGTGACTGGACGAGGCGGTACTGCTTCACCAGCTTCACCAAGGGATTCCACTTCTTGTGGCGCTGCTTCCTGCGGGTCCGCTTCTTGGAGTTCTAACGGTTGAGGGTCTGCCGGAACAGGTTCTTCTGGAACTGGCTCTACTGGCACAATTGGTATGACCGGTTGTAGAGACTCCTCTTGCGGTTGATAAAACTGCAGCACAGGAATAATTACAGCGTCTCCTAATCTGGGCCAATCTGCAGGTAAATCTCCCAAATCCGTGTGTATGACCGCTTCAGCACTCTCTTCTTGATGAACAACAGGGTTTTCTTCACGGAGCTTTAATGGGCCAGGACACAACTTCAAATGATCTCTAGACACAGTTGCCGTCGTTTTTCCTCCATCCTTGCTGATGGTACAGACCTTGCTGTTATCGAAATTGGAATTTTGCACGACATATGGCTCCTGTTCCCACTAATCATCCAACTTGTGTGTTCTTCTTTTCCTTTTGAGCACCATCTCTCCAGGCATTAAAGGCTTAGCGGGAGCATTTTTGTTATAGTTCTCCTTTTGTTTTTCTCTTACTCTATTGAGACTGTCTTCTACGCAGGCTTGTACTCTCTTGTACTGTTCTTGTCGATTTGTGTCCCAATCTTCAGCGTTGTTATCAGCCTCTGGTTCTACCACACCGAGTTCTAAGTCCATAGGCAGCCTTCCCGGTCTTGCTCTCATAAGGTAGGCTGGAGTGCAGTTGGTGGAACTTACTGGGATGTGGTTGTACAAGTCGACCAGGTCAGGTAACAAGTCTGGCCACTGATTTCTTTCTTCCAGTGGTACAGTTTTCAGTAAGTCGATGACAATGTGATTCATTTTTTCACAAAGGCCGTTGGTCTGAGGGTGGTATGGTGTTGTTCTGATCTTTTTACATCCATACAATTGACAGAATTCCTGAAACAGTTCAGCTTCAAAGGCTGGACCTCGATCAGTCAGTACCTGTTCTGGATATCCGTGTGGTCTGCAGAAACTTGCTTGGAAGGTTCTTGCTGCTGTCTCTGCTGTCAGATCTTTGACAGGGCGACCACCAGAAACCTGGAATAGTGATCCACCATGGTCAGGGCATATGTGTATCCTGACCTGCTCGGGGACAACTTGACGTGATCCAATGCCACGATCTCCAAGGGACGAGTCGTCCGGATAGGCTGCAAGGGTGCCTTCTGGCTACTGTAGTCTTTTCGCCTGAGGCCACAGGGTCCACAGTTCCGGCACCACTTCTCGATGGAGCTGCGCATCCCTACCCAGTAGAACCGGCACCTCAACAGGGTCTCCAGCTTTCTCCAGCCAAAGTGTCCTGCTTGATCGTGGTATGCTTCCAGCACCATTTGGATGTCTGCTCTCGGGACCACTATTTGCCAACCATCTCATGGGTCCTTGGGTCGACGTATCTCCTGCACAATTTCTCACGGTAAATGAATAACCGGCTTCTCTCGTTCCACAGGAGCTTTGCTGGCATGGATGCATCTTTCTCCAAGGAGGAACCTTCCTGTTTTATCAGCTCCTTGACACGGCTGACCACGGGATCGCTGTCCTGAGTCTCTCTCCAGCTGTGATGAGGTAAAGGGTTCAACATCTCACCACACCGCTTCCTGTAGACTCGTTGCTCTTGGACCATCCCATTTTGGTGAAACGCAGGTAGCTCGATTTCTTCCAGATCGTCTGATTCTTCCTCCATGTCGGATTCATGCGGCATTCTGGACAAGGCGTCCGCATTAGCATTCTTACGGCCCGCTCTGTACTTGATGGTAAACTGATAGTTTGACAACCGAGCCATCCAACGTTGTTCCATGGCTCCCAGCTTGGCTGTTTCCAGATGCGTCAAGGGTTGTTGTCTGTAAACGCAGTGAACTTGTTGGAGGCAAGGTAATGTTTGAATCTTTCGGTAATGGCCCAGACCAGCGCCAGAAACTCCAGTTTGAAGCTGCTATAGTTTTCCGGATTCCTCTCAGTTGGCCTGAGTTTTCTGCTGGCATATGCGATGACTTTTTCTTGGCCATTCTGCTTCTGACTGAGGACAGCTCCCAATCCTTCGTTACTGGCATCTGTGTATAGCAGGAACGGTTGGCTGTAATCTGGGTAGGCTAAGATTTCATCGCCTGTCAGAATCTCTTTCATCTCTTTGAATGCCTCAGCTTGTTCTTTTCCCCAATTGAATGGAGGGTTTCTGCTCTTGAGAGGTTGTCCGACCAGGAGGTCCTGTAAAGGCGCCGCTTTCTTAGTGTAATCTCTTACAAACCTCCTGTAGTAACCTGTTAGTCCCAGGAACTGACGCACCTCCTTTAGATTCTTCGGCTCCGGCCATTTCTGGATGGCTGTGACCTTCTCGGGATCCGGCGCTACTCCTTCGGAACTGACAATATGTCCCAAGTACTGTACCTTCCGTTTGAGCAGATGGCATTTAGAGGGCTTCAGTTTCATCCCATACTTGGACAGTGACTCGAATACCTCTGCCAGGTGCTTCAGATGATCTTCATATGTCTTGGAGTACACGATTACGTCGTCCAGGTACAGCAGCACAGTTTCGAAGTTGAGATGTCCCAGGCAGCTCTCCATCACTCTCTGGAATGTCCCGGGGGCACTGCTGAGGCCAAACGGCATTCTGTCAAACTCGCAGAGTCCCATTGTGGTGGTGAAAGCAGTTTTCTCCCGATCCTCCTCAGCCACAGCTACTTGCCAGTACCCACTAGTAA
Organism: Oophaga sylvatica; assembly: GCA_033576555.1. NCBI lineage: Eukaryota > Metazoa > Chordata > Amphibia > Anura > Dendrobatidae > Oophaga > Oophaga sylvatica. Next base: position 327,031,267 of record JARQOD010000006.1, read on the forward strand.
GGTCGAGGGTAGAAAAGTAGTTAGCCGTTTTCAGAGCAGCTAAGGATTCCTCTATGCGTGGTAATGGGTAAGCATCTTTATGTGTTATGCGATTTACTTGCCTATAATCTACACACATTCGCATGCTACCATCCTTTTTCTTAACTAGAACTAGAGGTGCTGCCCAGGGGCTACAACTATCCCTTATCACCCCGGCTTTCTTCATGTCATGCAGCATTTCCTTAGCTTTCTGATAGTGGGCTGGAGGTATAGGCCTATACCGCTCTTTGATGGGAGGATGACTGCCTGTAGGGATATGATGCTGTACTCCCTTAATTGTCCCAAAATCAAGTGGGTGCTTGCTAAATACTTGTGCGTACTCTTGTACCACCCGTAGTACCCCCTGTTTCTGGTGGACGGAAGTGGTGTCTGTCCCAATATGAAGCTGCTGACACCAGTCCACTACCGGGTTGCCGGATCATTATCCTCCGCTGGTTGGCAGGAGGCTAAGGACTCGGTTGTGAGGATAGAATTGTTATCTACGGCATGTAATTTAGCAACTGTAGCATAACGTGGCAAATTTACTTCATCGTCCCCCCAGTTGAGAAGTCGTACTGGTACTCTCCCATTTATTACTTCCACTACCCCTCTAGCAATCATGAGTGTAGGTCTGTGTTCTGAGCGATGGGGTTCTACTACTGCTTGGTATTCTGTCCTCTCAGACCCATGGCTGCTCTACACCATATTAACATTTCGCTCATTGGGGGTATTACAATGGGGTTCGAGTCTGTGACCCGTACATTACCGATTTCACCATCTGTAAGCTTCGCTTGCTGCTGGCACATCAGGGCCCGGATCTCCCTCTGGATCACTCCCTTCTGCTTTGGCCTGGCAATTTCAGCGAGCTGTTGGAGCAAAAACACAACTTCTCCCAGACAGTTACTGATAATGTTAGTACCTAGTATCACATTTAAGGCATTCTCCTCATTTACAGTCTTTACCACTAAAAGTCCCTGATCCTTCAGCTCCACCCTGCCCACTTTTACGTTTACGTTTTTGGCTCCAATTACTTCAACAGGGAGACCATTGGTGGCGTACACTGTCAAGTCAGGGCTCGGGGCTGGAGACTGTCCATGGACCAAAATTTATTGTAAAGGACGTCAGGTATGATGGTCACCTGAGATCCCGTGTCCAGCAGTGCAGGGATTGCAATCGCGTCCAGAATCATGGACAGGTAGGGCCGTCCACCCACGAACCTGCGGTTCCAGTCTAAGGGGCCTGATGAGTCTACTCCTGGGTGTTGGCCCTCTGACCCAGGATCGGCTCGTTTAAAGGACATTGCTGAGCCATATGACCTTTTTGATTGCAGCGGTAGCAGATGATCTCTCGGCGAGGATGGCGTTGATCAGGAGTCGCTCCTGGGGGTGGCGTGGTCCTCCTCCGGTGAGGCGACATCCTCCATTTCCTCCGGTTCATCCAAGGGACATCCTCCGGACAGTCGGCTAGTAGGATCTTCCCTCCTTCCTCTTTCCGCAGTTGCAGGGCCTCCATTACAGTGGCCAAGTTCTTAGTCAGCTGGCGCACTTCTGAGCGCAGACATTCCAACTCACTAGGGGGCGCCACCTGCGTTTTAGCTTCTGCCACCTGCGGGGAAAAGGTGGGTACTGCCGGCTTAAGAGTGGCTTCACCCGGGTGATACTGATTTGCCACCTCGGGCTTTTCCAGGGGTCGCAGTCCTTTTTTGCCATGTCCTTGAGGGCATCAAAGGTGGCATCTGGATGATCCAAGGACCACCAGTTTACAGTCCTGCTTTCCTCTGGAGACCTCAGTCCCCGCACGAATTGCTCTTTCAACATTTGGCTCTCATCAATGGGACTTGTAGGGTTAGCCTGTTTAAGAGCTCGCAGGGCCCCCTGTAGTCGGCAGGCGTAGTCCCTAATACTGTCACCAGATTTCTGGAAGCACTGATAAAATGCCATCCGGAGATCCGTTTCTGTGCGGTCCTCAAAGATGGCCTGTAGCTTTAAGAGAATCGCAGGTACCGACTCCTGGTCTGCAGTGGGCCAAGTCTCTAATTCTCTCTCAGCCGCACCAGCTAACTGTCCTATTACCACAGCAGCTTTTTGCTTCTCAGTCATGGAGTACATATCTAAGATGCTACATATTTTCCTTTTAAACCCTGGCAGGGTGTCGGGCTCGCCGCTGTATTGAGGGAGCCACTTCGCTCCTGGCATGTATGGGAGCGCTAGGGGCATAAGCGGGACCACCGGACCAGGTGAGGGGCCCGCACCTCCATCCTGCACTACAACGCCAAGCGGTGGGTTATTGGGGCCACCGGCGGGGGCCGCTCCGACTGCTGGTTGCTGCGACATATTGATGCCCCCTTGGTTAATCTGAGCCTACCTCTTTTGCAGGCTGCAGCGTCGCAGGCACAGCGGTGGAGACAGGACCTTCGTGGCAGGCACAGCGGTGGAGACAGGACCTTCGTCGCAGGCACTCTGATGTCAGAGCGTTCACTTCCTGTTTCACAGGACCTGCCGCCGCGTTAGAGCTGGGGGCGGAGCCAGGCAACAGCGCGCTTTTTCAGGTACGCCCCCCTTCTTCACCAGCGCCTGAGGGCGCGAATATTGCGCTAAAGATGGCGGTATTATGGCGCCAACACAGCAAACAGTCTTTTTCACCAAACAGTTCAATATAGGCACACAGGACTCACAATTGCAAGTTTCGGATCCTGTTCGTGACGCCAAAGATGAGTCGCACTTAGTACCAGGGCAATGGGGTACTCGGCACCGAGCCCATGAAAGTCTATGGGATTTGTCACTGGCAGCGGGACTCGGTCCGTGGCCCTGGGCGCTCATACAATGAGGGGAAGATATTTACAGGGGATTATTAGGATAGGTAGTTCGTGACGCCACCTGTGGTCTCTGGTCAATTGGACCAGCGCTGCTGTAAGGGTCTTCACAGGGGATGTTATGGGGCAGCTGGGTGGTAAGTCTCCCACAGGTGAGACTGGTCCCTGGAAGTCTATGGTGGTGATGATGTAGGGTGTAAATAAGGATTCAGTCACACACAATGCAGCTTCTTTCCATACCTTTACTGGCAGATGGTTCAAGCAGATCCCGGGAGCTGGTCGGGGTGGAGAGTGCACATTCGGGTAACCGCTGAGCAGGTTAGAGGCCTCCTTAACTTCAATATGGATGTGAGTCCAACTTGCCTGAAGCGAAGTTAACTCCGAATATCCAGCTTTCTCAATAGCTGTACTGCCCGGCCAATATTGTGGTGGAGCCTTCTATGTGGTGAGAACAGAGTCCTTCTATGCGGGGCCCTGCTAAAAGTCCTTGTTCCTCCTGACTCCGATTACGTATTGACACTTAAGGCTGCACTCTGCGACCTGTAGTCCAGATGCCTCCGGTTATCTTGTTACTAAGCTTGAAACTGTAGCAACGCCTCGGACTCCGGTGTCCGGCAATTTAGTGCAGGCAATCCAATACCTAAAGCACTTCTCTATCTTCTCCACTGCCCTTCGCCCTGCTCTCGCTCTTAGCACAAGCAATTGTAACTTCGATGGTAATGTCAGCTTTCTTCTAAAGCTCGCTGAGCAGATCTCAGTATCCTCCTTCCTCCAGCTTCTGTTGAGGTACTGATTAAGGGTAGCTCTGACTAGGCTAGGATGATCCACTTCACCCGTACTAGCCTCCACTTGCTTGTCAGGTGAGCTACGTTAGCTCTGCGAGGATTGAGTCCTCCCTTCTCTCTCTCCAAGTCCAGACTCCACTGGACTGAACTGCACTGTCCGAAGACAGGAAACTGACTGAACTCTGATTGCTAAGTGTCACTTCCTCTTGTACCCCTGATGGGTGTGTCTAAAAGTGTGAGTGAAGTGCATAAATATCAAGCTTTTGCGGTTACCTTCCTGTGCACTCTCCTGGACTTTATGTGTGCCTGCATAGCTGGGCTACACATCAGCAAAAAAGTTGAAATACTTATAGGGGTTATCTGGGACTATTTTATTATTTTCTCTCATTTGGCTACGAACTGATTGTCAGGTAGTTGCTAACTACAAGTCTGTTCTACCCGGTGCCAGCTCAGAGCGGTCATGGACCACTCCTGCCAACAATCCTGCTGCTTCATTTGACCTCACATCAACAGAGCAGCTCTTACTCGTCCCGGCTGTTTTGTTGACCGGGTGTGACTGCTGACTGGCTCCGCTGTTGTGAATGTGCTAGAAATGAATTCTGAGCAGAAGCTCCCTCTGGTGGTTACAAACAGTACTGAACTATCCAATGAAGATTATGAAGATTGGCGATCAGGTGTTACTGACTGGTCTTATATAAGGGAGGTTCCCTCCCATCAGGGTTGCCGGTGATCAATTGTTCTGGTCTCATCTTTGATTCCTGTTCACTTTGTAGCCTGCTGTTTCGTGCCTGCATCTTCTGCTAACAGATAAGACATTTTCTTCTTTTTGTTTTTTGTGCTTGTTTTTTTGCATTTTGTCCTGCACTTCTGTGGGGGTCTGCCGGGTCCCCTCCGGGGGCTTGTGCTCCTCTCAGTTTAGTTCAGCCACTGTTGTTTGTTCTTTTGCCTTTTCCAGTTTTTTTCAGTGGCTGCTGTTTTGTTTTTGTTACACCAGAGAACTAATTTAGGTGGTAGAGGTCGTGTGATCTCAGGTGTTTTTGTAATTAGTAGAGTTGGTACTTTTCAGGGTTTTTTGGGGTTGCAGTAAGTGTCCTTCCTATCCTTTTCTATTTAGGAAGTTTGGGCCCCAACGTTTGCTCATACTATTTTCTATCTGTGTCTGTATTTCCTCTTGTCTAACCGCCATTACATGTTTGGGGGCTTTCTATGTTCTTTGGGGATCTGCTCCGGGGCAGATAGTTTTCCTCTTTCTGTCTTTAGGTGTAGTTAGCTTCTCAGGCTGTGACGAGGCGTCTAGAACCAATGTAGGTACGCTCCACGGCTGCCTTTAGTTGTGGTGGTTAGTCAGGGTACTGCAATCCCATAGATTCCAACCTCTCTGGTGTATTTCCTTTTTTGCTTGCTCTCCTCAGCTACCAAATCATAACAGTATCACCGGCCCAAAAACTGATATTTGTATGGTAATCACAGAAGGGAAAAATAGTGTTAAAGAAAGAAGATTGTCAGAGTTGTCAGAGATTTTTTTATTTTTTTTTTCCTCTGTATCTCTGGGTGCTGAGGAGGATTTTTTTTTTTTTCTCTCAATGGAGTTTGCACAGTTGTCTGGCCGTGTGGATCAGCTTGCCACTGAAGTTCGGAGTATTGCTACCTATCTTGCAGGGTTGCCTGTTGTGGAACCTAGGATTCCCATGCCAGATTTGTTTTTAGGGGATCGAGCTAAATTTCTGAATTTCAAAAATAACTGTAAGTTGTTTTTTGCCTTGAAGTCTAAGTCCTCAGGGAACGCAGCGCAGCAGGTTCAAATTGTCATCACTCTCCTGTGCGGCGATCCTCAGGATTGGGCTTTTTCCCTGACACCTGGGGATCCTGTTTTGAGTAATGTTGATGCATTTTTTCAGGCTCTGGGGTTATTGTACGATGAGCCTAGTGTCACTGATCAAGCTGAAAAAGCCTTGTTGGCATTAAATCAGGGGCTTGAGGACGCTGAGTTATACTGTCAGAGATTCCGAAAGTGGGCAGTCCTGACCAAATGGAATGACGATGTTTTGGCAGCCCTTTTTCGGAAGAGTCTGTCAGAGAATGTAAAGGATGTTATGGTGGGATTCCCTGTCCCCTCTGGTCTCAATGATTCTATGTCATTAGCGATTCAAATTGACAGACGTTTGCGTGAGCGTAGAGGTATGCGTGGAATAGTGTTGCCTTGTGAACCAGCTTCTGAACCCATGCAGTGTGATAGAGTGGCTTCTGGGGCACAGCGTCATGAGTTTCGAAAACGCAATGGGTTATGTTTCTACTGTGGTGATGCCTCTCATGCTATTTCAGTCTGCCCTAAGCGGGGAAGACGTTTTGCACGCTCAGTTGTCTTGGGTAGTGTTCAGACTAAATTTTTGTTGACTGTTACCCTGATTTGCTCCCTGTCCACATTTTCTGCTCAGGCTTTCGTTGATTCGGGAGCAGCTATTATCCTGATGGATTTTGATTTTGCTAAACGTTGTGGGTTTCCCTTGATACCCCTACGGAAGCCTATTCCCCTACTGGGGATCGATTCTACCCATTTGGCTGAGAATAAACCTCAGTTCTCTACTCAGGTGATAATGAGGGTTGAACCTGATCATCAGGAGAGTTGCAAATTTTTGGTGCTGTATAATCTGCATGACATTATCGTACTGGGTTTCCCTTGGTTACAGTCTCATAATCCTGTTTTGGATTAGAAATCTGTGTCTGTAACCAGTTGGGGCTGCCAATGTGTTAATACCAACACTCCTGTTTTTTCTGCCTCCCCCAGGCTCAGGATGTTCCTGACTTTTTGACTGATTTTTCTGATCTGTTTAGCGAAAGTAAATCTGCATCCTTGCCTCTCCATAGGAGCTATGACTGCGCTATTGAATTAGTGCCTGGTAGTAAATTCCTTAAAGGTCGCCTTTTTAACTTGTCTGTGCCTGAACATGACGCTATGCGGTCTTATATCAAGGAGTCATTGGAGAAGGGTCATATCAGACCATCCTCTTCACCCTTGGGTGCCGGTTTTTTCTTTGTGGCCAAAAAGGATGGTTCATTAAGGCCGTGTATTGATTATCGTCTCTTGAACAATATCACTGTGAAATATCAATATCCGTTACCCTTGATTTCTGACCTGTTTTCCAGGGTGAAAAGTGCTACTTGGTTTACCAAGCTTGACCTCAGGGGGGCATATAACCTTATTCGCATTAAGCACGGGGATGAATGGAAGACGGCATTTAATACCCCAGAGGGGCATTTTGAGTACCTAGTGATGCCCTTTGGGCTCACTAATGCTCCTTCTGTCTTCCAGTCCTTCATGAATGACATTTTCAGGGATTTTGTGGATACATTTCTGATTGTTTATTTGGATGATATCTTGATTTTTTCCAATGACTGGGACTCTCATGTGAAACATGTTCGGACTGTGTTCCAGATTTTGAGAGAGAATGCTCTGTATGTGAAGGGATCAAAGTGTCTTTTTGGCATACAGAGGATCTCATTTCTGGGATTCATTTTGTCCCCATCTGTTATTCAAATGGACCCGGTCAAGGTTCAGGCCATCTGTGATTGGGTCCAACCTACTTCATTAAAGGCTCTTCAAAGATTCTTGGGTTTTGCCAATTTTTATCGTAAATTTATTGGTAATTTCTCTGTTATTGTTAAACCATTGACTGATTTGACCAAAAAGGGTTCTGATGTGGTGAATTGGCCTCCTGAGGCAGTCTCTGCGTTTCAGGAACTTAAGCAGAGATTCACTTCTGCTCCTGTTCTATGGCAGCCTGATGTTTCTCTGCCATTTCAGGTGGAGGTTGATGCCTCTGAAATTGGGGCAGGTGCCATTTTGTCCCAAAGAGATCCAGAGACTTCTAAAAGTAACCCTTGTGCCTTTTTCTCTCGAAAATTTTCTCCAACTGAACGTAATTATGACGTGGGTAATCGGGAGTTATTGGCCATGAAGTGGGCTTTTGAAGAGTGGAGACATTGGCTGGAGGGAGCCAAACATCAGGTGGTGGTCCGCATGGACCATAAGAATCTGGTTTATCTGGAATCTGCCAAGCGACTTAATCCTAGACAGGCCAGGTGGGCCTTGTTTTTCACACATTTTAATTTTGTGGTTTCCTTTCTTCCTGGCACTAAGAATGTTAAGGCGGATGCCCTCTCGAGGAGTTTCCTTGCGGACTCTCCTGAGTTATCTGATCCTGCTGTTATTTTGAAAGAGGGTGTAGTTCTTTCCGCCATCTCGCCCAATTTGAGACTGGCTCTGGAAGGGTGTCAGGAGGATAAACCCGAGCGCTGCCCTATTGGGAAATTGTTTGTCCCAGACCGATGGAAAAAGAGTGTGATGTCTGAGATTCATTGTTCCGCGTTGGCCGGTCATCCCGGAATTTTTGGTACCAGAGACTTGGTTAGTCGGTCCTTTTGGTGGCCTACTTTGTCTCGTGACGTCAGGGAATTTGTGCAGTCCTGCGGGACTTGCTCTCGCTCCAAGCCTTGCTCTCACTATAGTGGTTTGTTGATGCCATTGCCTGTGCCCAAGAGACCATGGACCCATATCTCTATGGATTTCATTTCCGACCTCCCTGTTTCTCAGAGAATGACCGTTATCTGGGTGATTTGTGATAGGTTTTCCAAAATGATACATCTTGTGCCATTACCTAAGTTGCCTTCCTCCTCTGAATTGGTGCCTTTGTTCCTTCAGCACGTGGTTCGGTTACACGATATTCCTGAGAACATTGTGTCTGACAGAGGAGTCCAGTTTGTTTCCAGATTTTGGAGGACTTTTTGTTCTAAACTTGGTGTTCAATTGTCTTTCTCCTCGGCTTTTCATCCTCAGACCAATGGACAAACTAAGAGAACAAACCAGACATTGGAGACTTATCTGAGATGCTTTGTGTCTGCTGATCAGGATGACTGGGTCTCTTTTTTGCCTTTGGCTGAGTTTGCTCTTAATAATAGGGCTAGCTCTGCCACTTTGATGTCTCCGTTTTTCTGCAATTTTGGGTTTCACCCTCGATTTTCTTCGGGACAGACGGAGGCTTCTGTCTGTCCAGGTGTTGACTCTGTTGTGGAGCGTATGCAGCAGATTTGGGACCAGGTAGTGGAGAGGTTGTCCCTCTCTCAGGAGAAGGCCCAGCGGTTTGCTAACCGGCATAGGACTGATGGTCCTCGGTTTAAAGTGGGGGACTTGGTCTGGTTGTCCTCAAAGAATATTCCTATGAGAGTAGCATCTCCTAAATTTAAGCCTAGGTTCATTGGACCTTGTAAGATCATGGAGATTATTAATCCTGTTTCTTTTCGTTTGCTTCTTCCAGGGACATTTAAGATCCATAACGTGTTCCACAAGTCCTTGTTGAAGAGGTTTGTTGAGCCAGTGGTTCCTGCTGCTGTGCCTCCTGACCCTGTTTTGGTTGAGGGCAATCTGGAGTATGTGGTTGAGAAAATATTGGATTCTCGTTTTTCTAGACGGAAACTCCAGTATTTGGTTAAATGGAGAGGTTATGGTCAGGAAGACAATTCTTGGGTGTTTGCTTCGGACATCCATGCTAGGAGACTCATCCGTGCATATCACAGAGCTCATCCTGACCGACCTGGTTGCTCAAATGAGGGTTCGGTGACCCCTCCTCAAGGGGGGGTACTGTTGTGAATGTGCTAGAAATGAATTCTGAGCAGAAGCTCCCTCTGGTGGTTACAAACAGTACTGAACTATCCAATGAAGATTATGAAGATTGGCGATCAGGTGTTACTGACTGGTCTTATATAAGGGAGGTTCCCTCCCATCAGGGTTGCCGGTGATCAATTGTTCTGGTCTCATCTTTGATTCCTGTTCACTTTGTAGCCTGCTGTTTCGTGCTTGCATCTTCTGCTAGCAGATAAGACATTTTCTTCTTTTTGTTTTTTGTGCTTGTTTTTTGCATTTTGTCCTGCACTTCTGTGGGGGTCTGCCGGGTCCCCTCCGGGGGCTTGTGCTCCTCTCAGTTTAGTTCAGCCACTGTTGTTTGTTCTTTTGCCTTTTCCAGTTTTTTTCAGTGGCTGCTGTTTTGTTTTTGTTACACCAGAGAACTAATTTAGGTGGTAGAGGTCGTGTGATCTCAGGTGTTTTTGTAATTAGTAGAGTTGGTACTTTTCAGGGTTTTTTGGGGTTGCAGTAAGTGTCCTTCTTATGCTTTTCTATTTAGGAAGTTTGGGCCCCAACGTTTGCTCATACTATTTTCTATCTGTGTCTGTATTTCCTCTTGTCTAACCGCCATTACATGTTTGGGGGCTTTCTATGTTCTTTGGGGATCTGCTCCGGGGTAGATAGTTTTCCTCTTTCTGTCTTTAGGTGTAGTTACCTTCTCAGGCTGTGACGAGGCGTCTAGGACCAACGTAGGTACGCTCCACGGCTGCCTTTAGTTGTGGTGGTTAGTCAGGGTACTGCAATCCCATAGATTCCAACCTCTCTGGTGTATTTCCTTTTTTGCTTGCTCTCCTCAGCTACCAAATCATAACACTCCGCATAGTAAGGCAGAGTGAAGCCCGCTGTCAATCAGCATGACACCAGTAGTCATGCCCAACAGAGCAGAGTGGAAGAGAAGCTATGACATCACCAGAAGCAGTAGAATCACTGGTAGAAAACATACAGTACAGACCAAAAGTTTGGACACACCTTCTCATTCAAAGATTTTTCTGTATTTTCATGACTATGAAAATTGTACATTCACACTGAAGGCATCAAAACTATGAATTAACACATGTGGAATTATATACTTAACAAAAAAGTGTGAAACAACTGAAAATATGTCTTATATTCTAGGTTCTTCAAAGTAGCCACCTTTTGCTTTGATTACTGCTTTGCACACTCTTGGCTTTCTCTTGATGAGCTTCAAGAGGTGGTCACCGGAAATGGTTTTCACCTCACGGGTGTGCCCTGTCAGGTTTAATAAGTGTGATTTCTTGCCTTATAAATGGGGTTGGGACCATCAGTTGTGTTGTGCAGAAGTCTGGTGGATACACAGCTGATAGTCCTACTGAATAGACTGTTAGAATGTGCATTATGGCAAGAAAAAAGCAGCTAAGTAAAGAAAAACGAGTGGCTATCATTACTTAAAGAAATGAAGGTCAGTCAGTCCGAAAAATTGGGAAAATTTTGAAAGTGTCCCCTAGTGCAGTTGCAAAAACCATCAAGCGCTACAAAGAAACTGGCTCACATCAGGACCGGCTCAGGAAAGCAAGACCAAGAGTCACCTCTGCTTCTGAGGATAAGTTTATCCGAGTCACCAGCCTCAGAAATCGCAGGTTAACAGCAGCTCAGATTAGAGACCAGTTCAATGCCACACAGAGTTCTAGCAGCAGACCCATCTCTACAACAACTGTTAAGAGGAGACTTTGTGCAGCAGGCCTTCATGGTAAAATAGCTGCTAGGAAACCACTGCTAAGGACAGGCAACAAGCAGAAGAGACTTGTTTGGGCTAAAGAACACAAGGAATGGACATTAGACCAGTGGAAATCTGTGCTTTGGTCTGATGAGTCCAAATTTGAGATCTTTGGTTCCAATCACCGTGTCTTTGTGCGACGCAGAAAAGGTGAACAGATGGATTCTACATGCCTGGTTCCCACCGTGAAGCATGGAGGAGGAGGTGTGATGGTGTGGGGGTGCTTTGCTGGTGACACTGTTGGGGATTTAATCAAAATTGAAGGCATACTGAGCCAGCATGGCTACCACAGCATCTTGCAGCGGCATGCTATTCCATCCGGTTTGTGTTTAATTGGACCATCATTTTTTTTTCAACAGGACAATGACCACAAACACACCTCCAGGCTGTGTAAGGGCTATTTGACCAAGAAGGAGAGTGATGGGGTGCTACGCCAGATGACCTGGCCTCCACAGTCACCAGACCTGAACCCAATCGAGATGGTTTGGGGTGAACTGGACCGCAGAGTGAAGGTAATAGGGCCAACAAGTGATAAGCATTTCTGGGAACTCCTTCAAGACTGTTGGAAGACCATTTCCGGTGACTACCTCTTGAAGCTCATCAAGAGAATGCCAAAAGCGTGCAAAGCAGTAATCAAAGCAAAAGGTGGCTACTTTGAAGAACCTAGAATATAAGACATATTTTCCGTTGTTTCACACTTTTTTGTTAAGTATATAATTCCACATGTGTTAATTCATAGTTTTGATGCCTTCAGTGTGAATGTACAATTTTCATAGTCATGAAAATACAGAAAAATCTTTGAATGAGAAGGTGTGTCCAAACTTTTGGTCTGTACTGTTTGTGACCACCAGGGCCGGACTGGCCATCTGGCAATTCTGGCAAATGCCAGAAGGGCCTGTCTGGTCAAGGGCTGCCTTATCTGCTACATTGTTAACAGAATTGGTGTTCTCAAGACACCCATAATGTTAAGAGTTGTGACGGAGCACAAAGTCGCAGACTCCATGACTTACCACAGCAGGCCACGGGTATTAATAGAAACATTGGTCTTGTAGTAAATCTTCCTTTCTTCCATCCAGGGTAATATTAGTAATATATCCCATCTGGTCCTTGGGGATGGGGACAACATGGGCCTGTGTGACTTCAAATGCCAGGGCTGAATTTCAGTCCCAGTCCATACCTGGTGACTGCTCTTCTAACTGTGAAATACGTCAGAAGGGCGCAGAGGTAGAAGCACTGAGTGACACCAGTGCCGCCCCCTTATGACGATTCGTTTGATGGAGGTGCTAGAAGCTGTGGGTGACGCTGGTGTCACTTACTGCTTCTACCTCCGCCCCTGACAACGTTTTTCACAGTTAGAAGCTATGGTTGCAGAAGATGCAGAGTGTCAGAGTTGCACTCATATCTCCCACTTTGTCCATCACCCAAGATCCAGGACATCTTCAGAGGGGGGGGTGATGCAAGAAACCATTAAGTAACAGCAGGGCTGTCCCCTGATGACATCCTTGTTTAGGAAGGGCGATGGGCACTGTGGGGAGTGAATGATGCCCCAGCCTCTTCTCAAGTGAGATATCACAGGAAGTACCATAAAAAAACACATTTATGGTTTAGGTAGATATAGAAAAGTGTATGGCATGGTGTAATAAAACTAATTACGAAAATGGTTAGGGTGTAAAGATAGATATTTGGAAAATACATTTTACGTGCCTTTAAAGCAAGTTCACACTGAACAATTTTGCAAATAATCAAAAAAATTGCCAGCAGTTTATAACATTGTTTCAAGCATATTCATAACAATCATAAGAGAGAAGTATGATTAGTGGCCCCAGTGATAGCAAGGGCAGTGTGCCAGGCTGGCAATCATAAATATAAAGGTCACTAAAAGAAGAATTTACCAATAAGGGGAATTTTTTGATATGTACAATCAAATATACCGTTTATACTCATGTATAAGCCGACCCGTGTATAAGCCGACCCCCCTAATTTTGCCACAAAAAACTGGGAAAACTTATTGACTCGCGTATAAGCCGGGTGTATAAACCGCCGTCCTGCTCTGTGCTGCCCCCGTCCTGCTCTGTGCTCCCCCATTCTCCTCTGTGCTCCCCCTCCTGCTCCGTCCTCCGCTGTGCTTCCCCCTTCCTGCTCCGTCCTCCTATGCCCCCCCGTCCTGCTCCATGCTCCTCTGTGCTCTCCATCCTCCCCCCGTCCTGCTCCGTGCTCCTCTGTGCCCTCCATCCTCCCCCCCGTCCTGCTCCGTGCTCCTCTGTGCCCTCCATCCTCCCCCCATCCTGCTCCGTCCTCCTGTGCCCCCCCGTCCTGCTCCGTGCTCCTATGTGCTTTCCATCCTCCCCCGTCCTGCTCCGTGCTCCTCTGTGCTCTCCGTCCTCCCCCGTCCTGCTCCGTGCTCATTGTCCTCCTTCATGCTTCCCCTGTCCTCCGTTCTCTCCCCGTCATACTCACCCTCCCTGTGCCATCGCTGAACGTCCTGGCAATCCTGCGTTGTACCCGGCTTCCTGCAGCTCTCCTGTGCTGAGCGGTGACGTAATACCGCTCATTAAGGCCATGAATATGGACGCCACGCCTATGGGAGTGGCGTCGCGTCCATATTACATGACCTTAATGAGCGGTATTACGTCACCGCTCAGCACATTAGAGCTGCAGGAAGCCGGGAACAACGCAGGATTGCCGGGACGTTCAGCAATGGCACGGGGAGGGGTGAGTATGATGTCCCAGCCACCGGCTCCTGCCGTGGCACCCCCTCCCCCACTGGTTTCTGCCCAATGACTCGTGTATAAGCTGAGGGGGCATTTTCAGCACCAAAAAAGGTGCTGAAAATCTCGGCTTATACACGAGTATATACGGTAAATGTTAAACTAGTGTTGTACGTTTACACTGAGCAATTATGATTATACGGAAACAAATTGTCGCTATAAATGTCTAGGGTAAATGGGCCATAAATCTTAATGTAAAGCCCTCTAATTCCTAGAGAATGACTAGGCATGATATATACTACTATCACATCACCAGGATTAGGTGGAACTGCCACTTCCTCACCCCCTATAACTGGACAAATATCTCTGGAAGCTGTCACCCCGCTCAGCGCCTTGGATGACTCTCCATATCACATACAGTACAGAGCCAGTGATTGTAATGAAAGGCAACAGTAATGCTACTGGTCTCCACCTTAGTTAGCGAAATAAAATGTTGGCTCCTCAGTGAACTTTTTCCAGGGAAATTTGATTAGTATCCTGCGGGGTCGTCTAGTGAAGAATGATTCGTAATAATAATATTTGTCTATTTAACCTTTTTTCTTCCAAGACTGCATTAAAGGTCTGTGTCCTTGCTGACACTGAACTGAGCAGGAGAATCAGTCTACAGGGGATCCCTCTCGTCTATATAAATACAAGCAAATGCCAGTGAGACGCATGGGCCCGCCAATATATGTCCTCAGTTTGACAGGACCTGGTCAATGTCCCACTGCTGAGGGTCGTGGTAATTTACGTCCACTCTGTGTACTTTAACTTATCTGCACTGGAGCTGGCTGGTCTCTTTCAGTCAGCCTGTCTCCTAGCAGGCTGTGAGACTTTCCTGACTGAGGGACTAAGTGGGAACTGACTATGTTCCTCCTGCCAAGTTCTCTAGCCTCACCAATAACAACAAACACAAATGAGCAGCCAGCAGGCCCATTCCAAGACACTGGAGAAGAATTCATCTCTCCTTTTCATCCTCTCCAAAGTTCATGCCTCATTTGTGCTCTATTGAATGGAGAGAAGGGCTAATTGGTAATTACTTTGGGTGCATTTTTCAGTGTCACTCAGTTACATATATAGTGTCACTTACAATGCGGAGTTCTGCCATTGCTGGCTAAATATTGGTTTGTGGCTTGTCCTCCCACAACTCCTCGGGGAAACATTAATTCACCACTCTGCAGTACACATAGATTTGTGTAACAACATAACTGCAACATGTTGTAATCTGCTTTCTTTCTCCCCACTTAATGTCATCATTTATTACTGGCTTTTCAACTTGCTTCCAAGTAAATCAACGATTAAACATGTAAACAATAACATTATGGGATTGTTTTACTAAATTGCATGTGACACCAAGTCATAGACGCCAGTAAGTACCTGCAGTCTGTAGCCCGAAGTGATATTTATAGGACAATCTGCTAAATGTGCCCAAAGATTTATTATTATGATGTATAATAAAAAATTATATTGTGGTATTGTGTTAGCCAGAAGAATCGATATAAACACTGTTATGCCCAAAAATGACAAAGGTATTCTAGGAGTGATAACTGTTGTAAACCTGCCTGAAGAAGGAGCCTCTGTGCTCTGAAAACCTGCAAATAGAATTTTATTGTAAGATTTATTGTAATACTAGATAGTGGCCCGATTCTAATGCATCAGGTATTCTACAATATGTATGTAGTTTATTTATGAAGATTTAAGAATAATGCAATGAATACACAGGCTTTTCCAGGTAAAATATATACATTATCATTAAATGTTATTTCTCATAGAACTTAATACAACTGAACAAAATTATTAAACAGATCATCAAAATATATAAACTATTACATGAATATCTAACTGTATTTAAATAAATCATCAGACAAAAGAAGTACATCGACACTATAATATATTTGTTAACAATATCAACCCAAAATATTTTTGTACACCACATTTCTTGTGAATACCTTTTGACTATCTATAAGCAACTTTCCTTGTAAAGGGGTGTCAAAAACTTGCACCTTGACGTTGGATCTTATTTTAACTCTTGAAAATGCAACGTAGAGTTGTCCATGACCAAAAATGGGCTCCTGTAGATATACGCCAACACGCTGTAGAGTTTGACCTTGTGACTTGTTTATTGTCATGGCAAATGCTGGTTTTACTGGAAACTGTTGACGCCGAAGCTTAAATGAAAGACCAGTGTCCGAAGTACATAAATCAATGCGTGGAAGCTGCTGCTGCTGGGGTGTATATAGAGGCTGCTGGGGTGTATATAGAGGCTGCTGCTGGAGTGTACGTGGAGGTTGCTGCTGGGGTATATGTGGTGGCTGCTGCTGGAGTATATGTGGAGGCTGCTGCTGGAGTATATGTGGAGGCTGCTGCTGGAGTATATGTGGAGGCTGCTGCTGGGGTATATATGGAGGCTGCTGCTACTGGGATGTATATGTGGAGGCTGCTTCTGGGGTATATGTGGAGGCTGCTGCTGCTGGGGTATATGTGAAGGCTGCTGCTGCTGCTGGGGTATATGTAGAGGCTGCTGCTGGGGTATATAGAGGCTGCTGCTGGTGGGATGTACGTGGAGGCTGCTGCTGGGGTTTACGTGGAGGCCTCCGATCGGGGTACTTCCGCTGCGAGCAACCGTGAGATGACCGGCTGGCACCGATCATCTCCCGGCTGCGTCACCGCTGACCTCCATGCGGCCAGAGATGACCCGCGGCTACCATCGGGAGATCAGCGGCTAGCGCCGCTGATCTCCTGACAATAGCGGTGGCGTGCGTGGTTCAAATCCTGCGCCAATTCGCGGCCGGACTGCGCCTGTTGCTGATTGGTCGCGTCCGGCCGGCCGCGACCAATCAGCGACGTGGGATTTCCGTTACAGACAGACAGAATTAGACGATTATATAGTAGATTTTTGAAAGCACAAATAATAGCAATAACATTATTAATGATAATATTGTTAGTCGTAATAATAAAACGCATAGCAAATAACTTTTATCTAAATGAAAGTGATCCTAAGCAACTGATAATCCAGCATTGGGGATTTGTACCAAATCTTAGAAGTCAAAGTAATGTATTGGCAGTGAACAGAATCAACTCTCAAGTACAAACTATTTATATGTGGAAATGGTTATTGATGATTGATTAGGACAGTCTGGGGTATTCTATTAGACTCATTTACATTATAATATCATTAAATATTGTTGTATGTTCAATACCAGAGCACATTAGAGGAAAATGTCCATCTTCACTGAAGAGTATATTGCTGGAAAGTGTAAAAACAAGCACTTATGCAAATTCAAGTTATTAAGATCCCCAATGTTCCTTTGATGATTATTTATTTATTTTTTATTGTTTAGCTTGTCGTCTAGGAGACTGGCCTCTGCTGCTGTCTAGCAGCAGTGGCCGAACAGTATAGTGCTTGCAACCTCTTTACAATAGAAATTGTAAACACTGCTCTGAACATTGCAGGGAGCTCACTGTTTGCTCCTTCTAATGGCTACTGTAGCTTCAGTGTCAGTGCTCTTCTGGTGCTGGAGAGGATAAGCTGTCTCATAAAGCAGCCTTGAGAGTGATCAATTGAGGAGAGTAGTGCAAGGATGCCCTTGGTCTGAATTGTCAACCAAGCAGGAGCACCTGCCCCCAGGAAGCAGGAAGTCAGGAGGCTGGGAAGCATGGGCGTACCCAGGATCAAAACTAGGGGGGGGCAAGCCATGGTCGTTCAGGTTGTAAAATATAAGAACAAAAAATGTGAATAAAACGAAAATGAACGCCATACACAACATAATTCCTTATACCAAGACCAATAATATCACATACAAGGAGAAATACCACCATGATCAATCCTATTATGTAAACAATTTATTGATTTTAGGCTTACCTTTGCAGTCTTCTCTTCTGTTCAGCAGGGGGACTTCAAGCTCATGCGTGTTTATCACACACTGACACTGAGCCATTCACACTGCCCTTTCTAAACACAGCAATTGGATTGATCTTTGGGGAAAAAAAATGAATGATAGATAGATAGATAGATAGATAGATAGATAGATAGATAGATAGATAGATAGATAGATAGAAAACCAGACAAATTGGAGGCAGCACATAGTTTGTAGTGAAAAAAAAAGCTATTTAATAAGGTCAAAAGGCGACATTTCGGTCCAAACAACACAAACCTTTCTCAAGCCTTGAGAAAGGTTCTGTTGTTTGGACCAAAACGTCGCCTTTTGGTCTTATTAAACAGCTTTTTATTCACTACAAACGGTGTGCTGCCTCCAATTTGTCTGGATTTCTATAATTGATGTTTGGTATTTGCCTGGGGGGCTCTGCACCAGGACTCTTTCTTTGTGCTGCTCTAATTTTCTTCTTTTAGATAGATAGATAGATAGATAGATAGATAGATAGATAGATAGATAGATAGATAGATAGATAGATAGATAGATAGATAGATAGATAGATAGATTTAAGCATGGAATGCAAGTAGATTCCACCCTGAAATATGCCCCATCATTGTCCCCTTCTTGTAGTAATATGCCCCATCATTGTCTCCTTCTTTTAATAATGTGCCCCAGACCAGCACCTGTATATACATCAGCCCCAGCCAGCCTCTGTATGTCAGATATACAGTATATTACTGAAGATATAGACTGTACGGGCTCCTGTCAGGTATATATTACAGTAGATATAGACTGTACGGGCTCCTGTCAGGTATATATTACTGTAGATATAGACTGTATGGGCTCCTGTCAGGTATATATTATTGTAGATATAGACTGTATGGGCTCCTGTCAGGTATATATTACTGTAGATATAGACTGTACGGGCTCCTGTCAGGTATATATTACTGTAGATATAGACTGTACGGGCTCCTGTCAGGTATATATTACTGTAGATATAGACTGTACGGGCTCGTGTCAGGTATATATTACTGTAGATATAGACTGTACAGGCTCCTGTCAGGTATATATTACTGTAGATATAGACTGTACAGGCTCCTGTCAGGTATATATTACTGTAGATATAGAGTGTACGGGCTCCTGTCAGGTATATATTACTGTAGATATAGAGTGTACGGGCTCCTGTCAGGTATATATTACTGTAGATATAGACTGTACGGGCTCCTGTCAGGTATATATTACTGTAGATATAGACTGTACGAGCTCCTGTCAGGTATATATTATTGTAGATGTAATATATACCTGACAGGAGCCTGTACAGTCTATATCTACTGTAATATATACCTGACAGGAGCTCATACAGTCTATATCTACAGTAATATATACCTGACAGGAGCCCATACAGTCTATATCTACAGTAATATATACCTGACAGGAGCCCATACAGTCTGTATCTACAGTAATATATACCTGACAGGAGCCCATACAGTCTATATCTACAGACTGTAGATATAGACTGTACAGGCTCCTGTCAGGTATATATTACTGTAGATAAGGAGACATCAACCCATTAATTAATAAATCCTCCTATGTCACTGAGGACTCTGACTGACCTCAGATTTCCCTCCTGCAGCAAGCACACGGCTTCTCTTCCTGGCTTCCTGGCTTTGCAGAACACGCCCCCGGGAACGATGTCACACCGCTGGAAAGAGCCCATACAGTCTAGTATGTGAGTCGCAGCCAGCCCAGAAGCACCTTTTAAAGGGCCGGCTGATGCGATGGCCTCATCTTGGCACGGGGCGCCCCTGCTCCTAGGGGGGGGCAACGGCCCCCCCCTGCCCCACGGTGGGTACGCCCATGCTGGGAAGTGCTACACTACTGAACAGTAGTGTTGAGCGATACTGCTCGATATCTAAAAATATCGTATCGAAATTGTATCGCCGATAGCACTAAATATCGTCGATATCCGATTTCGATACCGGAAGTCCAATGTAAGTCTATGGGAACAAAATATCGCAACTAAAAAAAACCTTTATTTCCTTGTAAACACTAAATATACACACATAGAATACATATATATATATATATATATACATGTCATTGTGACATATATATATACATATATTTATAGTTTATACACTTCTACATAGTAAAATAGACTCTGATTCAATTGCCGGGTAAAGCCGTGACATACCCCATAGAAGTCGACGGGCTCGGTGCCGAGTACCCCAAAAACCTCTGGCTCTGTGCGACTCAACTTGGGCGTCACGAACAGGATTCTGTAGCTCGCTATAAGCGAGTCCTGTGTGCCTGAATTTAACTGGTTTTGTGCTTGAGAATTGCTAAAATCATCAGAGAATGTATTTGCCATTTTTCCGCCATATCTGCGTCACGACGAGGCACTGGTGAAGAAGAAGGGCGTGCTCTTCATGGGTGTACACACTCACTCAGTGACGCGAAAACGATGGCTCTAAATGGTACTGCAATGTAAGATCGTGCCCCACAGCTCTTGAGTTCCGCCTCCTCATCCTCCTCAGTGTGCGGAAACTAACACGAAGGTCCCGCCTCACTACAAAAGAGGGGCCCTCTCCAGATGCTAATGACACATGTGACTTGGCAGAGATGGCTAATGGACACGAGCAGAAGTGTGAAGGGATGGAGCAGTCAGAGCTCTCCCCCCATGGAAGCGACCCGATCGCCACGGAACCACCGTTGGGCACCCGGCCTGGAAACCCTCCTACGCTGCAAGAAGCGGAGGATACCCTAAGAGGCCTGGCCCGGCACCGGGAGGAGGTCGCCAGGATGGAAGCCAGCTGGCGTGCCCTAAAACTAAACTTGGAGCGGCGCCAATCCCTCTTACCTGAAGTGTCTGTACCGGAAGGTGAGGCACCCGTTCTAGTAGAGGAGTCCGTGCGGGCATCCCAGCCCTTGCAATGTGATCCGGTTGACGTTGTCGCAGTGGAGGCACCCGTTCGTGCAAAAAACGCTGCACCGGCAGCACCCCAGATCCCGCTGTCTGCCCCCGTCGCTGAGACAGAAGAAGCGACACCCGTCCTCATGGAGGAGGCCGCGCAGGCACCAGAGCACTACCTGCCTGTACCGGAGCCCCGACTGTCATCTGTTCCAGAGCCGGCTGCTTCCTCCGCAGGTGAGCGCCGCCAGGACTGGGGGGCGCCAGGAGAGCTGCCGCAAACCGGACACTGTAAGCTGCAGTTTGATGGTGGAGACATGGAGCTGCTGGTGGAGGAGAATTTCAACCGGCGTCAGGAGGAAGAGTGGAGACGTTGGGAGAAGGAAGCAGAGCGACAAAGGGAGCAGCGAGAATCCCAAAAACTTCGCCAACGTCAGCTGGAGAAGGACCGGGCAGATAAGGACCGGATGAGAAAAGATAAAGGAACCCTGAGGGAGCCGCGGCGTAAGGGTGCAGTACGGAGCTTTAAATTGAAAGGTGGTTGGGGCTTCATCCAGGAGCCTGGACTTTATTTAGAAGTTTTTGTGAACCGGCGGGACGTGGAGGCTCACCTCCCAGAAGGACACCCGGGGAGGGACCTGTTGCCAGGAGACTTGGTGACTTACACCCGACACTGGGGTTACAATGGATGGTACGCCCTAAATGTTACCAGGTGTGACCCTACTCCCCAGAGTGTCAGGAACCTGTGAGACCCTCGGAGCCTTCAGCCTCCCACATCCAGGCCTCTGCAAAAGTGCCCACCCCACGCCGTAAATCTCCTCAGCCTCCCTCAGTGGTCTCCTCAGCAGCCCCAGCTATGGACATGATAACTATAGCTGGCCCGTACCCGGCGCCTGTTAGGCCCCCTGGGGTTCGTACAGTCCGTGACATAGGGCTCCAGACCCGGAGGGAGATGAAAGAGGTGGCCACACAGACCCAGATAGCGGGTCACGACTTGACTGTACAGGCCACACGACGTCATCAGGTCCTGGTGGTCCTTGGTGCCTCGGATGTTTGGCAAGCATCAGAAGAGTACCAGGTGGTACCTGGAACACCCCTGCCAAAGAATTATAAATAACCCGGACAGGGTCACTGTATGTAAATAGTTAAATTGTTTATGTACCCGGACGGGTGAATGTTCATAAAAAAGTTTTTTAATTTAATAAAAAAAAAAAAACACAGTTTTCATTACTTTTATTACAGTCTCATCCTGCGACGCCATCGATCTCCTGTAAAAAAATGAAAAAAAAAAAAAAGTATACCACCTGACCGACGCAGTCCATAGTAACGAGTGTCCCACGACGATCCAGCTCTGCTACATCAGAATGACAGTCAGAGCCTGTCATCCCGGCGCAGCACAGCTGATTACCTGCTTCCCCGGCGGTGACGTCATCGGACTGACTGCTTTACGGCCGGGATTACCAGCAGTCACTGCAGTTATCGCGAGAAACTGCATGTGACCGCCGGGGAAAGATGATGGCGGCCATGAAGCAGTCCAGGCCGTGACCGCCGGAGATCTTCTGCCAGGTAAGTGCCGCTGACTCCTGACAGACCCGACCGACGGACACTCACAGTGACAGTGACAAATCCGATTCCGGTATTCGATAAGACGAAAATATCGAAACGAATTATCGAAAGGCCGATAGAGCTAATATCGGCCGATAGCCGATATTTACATTATCGTATCGCTCAACACTACTGAACAGACTCATGATCAACTCTTTAACCCCTTAGTGACAGAGCCATTTTGCAGCTTAATGACCAGGCCAATTTTTACAATTCTGACCACTGTCACTTTATGAGGTTATAACTCTGGAACGCTTTAACGAATCCTGCTGATTCTGAGATTGTTTTTTCGTGACATATTGTACTTCACGTTAGTGGTAAAAAATTTTTTTATATGACTTGCTTTTATTTATGAAAAAAAACGGAAATATGGTGAAAATTTTGAAAATTTTGCAATTTTCAAACTTTAAATTTTTATGCCCTTAAATCAGAGAGATATGTCACACAAATTTCTTAATAAATAAAATTTCCCACATGTCTACTTTACATCAGCACAATTTTGGGAACAAAATTTTTTTTTGTTACGAAGTTATAAGGGTTAAAAGTTGACGAGCGATTTCTCATTTTTACAACACCATTTTTTTTTAGGGACCACATCACATTTGAAGTCACTTTGAGGGGTCTATATTATAGAAAATACCCAAAAGTGACACCATTCTAAAAACTGCACCACTCAAGGTGCTCAAAACCGCATTCAAGAAGTTTATTAACCCTTTACGTGCTTCACAGGAACTGAAGCAATGTGGAAGGAAAAAATTAACATTTAACTTTTTTGCAAAAACTTTACTTCAGAACCAATTTTTTTTATTTTCACAAGTGTTAAAAGAAAAAATGAACCACAAAATTTGTTGTACAATTTCTCCTGAATACACCGATTCCTCATATGTGGGGGTAAACCACTTTAACGTAGAGCCGTGAAAATAAAAAATCATATTTTTTCCACAAAAATGACCTTTTCACCCCAATTTTTATTTTCCAAAGGGTAACAAGACCCAAAAGTTTTTGTGCAATTTGTCCTGAGCATGCTGATACCCCATATGTGGGGGTAAACCACTGTTTGGGTGCATGGCAGAGCTTGGAAGAGAAGGAGCGCCGTTTGACTTTTTCAATGCAGAATTGGCTGGACGCCATGTCGCGTTTGTAGAGGCCCTGATGTGTCTAAACAGTGGAAACCCCCAACAAGTGACCCCATTTTGGAAACTAGACCCCCTTAGGAACTTATCTAGATGTGTGGTGAGCACTTTGAACCCCCAAGTGCTTCACAGAAGTTTATAACGCCCAGGCGTGAAAATAAAAAATCATATTTTTTCCACAAACCTGATAGTTTAGTCCCCAATTTTTTATTTTCTCAAGGGTAACAGGAGAAATTATACCACAAAAGTTGTTGTCCAATTTGTCCTGAGTATGATGATACCCCATATGTGGGGGGGACCACTTTTTGGGTGCACGGCAGGGCTTGGAAGGGAAGGAGCGCCGTTTGACTTTTTCATACCAAAATTAGCTGGAATTGAGATTGGACGCCATGTCGGGTTTGGAGAGCCCCTGATGCGCCTAAACAGTGGAAACCCCCACAAATGACACCATTTTGGAAACTAGACCCCTTAAGGAACTTATCTAGATGTGTGGTGAGCACTTTGAACCCCCAAGTGCTTCACAGAAGTTTATAACGTAGAGCTGTGAAAATAAAAAATCATTTTTTTCCTCAAAAATGATTCTTTAGCCCGCTATTTTTTTATTTTCCCAAGGGTAACAGGAGATATTGGACCACAAAAGTTGTTGTGCAATTTGTCCTGAGTACGCTGATACCCCATATGTGGGGTGGAACCACTGTTTGGGCGCATGGGCGACCTTGGAAGGGAAGGAGCGCCATTTTGTAATGCAGACTTTGATGGAATGTTCTGTGGGCGTCATGTTGCATTTGCAGAGCCCTTGATGTGCCTAAACAGTAGAAACCCCCTGCAAGTGACACCATTTTGGAAACTAGACCCCCCAAGGAGCTTATCTAGATGTGTGGTGAGCACTTTGAACCCCCAAGTACTTCACAGAAATTTATAAACGCAGAGCCGTGAAAATAAAATATCATTTTTTTACTCAAAAATGATTTTTTTAGCCAGCTATTTTTTATTTTCCCAAGGGTAACAGGAGAAATTAGAACCCCAAAATTGGTGTTAAATTTGTCCTGAGTATGCTGATACCCCATATGTTGGAGTAAACCACTGTTTGGGCGCACGGCAGGGCTTGGAAGGGAGGGAGCGCAATTTGACTTTTTGAACTCCACGTCGTGTTTGGAAACCACCTGATGTGCCTAAATAGTGGAAACACCTCAATTCTAGCTCCAACCCTAACCCCAATACACCCCTAACCCTAATCCCAACCCTAATCCTAACCCTAATCCTAACCGTAATCCCAACCCTAATTGTAACCCTAACCCTAATTGTAACCCTAACCCTAATTGTAATCCTAACCCTAATTCCATGGGGAACACCTGCAGGTACTGGACGGGGTGATCAGGGGTCCCAGGGACCCTATTTCTCTCCCCTCTGATGTGCGATCACATCAGAGGGGAGAGAAATTACAGGCAGGATCGGTGCTTTGTTTTTTCTTTTGTGATCGCCGTTATATGGCGATCGCAAAAGAGTGGGGACTGCGGGGGACCCTTATTATGTTCCGAGACACCAGAGACACCAGAGAAAATCGCCCAACCCCCCGGCACCTCGCAGCGGGCGCCCTACGCATGCGCCCGCCATTTTCTTGGCATTGTAGCATGGCGGCGGCACAGGGGACATATCAGAGGAGAGAGAAATTAAATGGCAAATCAGATTTTTTTTTGTTGCGATCCCCGTTATAGGGTTAATAACGGCGATCGCAACACTGGGGTCGGTAAAAACCGACCCGATTCATGTTCTCTGGGGTCTCGACTACCCTAGCAGCCAAGACCCCGGAGAAAATCCGACTGTGGGGGGCGCTATTCACTTTTTCCACAGCGCCGTTAATTAACGGCGCTGTGGTTTAAGTACCCTTAATGACCGCCGTGAAAAGGCGTATCGGCGATCGTTAAGGGGTTAATTGAGCACTCCATGAAAATCATATACACTCTCTTACACCTAGCACAGATACTCGACTTCTTGGTCTTAGGCTCTGTATTAGGCATAATATACCATATATATTCAAATATAAGCTGAGTTTTTCTTTGTTTTTTTTGTGCTGAAAATGTCCCCCTCGGCTTATGCTCAAGTGAGGTTGCTGGAAGAAAGAGGGGGAAAGGCATTGGCGGAGCAGCGGGTCACAGGAAGCCGGAGCCAGAGGCTGCAACCACTGTGCCTGCTGCTAAAGAGAAATGAATATTCACTGCGCTGGCACTGAATATTCATTTCTCTGTAATAGCGGGCACAGTGTCAACCGCAGGCTTCCTGCAGCAGCCGAGCGATTAAGTGTGCCCGCTACTGAAATGAATATCCATTACTCTCCACTCCCATGGGCGTGGAGGTCAGTGAATATTCATTCCATTTAGTAGCGGCACGCGTGAAAGCAAGGCCACTGCAGGAAGCCGGCGGCTGCTGCTGACACTGCGTGCTCTACTAAATAGCAATGAATACCCACTGCTCTCAAGGCACATAGTCCCAGCATGGCAAACAGTGAGTATTCCGGCAGCTGTCCTCTGCTTGTGAGCAGCACATGAGGTCCCTGCCATATGCTGCTTACAAGCATAAATCAGCTGCTGGCACCGGAGCAAGACTCTGCGAGGGAACGCAGGAAGGTAAGTAGGATGGTTTAATTTATTTTCATGTTTTTTCTGATGGGGTCCATGCATAAAGGATAGGAATGAGGAGCCATGCATACAATGATAGGGATGATGGGGCCAAGCATGCCAGGATAGGAATGAGGAGCTATGCATACAAGGATAGTGATGAAGAGCCATGCATACAAGGATAGGGATGAGGAGAAATGCAGACCAATATAGGGATAAGAAGCCATGCATACCAGGATAGGAATGAGGAGCCCTGCATACAAGGATAGGGATGAGGAGCCATGCATACCAGGAAAGGGATGAGGAGGCCATGCATACCAGGATAGGGATGAGGAGCCATGTATACCAGGATAGGGATGAGGAAGCCATGCATACCAGGATAGAGATGAGGAGCCATGCATACAAGGATGGGGATGAGGAGCCACACATACAAGGATAGGAATGAGGAGCCATGCATACCAGGATAAGGATGAGGAACCAAGTATACCAGGAAAGGGATGAGGAGGCCAAGCATACCAGGAAAGGGATGAGGAGGCCATGCATACCAGGCTAGAGATAAGGAGCCATGCATACAAGGATGGGGATGAGGAGCCATGCATACCAGGATAGAGATGAGGAGCCATGCATACGAGGATAGGGATGAAGACCATGCATACAAGTATAGGGATGGAGGAGCCTTGCAGACCAGGATGGGGATGAAGAGCCATGCATACAAGGATAGGGATGGAGGAGCCTTGCAGACCAGGATGGGGATGAATAACCATAAATTCAAGGATAGGGATGAAGAGCCATGCAGACCAGGATAGGGATGAAGAACCATAAATTCAAGGATAGGGATGAAGAGCCATGCAGACCAGGATAGAGATGAGGAGACATGCAGACCAGGATGGGGATGAGGAGGTCATGCATACTAGGATACGGATGAGGAGCCATGCATACAGGATAGGGATGAGGAACCATGCATACCAGGATAAGGATGAGGCTATGCATACCAGGATGGGGATGAGCGGACCATATATACCAGGATAGGGATGAGGAGCCTTGCAGACCAGGATTGGGATGAGGAGCCATGCATACCAGGATAGGGATGAGGAGTCATGCATACCAGGATAGGGATGAGGCGATAATGCATACCTGGCTTATATTCGAGTCAATATATTCTCCTAGTTTTTTGTCGTAAAATTAGATGCTTCGGCTTACACTCAGGCCAGCTTATAAAGCGACCGTACTTTACTAGAGAGTTTCCTAGATTTAATTTTTTTACCTCCACATATAACCAAATAGTGGTCATTTACATCCATTTTCTGTGTTGGGTTTGTGGAAGACACTCATTAATACATGACACGTGACATATGATTTTAGTGTCCGCATGCAATCCTGTTGTCATAGTTGATGTAGTATTAAATAACAACCACATTGGGAATGAGTTCTATACTTGCTCTTGCAGGTTATGGTATCTACATAGTATGTAGATTGTAATAAATAACATGGAAAGTTTACTGAGATGTTGGAAACTAGCCATACTAAACTGAAAATTCACTGTTCAACTGAAGCAATCAGAACTTCAATAGGTAAGATTTGTGACTTGATCAAATACCACACCTACTGGATATCTCTGTATCCCCAGGCTGCAGATTTCATATTTCTTGACTTTTACATAGATGCTCAGATTTGTCAATAAAATTATTACCAGATGTTATCTCTTTTCCCACTTACTTCCCAAGTTTAATTGTAGGGCTAATTAAGACTCCATTGTTATGCACTTTTCATTTTATCCTCTGTTCCAGGATGCTCATGTAATTACAGACAATGCTGGCAATAAGTGTCTTGTCCCACGACTTAGGAATCATACAGTATTGTATTGTTGCTGTTGCATTGCTATGCAACATGATTTGCCTTTTAGAAGTTTGTCCTCCCTCTCTCCCTGTTCGCCTCCCTACCTCTGATGTCAGTAACCTCTCCCTTCTTCCTCATTTTCTGTATTTATGCCATCATACGAACCTCTTGTCTTGCAGCTCTGGTTCAGAATAGTCTTTTTTACCTACTGCAGATGTCACATCTACTGCCACTGTAATTGTACATACTACGAGAATTCAGTTTGAAAAGAAACCTTCTTCTGGTATCTTCATATGTGCCTCAGCAGTCGAGTTAAGCTAAGTGATGATATTTCTTTGTGTGAGTAATGGTACATAAAGAGAGCTATAGAAACGGTGTCTCCAGCATGTCAAACTCGCAGCCTAGTTATGGAGTCAGAATAATAAGCATTTGGCAAATGCTTCATCTTGTTGCTATGCCTCTGAAGGTAAGAATCCTGCACATATTGTCACCACTCATTAGGAAATGGGACTGTCAGAACCAGGACCAGTTGCCCTGTAAAGGCCCCATAACAGCCATTTGGTTGACTGCCTCTATTGCAGGTGCAACCAGGGCTGTAGTAAAAAACATCTGGCATTTGATGAGGGGACCTAATGGAGGGGGAGGAATCACTGCTGCTCTTTGCTTTGCATTTTAATATCCTGTTTAATTTCTAACTTACATAAACTTTGGAAAACTACATAGAATACTACTATATTCTCCTACTCTTCTCAGAGAAGACCACATAGAACACCATTTTTCAGAAACTACTTATAATTTATCTTTGCCATTTCGCTCTCAAACTTATGACCAGCAGTATGAGAGGCAGAAACACTACTAGTGAACCACAGACTACACTGCTGACTATGACAAGCTTTGGTCTGACTGAAAACTTCAACAGTATTTTTCTTTAAGGTCATACAGTGCCATTATATAGAGATGTTATTTATATATGTTAATATCTTAAAGATAAAAAGATACACTTTTTTACGGTTAAGTTACTAAAAAAAATAACAGTACAAAAGCTGATAGAATGAAAACAATTTTACAATTTTTTTTAAATAAACATCTCAAAACAGTTAATAACACACATATTTGGTAATATTGTAGCATTATTTTTCTGAATTAACCATGGTAACAGTTCATGCAATTAAATGCTTACATGTGGTATGGTATGGTATGGTAATTTGGTGCCTAGAAAACACAGCTCATACAGTTATATTGATGCAGAATTATAAAAAGTACTGTCTGTTAAAGCTATGAATGTGGGATAAAAAAACTATTCTGCATCAAATACAGCACCAAATTTTCCAGCAGTAAAGGATTACATTTATAACATTTTTACAAGAAAATTCATACAGTGAAGGAAATAATTATTTGATCCATTGCTGATTTTGTAAGTTTGCCCACTGACAAAATTCATTAACAGTTTATAATTTTAAGGGTAGGTTAATTTTAACATTGAGAGATAGAACATAAAAATAAAATCCAGAAAATCACATTGTATAAATTATTAAATTTATTGCATTTTGCAGTGAGAAATAATATTTGATACCCTACCAACCATTAGAAATCTGGCTCCTACAGACCAGTTAGACTCGTTGCCTGCTTTAAACACAGCTGTCTTACATAGTCACCTTTATAAAAGATCCTGTCCACAGACTCAATTAATCAGTCAGACTTTAACCTCTACAACATGGGCAGGACCAAAGAGCTTTCTAAGGATGTCAGGGACAAGATCATAGACAATATTTCCTCAAAAGGTCGGTTGAGTCTCTTACTGTTTCGGGGATTAACAGCATCTGTCAAAATATTAGGGGTATATCTGGATGAAGTTTTGAAGTCTCACGTTGCATCTTTGAATTCTTATACAAGAGACTCAAACGACCTTTTGAGGAAACTTGATAATCTTATCTTGGAACCTGATGCTCAATTGTGTAGCATGGATGTTGAGGCCCTCTATCCTCAATTAGCATCCAGACGGACTAAAAGCAGTAGAATATTTTATAAGAAGTTTTAGGCCAACAATTTGATGGACGCAACAAATTTATTTTGAATTTGCTAAGATTTTGTCTGATAAAAAACATCTTTTTCTTCAATGGCACAGTGTACCACCAGCTCAGGGGCACAGCAATGGGCAATTCCTGTGCGCCAACTTATGCTAATTTGTTCCTGGGCTGGTGGGAAGAGACCTTGGTCTTTGATGACTTTTTCTGAAGAACAAACCAAGATAGCATTATGGTCCCATTACATCGATGATGTACTGTTGATATGGAATGGCAATGCCAATAATTAGAAAACCTTTGTAACCAAACTCAATAACAATGATCTAGGATTGTCCTTTACTTTCGAGTTTCATGAAAAAGAACTACTATTTCTTGATCTTCTTATTCAATAGTTACCTAATGGGCAATTTCAGTACAAAAACTTACAGAAAACCCACATCCACCAATGCCTTCTCCGATGGGACAGCCACCATCCTGTCCCATTAAGGAATGGAATCCCCAAAGGACAATATCTTAGATTACGGCAGAATTGTTCCTCTGAAACTGATTTTAAGGCCCAAGCCGCGGATTTGCGGACACGTTTTCTGGATAGAGGTTACCCTGATGGTATTTTGAGAAAGGCATTTAAGGTATCTAAAGAAACAAACAGAGAGATTATTAATACCAGCCCCGAAGCAGAGTGATGATGCAACTTGCCGTTTCATCATCACTTACAATAACGGGGCACAACAACTTCGGACCATTCTGCAAGAACATTGGTCCATTTTGCAGACGGATGAGGACATTGGAGAACTAGTGGGGACGTACCCCAGAATCACATTTCAAAAAGGAAGATCAATAGGTGATAGACTGGTACACAGCCACTACACTCCCCAAAAAAATGAAACATGGATATCCAACCGTCTCAAAGGTTGCTATAAATGTAATGGTTGTGTGGCATTTTACATTTTACAAGCAATGTGAATAAGAAAGAGTATCGAATTCACCATTTTATTCATTGTCGGACAAAAGGGGTGGTATATAGAGCTGTCTGCCCCTGTGGCCTTGAATACATAGGCAAGACTATACGAGAATTCAGAAGGCGGGTGGGTGAACATCTAAGAGACATAGCCTAAAAAGAGACACCCTTTGGCCAGACATATGAACATGAAACACTCTGGAAGAAGCGATGAACTAAAGTTCATAGAGATTGACAAGGTTGGCACACGAGAAAGGGGGAGATTGGGATAGGGCTCTTCTACAATGCGAGACTAGATGGATCTTCCGCCTGATGACACAAGCACCCCCAGGGCTTAATGAGACCCTTACATATAGTTGCTTTGTATGAACCAGATCTCATGCACATATAATATACCATATATGCTTTCCTATTTTTCCACCCTTTTCTACATGGTTTAGGGCCTTATAGGGTGAGAATAGGGAGAGCCGCGAGGAGTTGGGGTGCCATTCTCGTTTCTATCTTAGGGTGCCAACCTCCACTGACAGGTAGAATGATTCTAGAAAATTTAGGGATAAATTATACACTACATAAACATCTATTTTTCCCACTTAATTTTCATCATGAGAAATGAATTGAGACTATACTCCAATAAAGTGCCTCCTTAGTTCTCTCGTTTACTCAGAATGATCTCTCTCTGCTATGGATTCTATCATATATATACTGGTTTCTTTAATATATTCAGAAGGATTTTTTCTGAGTTTGGATTCCATTTATATATTCATACCTTTCCCATTTTGGTCTGGACATGTGGCTTCCGCTTATTTGAATACTAACACTGGTTCTCAACCTCCAATGAGATTAGGTGTCATATTTTTCTCCCTTTTTCAGCCAGTAAACTGCCCCAATTTTTGAACCCTCCCTCTTTGTAGGTTGTTAGGATTCATCGATACGAACAATTCCCCAATTGACATCCTCTCCCAAATCTTTAGGGAGAATGTGAAGAGGTTAACAGAATGAATTGATCGTTACACCTAAGATATGGCATATTAGACAAAAATGTCCTGGTTTACCTTAGGTGAAATACTAACTAATTAACTACGGCGCCTGTACTAAAGATGTCTTGAATAAATCAATCTAATGATATCATTTGTAAAGATTTTATTTCTATACCAGATATGATGTTTGCGGTCCATGACCGGTTCCACGAACATGCGTACCGGAAATGACAACAGCACATGCGTGAAAAACACCGGAAGTGACACATGCGGCTCTGCCCTGCGTTCCATGGTGGGACACCTGGAAATGACGTCCACACGCAGCTGGGACAGAAAGAGCCTGGCGGTCTATTTAAACGAGGCATCGATAGCAAAACGAGGTATGCCACTCTGCCCCCACATTATGGATATTTGTTAATATCCCCACTCCTCTCTTGGTTCCCTGATGAGTACACTGGACGAAACGCGTCGGGTAAGAGGCATCATGGGGCGTTAATTCAGCAGGCTATACACAGGTCCCATTAAGGGGGTATTGTATGGATATGAGCAATTATCTCCCCCACTTTTCATTTGGGAACCGGTGACCTATGAAACAAGTCGGACAGATCTATATAACGAGGTGAGATTGTTCCATTTCTTCCTCCTGGTTAATAAATTGTCATATATTAGAGAAGTGGTTATAATCCACCTCTTGTTGCTATAAGGACATTGACATGATTTGTGCAATATGCTTGAATAATTAATATTGGCATATTCTGCATAAACGCCAATACTGTATTATCTTTTGGATTCTGATAGAGCAGTCAGAGGTGCTGTATTTCTTTCGGTGATTGGATCACTATTTGCTGTGTGTGTTTTTATTGGTTTTTGGTGTTCTAAGAATTTTTAATCATACTAATAAAATATATACCTTTTAACTATAATCATACCTGCTTTACCTACGTATACTTGATCAGATTGGTTACTATCGCTTTAATCAAGGTGAGAGATCAGCCTAAAACTACACGGGGGGACTTGTTAATGATCTCAAGGCAGCTGGGACCATAGTCACCAAGAAAACCATTGTTAACACATTACGCCGTAAAGGTTTAAAATCCTGCAGTGCCTGCAAGGTCCCCCTGCTCAAAAAGGCACATGTGCAGGCCCATCTGAAGTTGGCCAATGAACACCTGGATGATTCTGTGAGTAATTGGGAGAAGATGCTGTGGTCAGATGAGACAAAAATTGAGGTCTTTGGCATTAACTCAACTTGCCGTGTTTGGAGGAAGAGAAATGCTGCCTATGACCCAAAGAGCACCATCCCCACTGTCAAGCATAGAGGTGGAAACATTATGTTTTGGAGGTGTTTCTCTGCTAAGGGCACAGGACTACTTCACCTCATCAATGGGAGAATGGACAGAGCCATGTACCGTAAAATCCTGAGTGACAACCTCCTCCAGGACATTAAAAATGGGTCGTGGCTGGGTCTTCCAGCAAGACAATGACCCAAAACATACAGCCAAGGCAACAAAGAAGTGGTCAAAAAGAAGCACATTAAGGTCATAGAGTGGCATAGCCAGTCTCCAGACCTTAATCCCATAGAAAACTTATGGAAGGAGTTGAAGCTCTCAGTTGCCCAGCGACAGCCTCAAAATCTTAATGATTTAGATGATCTGCAAAGAGGAGTGGACCAAAATTCCTCCTGACATGTGCGCAAACCTCATCATCAGCTACAAAAAATGTATGACTGCTGTGCTTGCCGACAAGGGTTTTTCCACCAACTATTAAGTCTTGTTTGCCAGAGGGATCAAATACTTATTTCTCACTGAAAAATGCAAGTACATTTATATAATTTATACAATGTGATTTTCTGAATTTTATTTTTGATATTCTATCTCTCAATGTTAAAATTAACCTATCCTTAAAATTATAGACAGTTCATGTCTTTGTCAGTGGGCAAACTTACAAAATCAGCAAGGGATCAAATAATTATTTCCTTTGCTGTACATACAAATGCAGCAGAAACCATGACAAAGAAGAACAAGGTGGCGATATTGGTTTCCTATTTTCCAACTGAACACATATCAGTTGGATTTTCCATCAATGTATAATCCCAATCCTGAGAATAATGAGATCGCTCAAGAGAATGGGACCGGCAGCAATTCATTGCACTGTAAGGTGACTGGAAAAATCACTTTTCAGGGAAAACATAGAAGGCAACACAATCTAAACCAGCGATTTAGGTTTGCATTTGTTATTATTACAATTGCGTGCAATTTAGGATGACTTAAAGGGAATCTTTCAGTAGGATCAACCCTCCTAAGTAGGGCTGAGTATTCCGATACTGCAAATATCGGGTATCGGCCGATATTAGCTGTATCGGACTTCCGATTCCGAGTACCGATATTTTCGTCATATCGGATACGGAATCGGAATGTCACTGTCACTGTCAATGTCCGTCGGTCGGGTCTGTCAGGAGTCAGCGGCACTTACCTGGCAGAATATCTCCGGCGGTCACGTCCTGGACTGCTTTGATGGCCGCCATCCTCTTCTCCTGGCGGTCACATGCAGTTTCTCGCGATAACTGCAGTGACTGCTGGGTAATCGCGGCCGTTAAAGCAGTCCGATGACGTCACCGCCAGGGAAGCAGGTAATCAGCTGTGCTGCGTCGGGATGTCAGGCCCTGCCTCTCATTGCGATGTAGCAGAGCTGGATCGTCGTGGGACACTCGTTACTATGGACTGCGTCGGACAGGTGGTATACTGTTGGTTTTTTTTTTTTCTTTTTTTACAGGAGATCGATGGCGTCGCAGGAATGAGAGAGTAATAAAATTAATGAAAACTGTGTTGTCTCTTTTATTTCATTAAAATACTTTTTTCTGGCTGTGTCTTTTTTTTAAACATTTAAAAACTTTGGGATTAATAATGGATCGGTGTCTTATTGACGCCTCTCCATTATTACCGGGCTTATTGCCACCGTGCAATCAACGGTGACATTAACCCCTTATTACCCCACTTGCCACCGCTACAGGGCAAGTGGGAAGAGCCGGGTAAAGTGCCACAATTGGCACATCTTTTGATGCGCCAAATGTGGGGCTGCTGTAGCCTGGTATTATCAGGCTGTTGAGGGCCAAAATCCATGGGCCTTGACAGTCTTTTAATACCAGGCCGCAGCAGTCTGCATTTTACTTGGCTGGTTAACAAAAATAGGGGGACCCCTACGCCGTTTTTTTTTTTTCGAGGGGATCCCCTATTTTTGTTAACCAGCCAAGCTAAACAGACTGCTGTGGCCTGGTATTATCAGGCTGGCAAGGTCCATGGATATTGGATCCTTACCAGCCTGAAAAACCAGGCCTCAGCAGTCTGCTTCATCTGGCTGGTTAAAAAAATAGGGGGGACCCCACGCCAATTTTTTTTCGAGGGGATCCCCTATTTTTGTTAACCAGCCAAGCTAAACAGACTGCTGTGGCCTGGTATTATCAGGCTGGCAAGGTCCATGGATATTGGATCCTTACCAGCCTGAAAAACCAGGCCTCAGCAGTCTGCTTCATCTGGCTGGTTAACAAAAATAGGGGGGACCCCACGCCAATTTTTTTTCGAGGGGATCCCTATTTTTGTTAACCAGCCAAGCTAAACAGACTGCTGTGGCCTGGTATTATCAGGCTGGCAAGGTCCATGGATATTGGATCCTTACCAGCCTGAAAAACCAGGCCTCAGCAGTCTGCTTCATCTGGCTGGTTAACAAAAATAGGGGGGACCCCACGCCAATTTTTTTTCGAGGGGATCCCCTATTTTTGTTAACCAGCCAAGATATGCAGACTGCTGTGGCCTGGTATTATCAGGCTGGCAAGGTCCATGGATCTTGGCTCCTTAACAGCCTGAAAAACCAGGCCTCAGCAGTCTGCTTCATCTGGCTGGTTAACAAAAATAGGGGGGACCCCACGCCAATTTTTTTCGAGGGGATCCCCTATTTTTGTTAACCAGCCAAGATATGCAGACTGCTGTGGCCTGGTATTATCAGGCTGGCAAGGTCCATGGATCTTGGCTCCTTAACAGCCTGAAAAACCAGGCCTCAGCAGTCTGCTTCATCTGGCTGGTTAACAAAAATAGGGGGGACCCACGCCAATTTTTTTCAAGGGGATCCCTATTTTTGTTAACCAGCAAAGATAAGCAGACTGCTGTGGCCTGGTATTATCAGGCTGGCAAGCAGGGTCGGACTGAGCCACCGGGACACCGGAGAAACCCGGAGGGCCCCAGCTCCTGCGTGGTGGGCCCTGATTTGAAAGGATAGGTCGCACAGCACGCCGATACAGTTACATTCTGCGGCAGAGCAGGGAGAAATCGCTCTCCCTGCTCTGCCGCCCGGAAGCTATGGGGCCTGAACAGGCGGTGGGGGGGCCCGGTGCCAGCAGTGGGCCCCCCATCCGTCATCGGAGGGTCAGTTGTATCGGCATCCAGCCGATACAGCTGACCGCATAGAGAGAGAAGGAGCGAGTGCTCCTTCTCTCCATAATCCCCCTCTCAGCGTCTGACAGCGGGCGCGATGACATCACCTGCCGGCGCCCGCTGTCAGACGCTGAGAGGGAGAACAGTGAGCAGCACAGGAGCCAGGAGGAGAGTATTGTTTTTTTTTTTTATTTAATGGGGGTGCATTATACTACAGAGGCTGTATATGGGGGGTGCATTATACTACAGAGGCTGTATATGGGGGCTGCATTATACTACAGAGGCTCCATATTGGGGTGCATCATACTACAGAGACTCCCTATGGGGATGCATTATACTACAGAGGCTGCCTATGGGGGTGCATTATAATATAGCGGCTGCCTATGGTGGTGCATTATATTATAGACTCTGCCTATGGGGGTTTATTATAATATAGAGGCTGCCTATGGGGGTGCATTATACTATATTGAGGACTATCTGGTGTATTATGCTGTATGGATGCTATCTAGGGGCCATCATACAGTGTTGGACCCATTAAATAGTTTGGGGACATTAAGGGGTCAGTATATATCCAGTGAGGGGGCATTATTCTGTGTATAGGGGAGATGTACAGGGGGAGACTTGGGACATTATTAAATATAAAGTGGACACTTATTGTTATAGGGGAACTCGGGTTACTGTGACTGTCAAAGGGGCACACAGGGCATTATTACAGTCTAGGGGACAAAATGTGGGCACTGTTTTCTAGGGCACTTGCACCCGGCAATACTATATTCTAGAGGGGTGCTTTAAAATTTAGAGGTCACACAGAACCACACAGCAGGTGCAGTAATAGGGACACATACGGCAGCAGCAGCTCAGTATTGGGGTATCAGGTGCAGTAATAGGGACACATACGGCAGCAGCGGCTCAGTATTGGGGTATCAGGTGCAGAAATAGGGACACATATGGCAGCAGCGGCTCAGTATTGGGGTATCAGCAGGATGAGGAGTTTGTGCAGGTTGAGAATAGTCCAATTGGTGACCGTGACAGTGCTAAAAATATGAGAAGTGAAATGTGTCTTTGTTGTAATCTCTGCAGTCGAGTCCTGGCTGGAGAAGTCGTCATGTCGGTCTGGGCCAGATGGAAAAGACATGAAAAGTGAACAATTCCATTAGAAAGAACATCAGCGGTAAGTCATTATCTGTACCTGTGCTGTAATCTATTATATGTTCTGTAGGACTGGTATTATTTACCACAGACCATATGGCGGTAATATCAATATTGGTCTTTTTATATATAGATTATTTTTGGCAACAGCGCGGTCATTTGCTGAGGTTCTCTGATTAGGGGCCCACTCAGAAGTTTCGCCCCCACTAAACCAAAACCCTAGCTACGCCTCTGGCTCTCTCTCTAGTCTTTCTTTCTCTCTCTAGTCTTTCTCGCTCTCTGTTCTTTCTTTCTCGCTCTCTGTTCTTTTTTCTCTCTGTTCTTTCTTTCTCTCTCTCTTTTCTTTCTTTCCTCTCTTTCTTTCTCTGTTTGTTCTTTCTCTCTCGCTGCTCTTTCTTTCTTTTCCTCAGTACCAGCCACTGTGCCCTCATTACCAGTCAGTGTGATCAGCAGTGCTAAATGGGTACGCTTGGGGCCAGGATATGGGTGTGATTAGCTGTTAAATGGGTGTGGTCGGGGCGTGGCCTAAAATTTGCAGCGACGCCCTATGCGCGCCGCAGCCTTTAACCCTCTTTCCTGTCTTCAAAATTTGGGAGGTATGCTGTATGACCTCACTACAACTTCTGGCCATGCTCCTGATGAGCGCGACGGATGGTCTCCTGAGGGATCTCCTCCCACACCTGGACTAAAGCATCCACCAACTCCTGGACAGTCTGTGGTGCAACGTGGCATGGCCTAAAATTTGCTGCAACAGGCACAGCGTGCCACAGCCTTTGTCCCTCTTTCCCTTCTTCAAAGGTTGGGAAGTATGATGGTGGGCCCCAAGAATAATTTTTCTCTGGTGGGCCCAAGGTACTCCAGTCCGACGCTGCTGGCAAGGTCCATGGATATTGGCTCCTTAACAGCCTTAAATACCATGCCTCAGCAGCAGCAGGGGCGTACATAGAAATCATGGGGCCCCATAGCAAAAGTCTGAATGGGCCCCCCCCCAAAAAAAACCCAGAGCCATTGTAAATGTAAAGTGCCAGCACAGTGAGGGGACACATTAAACAAAAAAATGTATTATGCCCCCATAGATTGTGCCCCATAGATGCTCCATAGATCATGCCCCCATAGATTGTGCCCCCATAGATTGTGCCCCCATAGATGCTCCATAGTATAGGCCCTTATGTTGCCGCAGCTGCTGCAACCAAAAAAAAAAAAAAGACATACTCACCTCTCGTCGCTGGGGGCCAGGTGCCGGTGTCCTGAGCAGGGGTTGACACCAGGTGCCGATGTCACCACTCGCTCAGGGCCCGGCACCTGTGTAATGTATGTAGTACAGTTCATATAGCGTCTTGTGCTTGGGTGCGATGAAAATACATGAGACACAGGTTTGATATAGAAGGTCTTGTATTACTTCATACAAGTGGCAAAAATAGTCACACAGTTTGCAGATACAGAAGCAGGAGACACAGCAGGCCAGAGTAACTTAAGCTCAGCAATCACTCTCCACAACAGGTTCAGGATCTTCTTCTCTGTTACCGTAAGTCCATGCAAACGTGGATCTTTCAAAGAGCAGGGTTCCAGAGTCCACAAGTGTTCAGAGTTCCTCAGTAGGAATAGCTGGAGTACATAGTCCAAGGCTTCCAGGAGTCAGGTCACAGGTTCACTGCAAGCTAGATTCTGAAGCACTGATTGCTCAGCTGTGGCTGCTTAAGAAGCAAGAGGGAGAGAATCAGGGCGGGAACATGAAAGCTGAAAACTCCATATTGACTGAGGGCAAGATAGCTGCAGCAAGACAGAAAGCAAAATGGCTGACGGAAAACTAAGTTTCAAGAACATGTACAAAGAACCTTACATTACTCCCCCCTTAGGGACAACCTCCGGATGGCCTCAGACCAGGCTTGTCTGGGTACCTCTGATGAAACTGGCGGAGCAAACGAGGAGCATTAACGTTATTGACTGGTTCCCATGAGTTGTCCTCCACTGGGTAGCCCTGCCATTTAATCAAATATTGTAACTGATTTCTGTATAACCTGGAATCTAGAATTCTTTCCACAACAAATTCTTCCTGACCATCGACTAGCACTGGGTCAGGGCAAGGAGAAGAACGTCCAGGAAACGTATTGGGTGTTGCAGCCTTTAGTAGGGATACATGAAAGACAGGGTGGATTCTCATAGTTCTAGGCAGTTGAAGACGACAAGCAACGGCACTTATAATTTTACTGATTTTATAGGGTCCAATGTACTTATGTCCCAACTTAGACGATGGAATCCTTAACTTAAGATTTCTGGTTGACAGCCAGACCAGGTCTCCTACCTTGAAAGCTGGTGCAGGTTTACGAAATTTATCTGCTGCTTTCTTGTACCTTTCCTGAGCCAATTCCAGATTCTCCTTTAGAAGATCCATATTCTTCTGTAAAGACGTGATTCTTTCGGCCACTGCCGGCAAAGGCGTTTCTATGGGAAATCGTGGAAGAATGTTAGGATGATAACCTAGATTGGAGTAAAAAGGAGACTGCTTAGTGGAGGCGCTCTGAGAGTTGTTATAAGAGAACTCAGCCAATGGAAGTAGATCCACCCAATCATCCTGTAGGTGGCAGATAAAGCAGCGGAGATACTGCTCCAGAGTTTGATTGGTTCGTTCGGTCTGTCCATTAGTCTGGGGATGAAAAGCAGAAGAAAGGTTTACTTTAATGTCCAATGCTGCACAGAAATTTTGCCAAAACCTTGAAGTGAATTGCACCCCTCGATCCGAAATAACCTCATCCGGTACTCCATGTAAGCGAAACACATCTTTAATCATCAAATCTGATGTCTGTTTTGCAGTGGGTAAGCCGACACAAGGAATAAAATGAGCTGCCTTTGTTAAACGATCAACCACCACTAGAATGGTGTTTTTCCCTTGAGAGGTTGGTAACTCCACAATGAAGTCCATAGAAATGGATCCCCACGGGCGGGACGGGGTGGGAAGAGGTTGTAACAGACCAGTTAGTGAGGAGCGAGGTGTTTTGCATCTTGCACAGACTTCACATGAAGTGACATAGTTTAAAACATCCTTCCTGCAAGTGGGCCACCAAAAGAAACGAGAAAGAAATTCCTGTGTCTTTAGAATTCCTCTATGCCCAGCTATCTTGGAATCGTGAATGAGTTGCAATACTCTCAATCTGACTGTTTCAGGAATATACAGACGTTGTCCCAGAATCCACACACCATTCTTAAAGACAAGACTTACGTCCCTTGGGGGTTGTGCCAACAAGGAATCCGCATGGTATGCTTCCTTGATGTCCTTAAGTAGGTCTTGATTATGAATCACTCCCAGGAATCTAGAGTCAGGAAGAATAGTCTTAGGAGGAGCAAGTGGACGGGTCTCTGCTGAATGAATCCTAGAGAGTGCATCAGCCTTTCCATTGCGCGATCCTGGTCTATAAGAAATGACAAAATTAAATTGGTTTAAGAAAAGATTCCAGCGAGCCTGGCGAGGAGTCAGGCACTTAGCCGACCTGATAAATTCAAGGTTACAATGGTCTGTCAGGACGACTATTTGCTGTGCAGCTCCCTGAAGAAGGTGTCTCCATTCTTTGAAGGCGGCAATAATGGCCAACAACTCTCTATTGCCCACATCGTAGTTCCTCTCAGCCGAAGACAACTGCTGGGAAAAGAAGGCACAGGGATGCAAGACATTCTTCTCACCTGTTCTCTGAGAGAGTATAGCTCCAACGGCACAATCTGAAGCATCCACCTCTATTATGAAGGCAAGTTCGGGGTTGGGATGTACCAAGATAGGTGCGGTGGTAAATTTATCTTTTAGACGAGAAAATGCTTCCTGGGCTTGGGGAGTCCAGGAGAACCTAGACTCTTTCCGGGTAAGTTGGGTGATAGGTGACACTACCTCAGAGAAATTCCTAATGAAACGTCTATAGAAATTGGCAAACCCGATGAAGCGCTGCACCTCCTTCACATTTCTAGGACTTGGCCAATCCTTGATGGCTTGGGTCTTACTTCCATCCATACTAATTCCTTGTGTAGACAGTACATACCCCAGAAATTGAATTTCGGTCCTATGGAATTCACACTTTTCAAGTTTGATGTAAAGATGGTTTTGTCTTAGACGTTCCAAGACCATTCTCACATGTCCATGATGTTCCTCTGTGGAGTTAGAAAAAATTAGAATATCATCCAAATAAATCACCACGAATGTATCTAGGAGATCCCTGAAGATGTCATTCACCAAGTGTTGGAAAGTGGCTGGGGCGGTACTCAGACCAAAAGGCATAACTAGATATTCAAAGTGTCCATAGCGTGACCTGAATGCAGTCTTCCATTCATCCCCAGGTCTAATACGGACCAAGTTATAGGCCCCACGGAGATCCAATTTAGAGAAAATTTTGGCATGCCGCACTCTCTCCAATAACTCAGGGATTAAAGGCAATGGATAACGGTTTCTAATAGTAACCTTATTGAGTTCCCTATAGTCTACGCAGGGTCTCAGAGATCCATCTTTCTTCTTCACAAAGAAGATGGGTGCACCTGCAGGAGATGAAGAGGGGCGTATGAAGCCCTTGGCTAGATTTTCGTCTATGTAATCCTTTAAAGCCTTTAGCTCAGGCCCCGCCAGGGGGTAGATCTTACCAAAAGGTATCTCTGCTCCAGGCAATAATTCAATTGGACAATCATATGGACGGTGAGGGGGAAGCTGGTCAGCGTTCTTCTTGTCACATAAATCCACATAGTCCTGGTATACAGCTGGTAGTTCAGGGACTGACATGGTTCCTTCAGGAACAGAGCAAGCTGAAACTTCTGGACTCATCTGTTTCTCTGGAAAGTGTAATTCCTTGGTCTCCCAGTTAATGGTAGGGTTCTGAGCCTGCAGCCATGGTAGCCCTAGAATAAGGGAAAGTGGGGAGAAGAGATAAGCATAAAGGACAGTTTCTCTTGATGATCTTTACC
Organism: Oophaga sylvatica; assembly: GCA_033576555.1. NCBI lineage: Eukaryota > Metazoa > Chordata > Amphibia > Anura > Dendrobatidae > Oophaga > Oophaga sylvatica. The sequence goes on from JARQOD010000006.1 coordinate 327,073,480, forward strand.
CATAAGGACCCTCAAAGGCTCCGTTTCCTGATCCACTGGTCCAGAGGTCAGCAGGGAGCCATCCACAGTTTCCATCTGTACTGCAGTAGCCTTCTTCACTGAACGTATCCCCTGTTTCAGAGCAAAGGAGACATCCATAAAATTCCCACTTGCCCTGAGTCGATCATAGCAGAGCTAGACACCCAGACTGAGTTAACCCAGAGTTTGATGGAAAGGAAGCAATGAGAATTGTTTTTCCTACAACTCAGCTGGGACACCGCTGAGGAAACTTGAAAAATTGCAGCGTTTACACAGTCATCGTCCTCAGAAGTAACGGAGTTTAAGTCCGAGAAATCAAGATCTGTTGCTGCAGATCTCTCTGGAGCCTGAGGCTCGGACCTGACAGATCTCTCTCGCAACACTCACAGTGAATGAGTGCTGCAGTAGTCTTACGAGAACGGCTGGGGCAGTTTATAATGAAGTGCCCTGACTTACCACAATAGAAAAAGATTTTCCTTAAAACGATGTTCCTTGCGTGCATCACTAACCCGTCTTTGTAAAGAGTCTACCTGCATGGGTTCAGGTTCAGGTTCCCGTGTGATCCTACTCAAAGGTTCCTTAGCTGGGGAGGAAGGTAGGAAAAGGTTAGTGCGATTGCTTTCGAACCATCTCTCTTGCCTGCGTTCAGTCAGGCGAGCATCAATACGGATGCAGTAGTTAATAAAGTCACCTAACGCAGTGGGAGGGTCGGCACGAGCAAGTTCATCCTTAATTAGTGGAGACAACCCCTTTCGAAAATAGATTTTTTGGCGGAACTGTCCCAGGTGGTATCAAGGGCCCATCTCCTGAAATCCAAGGCATATTCGGCTACCGAGTGCTTACCTTGGCGCAAAGTTAACATGGCTGCTTCAGCTGTTGCACCTCGATTGGGGTCATCAAACACCTGCCCCATGGCTGAAATGAAAGCATCAAGATGATCCAAACATTCATCCTCAGTCTCAATCAGAGGGTTTGCCCACATCAAAGCCTTGTTGGTAAGTAACATAATTATAGTAAGCACTTTAGATCGTTCAGTGGGAAATTGTGAAGCATGTGCAGAAAAAAAACAGATTGCATTGGTTAATAAATCCCCTGAATTTTTCACGTTCACCGCCAAAACGAAAAGGGGGCAACTTGGGAATCCCAGAACTTGGGGCTACGGCAGGAGCCTGGACTCGCTCCTCTAGAACCTCAATCCTGGCTCGCAAATCCTGGGCAGTCTGTCCAAACACTTGCAAATTGTGATTAGTGAGGTCCTGTAGGTTTGTAAAACGGGTTTTTATAGTCTGTAAATCTGCAAGGATATTATCAGTCACTCCGCAAAGTTCCTTTATGCGGGCCTCCATTTTCCAGATCTTTTAAGACAGGAGTACTGGAAGGAGAGGAGAAAAGAAAAAAAAAAACAATAGTGTTTACCTGTGGTAACACTGCAGAGAGAAAAAAAAATTAAGGGAACTGCTCACCTGGAATGGTTGTGAGAAGTCACAACCACTATCATCACAGAAAGTTCAACCGGACATCTGATATCCACAGTTACAGCAGACACAAAAGAGGGAAGAGAAAAAAAAAACAATAGTGTTTACCTGTGGTAACACTGCAGAAAAAAAAAACTTAAGGGAATTGCTCACCTGGAATGGTTGTGAGAAGTCACAACCACTGTCATCACAGAAAGTACAACTGGACGTCTGATATCCACAGTTACAGCAGACACAGCCTTCCCAGACCCAGCAGACACTAACGTTTTGGCTTCAGAATCTTGTAATGTATGTAGTACAGTTCATATAGCGTCTTGTGCTTGGGTGCGATGAAAATACATGAGACACAGGTTTGATATAGAAGGTCTTGTATTACTTCATACAAGTGGCAAAAATAGTCACACAGTTTGCAGATACAGAAGCAGGAGACACAGCAGGCCAGAGTAACTTAAGCTCAGCAATCACTCTCCACAACAGGTTCAGGATCTTCTTCTCTGTTACCGTAAGTCCATGCAAACGTGGATCTTTCAAAGAGCAGGGTTCCAGAGTCCACAAGTGTTCAGAGTTCCTCAGTAGGAATAGCTGGAGTACATAGTCCAAGGCTTCCAGGAGTCAGGTCACAGGTTCACTGCAGGCTAGATTCTGAAGCACTGATTGCTCAGCTGTGGCTGCTTAAGAAGCAAGAGGGAGAGAATCAGGGCGGGAACATGAAAGCTGAAAACTCCATATTGACTGAGGGCAAGATAGCTGCAGCAAGACAGAAAGCAAAATGGCTGACGGAAAACTGAGTTTCAAGAACATGTACAAAGAACCTTACAACCTGAGATATTTACCTGTCCTCTCTCCACTGCTGAGTGCCGCTGTCTTCGGGGTCCTCCAGCAGTGAATGATCAGGCAGAGGGCGCGGCGCGCACTAACGACGTCATCGCGCCCTCTGACCTGAACATTGCAGCAAGAAGACGCGAGCAACGGTGGAACGGGAACAGGTAAATATCCCTTATACTCACCCTTCCGCCGGCGCGGTCTCTGCAGCCCCTGCTCTTCTCCCGCGGTCTCCGCCGCCAGTGTTCAGCGGTCACGCGGGACAGCTCATTAAAGTCATGAATATGTGCATATTCATGACTGTAATGAGCGGTACCACCTGACCGCTGAACACAGGCGTCGGAGACCGTGGGAAAAGAGCAGGGGCTGCAGAGACCGCGCCGGCGGAAGGGTGAGTATATAGAAGAGCTGCGCTCCCCCTCCCCCTCCGACCCCCTGGTAGTACTGTGTAGTACAGCTAGCCGACCGTCGCGGGCCCCCTCACCTGTCCGGGCCCCATAGCAGCTGCATGGTCTGCTTCATTCACGGTACGCCACTGCTCAGCAGTCTGCTTCATCAGGCTGGTTAACAAAAATAGGGGGACCCCACGCCATTTTTTTTTCGAAGGGAACCCCTATTTTTGTTAATCAGTTCCCTCTGACGTCACTGATTGTGTCGCTGGCTGACCTGAAGTGAAAGTGGAAAGCAATCAATTAAGCTTTCCACTTCCTCTCCTGTCAGCCAGGAGAGGAACTCATTCATTTGGGGTTTACTGTGAGGCTGCAGCATTAGCTGCGGTCCCTGCAGTAAACATTAAACCTTTCTTAAGGATTACACCGTGGGACCTGACTGTGCATGGGATAGGTAAGAATAATTTTGCTTTTTTATTTTATTTTTATTACAGGAAATGGTTTTTGCAGTAAAATAAAAGATGGTCAAAAACATGTGTCTTTATTTCATTAAAATGATTTTTAATTAAAGTGTGTGTGTTTTATTTTTATTTCATGCAATAGGATTAATAATTGATAGTTGTCTAATTGACAGCTCTCAATTATTAACCTGGCTTAAGGTCACCTTTCAATAGCAAGGTGACATTAACCCCTTATTAACCCATTCGCCACCGCTACAGGGCAATGGGAATAGACGGGCAAAGTGCCAGAAAGGGCGAATCTAATTATAGATTTGTCTTTTCTGGGGTGTCTGGGGGCAGATGTTAGTAGCCAGGGGGGGGGCAAAAATAATGGTCCCTCTCTGGGCTATTATTATCTGCCCCCACTCGCTGGCTTTGTCTGTCTGGTTGCGAAAATAGGGCGGGAGCCCACGCATTTTTTTTCAACAATTTTACACCTCATATATATATATACATGTCATTGAATTTGTGACACATATATATATATATATATTTATATTTATAGTTCATACACTTCTACATAGTATAATAGCCGCTAATTCAATTGCCGGCTTTTGTGAAAATGCAGAACCCGACATGAAATGACACATGGTTTACATAGAGTTAACCATGTCATTTCAAGTTGTTTGATCTATTGTTTTCACTAACAATTACATGAGTTGCTGTGTGCAACATTTCACACCTGTAGGGGTTAATTAAAGGTGTAAATTCGTAGCAAAAAAGTCTGTTTTTTTTACAACGAATTTACACCTTTAATTAACCCCTAAAGGTGTGAAATTTTGCACACAGCCACTCATGTAATTGTTTGTGCAAATCAGATATCAAACGACATGAAAAGACATGGTTAACTCTATGTAAACCAAGTGTCATTTCATGTCGGGTGCTTCTGTCTTTTCACAAAGCCGACTTTACCCGGCAATTGAATCAGAGGCTATTTTACTATGTAGAAGTGTATAAACTATAAATATATGTATATATATATATGTCACAATGACATGTATATATATATATGTATTCTATGTGTGTATATTTAGTGTTTACAAGGAAAGAAAGAGGTTTTTTTAGTTACGATATTTCTGTCCCATAGACTTACATTGGATTTCCGGTATCGGGTATCGCCGCTATTTTTTGGATATCGGCGATACCATTCCGATACCGATACTTTTGGATATCGGAAAGTATCGCTCAACTCTACTCCTAAGCCGTCTACATGGAGGTCATAGGAAGCTGAATAAAATGATATCTTCATACCTGTGATCCAATGTCTTATCTTAGAGACATCTATGTTTTTCTTATATGTAAATGAGCTGTTCAAGGCTGTGGGCCAGACACTGATCTGCAATAGAATCTGCCTCCAGAGCATATTTTAAATTTAAGGGGGCTATAAATTATATAGCTTAAAGCTGTGTTAATGTCATGTGTGCATCGCCACGAAGATCGTCGCGGTTGCACATTCTGACTTCTCACAGCTGAGTTGCTGTTTCTTTGTGTTTGGCAGTTAGGGAGTTAATTCTGTCTGTGCTCAGTTCTGGGACTGGGTGCAGTTTCTCCCGGCTGCAATTAATTATTTGTTGATTGGTTTCCTTTAAATCTCTGGTTGTCTGTGTTGGGAGTTGCCAGTGAAATTCTTCATGCAGACCACAGATAGGATTGTATCTGTATAGACTTAAGTTAAAGAGCTCCTTAGTTGTTTTAAGCTCACCTTGCTTAGAGTTTAATATCCCAGATCATTTATGTTCCTTCTGTGTTTGAGTGTGTATGCAAGTCTGTGTTTTCTCCAGTCTGTCTTATATGTCTAATCTGTGTATTTAGCAGAGATCAGCCCATATCCCTTTGGTGGTAATCAGAATCCTTCTTAGGACTGATTACAGGGTTCAGGGACTGATAGGAGACAGGGTTAGGCTGGAGACTTGGACCTCTGAACCATTATCAGTACCTCCAAGGTGAGGGATTAGTTAGGACCCCAGTTTAGGGTCAGGTTAGACCCCCGTCCTCCTCTTTCCTGTGACAGTGTATCAAGTCCTCAAGATTAACCCTGAGTTCAACGGATATCGTGTCAGGTAAAAACTATTCTATATTTACATGCTGATTTTGCTAATCTATATGTTGTATAGAGTGATGTTCTTTTAAGAATAGTTTACTGACATCGTACACATATCATAAGACCGCGTGACATTTTCACTGGCCCATAAAATTATTCCCAGTTGCCATGGATCCAGTAGCCCAGCTGGCTCTGCAGTTGCAGGGATTATCCATGGAGCTGACGGACATTAAGTCCAAAGTTTTGTCTCCCTCGGAGCAAACCAGATTTGAACCTAAAGTAGCTCTCCCGGACAGGTTCACTGGTGGGCGAGACAAATTTTTTACCTTCAGGGAAGCATGTAAATTGTATTTTCGGCTTCGGCCTCGATCATCAGGGAGTGAAGAGCAGAGAGTGGGAATTGTTATCTCGCTCCTACAAGGGGACCCTCAATCCTGGGCCTTCTCCCTTCCTCCGGGATCCCCGGCTCTACAGTCAGTAGATCGATTTTTTACTGCCCTGGGTTTGGTATATGATGACCCAGATCGGGTCTCTCTTGCTGAGACAAAATTACGTAAGATACAGCAGGGAGATCGTCCGGCGGAGGAATTCGCTTCTGAGTTCCGTAGATGGGCCACAGATACTCAGTGGAATGACCCAGCTCTTAGGAGCCAGTTTTGTCATGGGCTTTCTGACAAATTAAAGGACGTTTTGGCTCAGTATGATTCTCCTCCATCACTGGAGGCTGCTATGGCCCTAGCTATCCGTACTGATAGACGGCTCCGGGAGAGGTGCGAGGTAACTTCGCCCCCTGTTGTTACTCCACCTACTACTAAAGTCCCTTATGTTGAGGTTCCCCTTGTCTGTTCGGAGGAGCCTATGCAGTTGGGAGGGACATCATTTCGTAGGAGGGGATTGGCGGTACGCCGCAGGACTAGAAGGTGTTTCTTCTGCGGAAAGAGGGACATTTTGTTGGGGGATGTCCATCCCGTGCCTTGTTGAGCAAAAAGTCGCCGGAAAACTGTTAATCCCAGGTTGTGTGGTGGACGACAACCTGGGAGTATGTATTTCGTCCGCTAGTTCTTCTCAGTTCCTTGTACCAGTGGAGGTGGTGGTTGATACGAGAGTGGAGAGATTTTCTGTTCTTCTTGATAGTGGGTCCGGGGCTAATCTGGTTGACGCTCAGTTTGCTCAGGCTCAAGGTATGCATCTGAGTGTATTGGTCAAACCGATCCCTATATTCTCCATTGACGCCAGGCCTCTCGGCCAAGGTAGCTTTGTTCATGAGGTTCATAACATTGACCTTCGGGTAGGGGCAATACATAGGGAACTATTATCTTGTTATGTGTTGGAGGGTCTACCTACTCCTATTGTGTTGGGACTTCCTTGGTTGGTTAAACATAACCCTGTGATTAATTGGCAGTCCAGAGATATAAGCCAATGGGGGGAGTTTTGCAAAAGTAACTGCATGAACACAGTCATCAGTGCGGTCGTGCCTAGTACTTTGCCTCCTTTTTTGGAGGACTTTGGGGATGTGTTCTCTGAGGAGGGGTGTCAGGAGTTGCCTCCTCATCGCATGTATGACTGCTCTATTAATTTACTTCCTGATGCTAAGTTACCTAAAGCTAGGTTATATAACCTTTCTGGTCCTGAGAGGCAGGCTATGAAAGATTATATTTCGGAAAGTCTGGCCAAAGGGCATATTAGACCTTCATCTTCCCCAGTGGCCGCGGGGTTCTTCTTTGTGAAGAAAAAATATGGAGGCCTACGCCCTTGCTTGGATTTCCGCGAACTTAATCGGATTACTGTTCGAGATCCGTATCCACTCCCTCTGATTCCTGATCTCTTCAATCAAATTGTTGGCGCCAAATGGTTCTCTAAATTGGATCTCAGGGGGGCGTATAATCTGATTAGGATAAAAGAGGGGGATGAGTGGAAAACGGCGTTTAACACGCCGGAGGGACATTATGAGAACCTTGTCATGCCTTTTGGTCTGACTACTGCACCAGCAGTATTCCAACATTTTGTTAATGACATTTTTCGTCATCTGGTGGGGCTGTTTGTGGTCGTATATTTGGATGACATTTTAATTTACTCACCAGATCTTGTGTCTCACCAGGAGCATGTGAGACAGGTGTTGCAGATCTTGCGAGACAATAAACTATACGCCAAACTGGAAAAGTGTGTATTCGCCGTACAGGAACTTCAGTTTTTGGATTTCTTGGTGTCAGCCTCCGGTTTCCGTATGGACCCTGAAAAGGTGAGAGCAGTGCTTGAATGGGATCAGCCAGAGGATCTTAAGGCTCTGCAGCGTTTTCTGGGGTTTGCTAACTACTACCGGAAATTTATTTGTAATTTCTCATCTGTTGTCAAACCTCTCACTGACATGACAAGAAAAGGGACGGATTTTTCTAAATGGTCGGACAAAGCTTGCCAAGCTTTTTCCTCTTTGAAAAAATGTTTTGCTTCGGCACCCGTTCTCATCCAACCAGATGCATCACAGTCGTTCGTTGTGGAGGTGGATGCGTCTGACGTAGGGGTGGGTGCAATATTGTCCCAGGGTCCGTCCCCTGGTAAATGGCATCCGTGCGCTTTCTTTTCTAAAAAATTGTCGTCCGCCGAAAGGAATTATGATATCGGCAATAGGGAACTTTTGGCCATTAAGTTGGCTTTTGAAGAATGGCGTCACTTTTTGGAGGGGGCAGTCCACCCGGTCACCGTCATTACTGATCACAAGAACCTGCTGTATTTGGAATCTGCTAAGCGTCTGAATTCCAGACAAGCTCGATGGTCGTTGTTTTTTACCAGGTTTAATTTTGTTGTCACTTATCGCCCTGGATCTAAGAATGTTAAGGCGGATGCCTTGTCTCGCAGTTTCCCAGGGGCCGGGAAAATGGATGACCCGATTCCTATCCTTCAGGAGGGGGTGGTAGTGTCGGCTGTATGTTCTGAGCTTGAGGAGGAGGTGTTAGAGGCTCAGGGGGACGCCCCTGCAGGACCTCCAGGGAGACTGTTTGTCCCAAATCAGTTGAGACAAAAGGTTATTGAGGCACATCATAATTCTGCTTTAGCAGGACATCCGGGGAGTAAGGCTACTTTAGATCTCCTTTCTCGCCGGTTTTGGTGGCCTAACGTTAATAAAGATGTTTTAACTTTTGTCGCGTCCTGTGGGGTTTGTGCTCGCTCTAAGACCCCTCATACCCGTCCGTCTGGGACCCTCTTACCCTTGAAACTTCCGGAGCGTCCATGGACTCATTTGTCTATGGACTTCATCACGGACCTTCCTCAGTCGTCAGGGAAGACTGTCATACTGGTGGTTGTTGACAGGTTCAGTAAGATGGCACATTTCATTGCTCTTCCTGCCCTCCCTAATGCTAAAACTCTGGCGCAGGTGTTCATTGGGGAGATTGTGAGACTTCATGGGTTGCCTTCTGATGTGGTGTCAGATAGGGGGTCTCAGTTTGTGTCCAAGTTTTGGAGGGCATTTTGTTTTACGTCGGGGGATGCAATTGTCATTTTCCTCGGCTTTTCATCCGCAGACCAATGGTCAGACAGAGCGTCTGAATCAAAGCCTAGAGACTTATCTTCGGTGTTTTGTCTCAGAGAACCAGGAGGACTGGTCTTCTTTCTTGCCTCTGGCAGAGTTCGCTCTTAACAACAGGCGGAGCGAGTCCACTGGTAAGTCCCCGTTTTTTGGGGCATATGGTTTTCATCCCCAGTTTTGTACATTCAATGGGGGGGGGCCCTTCTGGGGTTCCTGAGGAGGAGCGTTTCTCGTCGTCACTTGCTTCAGTGTGGAGAGGTGTATTGAATAATCTGAGTGCTATGGGGAACCGTTATAAACGTATGGCTGATAGGAGGAGAGTTTCTGGTCCAGATCTTAATGTGAACGATCTGGTATGGTTGTCTACCAGGAATATAAAACTTAAAGTTCCCTCCTGGAAGCTGGGCCCCAGATTCATCGGGCCGTACAGGATCAGTTCCATAATTAATCCTGTGGCATTTCGTCTGGACCTCCCTCCTACGTTTAAAATCCACAATGTGTTCCACAAGTCATTACTTAAGAGGTACGTGGCACCAGTCATACCATCACCTCTACCTCCTCCTCCAGTGGTGGTCAATGGTAACTTGGAGTTTCAAGTGTCAAAGATCATTGACTCACGTCTGAATCGCCGGTCCCTTCAGTACTTGGTGCATTGGAAGGGGTATGGTCCAGAGGAGAGGACGTGGGTTCCTGCGTCTGACATTAACGCAGATCGTTTGGTGCGGACCTTCCACAGAACTCACCGGGCAAACCTGGCCCTGAGGGTCCGGAGGCCCCTCGTAGAAGGGGGGGTACTGTCATGTGTGCATCGCCACGAAGATCGTCGCGGTTGCACATTCTGACTTCTCACAGCTGAGTTGCTGTTTCTTTGTGTTTGGCAGTTAGGGAGTTAATTCTGTCTGTGCTCAGTTCTGGGACTGGGTGCAGTTTCTCCCGGCTGCAATTAATTATTTGTTGATTGGTTTCCTTTAAATCTCTGGTTGTCTGTGTTGGGAGTTGCCAGTGAAATTCTTCATGCAGACCACAGATAGGATTGTATCTGTATAGACTTAAGTTAAAGAGCTCCTTAGTTGTTTTAAGCTCACCTTGCTTAGAGTTTAATATCCCAGATCATTTATGTTCCTTCTGTGTTTGAGTGTGTATGCAAGTCTGTGTTTTCTCCAGTCTGTCTTATATGTCTAATCTGTGTATTTAGCAGAGATCAGCCCATATCCCTTTGGTGGTAATCAGAATCCTTCTTAGGACTGATTACAGGGTTCAGGGACTGATAGGAGACAGGGTTAGGCTGGAGACTTGGACCTCTGAACCATTATCAGTACCTCCAAGGTGAGGGATTAGTTAGGACCCCAGTTTAGGGTCAGGTTAGACCCCCGGTCCTCCTCTTTCCTGTGACAGTGTATCAAGTCCTCAAGATTAACCCTGAGTTCAACGGATATCGTGTCAGGTAAAAACTATTCTATATTTACATGCTGATTTTGCTAATCTATATGTTGTATAGAGTGATGTTCTTTTAAGAATAGTTTACTGACATCGTACACATATCATAAGACCGCGTGACAGTTAAGCACATTTCAGGATTTTTTTTTTTACAACCTTTTAACCCCTTACTGCCATCGGACGTACTATCCCGTCCATGGTACCTGGGCCCGTATGACCATGGACGGGATAGTACGTGTCGTGCGATCGGACGCGCTCCGGGGGGAGCGCAGCCGATCGCGGCCGGGTGTCAGCTGATTATCACAGTTGACACCCATGACTGTGTGTCAGGAGCGGTCACGGACCACTCCCGGCACATTAACCCATTGCACACCGCGATCAAACATGATCGCGGTGTACTGGGGGCACAGGGGAGGATCGCGCAGGGTGGGGGCTCCCTGCGCGCCCCCCTGAGACCCTCAGAGCAGCGCGATGTGATCGCGCTGTTCTGAGGGCTTCCTCCCTCCCAGGACCCGGATCCAAGATGGCGCCGGGGTCCTGGAGGGAGGCGGCTACCTCAGTGCCTGCCGAGAGCAGGCACTGAGAAGCCTGCTGCACTGCCTGAGCGATCGCTGGTGTGACAGAGTGCTGTGCACACTGTCACACCAGCGATCTGATAAAATACAGTGATGTCCCACCCTGGGACAAAGTAAAAAAGTTAAAAAAATAAAAATAAACATGTTTTAAAAAAAAATCCAAAATAAAAAAAATATATATATACAGGTCCTTCTGAAAAAATTAGCATATAGTGCTAAATTTCATTATTTTCCATAATGTAATGATTAAAATTAAACTTTCATATATTTTAGATTCATTACACACCAACTGAAATTTTTCAGGTCTTTTATTGTTTTAATACTGATGATTTTGGCATACAGCTCATGAAAACCCAAAAATCCTGTCTCAAAAAATTAGCATATTTCATCCGTCCAATAAAATAAAAGTGTTTAAAACAAAATAAAAAAAACCCCATCAAATAATAAAGTTCAGTTATGCACTCAATACTTGGTCGGGAATCCTTTTGCAGAAATGACTGCTTCAATGCGGCGTGGCATGGAGGCAATCAGCCTGTGGCACTGCTGAGGTGTTATGGAGTCCCAGGATGCTTCGATAGCGGCCTTAAGCTCATCCAGAGTGTTGGGTCTTGCATCTCTCAACTTTCTCTTCACAATATCCCACAGATTCTCTATGGGGTTCAGGTCAGGAGAGTTGGCAGGCCAATTCAGCACAGTAATACCATGGTCAGTAAACCATTTACCAGTGGTTTTGGCACTGTGAGCAGGTGCCAGGTCGTGCTGAAAAATGAAATCTTCATCTCCATAAAGCATTTCAGCCGATGGAAGCATGAAGTGCTCCAAAATCTCCTGATAGCTAGCTGCATTGACCCTGCCCTTGATGAAACACAGTGGACCAACACCAGCAGCTGACATGGCACCCCACACCATCACTGACTGTGGGTACTTGACACTGGACTTCAGGCATTTTGGCATTTCCTTCTCCCCAGTCTTCCTCCAGTCTCTGGCACCTTGATTTCCGAATGACATGCACAATTTGCTTTCATCAGAAAAAAGTACTTGGGACCACTTAGCAACAGTCCAGTGCTGCTTCTCTGTAGCCCAGTGCTGCTTCTCTGTTTCTGGTTCAAAAGTGGCTTTACCTGGGGAATGCGGCACCTGTAGCCCATTTCCTGCACACGCCTGTGCACGGTGGCTCTGGATGTTTCTACTCCAGACTCAGTCCACTGCTTCCGCAGGTCCCCCAAGGTCTGGAATCGGTCCTTCTCCACAATCTTCCTCAGGGTCCGGTCACCTTTTCTCGTTGTACAGCGTTTTCTGCCACATTGTTTCCTTCCAACAGACTTCCCATTGAGGTGCCTTGATACAGCACTCTGGGAACAGCCTAATTGTTCAGAAATTTCTTTCTGGGTCTTACCCTCTTGCTTGAGGGTGTCAATGATGGCCTTCTGGACATCAGTCAGGTCGGCAGTCTTACCCATGATGGCGGTTTTGAGTAATGAACCAGGCAGGGAGTTTTTAAAAGCCTCAGGAATCTTTTGCATGTGTTTAGAGTTAATTAGTTGATTCAGAAGATTAGGGTAATAGCTCGTTTAGAGAACCTTTTCTTGATATGCTAATTTTTTGAGACAGGATTTTTGAGTTTTCATGAGCTGTATGCCAAAATCATCAGTATTAAAACAATAAAAGACCTGAAAAATTTCAGTTGGTGTGTAATGAATCTAAAATATATGAAAGTTTAATTTTAATCATTACATTATGGAAAATAATGAAATTTAGCACTATATGCTAATTTTTTGAGAAGGACCTGTATATATTCCCCAATAAATTCACTTCTTCCTGTAAATAAAAAAACAAAGCAATAAAAGTACACATATTTGGTATCGCCGCGTCCGTAACGACCCCCCCTATAAAATTGTCCCACTAGTTAACCCCTTTAGTGAACCCCTTAAAAAAAAAAAAAAAAAAAACGAAGCAAAAAATCAATGCTTTATCATCATACCACCGAACAAAAAGTGGAATAACACGCGATCAAAAAGACCGATATAAAAAAGCATGGTACTGCTGAAAACGTCATCTTGTCCCGCAAAAAACGAGCCATCATACAGCATCATCAGCGAAAAAATAAAAAAGTTATAGCTCGCAGAATAAAGCAATGCAAAAATAATTATTTTTTATATAAAATTGTTTTATTCTATAAAAGCGCCAAAACATGAAAAAATGATATAAATGAGGTATCGCCATAATCGTACTGACCCGAAGAATAAAACTGCTTTATCAATTTTACCACACGCGGAACGGTATAAACGCCTCCCCCAAAAGAAATTCATGAATTGCTGATTTTTGTTCATTCTAACCTCCCAAAAATCGAAATAAAAAGCGATCAAAAAACGTTACGTGCTCAAAAATTGTACCAATAAAAACGTCAACTCGTCCCGCAAAAAATAAGACCTCACATGACTCTGTGGGCCAAAATATGCAAAAATTATAGCTCTCAAAATGTGATGATGCAAAAACTATTTTTGCAATAAAAAGCGTCTTTTAGCGTGACAGCTGCCAATCATAAAAACCCGCTATAAATAGTAAATCAAACCCCCCTTTATCACCCCCTTAGTAAGGGAAAAATAATAAAATTAAAAAAAAGTATTTATTTCCATTTTCCCATTAGGGTTAGGGTTAGGGTTGCGGCTAAAGTTAGGGTTAGGGTTGGCGCTAAAGTTAGGATTAGGGTTAGGGTTGGGATTAGGGGTGTGTTAGGGTTAGGTTTGTGGTTAGGGTTGGGACTAGGGTTAGGGGTGTGTTGGGGTTAGGGTTGGAGTTAGAATTGGGGGGTTTCCGCTGTTTAGGCACATCAGGGGCTCTCCAAATGTGACATGGCGTCTGATCTCAATTCCAGCCAATTCTGCGTTGAAAAAGTCAAACGGTGCTCCTTCACTTCTCAGCTCTGCCATGCGTCCAAACAGTAGTTTATCCCCACATATGGGGTATCAGCGTACTCTGGACCCCAAGAGTTATTGTGCAATTTTTCCTATTTCTTCTGTTACCCTTGGGAAAATAAAAAACTGGGGGCGAAAATATCATTTTTGTACAAAAAAAATTATTTTTTTGTTTTTACGGCTGTACATTATAAACTTCTGTGAAGCACTTGGGGCTTCATAGCGCTCACCACACATCTAGATAAGTTCCTTGTGGGGTCTATTTTCCAAAATGGGGTCACTTGTTGGGGATTTCCACTGTTTAGGCGCATCAGGGGCTCTCCAAATGCGACATGACGCCCCCAGACCATTCCATCAAAGTCTGCAATCCAAAACATCACTACTTCCCTTCCGAGCCCCAACGTGTACCCATACAGTAGTTTTCTCCCACATATTGGATATCAGCGTACTCAGGACAAATTGGACAACAACTTTTGGGGTCCAATTTCTCCTGTTACCCTTGTAAAAATAAAATATTGGGGCAAAAAAATCATTTTTGCAAAAAAAAAAAGGATTTTTTATTTTTACGGCTGTGCGTTATAAACTTCTGTGAAGCACTTCGGGTTCAAAGTGCTCACCACACATCTAGACAAGTTCCTTGTGGGGTCTATTTTCCAAAATGGGGTCACTTGTGGGGGGTTTCCACTGTTTAGGCGCATCAGGGGCTCTCCCAAATGCGACATGACGCCCCCAGACCATTCCATCAAAGTCTGCAATCCAAAACGTCACTACTTCCCTTCCGAGCCCTGACGTGCGCCCATACAGTAGTTTTCTCCCACATATTGGGTATCAGCGTACTCAGGACAAATTGGACAACAACTTTTGGGGTCCAATTTCTCCTGTTACCCTTGTGAAAATAAAATATTGGGGCGAAAAAATCATTTTTGTAAAAAAAAAAGATTTTTTATTTTTACGGCTGTACGTTATAAACTTCTGTGAAGCACTTCGGGTTCAAAGTGCTCACCACACATCTAGATAAGTTCCTTGTGGGGTCTATTTGCCAAAATGGGGTCACTTGTGGGGGGTTTCCACTGTATAGGTGCATCAGGGGCTCTCCAAATGTGACATGACGCTCCCAGACCATTCTATCAAAGTCTGCAATCCAAAACGTCACTACTTCCCTTCCGAGCCCTGACGTGCGCCCATACAGTAGTTTTCTCCCACATATTGGGTATCAGCGTACTCAGGACAAATTGGACAACAACTTTTGGGTTCCAATTTCTTCTGTTACCCTTGTGAAAATAAAATATTGGGGGCGAAAAAATCATTTTTGTAAAAAAAAAAAAAGATTTTTTATTTTACGGCTGTACGTTATAAACTGTAGTGAAACACCTGGGGGTTAAAAGTTCTCACCACACATCTAGATAAGTTCCTTGAGGGGTCTAGTTTCCAAAATGGTGTCATTTATGGGGGTTTCCACTGTTTAGGCAGATCAGGAGCTCTCCAAACACGACATGGCGTCCAGCCAATTCTGTGTTGAAAAAGTCAGACGGCGCTCCTTCCCTTCCAAACTCTGCCATGCACCCAAACAGTGGTTTACCCCCACATATGGGGTATCAGCGCACTCAGGACAAATTGCACAATAACTTTTGGAGTCTTGTTACCCTTGGAAAAATAAAAATTGGGGTGAAAAGATCATTTTTGTGGAAAAAATATGATTTTTAAATTTTACGGCTCTACGTTATAAACTTGTGTGAAGCACTTGGGGGTTCAAATTGCTCACCAAAGATCTAGAAAAGTTCCTTAGGGGGTCTAGTTTCCCAAATGGGGTCATTTGTGGGGGGTTTCCACTGTTTAGGCACATCAGGGGCTCTCCAAATGCAACATGGCATCCAATCTCAATTCCAGCCAATTTTGGTTGGAAAAAGTCAAATGGTGCTCCTTCCATTCCGAGCTCTGCCGTGCGCCCAAACAGTGGTTCCCCCCCACATATGGGGTATCAGCGTACTCAGGACAAATTGGACAACAACTTATGTGGTCCAATTTCTCCTGTTACCCTTGGGAAAATAAAAAATTAGTGACTAAAAGATAATTTTTGTGGGAAAAAAATAGGATTTTTTATTTTCATGCCCGGGCATTATACACTTGTGTGAAGCACTTGGGGGTTCAAAGTGCTCACAAAAGATCTAGATAAGTTCCTTAGGGGGTCTAGTTTCCAAAATGGGGTCACTTGTGGGGGGTTTCCACTGTTTAGGCTCATCTGGGGCACTGCAAACGGAACATGACCCCCATCAACGTCTGCATTCCAAAACGTTACTACTTCCTTTCCAAGCCCTGCCGTGCACCCAAACAGTTTCCCCCCCCACATATGGGGTATCAGCGTACTCAGGACAAATTGGACAACAACTTTTGGGGTCCAATTTCCTTGGGAAAATTCAAAAATTTGGGACTAAAAAATCATTTTTGTGGAAAATTGTTTTTTTTTTTTTTCACACCCAGGCATTATAAGCTTTTGTGAAACACTTGGGGGTTCAAAGTGCTCACAACAGATCTAGATAAGTACCTTAGGGGGTCTAGTTTCCAAAATGGTGTCACTTGTGGGGGGTTTCCACTGTTTAGGTGCATCAGGGGCTCTCCAAACACGACATGGCGTCCAATCTCAATTCCAGCCAATTTTAGTTTGAAAAAGTCAAACGGCGCTCCTTCCCTTACGAGCTCTGCCGTGTGCCCAAACAGTGGTTTTCCCCCACATATTGGGTATTGGCGTACTCAGGAGAAATTGCATAACAACCTTATCTGTCCATTTTCTCCTTTTACCCTTGTGAAAATAAAAAAAAAGTTTGTAAAAGATCATTTTTGTGGCTAAAAAGTTAAATATTCATTTTTTCCTTCCACGTTGCTTTAGTTCCTGTGAAGCACCTGAAGGGTTAATAATCTTCTTGAATGTGGTTTTGAGTACCTTGAGGGGTGCAGTTTTTAGAATGGTGTCACTTTTGGGTATTTTCTGCCATATAGACCCCTCAAAGTGACTTCAAATGAGAGGTGGTCCCTAAAAAAAATGGCTTTGTAAATTTTGTTGTAAAAATGAGAAATCGCTGGTCAACTTTTAACCCTTATAACTTCCTAACAAAAAAAAATTTTGGTTCCAAAATTGTGCTGATGTAAAGTAGACATGTGGGAAATGTTATTTCTTAACTATTTTGTGTGATATATTTCTCTGTTTTAAGGGAATAAAAATTCAAAGTTTGAAAATTGCAAAATTTTAAAAATTTTCGCCATATTTGCATTTTTTTCAAAAATAAACGCAAGTTATATCGAAGAAATTTTACTTCTAACGTGAAGTACAATATGTCACGAGAAAACAATCTCAGAATCGCGAAGATCCGTTGAAGCGTTCCAGAGTTATAACCTCATAAAGAGACAGTGGTCAGAATTGTAAAAATTGGCCCGGTCATTAACATGCAAACCACCCTTGGGGGTGAAGGGGTTAAGGTTGTGTTCATATCTTGGTCAGCAAAGAATTCAGTCCTTATTCCATGAAGATTCCAAGTCCCAGAGCATAAGCCAATTGTAGACATAGACCCCCCATATACCTTGTGGAGTCCACAATACTTTTTGTCTCCATCAAGGTGAGTCAGCAATACCTTATATTTACAAAATTTTCCTATACGGTGCCATGACTAGAAAGAGCATACCGCGCAATACCATGGCAAATATATATGTAATATTAGTTAAAGTCTATCAGCTCTAAAAAGGCTACTGGGGACAGAATTGACTCTAGCCACCTCATTTAGCAGATAGTAGAGGAACTCTAGCTTTCACCATTTAACTCCTGTACAGGGATTTAGACTTACAATGAGGTCTTTTAGGTAAATTCACATAGTGGCAGTGTGTAGAAGCGTGAGCCTGAGGTAAGGATAGTCAGATTTGCCAGGTCAATAACAAGCAGGATAATCCAGGGTCAGAATTATAAGAGGAAACCGCAGTCTTCTGGGAAATAGCCAGGGTCTGATACCAGGTGGTCAGTTAAAGTATAGTTAGATTAGCTGAGGTTAGGGAGGATAACAGAACAATCATAGCTATGGTCAATAGCCAGATCATGCACAGATATATAATTTGCAAGGGCCCCGTCACACGTAGCGACACACCAGCGATCCTGACAACGATATGCACTTGTCAGGATCGCTGGTGTATCGCTACATGATCGCTGGTGAGCTGCCAAACAGGCAGCTCAGGCAGCGATCAGGACAGCGACACTGCGGGTAACGTCACTTAGTTACCTGCAGTGTACGTTGGATACCAGCCCGCTGGTGCAGGGAGCTGGTAACCAAGGTACACATCGGCTTTCCAGGCGCTGCGCGATGCCTGGAAACCCGATGTGTACCTTGGTTACCAGCTGATCGCTGTTCTCCTGCCTGCCACACGCAGCGATGCATGCTGGCCAGCGGGAGACCAACGATCAAAAAAATGTCCAGGACATTCAGCGACGATCAGCGATACCCGGCAGGGGGGCTGATCATCGCTGAATGTCACACACAGCGATATCACTGGGGAGATCGCTGTTGCGTCACAAACAGGCCCGGCTCCAGGTTTTTATGGGCCCCGGGCGAAAGAGTCTCAGTGGGCCCCTTTAACATAGACCACGATTCATGATGCACAAATACTGCAGAGAAATATTTCACTTCTTACATTACATGACTGATATCTATTGTAAATTCTACAATAGCTTAAAAACCGCCAAATCCTCACAGCGCACAGTACAGACTGGACAGTACAGTCCTCCATACAATATTATGGGCACCACATAGTCCTCCATAAGTATTATGGGCCAAATATAATCCTCCATAAAGAATATTGGACCCCAAATAATGCTCCATACAGGATACTGGTCCCCATAAAATGCTCCATACAAAATATGGAGCTCTCCTCTGCACTGTGCTGCGTTCTGCACTGTTACGGCTCAGGAAAGGGCGCTGTGGAAAGACTCCCCATCATCATCATCATTGCCTCCCCATCATCATCATCATTGTCTCCCCATCATCATCATCATTGCCTCCCCATCATCATCGCCTCCCCATCATCATCATCATCATTTCCTCCCCATCATCATCGCCTCCCCATCATCATCATCATCATTGCCTCTGGCTGCTCACCACCATCACTGCCTCCCCCCACCACCATCACACATACAGCACCACACACAGACAGCACCGCAGCACTCTTTCACATACACACATAAAGTACCGCACTACATACACACACACTCATACACACACATCTCACCTGTCCGGCGTCCGCGCTCTCTCTGCCACAGCCAGCCGCTGAATGATGACGTCATTCAGCGGCGCTGCTGTGAGAGGAAGCGCGGGCGCCCTGCAGTCGCCCCCTGGAGCACGGAACTGCGGACTCGGAGGCACGGGGAGAGGTAAGTATTCGCCGGCTACTGCTGGGGCCCTAAGCAAGCTGGGGGCCCAGTGGCGGTGCTGGTACCGCTCTCATCCGCTAATGGGAGCCGGGGCCCCCGCCTGCTCAGGACCCCGGCACTTGCCCGGGTATGCCGGGTGCTGATGCCGGCCCTGGTCACAAAACTAGTGACTCAGCAGCGATCTCGCTAGTGAGATCGCTGTGTGTGACGGGGGCTTTAGTCCCAGCAGACTGTTGGTAGTTTAAGTAGGGTGTGGTACTGCCCTTTCGCCATAGCAGGCAGCTAATTACCTCTGCTGAGTTGCAACACCAGTAACTCTGGCAGGAAAGAGCCTGAGCTGCTCATCAATATTTTCTATGTCATCTACTCTATCACCAACACCGCTTGCTGAATGAATACACAGGCAGCTGGAAACAGAGGCAGAGGTCACTGGAGCAGGTCTAAGTAAAGATGTAACAGTATGCCAATGTATGGCTTTACACTGACATGTGTAATAGGTTTATGTTAGAGAATAATCCTCGCAAAGCTCCCATGGCTTGTAAAGTTGTTTCCAAGTGGCCACTTCCCAGGTGATGAACTCATCTCTCTCACCCCGTCATGTTACATGAAGATGGTGGTCCTCTCTGGGTTTGTGGTTTTGTGGTATGGGGGCGACACAAGTGCAGGTCGCATGTAACTGATGACTTTGGTTGGCCAGTACCAGTTGTTTGACAATTCAATGAGGGAGACCGCCAGTCAAAAATAAACTTTTTACTATATGATAACTTGGTGGGATTAAATTCAGTAGATAGTGGGTAGACAACTTTATGAACGTTTCCTTTACAATACGTAGCATTTTCCGCACAGTTTAAATTCATCCCTTTTTACTCACTTGTAATCTTATCGTCACTGTTCCTCTCTGCTTTACTACAACCCAGCTCAGTACTAGAGTCCAGTTGGCAACAGTGCTATCCCCGCTAGGGAATTATACTGCTAGTATGGCCAGTACTAATCTTCTCTGTCTCTAATGCTTTGGAACTCCCGCCCAGGGCACTCTCTTCTTCCCATGTAGTCGGTCTCGTCTGGTCCCATTATCTCTCGGAGTTATAAACTCTGGGCCATACTGCTGGGCGTCCTCTCCATGGATCCATCTCCGATGGATCATTCTGTCCCTCTTTCCCAATAAGTTTTATCACAGCCCTTAGGAGTGGTACACTCTGACAATTGGCCACTGGACATCAAAAGTTTGTACACCTTAAGTGTAACGGTGCAGTTACGCTGCACTATTATATGGAACACTCGTTACCTAATAATCAGGCAGTATACACAGGCTGCAATTACTCCATGAACAAGCAAAACTGAATAAGCGAAATACTCAATCGTTGGGAGAAATTATTTAAAAATCATCGTTCTCTGCAGCATAATGTGCAGTGTAAAAGTAGATGATGTGCTGCCGAGAACAATGGCAGCCTATGTGCAGAGAACAATGATCATTCTCTCTGCGCCAATCATCAAACATACAGCCAATCAAACATACAGATGATTAACACTACAGGTCATGTAGTGTAAATGCACCTGAAGGTTTGTCAGTTTCTCTACTTTCTTCAGCAGTGACCTTATGCAGACTGTGTGGAATACCATTATAATAAATTAGCCTAATCCAAACTTACAGTTTGATGACTTTTCACTGTGATCAGAATTTTTTATTTTTTTTGCTTTCAAAGCTGTAAGCCGTTATCAGCATTGTCAGGCAGTAGCTGAGATGATGCAATTCTGCAACCACTACAATCCCAGGATTGCACTTCTCCTGTCTCACAGCCTTCACTTGTGTGTTTAGACAACCAGTAAACAATTGATATCATTTTCATGTTTTCTTTAGCCTTTGTTCTGACCCACAACCATGATAGTGAAACATATGATTGTTTGCAAATTTCCAAACACTTAGAAGAATGCAAGACACGGTGTACAGCCTTCAGTCACAGTTCAGGTCAGATAGACCCAGCTCACTTACAGAGGATTTGCTTGAGTTTCAAGGACACTGCTTGCAATCTTTCTTCCGTGAGATTAAGCTGGCCAAGCGCCATTGTCAACAGTAAATCTCACTTACATGCTCGAAAGATTAAATATCTGATTCAAATTTCTGGCTGCTAATTTGTTGTACTTGGCCACACGAGCCACTCTGAGCAATGAGCGACCTTTAATTGTGGCTGTTGTTGTTTCATATGGCGGAAAGAAGGGCACATTTTAGCCAGAAAACTAACCCAATTCACTATAATGGTTTACTACCTATTTTGTTGGCAAATGTAACTCACTTCATATCAAACTTCAGCAATCTAAGCTATATAGTAACAAAAGTATTCCATGGTCACACAGTATTTCTTAGGCTGGTTTCACATTAGCGTTGCACTGACCTGCGTCGGTCAGCGCACGGCCGCTGCTAAGCTCCGCCCCGGTCACGCCTCCCCCCGATCGCTCCGCCTATGGGCGCATGACGCTGCATGTGACCTGCGCATCCTATGTTTAGCATTGGGTTCGCAGGCCGTACGCAGGTCATGCGCAGGTATGCATTTGCCGGCGCATGCATCCTTTTGATGGTGCTCCGACCTGTGCCCAACGCACCGTGTTGCATTTTGGCGCGCTCGGCGCACCGTCAAAAGGACTCATGCGCCGGCAAACGCATACCTGCGCACGGCCTGCGTACCCAATGCTAAAGATAGGGTACGCAGGTCGCATGCAGTGTCATGTGCTCATAGGCGGAGCGATCGGGAGGAGGCGTGGCCGGGGCGGAGCTTAGCTGCGGCCGTGCGCTGACCGATGCAGGTCAGTGCAAACGCTAGTGTTAAAATAGCCTTAGATTAACGTTTCCTGGTTGTCAAATTAAAGATGTTTTTAATGTTTTATTTAGTTTCATCGAATTTTTTGCATTAATTTATATGATTCTCCCATACATCTCTATAGCGCTTGTAAACATCTATGCTCATGCCCTAGAACAAACCGCATTTAGATGTATGGCGCTGATTTTGACTCACAGGAACACAGAACTTTGCAGAACGTTCCCTAAAAGGGCTGTTTGCTGAATTAATTAATTAATGCACTTCGGCTCGATCTCAAGCCATGGCGACTTGATAGATGAACGCTCGCTCTGTAAGAAAATTGACCTAGTGCAAACCGAGACAGGTTCATCAGAGTCTTCTCTGCTGTTATCTTAATAGTATCAAGCCATCGGGTTGCTTGTCTTCTTCTTCACCTTGTTCTTTCAATTCTTCCTACCATGATGTCCTTCTCCAGTGATTGCTCTCTTCGTACGATGTGTTCAAAGTAGGTAAGTCGTAGCTTTGTGATCCTTGCTTTGAGTGACATGTCTGGCTTGAATTGTTCCAAAATTGATTAGTTTGTTCTTCTTGCCATGCATGGTATTGATAACATCCTTCTCCAGCACCACATTTCAAAGGCGTTGATTCTTCATCTGTCTTGTTTCTATATCATCCAGTTTTCGCATGTTTGCTACCACAGAGGAGATCGAACTATGTACTAGCCGTATCACCAGTGAAATGTTCCATGATTTGAAGACCCTGACATCATTGTTGATATGCTCATAGGTACTCGCCTATTGACTTCCGGTGTCGTCGCCGCATCTTGAGTTATCATAGATCACAATAGGTTGAAGTCCTTTACAACTTCCAGTTTGTCGTTGTCCATCTCAAATGTGTCTCAGTCGTACTTGGCAGGAGCCAAAGTCTTTTTTTTCTTTATATTGAGTAGCAGCTCCATGTTCGATCTTTCCATCTTGAAATTCCAGTAATAAGTCCTTCATTCCAGCTATGCTTTACATACCTTTGTTTGCTTTACATACCTTTAAATATATGATGTGACAGAATAGAATACTGATAAAACAATAAAAAATGTTCCTTTGTATAATAATTATATAAAAAGAAATTCCGTTCTTTATCTAGGGAAACACAGAAAGGCAAATGACCTGAGTAAAATAGGAGCAGAAATAAGAATGCATAAGTTGTCAGAGAATCTAGCTTGACATGCAAAGTACACTGTATATGTACCGTATTTTGCAGACTATAAGGGTGTGTTAACACGTACAGGAATTGGTGCGGATTTGACGCTGCATATTTATGCTACCAGATGTTACAGCATAGTGCATGGGATTTCTAGAAATCCCATGTCCACTATGAAAATCTGTGCACCTGCGGAACATCCGTGGAAACTGACATGCGGCGTGTCTTTAAGACCGCAGTATGTCAATTTTTCTTGACGCTAGTCCAGTCTCCACAACAGAAATTACATGAATACAATGTATTGAACTCGGTAAATCCGCATAGTTCAGAGAACACAATGTAGTTTTACCCTGTGTTCAATAGAGCGCACCATTTTGGACACAGCGAAAATTTGCTGCGTCCAAAGTGCTGCTACATCTGGAACATGGGCACATAGCATAAGGTGCACCCGACCATAAGACACACCCCAAATTTGGGGAAGGAAAATAGGAAAAAACATTCTTTTAATAAAATGGTGGTCTGTCTTATAGTTTGAATTTACGGTAGCTTACCAGTGGTGGCGCCACTGGATTGGGGTCACAAAAGGTAGGGTCATTGCTGCAGGAAGCTGGCAAAAGTGGGGGTATGCTGCGGCCCCAGGCTGGGAGGATGGGCTGTCTATTGTGAACATGTTGGAGACAATTTCTGAGCTGAGGCTCCCTCTGGTGGTTGCTGACGGTACTGAGGCTGTATCAAATGACAGGGCCTCCTCACCTGCCATCGATGACTGGCAATCAGGAGTCACTGACTGGGCTGATATAAGGGAGCTGCCTTCCCATGATCCTCGCCGGTGATCAATTGTTGTTTCCTGGTTCATTTGGAAGTCTGCTGGTGTCTTGCCTTCGTCTGCTACCTTCAGAAAAGATATTTTCTGCTTGTTTCTATTGTGTTTGCTATTTCCATTTTTGTCTGCACCTTTGTGGAGGTTAGCCGGGTCCACTCCTGGGGCCTGTGCTACTCTCTGTTTTTCAGTAGCCACTGTTATTTGTTCATTTGCTCTTTCCCTGCTTTTTGAGTGGCTGCGGGTTAGCCTTGTTCACACTGAGATCTGATTTAGTGGGTGGCGAGATCGTGTGATCTCAGCATTTTTGAAATCAGAAGTGTTGGAAGTTTTGCTAGGGTTTTGCTGGGTTGCAGATAGTATTCTGTCCTGACCTATTTAGGCAGTGTTTGGCCCCAGCGTTTGCTCATTCTATTTTCTGCCTGTGTTTGTGTTTCGTCTTGTCTAACCGCCATTATATGTTTGGGGGCTGCCTATTCCTTTGGGGCTCTACTCCGGGGCAGTTAGCTTTCCTGTTTCTATCTTTAGGTGTAGCTAGCTCTCCGGCTGTGCCGAGGCGTCTAGGACCACCATAGGTACGCTTCATGGCTGCTTCTAGTTGTGCGGTTAGTTTAGGGATCTGCAACCCATTAGTTTCCAACCTCTCAGGTGTTCGGCTGCCTTGCTGTTTTGCTCCTGTCCTCCTCAGTTACCACATCATAACAGCTGTCCCTGCGGTACGAAGCTGCGGGCTCTGAGCTTTTCAGAAAATGTCAGTGGTGAGCGAAGTCCCCGCTCTGCCTATTGATTTAGCAGCGGTGGGCTTCGGGAGCAAAGGAGCAGAGATGTCACTCTGCGCATGGGCCGCCCTCCGGCATCTATTTTCCTCAAACCCACTGCTTGGACTCCGCTTACTGCCAACATTTTCTGAAAGCTCAAGGCCCACAGCCTTGCACCATGGGGACACCACCTCCTCCCAACCAGGGTCTGGCAGCATCACCCCACTCCTGCCACCAGCTTCCTGCAACTGCGAGTCTGCATCCTGTGACCCTGCTCCACAGGCTGAATAAAGACTTGTTATACTTCACCTGGATTGGATGCTGTTCCTATTTTTTCGTTGGACTGTTGTTCATTTGGATCCTTGAACGCCTGAACGTGCATCCGTGCTAACTCCCGAGTGCTGTCAGCTGCTTGAATACTTGTGGATTGTGGATCCTGGCAGACGTGCACCGGTCATGGAGACTTTGATACTTGAACCAGAGGTGGGTGAACTGGACAATGCCGCTATATTTTCATACACAGATGAAGATGCTAAAAGAATCCTAGCCAGAACACAGATAGATATGTCTTTTTTGAATAAACCTACCATAGAGATGTTGAATAAGAGATATGAAAATGAGAGGAGAAAATATATCTCACACGAGTTGCATGCCATGACTCTGTGCGAGTATCACAGAGTTCACAGGATACCTCGTGGACTAAGGCCACATCTGCGGCCTACACTACTGGCAGACAATATGCAATTTTGTAATAAATTTGAATCGATCACTAATAAGTATTCATTTGATCTAATGCTCTTGAACATCGAGTTTCTCCACACAGAAATGGTATTGGTGAAGAACAAAATCGATGATTTGGAGAAACAATTGACTATGCAGTTGACAGCACAAGAATGGGACACGTTCAAGAAACACTTGGATGAGAAACTACTGAAATTTCGTGGTGACATTGAGAAAACGAAAAAAACGAAATGGTTTCGTGATGCTGAAGATTACAGGACTGGACATGTTTTTTCTTGGCAGGGTGGAGCACGCAGAACTATCTATAGGAAACCAGATTCCTTTGCACAACCCCGCAGAAGAAGGAGACAGCAAACAAGGGAAAGGAAAAATGGACAATGTGGCAAAAGGAGGCCAAGGAGAGGTGGTAAGAAACACCGGCGACAGAGAAGTGGACAATCGGATGCCGTGCACCTCCCGCAATCTGTCCATGAGAACCCGGAATGAGGGGAAGAAGAGAGCCACACAGAACAAAAGAACATTAGTGGTAAATATTTCATCTTGCACACTTACTGATGTGGACTATAATGTATTATCCAAAAGACTGTCGTTTTGCCCTACCAATTATCCAGATTGGTTTAACATTGAATGTGACCTTTTTGCCTTTTTTAGAAGGCTAAGATTAGCAGTATATTTCAATGAGAGTGATGACACACCTATTGCTGCAATTAGTGATGCCCCTGGGGGTTTTGCTTTACATGATTTTGGTCTTTATAACAAAAGTAACTTTCAACCTTCTGTTAAAAATAATTTTGTGGAATCATATATCCAATTGGTTGAAAGGGACATGGCTAGATTGAAACGTGAGGGTGTAGGTCCATTCAAAAGAGGGAATTTAACACACAGTGAGAGACAGGTGTTGGATAGGCTCTCAGGTAACAAAGCTATCACCATCAGGGCAGCCGACAAAGGCGGGGCCCTGGTGGTGATGGATACCCATAAATATAGGGCTGAGATTTGTGGTCAATTGTTGGACACGGCAGTTTATGCTAAGTTGTCTAAAGATCCCACACCTTGTTTTCAAAGTGAATTGAGAATACTGATCAATGAGGCATTATCTAATGGTTTGATAGACCAAAAACTCTCTGATTTTCTTTTGGTGGAGTTTCCAGTGACACCTATTCTGTACACCCTGCCTAAAATCCATAAAAATCTGATGGATCCCCCTGGACGCCCAATTGTGTCTGGGCGGGGCTCTCTATGTGGTAAGGTATCCATTTTTCTAGATAAAGTGTTACGTCATTTTGCTATTGAGGCCAAATCTTATATCATGGATACTAACCATTTTCTGAGTAAGATTGAGGGTCTGGACATCACAGAGGATACTATTCTCGTTTCGTTTGATGTTGTATCATTGTACACCTCCATTAAACATGAACGTGGTTTGGAGGCTGTTGGTGTGGCGCTGGCGGGCTATGACATGGCCCCAGGTGGTACACAGCTGGTCCTGGCACTGTTGGAGTTTGTCCTCAAGAAGAATTTTTTTCTTTTTGGGGATGAGTTTTTCCTGCAGTTGCGTGGTACCGCCATGGGGTCCAATGTGGCGCCCACTTATGCAAACATCTACATGGCGGTACTCGAGGACCAGCATGTGTACAATTCCATCCACTGGCACCATGTCAGAGCCTGGTGGCGCTACATTGATGATATCTTTTGTGTTTGGGAGGGGAACATGAATGATCTGGTATCTTTCCATAGTCATCTTAACATGATATTTCCCGAGCTGAAGTTTACAATGACACACTCCTTTGACCAGATTCAATTTTTGGATACTTTAGTGTACAAGCACAGTGGATTGTTATGCACTGATTTGTTTATAAAGGACACAGACAGGAATAGTCTCCTGGTTTTTGATAGTAATCATCCAAGAAAAATGATAGAGTCTCTGCCTTGGAGTCAGATGCTGAGAGTACGTAGGATAGTAAAGGACGAGACTGTATTGGACAGGAGGCTTGATCAGATGTGTGAGAAGTTCATCAGAAGGGGGTATCCTGAGAAGGATCTTAGAAAATTCAAGGAGAAAGCCTTGAAGACAACATTGGAAGATGTGAGAAACAAACGTATTAAGATTTCCCCCAAAAGAGTCCCTTTTGTTTCTACCTATTGCCCTGTTAGTGGTAAAATAGGGAATATCTTGAATAAGCATTGGGGTCTATTACATAGAGGTTTACCGGAAGTAGCTGAATTTGCGCACAAGCCATTGCTTTCTTATAGGCGAGGGCGTAATTTGAAAGATAAGTTGGTCAAATCTGACATTGGATCCTCCAAAATATCCAGACAGTTAACTTTGGGCCCTCCAAAAAATGGAAATTTTCCATGTTTGAATTGTGCATGCTGTGGCAATATGATCAAGGGTGACAGTTTTGGCCACTCACGCACGGGTCAACGCTTTCGGATCCAGGAACGGTACTCTTGTACATCTAGCTTTGTAATCTATATGCTCGTGTGTCCATGTGGACTCATGTATATAGGCGAGACAACGATGGAAGTTAAGGCTAGGATAAGTAAACACAAAAGTACTATCAGGACGAAGATGATGGAACTGCCGGTATCTAAGCACTTTGTAGAATGTGGACACTTGGTCAGTCAGCTGAGATTTAGAGTTATTGACGGGGTTCCACCCCTCAGGAGAGGTGGTGACAGGACTAAGTTGCTTAAACAGAAAGAACTCCGGTGGATCTCCGTTTTGGAGACATTGCAACCAAAGGGGTTGAATATCGAATATAATTTGCATATTTGTGCTAGGTAATTTTTGCATCTATATTCTGTGTTTGTTTTTAGATATATATTTTACTTATGTTTGTTGTTTTCGTAGGATTATTATCTGGAGTGATCGGAGTGGTGACTTAATAGTTCCTGATGACATCATTTATTTTGTAGATATTATATATATTTCTTTAGGTGTCTGCTATATTGTTAATCTTCCATTCTATATAGATCCGCATGTGCGGTCTCTTGCTTACATTATGCCAATACTGACGGTCATGTGACCTGCAGGTTTCCTGATGACATAGCTGGAGTAATATAAATAATGATAGAGTTTATTGTGCATGCGTGTTCTTTTTTCAGGTGTCGGATGATGCCGGTGATCGCGCGCTATTTTAGTGTTTTCAGCTTAGAATAGAGGCTTATGATGGGACTATCATGTGATTAGACCTCGGATGATGCTTGCGGTCATGTGACTGGGTGTCTGATGACGCTGGTGTTCACATGATCCACTGGGCGTTTGCTATGATGACTTCTGAACATGTGCCTTTGTTTACCACACAGTGGGGAGTGAGTTAGGTGTGCCTCCCGATTTGTTATCCTGTGGGCTATTGGATAAGTGCTCTGACTAAGCGCTGCTGAACTGACACTGATTGGATATGGAGGACGCTGCTGCTAGTGAGTACATGATTGGTGCAGCACCAGAATGGGAGTGTGCAGTAACAGATCATCGATTGGCAGACTAAATGGTGATATTGTTTATATGGAGTAATCTATGGCATATTACATGCACAATTATAACATTGCTGTATTTTTCTATGATGTCACTATTCTGAGCTTTGATCACTGTTTTAAATTGATTATCATTGTATATATGTATATATGTCTATTTGTATTATGGGCGGTTCCTGGATGGTGATTGGCTCCTCCACACCATTTAAGGACACCATTTTGCCTGTTTTTGTATACTTGATAAAGGCCTAAAATGGCCGAAACGTCGTATTTTATGGTGGCTGAATAAAGACTTGTTATACTTCACCTGGATTGGATGCTGTTCCTATTTTTTCGTTGGACTGTTGTTCATTTGGATCCTTGAACGCCTGAACGTGCATCCGTGCTAACTCCCGAGTGCTGTCAGCTGCTTGAATACTCCTGCTCCACAGCAGTCACTCCCTGGTAAGCTTCATTCGGACTATAAGAGGTACCCCCATTTTCCTCCAAAATTTTGGAGAAAAAAAGTGCGTCTTATAATCTGAAAAATACTGTGGTCCGTATGAGTGTTGAATATTTCATGGGCGATATTAATATGTGAAACTGATGGAAGATGTCATAATTGCAAGGTATTATTTATATATATTTAATGCACTGGTATCCTGAGCAGCAGGGCCGGACTGGCCATCTGGAAATTCTGGCAAATGCCAGAAGGGCCTGTTTGGTTGTGGGCTGCCTTGTCTGCTACGTTGCTAACAAAATTGGTGTTCTCAAGAGTTGTGAAGGAGCACAAAGTTGTTGATTCCAGGCCACGGGTATCATTAGAAATATTGGTCTTGTATTAAATCTTGCTTTCCACCATCCAGGGTAATATTAGTAATATATCCCATCTAGTGCTTGGGGACAGGAACAGCATGGGCCTATGTGATTTCAAATGCCAGGACTGAATTTCAGCC
This sequence comes from Oophaga sylvatica, assembly GCA_033576555.1. Classification (NCBI taxonomy): domain Eukaryota; kingdom Metazoa; phylum Chordata; class Amphibia; order Anura; family Dendrobatidae; genus Oophaga; species Oophaga sylvatica. The sequence continues at coordinate 327,103,299 of JARQOD010000006.1, forward strand.
CCAGTCCATACCTGCTGAGCAGTCAAATACTGGATTGAAAAATGCACATTAACATTGCAAAGAATTAAGTATTTCTACTCACTGTGTTACCTTACCAAGGTTTTGTCCCTTGGACAATTTTGAGTGTTCCTGATAGATTTTTACGTGCTGATTTCAGAAATGGATTCAGATTTTTCCTATCACGTAAGGTTTTTGAGAAATGATACGAAACATTATAATATTCTATTATAATTCTAAAAACTCATATATGAATTTTTTCTGAAACAGTATATTCTGAATTTTCCACTGAAGTAACATAAATCGCTGATCTACACATATGCAAGCACTTATTATGCAAATTCCGCGCAGGCGCAGTGAATCATTCGGCTGACTGTGTACGGAGCATACCACATCTCCTGGGCAGGGGAGGAATCAAAAGACAATACTGACATTACAGCAGAGGATCACAGAGGATTCTTTGGTGAGGTAAAATATTTCACTGACTGTTTTTAAACAATATTTTACCTCACAAAATGTATCCTCTGCGATCTCAAGAGAGCACAGACGGGAGAAGTCAGTACATGGGGAAAGAGTGGATAAGTGAGTGAGCACATGGGGGAGAGATTCTCAACACTGCAAAGCCTGCCCTCATCGTGACATTACCTCCCTCCCGATGCGATAGCATCATGCCTCCATCTAGTTACTATCATATATGCGATTCGCCTGAATACTTTTCATTGTAAAAACTGAAGATTTATTTCGAAATGTCGCTTTGATGACACAACAGCAGTGATAATTTCTGCTACATATGCAGGGAATATACAATGAAAGCACAAAAGAAGGAAATGACTCCACTTGTTAAGAAAGCATATGAACTATACTTTGTATGTTCAATTGGAGATCAGGACAAACAGTGGGCACCTCATATATGCTGTGCATCTTGTTCTAGAAGCCTTAGAGCATGGCGGAATGGATCACAACCTTCAATGCCGTTCGCTGTCCCAATGATATGAGAAAGTAGAGAGATCATGTAACAGATTGCTACTTCTGCATTACAAATGTAACAGGATATTCAGCAAAGACCAAGAAATCAATAGAATATCCTAATCTTATTTCAGTCATAAGATCAGTGCTACACGATGAAAGTCTTCGTGTTCCAAAGTATGGACAATGTAGGACGACCAAGATAAACTAACAATGTCAGAGGAAAATGAAACTGCTGCAAACCCAGAAATTGAGCCTCCTACATCTAATCCACATCTGTTCAGTCAAGCTGCTCTGAGTGACTTGGTCAGAGATTTGAAATTGTCAAAGAGGCAGGCAGAATTATTGGGATTAAGGCTACAAGAATGGAATCTTTTATTACCAGGAACAAGAGTTTCTGTTTTTCGCAGTCGTCAAGAAGACCTTAATCAATTTTTCAACCATGTCAACAGTTTAACCTTTTGCAATGACGTCTTGGGGTTGTTTGGTGCTCTTGAATGCGAACATGACCGAACGAATGGCGACTGTTCATTGACTCGTCAGTTTTAAGTCGAAGGCTGTTTTACTACACAACGGAAATATCTATCCTTTCATACCTATTGGACATACCGTACACATGAAATAAACGTATGAGAATATAGAGTTACTGTTGACTCACATTAATTATAGAAATTATAACTGGAACATAAGTGGTGATCTAAAAGTTGTTGCATTTCTTCTTGGACTGCAGCTTGGATATACCAAGTATTGTTTTATTTGTGAGTGGGACAGTCGTGCACGAGAAATGCACTATTTCAGAAAGGACTGGCCACTCCGCGAAAACCTGGTTGCTGACGAAGAATGTTAAACATTATCCTCTCGTTGATCCAGCAAAGATATTTCTCCCTCATTTGCTTATAAAACTTGGCTTATGAAGAATTTTGTCAAAGCAATGAACAAAGAATCGGAAGCCTTTTCTTACTTGCGACAGAAATTTCCAAGAATAAGTGATGCAAAGATTAAAGAAGGATTTTTATTGGCCCACAGATCAGAGACATAATGAATGACAGTAGCTTTGATGGTCTTTTGCAAGGTGTTGAACAAGTGGCATGGAGAGCCTTTAAAGATGTGACCTTCAACTTCCTTGGCAACAGCAAGGCACCGAACTTTGAACAACTTGTGGACAACATGCTCACAGCATATCATTTGATGAAATGCAATATGTCACTAAAAATGCATTTTCTACTGTACATTCTCACTTGGACTTTTTTACAGTCAATCTTGGTGCTGTTAGCGATGAACACGGTGAAAGATTTCACCAAGACATTGCGCTGATGGAGAAAAGGTACCAGGGAAAGTGGAGTATGTCAATGCTTGCTGACTATTGCTGGAATCTTATTCAAGAAGCATCTGACACGGATTATAAACGAAAGTCGTCTGCAAAACACTTTTGAACAATTGCTTTTGTTACTGACATCGATGCACAGGTATGTAGTGTCTTGGACATCATAATGTAGACTATAAACTGTTTTGTTTCTTAAAAACCTTACATGATACAGACTTTGGAGCACATATTCGTGTTCAGCATATCAAAATCTATAAGATACAATAATATTTTCTCAGGGGACAAGAACTTCCCTGAAATTTGTTGCGCAGTGTTATCAGTGTGCACTAAAATTGTCAAGAAGAGCTAGTAAGTTATTTGTCATGTTGTGTTGTGGATCTCTGTTAGGATATGGATACAATATGGAGTAAACTTGTATTTTTTACTTAAATCATTAATGTTTTGCTAAAAATCATTTTGCAAAAGGAGTTAAGAATTTGTGACAGTTTGTCTTTTACAGCCTTTATGTATCACTGTACATGGAGAATGCAGATGGAGTTAAAATCACCCAGTCAGTTAGCTCATTCAGATGCCAGTGTCTGTTAAGCCCCCGTCACACTAAGTGAGATCGCTAGCGAGATCGCTGAAGCGTCATCGATTTTGTGACGCAACAGCGACCTAGCCAGCGATCTCGCTTAGTGTGACACGCAGTGACGACCAGCCCCCTGCTGGGTATCGCTGATCGTCGTCGATTGGCCTGGACCATTTTTTCATCGTTGGTTTCCCGCTGGCCAGCGCATATCGCTGCATGTGACAGCGGGAGACCAACGATCAGCGACCTCCCAGCGCGTACAGCAGAAGCTGGGAGCTGGTATGCAGGGTATATATCGGGTAACTAAGCACCGCACGTGCTTAGTTACCCGATGTGTACATTGGATACCAGCTCCCAGCGCGTACAGCAGAAGCTGGGAACTGGTATCTAGGGTACACATCGGGTAACTAAGCACCGCGCCGTGCTTAGTTACCCGATGTTTAGCCTGGATACCAGCATGCTCGCTGGTCCTGATCGCTGGTGAGTCTGCCTATGTGACAGCTCACCAGCGATCAGCTAACGATGTCCCAGCGATCCCATCCCATCGTTGGTGGGATCGCTGGGACATTGAAGAGTGTGAAGAGACCCTAACACTTTTCTCTCTTGTCCTGAATTGTCTTCTAAGCTGATTTAAGTTTAAATCAAGGCTTAATTTTCTGATGGTCACAGATCAGTTTAGAAGATTTAGAAGTTTAGAAAATTGTTCAAATAAAATAATGGTAATGGAGAAATAAGAGCTACAAACCACACTTTTATAACAAGCTCACATCTATTTTAAGATCAGCTGGCACAAGATGATGTTTTATTATTAGATAAGACGTCCTGACTGGGTTCACCTTGTCGCAGTGGGATGGCTTTTACGCATTTTTTGTCAAAATAGAATTAACTAGGCACCCTATGTTATTTACATTTACTATTTATTTACTTACCCTAGGGTATATGCTGATTTTGTTTTTGCCTTGAGTTTTTCTGTCTGTATATTGTTAAGGTGGATTCTCTAATACGAAACAAAGGATAATGGGGTATGTAGTCTGAGAAATAGATGAATGGAGCAGGAAACACCAGAAGATATGGAGCCTGGGTTGTGGATATACTCAGGAACTGAAGATGAACAGTAAATTCAGGACTTGAAGCAGACAAATCATTGATGTCAAAGTTGTATGTGATCAGAAGTCATGTGTTCAAATCGTAGACCTGTTTGCAATCAGCAGACACATGGATAATCACAAGACAGCAGTGATAAACAGGCAAACTGGATGCTTTCTTACAAAGAAGATTACATACTATTGCAGCAGAGTGGTGTGAAAAGCACCAATATAAGCAGATAAAAGTTTATGTTACAGCAGACAATTGGTTAACCACAGCACAGCATTGATAGACTGCAAACTGGATACTTATTTCAATAGATTATAAACTGTTGCTTTACAAATGTGTGAACAGCACAAGTATTAGCAGAGAAGAATTCATCATGCTTACAACAGACAAATGGTGAACTGCAGATCTGAACCAGGAAGTATAAGGAGATAATAAAGCAGGAATTTGCTGAAGAGATCATTAGTCAGCTAAGTGATGTGGCTGGTGAGGCAAACTCCAGAAGGACCTATAGTGACTGAATTAAATTACTGAATACTCAAACATTATTAACTTTCCAGGTAGGATTAAAAGGCTTTGAGTGATGATGTCTAAGGTGGTTGCCAGGTCACCAGGGTAAACCAGGTTGGACTTGCACAAAGAGAACTGACACTAGAGGAAGGAACCAAGAACCGATGCCTGACCTAGGACAGATGAGTAACACACACTACATTTACACCAAATGACTGAACCCAGCAATTACAATATACAACATATATATAACTGTTGCCAAGATTCCATATGACATCTAATAAATGTCACTTAGGGAGAATGCAGTCAATTTGTTTGGAGCATTGGACAACTTTCTGCTAACCCAGAACTGACATGTCAGTTTAGCAGCCAGTCAAAGTTGTCAGTATTTCACAACTTTGGTTTATTTGTGGGCATTCCAAATTTCTGGGAAACTTTAGCATAGTACAATAAGGGTTAAGTAAATCAATAGACATGCCTTTGATTTTGCATTTCTAAAAATGTTGTAAATCCCATTATATAGAGAGCATTAAAATATATATCTAATATTTACACACAACTCACCTCTATCACAGAGCAGGAAAATTCTTATTATTAAGTTATCTCATCCCCACTTCCAAATAAACTGTGCTCAGCCGCAATGAACAGTCACCCATACTTGGCACTAATGTGTATGGGAAAATTTAAAACAAAAACAAATGTGTTAGTGAACTGGTGCTTCGTTATAAAACACAAGACAACATTGTATTACAGTTCAAGAACGCCCCCAGCAGTTACATGCGTACTATATCAAAATGTGCTAGAACTGGGCCACATGGTTGAGATCAAAATAAGTTCAATGCAGAATGTATAACTCTGTGAGAAACAAGTGTAAGTTTATTCAATCAAATTGGTTTTAGTTTAAAACTATGGTACCAATATGCACCTTGCTCATCAAAGGGTTATTAGCTATACATATTCTATTTTTTCATTATCGCTAAAGAGGACTTGTCACTTGCTATAAATATTTTTCACCTGGTCTAAGTGTTCCTTTAAATCTAGAATTGTTGTTTTTTTTTGTTCCTGCACCTCTCTTTACTAAAATATTGAACCTAGAGATTAGTGAATCAGTTTATGGCGGACCGATGTCGAGTCAAATTTTCTGAAATCCTCAGGTTCCCACAAATTTGCACACTCTGCATTTCGAGTATCGCCCACCAAAAATTTAAAAAATGCCCACCGCCAAATCACACACTGCTGAAGACTCAGAGAGAGGGCTAATAGCATCAGACTCGCCCAGGATTCCCGTAATATTCTGAAACAATTATTTCACATGGTATAGCCCAGCAAAACAGGGGGGCTACCTTAACAAGTATAAAAGATAGAGGTTAGCTAAGTAATGCCATGTCATGCTTGTGCTTTGTGGTGATAGGATCTCTAAACCTAATGCAAATGTGTTGTACTAATATAAAAACCCTTCAGTGCTAATTTTGCTACTAAAACAAAATCATGAATTCAAGGCTTGTGTGTTTTCAACCGTCCAGGTTGAAAACTCTTTATCCCCAGACTTGGATTACAGCATAGAACACAATGACAGATAGGTGAGGGATATTGTTGTTTTTTATTTTTGTTTTATTACAGGAGACCAAGGCTTCAGTGGAATAGATGTTGACTTGAGTAAGGTTTAATTTAGAATCATTAAAGGAGTCTGTGTCATTCTTTCAATTACATAGTAATATAGTAACATAGTATTTAAGGTTGAAGGGAGACTGTTATGTTTTGGTAGCTGAGGAGAGCAGGCAAAAACGGCAATACACCAGAGAGGTTGGAATCTACTGGATTGCAGTGCCCTGACTAACCACCACAACTAAAGGCAGCCGTGGAGCGTTCCTACGTTGGTCCTAGACGCCTCGTCACAGTCTGAGGGGCTAACTACACCTAAAGATAGAAAGAGGAAAGCTATCTGCCCCGGAGCAGATCCCCAAAGAACATAGGAAGCCCCCAAACATGTAATGGCGGTTAGACAAGAGGAAATACAGACACAGACAGAAAATAGTATGAGCAAACGCTGGGGCCCAAACTGACTTAGACAGAAAAGGATAGGAAGGATACTTACTGCTATCCAAAAGAAACCTAAAAAAAGCCAACGCTACTAATTGCAAAAACACCTGAGATCACACGACCTCTACCACCTAAATTAGTTCTCTGGTGTAACAAAACTAAACCGCAGTCACAGAAAAAAAAACTGGAAAAGGCAAATGAACAAACAACAATGGCTCCAGAGGAACCGAGAGGAGACCAAGCCCCCCAGGGAGGGGAACCTGGCCAACCTCACAGAAATGCAGCGAAATATACAAATGGCAAGCACAAAAACAAAAAAAACAGAAAATATCTTATCTGAGAGCAGGAGAAGAAGCAAGACTCATCAAGCTTCCAAGTGAATCAGGTAACAACGTTGAGACAAGAACAATTGATCACCGGCAACCATGATGGGGGGAAACCTCCCTTATATCCAGCCAGTCCGTGATCCCTGATTGCCAATCCTCATTGAATGGTTCAGTACTGTCTGCAACCACCAGAGGGAGCTTCTGCTCAGAATTCATTTCTAAAACATTCATAACAGGAGACTTTAAGTAAGTGTTTAAATACTGTCTATTTCTGTGGGTCATTGGTCCATCTTTCCATCGTGGATACATGTCTTGATACCAGTCTGATTATTATATATATTATATATAGTATACAGACAATCCGCATGCACCTTGTTGTCCTTATAGGTTTTTCGATGCACATATGCACTTTCTTCCCCACATATTTGTTCCCTTGATTTAATAATTTCAATAAAGCAATTGTAATTTTATATAATCTTGGACCTTTCTGATCGCTTTTTTTCTGGTTGCTTCATGATAATGGAGAAGTAGACAGTAGGTTCGGGGACTGCAGCAGCTCTGATGCTGGCGAGGTGGCAGTGGGGTCATTGAAGGTTGTAAGCTGTTCTGAAGACATGGGTTTTCAAGTTCCGCTTGAAATGTCATAATGTAAAGGAAAATCGGATGTGTTTGGCAACAGAATTCAACAGGATGACAGATATTCGTGAGAAGTCTTCCAGGCGATTGTATGAGGAATGTACCATTGTGGAGGAGAGAAGGGGTCTTGGGAGGACCAGAGATTGCGTGGTGGGAGATATTGGGAGAATAGTTCAGAGATATATGGGGAAGACAGATTATGGACAGCTTTGTAGTTCAGTGTTAGTAGCTTGAAGTGGATACGTTGTGGAACTGGGAGACAATGAATTAGTAGAGGGGAGAAGCAAAGGAGTATAGGGCACAGAAGTGGATTAGTAGAGCAGCAGCGTTAAAGTCAGACTGGAGAGGTGTGATGATGTGATGGGGGATGATGAGGTCCTAGACCCAGGCTCGGACTGGCCCATAGGGTAACAGGGCAATCCCCCAGTGGGCCTCTAACCTCACTGTATGGGCAGTACTTGCCATAATTCATTTGATTCACTCTGTACAGATAAAAGCAGTGAGTCACACATAGCCAGGGCTGTGATGTACTCGGCACCGAGCCCGTTCACTTCACTGGGGAATATCACGGGTAGCGCAGCTCGGTCCGTTGCCCTGGGCGCTCACCATAAAGGGGATATTTACAGGGGATGATAGAAATGTTCGCGACGCCACCTGTGGTTCCCGGTCAGGATGACCAGCGCTGCAGGGTAGATCCTCTGAGGGGTTTCCGGGCAGCAAGGTGTTAAGTCTCCCACAGGCGAGACTGATCCCTCAGGGTGAATGGCGGTGTAGGGGTGCAGGAGCAATAATCCAGACACACACAAGACAGTCTCTTTCTGTACCTTCACTGATGGTGAAGTTGCAGGCACGACCCAGGAAGTCGTCAGGGTGGAGGATGCACGTCCAGTAAACCACTGAGTAGGTGTAGGGCCTCCCCACTTCTTTATGTGTGTGAGTCCCTAACCTGCATAAAACAAAGTTTAACTCCGTCTTCTTTGCTACGCCCGGCTGACCTTGTGATGGAGCCTTCTTTTGGACAGAACTAAGTCTCCATTTGCAGTGCACTGCTAGACTCCTGTTCTTCCTGACCCTGGTTACGCATCAGCACTATTGGGCCCCTGCGATCTGGAATCCAGCAGGGTCTCCGGTTTTGCCTACCAGTCCTGAAGAAGCCAGCAAGCTCGGACCCGGTGTCCGGTAGTGCAGAGCTGAGGTAAGCTATCAATGCTGTCGACCTCTGTCGCTCTCTCTCTTTCCCTTTTTGCACTTGCCTGTCGTCCTACTCACACCTTTAACATAAGCACAACCAGCAGTAGATGTCAGCTTTCTTCGTCTTCACCGCTCTCCAAGCGTCGGCACGCTTACTTAATGAAACGCTCACTGAAGCACTCTCAGTAGACTCAACATTGACCAGACTAAGTGGCAATCCGTCCCACTATTACTGGACTCCACGATGTAAGCTGAGTAAATGCTGAAGTTTTCAGGCTTTCAAATAAGTCGTTCTCTAGCTAGTCTTTCCCTCTCAGCTCATCTGAGGTAACCAGACTGTCTGCTTTGTAACACACTCTGACAATATCAGATTTCATCTGAGCTCTGCCTGAGATAGACTGACTGCTGTATCTCTCCACACCCTTATATACCTGCGTACTCTTCAAGGGCTCCCTCTGGTGGCACCAGGGAATTGTGGAGTGTGAATGAATATCAGGTGATTGTGAATTACCTTTCATGCATCCTCCAGGGTAACATGTGGCTCCAGAGCGCAGCTGGGCTACACAGCAGCATCTCATCATTCATTAATCAAACTACCCAGTTTATTATTATATAGAGATATAGGTAAATTTGTGAGGGTAGTGTAATATTTGTAAGCAGGTGAAAAGTGCCCCCCCCACAGTCAATGTTACTGGTGGACCCTTGGCACCCCAGTGCAACACTGTCTAGACCCCACATGGAGTCAAGGCCATCCGAGTGATGTGGGCAGTTCTGAAGAAGAGGTAGTGGTCACGCTGCCCCAGCTGCACAGCAAAGAGGAGTAGGGTGCAAAAGAGCCAAGGCTGGCCCCTATTCATTAAGTTAATGGCTACTTCACACCTCGGCCGACCCCTAGCTATTATGTCAGCTGATACAAAGCCATGAGGCCGGCCCTAGCCATTAATTTGACTGCTACTGCGCACCGCAGCCGGCTCCTAGCTGTTACATCAATTAATAATTTTATTTCTATAGCGCCAACATATTCCGCAGCACTTTACATGAATTGCTACAAAGCGCCAAGGCCGGCCCCAAGTCATTGAGTTGACTGCTACTGCGCACCGTGGCCGGCTCTTAGCCATTAAGTCAGCTGTCTCTGTCCATGTTGCCTCCTCTTCCTACTCCGTTTCCTCCACCATATCCTCATCCGGTCAGAATGTGTGGACAGTCTATGTGCTCTTTTGGTGTTCTCATACTGCTGCTGCTCTCCTGTCTGCCAAACATTCAGCTACTGTGTGGTTTGTCCCTATGTGCCTTACATGTGTAGATCTTTCGTTGCCTGACCTAGGATTTCATTCTGACCATCCATCTGTTTAAAGTGAACCTGTCAGCAGGATTGTGCAGAGTAACCTACATACAGTGTCAGGTCGGCGCCGTTATACTGATTACAATGATACCTTGGTTGATGAAATCCGCCTTGTGGTATTTGTTTAATATTTATTTTCAGTTTTGAGTTAATGATATGCTCGTGCTTTAGGGCTGTCTGTGGGGGTCTTCATGTGGTGCTCTGATTATGTATTGATCTATATGACTTCTGATCCCTCCGTGACCTGCACCCTAGATTACATAATGAATATTATATATGTATATCTTGGAAAAAAAATCCCCTTCTGCAGGCAGGCACCCGCGGTGGCATCTGCGCTGCAGCATGATCACATGTGTAATGTGCATATAAATCATTTGTTTGAGGTTATCCTAAAATTCATAAAAAAAGAAATTTAATTTAAAAATGGTGCCGGCCGCACCTTCACAGTAGTAGCTATCGGTGACCCAATAGCTGCTACTGCGTTGCAGAGAGAAAAAAAATTTCCTCCTCTAAGATGGCACCGACGGCGCCTGCACAGTAACAGCTATCGGCGATCACTGATAGCTGCTATTGCGCAGGTGCCATCTTGTAGGGAAAAAAAAATTACAGTGAGTAAAGTAAATGAAGAAATACTAATAAAAGAACAAAATAATTACTCTTAACAAATATATACAGTGGGGGAAATAAGTATTTGATCCCTTGCTGATTTTGAAAGTTTGCCCACTGACAAAGACCTGAACCGTCTATAATTTTAAGGGTAGGTTAGTTTTAACATTGAGAGAGAGAATATCAAAATATAATCCAGAACATCACATTGCATAAATTATATAAACTAGCTTGGCCCTTGCGAAATTTTCACACATTGGTCGTCAGGGGCACAGGCAATTTCAGAAAAAGCAAGTCTGATGTAAATGTATTTCACGAGATGATGAACACAGACAGGTATTTATATATGTAGCTTGGTAGCTTGGTAATACAATAAATTGGTTTGACAAGAAGAGGCCTAAAAATGTCTTCCGGTTGAGGTGCCACCTGCAGGTCATTGTTTCTTTCTGCAGGTTTATGAAAATGAATGTTTAACCCCTTCATGACCCAACCTATTTTGACCTTAAAGACCTTGCCATTTTTTGCAATTCTGACCAGTGTCCATTTACGAGGTAATAACTCAGGAACGCTTCAACGGATCCTGGCAATTCTGAGACTGTTTTTTCGTGACATATTGGGCTTCATGTTAGTGGTAAATTTAGGTCAATAATTTTTGCGTTTACTTTGAAAAAAATGGAAATTTGGCAAAAATTTTGAAAATTTCATAATTTTCAAATTTGAATTTTTATTCTGTTAAACCAGAGAGTTATGTGACACAAAATAGTTAATAAATAACATTTCCCACATGTCTACTTTACATCAGCACAATTTTGGGAACAACATTCTTTTTTGTTAGGAAGTTATAAGGGTTAAAAGTTGACCAGCGATTTCTCATTTTTACAGCAAAATTTACAAAACCATTTTTTTTAGGGACCACCTCACATTTGAAGTCACTTTGAGGGGTCTATATGGCAGAAAATACCCAAAAGTGACACCATTATAAAAACTGTACCCCTCAAGCTCCTCAAAACTACATTCAAGAAGATTATTAACCCTTCAGGTGCTTCACAGGAACTAAAGCAACGTGGAAGGAAAAAATGGACATTTTAATTTTTCCAACAAAAATTTTCTTTTAGCATCAATTTTTCATTTTTACATGGGCAACAGGATAAAATAGTTCCTAAAATTTGTTGGGAAATTTCTCCTGAGTAAACAGATACCTCATATGTGGTCATAAACCACTGTATGGGCGCACAGCAGGGCTCAGAAGGGAAGGAGTGCCATTTGACTTTTTGAATGGAAAATATGCTAGAATATTTAGCGGTTGCCATGTCGCATTTGGAGAGTCCTTGTGTGCCTAAACATTGGAGCTCCCCCACAAGTGACCCCATTTTGGAAACTAGACCCCCTAAGGATCTTTTCTAGATGCATAGTGAGCACTTTGAACCCCCAAGTGCTTCACAAATTGATCCGTAAAAAAAAAAAGTACTTTTTTTTCACAAAAATTATCTTTTAGCCTCAGTTTTTTCATTTTCACATGGGCAACAGTATAAATTGGATCCTAAAATTTGTTGGGCAATTTCTCCTGAGTACACAGATACCTCATATGTGGTCATAAACCACTGTTTGGGCGCATGGCAGGGCTCAGAAAGGAAGGAGCACCATTTGACTTTTTGAATGGAAAATATGCTGGAATATTTAGCGGTTGTCATGTCGCATTTGGAGAGTCCCTGTGTACCTAAACATTGGAGCTCCCCCACAAGTGACCCAATTTTGGAAACTAGACCCCCTAAGGATCTTATCTAGATGCATAGTGAGCTCTTTGAACCCCCAGGTGCTCCACAAATTGATCCGTAAATAAAAGAAAGTACTTTTTTTTCACAAAAATTTTCTTTTAGCCTCAGTTTTTTCATTTTCACATGGGCAACAGTATAAATTGGATCCTAAAATTTGTTGGGCAATGTCCTCCTCAGTACACAGATACCTTATATGTGGTCATAAACCACTGTTTGGGAGCACGGCAGGGCTCAGAAGGGAAGGAGCGCCATTTGACTTTTTGAATGGAAAATATGCTGGAATATTTAGCGGTTGCCATGTCGCATTTGGAGAGTCCCTGTGTGCCTAAACATTGGAGCTCCCCCACAAGTGACCCCATTTTGGAAACTAGACCCCCCAAGGAACTTATCTAGATGCATAGTGAGCACTTTGAACCCCCAGGTGCTTCACAGAAGTTTATAACGCAGAGCCGTGAAAATAAAAAATCATTTTTTTTTCTCAAAAAATGATATTTTGGCCCTCTATTTTTTATTTTCACAATAGTTACAGGAGAAATTGGACCCCAAAAGTTGTTGTCCAGTTTGTCCTGAGTACGCTAGTACCCCATATGTGGGGGGGAACCACTGTTCGGGCACACATTGGGGCTCGGAAGGGAAGTAGTAACGTTTTGAAATGCCAATTTTGATGGAATGGTCTGCGGGCGTCATGTTACGTTTGCAGAGCCCCTGATGTGCCTAAACAGTAGAAACTCCCCACAAGTGACCCCATTTTGGAAACTAAACCAAGCAAAGAACTTATCTAGATGTGTGGTGAGCACTTTGAACCCCCAAGGGATACACCGAAGTTTATATTGCCCGGGCATGAAAATAAAAAAATCATATTTTTTCCACAAACATGATCTTTAGTCCCTAATTTTTTTATTTTCCCAAGGGTAACAGGAGAAATTAGACCCCAAAAGTTGTTGTCCAATTTGTCCTGAGCACGCTGATATCCCATATGTGGGTGAAAACTACTGTATGGGCACACGTCGAGGCTCGGAAGGGAAGTAGTGACGTTTTGAAATGCCGACTTGATGGAATGGTCTGCTGGCGTCATGTTACGTTTGCAGAGCCCATGATGTGCCTAAACAGTAGAAACCCCCCCAAGTGACCCCATTTTGGAAACTAGATCCCCCAAGGAACTCCTCTAGATGTGTGGTAAGCACTTTGAATCTCCAAGTTCTTCACAGAAGTTTATAACGCAGAGCCGTGAAAATAAAAATCATTTTTTTTCCACAAAAATAATTTTTTAGTCCCCAATTTTTTTTCCACAATGTTAACAGGAGAAATTAGACCCCCAAAGTTGTTGTGCAATTTTTCCCGAGTACGCTGATACCCCATATGTGGGGGTAAACCACTGTTTGGGCATACGTCGGGCTTGGAATAAAGGGAGTACTGTTTGACTTTTTGAAAGCAAAATTGCAGGAATCAATGGTGGCGCCATGTCGCGTATGGAGACCCCCTGATGTGCCTAAATAGTGGAAACCCCTCAATTCTAACTCCAACCCTAACCCCAACACACCCCTAACCCCAACCCTAACCCCAACACACCCCTAACCCTAATACAAACCTTAACCATAACCCTAACCCCAACACACCCCTAACCCTAATCCCAACTCTAACCATAAACCTAACCACAAGCCTAACCCTAATCCCAACCCTAAGCCCAAAACACCCTTAACACTTATCCTAACTCTAACCCTAACCACAAACCTAACCCTAATCCCAAATTCCAACCCTAACCCAAATTCCAACCCTAACCCAAATTCCAACTCTAGCCCAAATTCTAACCATAACCCTAATTCTAACCCTAATTCTAACCCTAATGCTAACCCTAACCCTAGTTCTAACCCTAACCCTAAGGCTGGGTTCATATTGTGTTTTACCAGCCCGTTCAACACGTAGCGTTGACGGGCTGGTAACGGTATAGCATAACGCGATCGCATTATGCTATACCCGCTAGAGCAGATGAATCAGCAGATGATTCATCTGTGCTAGCGGTGACGGAGCCCAGACGCTGCAGCCCGTGTCCGATGCTCCGTCACTGAATGATGGCACGTCACGAACGCATGCTGCTTATCAGCATGCGTTGCGATGCGCACACAAATGGGGTGAATGGCAGCGTTAACGGACTGCGTTACACCGCGTTATACCGCGGTGAAACGCAGTCCATCTAACGGACTGCCATAATGCAGTATGAACCCAGCCTAAATCTAACGCCCCGTGCACACGTTGCAGATTTTTCTAAAATCCGCAGGTAAAATGACCTGCGTTTTACCTGCGTATTTAGCGCGTTTTTTCCCTGTGGTTTTACACCTATAATGGAATAGGTGAAAACTGCTGCGGAATCCGCTCAAAGAATTGACATGCTGCTATTTAAAACTGCAGCAAATCCGCGCTGAAAAATCTGCAGCATGTGCACAGCGTATTTTTTTACCATTTATTTGCATTGTACTGTACATGGTTTCTGGATCTGCTGTGGATCCGCAGCGCCAAATCTGCTGCGGATCAGCAGCAAAATCCGCTGCGGATCAGCAGCAAATTCCGCTGCGGTTTCGCAGCAAAATCCGCAACGTGTGCACAGGGTCTAATAGGAAAAAAAAAAAAAATCTTTATTTTTTTTATTTGTCCCTACCTATGATAAAGGGGGGTTCATTTACTTTTTTTTATTTTGATCACTGTGACAGTTTATCACAGTGATCAAAATAAATTTTTGGACACTGGGGGGCGCACTGCGCATGCGCCGGCCGGCGGGCGCACTGCGCATGCGCCCGCCATTTACCAAGATGGCGGCGCCCATGAAGAGGCCCGGGCGGACGCCGGGACCGATCCAAGGACATTGGTGGACCGGGAGAGTAAGTAGGGGGGTCGGAAGGTTAGGGGGGGATCGGAAGGTGGGGGCAGCGGAGCAAAGGAGGAGGGGAGCAGATAGTGACCGCGGTGACCGATCACCGCCATCTTTTGGTGGCGGTGGCCGATCGCTGCCGTGACTACGTGTGGGGGGTCAGGGCTCGGTGTCCAGCCATGGCAGATGCTATTGCAGCATCGGCCATGGCTGGATTGTAATATTTCACCAATTAAATTGGCGAAATATTACAGATTGCTCTGATTGGCTGTTTCACTTTTAACAGCCAATCAGAGCGATCGTGGACACGGGGGGGTTAAGCCAACCCCCCTGTGGTGAAGCACAAAGGGTCCTGTGCCTGCGGGTCGGGTGACCATTGAGTGACCCCGGTCTCCCGCCTGCAGGAACGCGATCCTTTCATGACACAGGGTATGCGTCGGATTGGCACCGACTTTCATGACGCATACGCTGTGTCAAAGGTCGGGAAGGGGTTAAACTGTATTTAGTGATAAAATCATGAATGCGTGGTTTGTTTGGCTCTTTTCTTGCTGACAGTGCAAGTTTACCTTTCAAATGGTGTATCATTTGTGTGTGTGGGGCGAAGTAATCACAGAAAAAGCAGTGCATGTTTGCAAATGTGTTTGCATATGTGACTCACCTGCAGTGAAATGTACATTCCTCCAATGTGCCTGAAATAGGCTGGGCAAGCACGTGGGCAAGCTGGAAAGACCCCAAGGCAAATGTTTGGATTTGTTTGTGATGTCTGTAAGCAGCTTTGTGGTAGTGTGCTTTGGGGTAGTGTGCTGCCACCTGCAGGTCATTTGACCTTTCAAATGGTGAATCATTTGTTTGTGTGGGTGGAGTATGAACAGAGCAAGTGTGCAATTCAATAGGCAGTGCATGTTTACAAATGTGTTTGCATATGTAACTCACATGCAGTGAAGTGTACAATCCTCCAGTTTAGCTGAAATAGGTTGGGCAAGCAGTTTGGCAAGCTGGAAAGCCCCCAAGGCAAATGTTTGGATTTGTTTGTGATGAATGTAAGCAACTTTGTGGTAGTGTGCTTTGGGTAGTGTGGTGTCACCTGCTGGTCATTTTCCTTACTGCAGGTTTATGAAAATTAATGTTTAAATTGTATTTTGTGATCAAATCGTGGATGTGTGGTTTGTTTGGCTATTTTCTTGCTGAAGGGGTGAGTTTACCTTTCAAATGGTGTATCATTTGTGTGTGTATGGGTGCAGTATGTATGGAGATACAAAGTAATTACCGAAAAACAGTGTTTAGAAGTAATAGAATAGGTTTATTTGCATTTTGCAGTGAGAAATAAGTATTTGATCCCCTACCAACCATTAAGAGTTCTGGCTCCTACAGACCAGTTAGCCGCTCTTAATTAACTCATTACCTGCATTAAAGACAGCTGTCTTACATAGTCACCTTTATAAAAGACTCATGTAAACAGACTCAATTAATCAGTAAGACTCTACCCCTACAATATGAGAAAGACCAAAGAGCTTTTTAAGGATGTCAGGGACCAGATCATAGACCTGCACAAAGCTGGAATGGGCTACAAAACATAAGTAAGACGCTGGGTGAGAAGGAGACAACTGTAGGTACAATAGTAAGAAAATGGAGGAAAAACAAAATGACTGTCAATTGACAACGATCTGGTGCACCATGCAAAATCTCACCTCGTGGGGTATTCTTGATCATGAGGAAGGTGAGAGATCAGCCTAAAACTACACGAGGGGAACTTGTTAATGATCTCAAGGCAGCTGGGACCACATTCACCAAGAAAACCATTGTAACACATTATGCCGTAAAGGTTTAAAATCCTGCAGTGCCTGCAAGGTCCCCCTGCTCAAGACAGCACATGTGCAGGCCTGTCTAAAGTTTGCCAATAAACACCTGGATGATTCTGTGAGTGATTAGGAGAAGGTGTTGTGGTCAGATGAGACAAAAATTGAGCTCTTTAGCATTAACTCAACTCGCCGTGTTTGGAGGAAGAGAAATGCTGCCTATGACCCAAAGAACATCGACCCCACTGTCAAGCATGGAGGTGGGAACATTATGTTTTTGGGGTTTTCTCTTCTAAAGGCACAGAACTACTTCACCGTATCAATGGGAGAATGGATGGAGCCATGTACCATAAAATCCTGAGTGACAACCTCCTTCCCTCCTCCAGGACATTAAAAATGGGTCGTGGCTGGGTCTTCCAGCAAGACAATGACCCAAAACATACAGCCAAGGCAACAAAGGAGTGGCTCAAAAAGAAGAACATTAAGGTCATGGAGTGGCCTAGCCAGTCACCAGACCTTAATCCCATACAAAACTTATGGGGGGAGTTGAAGCTCCAAGTTGCCCAGCGACAGCCTCAAAATCTTAATGATTTAGAGATAATCTGCAAAGAGGAGTGGACCAAAATTCCTCCTGACTTGTGCACAAACCTCATCATCAACTACAAAAAATGTCTGACTGCTCTGCTTGCCAACAAGGGTTTTGCCACCAAGTATTAAGTCTTGTTTGTCAAAGGGATGATCAAATACTTATTTTTCACTGCAAAATGCAAATAAATTTATATAATTTATACAATGTGATTTTCTGGATTTTATTTTTTATAGTCTATCTCTCTATGTTAAAATTAACCTACCCTTAAAATTATAGACTGTTCATGTTTTTGTCAGTGGGCAAACTTACAAAATCAGCAAGGGGTCAAATACTTATTTCCCCCACTGTAGTCTACTTACCAGAGTTAAAGAGAAGAGAGGTGCACAGTATAGCAAGGAGAAAGCAATGTGAAACGCTCATAGACTGACTCCAAATATCAGAACATCTAAATGAATCTATCAACAGGACAAAACACCCGCTGGGGGCCAGAATATAAAACTACATCCAAAAGGTGATAGGTGAACAAAGGAAAACACCTGTGTTAAGCTACATAGACTGCAGCCAAAATAACAGAACCTAAACACCTGGAGAAAAGGTGTATCTGCTGTGGCTCGACGGACAGAGAAGCCAACCACAAAACATGGGCTAAAGTGTTCAAACCCAGGAGCATGACAATTATTATGTGGGGCAGTAAGAGGAGCACTGTTATTGTACCAAACAGCGCAGGCAGTAATAGGGACACATATGGAAGCAGTGGCTCAGTATTGGTGTATGAGTAGGATGAAGCGTTTGTGCAGGTTGGGAATAGATGGGGACAGTGCTGGAAATGTGAATAGTGAAATGTGTCTTTGTTGTAATCTCTGCAGACAAGTAGTGGCTGGAAGATGTCATATCTGGGCCAGATGGAAAAGACTTGAAAAATGAACAACTCCATCTGAAACAACAACAGCTGAAAGTTGCTACCGTATATATAACTTAGTGTAATCACTTGTATGTTCTGCATGGCATGACTGAGCACAGTAACTAGACACAAGGTAGTTATGCTGCATCAGTAAGGTCTTTCACAAGCAAAGATTTCAAAGAAGACTGTGGATTTAAGATGTGCTGTTCAAGGTCTTTTGAAGAAACAACAAGAAATGGGCAACACTGAAGATCATAGACTCAGAGGTCAGCCAATGAAACTTAGTACTGAAGATGAAAGTCACATTATGCATATTTCCTTTTGAAATCTGAAGATGTCCATCAACGCCATCACCTCATTACTATCAGCATCCAGTGGGACACAGCGTCATCTATTTGTTGTTCAAATAAGGCTATCTAAATATGGTCTTCAGGAAGGAATTGCTGCAAAAAAGGCAGATCTTCAACATTATATACATAAAATGTTGAAGGTCTGGCTATTTTGCAGTAATTCTTCCATGAAAACCACTTTTGAACAGCCTTCCACATTATGTACACACATAATAATGACAATCTTAAAACGTAATGTGGAGGCAAGTATTGTGTTAAAGGTTTTTTACTGAATAAGAAATTGTACAAATAAAGTATTAGCGATCTCTCTGCAAATGTTTAGAATCAATGTACATGATGCATTTGTCTGGATTTTGTTGCAGTAAGTTCTGCAACTGCCCTATTAGGCTATGGTTCCACGGTCCGGAACCATAGCGCTTTTGACGGAGTGGAAATTCCGCTCCGTCTAAGCCCCGCCCCCTTTCTGACGCGCGCTCTTTCCGGAGGTGTTCAGGACACCTCCGGAACACCTCCGGAAAGAGCGCAGGGCTACATAGCCCTGTGTTAATTATGTTGCGGCGACGCACCGTCGCCGCAATACGCGAGGACATGCTGCGGTCTGAAAAGACGCGCCGCATGTCCGTTTACGCAGGTTTGCCACCTGCGTATTGTTACGCATAGTGGAGACGGGATTTCTTGAAATCCCCTCCACTATGCTGTAACATCTGGACGCTGCGTGTTTGGCGCTGCGCCAGCGCACAGCGCCAAACACGCAGCGTTTCCTGACCGTGGAAACTCACCCTTAATCTGAATAAAAGCCCATTAAGATGAATGGAACCAATTTTAGGCTGCAAAAATACCTGAACAACATATGCAATGTGGAAGTTCAAAAAGGGCATGTGCACACAATGCTATTTATATGCCGGTGAACGTGAGTTTTTCAACTAAAAATTGCTTCAGGAAAATGCCAACTGTGTTTTTCTTGAAGTGTCTTTTTTTTGTGTGTTCATTTTTTTCTGGAACATTCCTGCTTAAAAAATAAGTCATATGTACAAACCCTTAGTTCTATAAGGAACATGCAACAAATAACATGCACACCTGTCCATAATCTGAACAGGATGGAGATTTCCTTCCTCATTTCTTTACAATATACTCTCCTGTCTGTCTTTCCGCCATGTCGTTGCCATTAGGTTTAATAAAATACTAGCTGTAGAGCGCGGCGCTGCCCGGGCATAGTAACTAAACTACGGTTAGTTATAACAAATTGTATTGATTATATCTATAAATATAAAGCTGAGTGTATAGCCTCGCCTACTCAGCATAGCCACATTCACTATAATATCCCACACAATCCCGTCAGCCAGAGCCACCGGACTACTACCCCTAATATCCCACATCGTCCCATCAGCCAGAGCCACCGGACTACTACCCCTAATATCCCACATCATCTAGTCAGCCAGAGCCACTGGACTACTACCACTAATATCCCACATCATCCCGTCAGCCAGAGCCACCGGACTACTACCCCTAATATCCCACATCATCCGGTCAAGCCTCCAGACTACTCCCCCTAATATCCCACATCATCTCGTCAGCCAGAGCCACCGGACTACTCCCCCTTAAAATCCCACATCATTCTGTCAGCCAGAGCCACCGGACTACTCCCCCCTAAAATCCCACATCATCCCGTCAGCCTGGGGTCAGAACCAGAGTGCTGAGTGGATTTGCCCTGCCTTCCATACCAATGATCCCGTTAACCCCTTTTCTGCCATCGGACGTACTATCCCATCCATGTGACCTGAGCCAATCTGACCATGGACGGGATAGTACGTCTCAGCGATCGGGAGCGCGGCAGATCGCGGCCGGGTGTCAGCTGATTATCACAGCCGACACTCGGCACTAAGTGCCAGGAGTGGTCACGGACCGCTCCCGGCACATTAACCCCTGGCACACAGCGATCAAATATGATCGCGGTGCACCAGGGGTACAGGGAAGCATCGCGCAGGGAGGGGGCTCCCTGCGTGCTTCCGTGAGACCCTCAGAACAGGTGCGATGTATCGCGCTGTTCCGAGGTACCCTCCTCCCTGCAGGACCCCGGATCCAAGATGGTCCTTTCGGGTCCTGCAGGGAGGCTGCTTCCTCAGTGCCTACTGAGAGCAGGCGCTGAGAAAGCCTGCAGCACTGCCTGTGAGATCGCTGGTCTCACAGAGTGCTGTGCACACTGTCAGACCAGCGATCTGGTATTATACAGTAATGTCCCACCCTGGGACAAAGTAAAAAAGTTAAAAAAATGAAAATAACAAGTATAAAAAAAATTCCAAAATAAAGGAAAAAAAAAATATTCCCCAATAAATTCATTTCTTCATGTAAATAAAAAAAAAAAAATAAAAGTACACATATTTGGTATTGCCGCGTCCATAACGACCCGCCCTATAGAACTGTCCCAATAGATAACCCCTTTAGTGAACCCCTTAAAAAAAAAAGCAAAAAAACAATGATATATCATCATACCGCCGAACAAAAAGTGGATCAAATAGACGGATATAAATAAACATGGTACCACTGAAAACGTCATCTTGTCCCGCAAAAGGCAAGCCACCATACAGCATCATCAGCGAAAAAATAAAAAAGTTATAGCTCGTAGAATAAAGCGATGCAAAAATAATAATTTTTTATATAAAATGGTGTTTATTGTATAAAAGCGCCAAAACATAAAAAAATTATATAAATGAGGTATCGCCGTAATCGTATTAACCCGACGAATAAAACTGATTTATTGGTACCAATAAAAACGTCAACTCGTACCACAAAAAATAAGACCTCGGATGACTCTGTGGCCCAAAATATGCAAAAATAATAGCTCTCAAAATGTGGTGATACAAAAACTATTTTTGCAACAAAAAGCGTCTTTTAGCGTGACAGCTGCCAAACATAAAAACCCGCTATAAATAGTAAATCAAACCCCACTTTATAACCACGTTAGTTAGGGAAAAATAATAAAATTTAAAAATGTATTTATTTCCATTTTCCCATTGGGGTTAGGGTTAGGGTTGCGGCTAAAGTTAGGGTTAGGGTTGGGGCTAAAGTTAGGATTAGGGTTAGGATTAGGGTTAGGGGTGTGTTAGGGTTAGGTTTGTGGTTAGGGTTATGGTTAGGGTTGGGACTAGGGTTAGTGGTGTGTTGGAATTAGGGTTGGAGTTAGAATTGTGGGGTTTCCACTGTTTAGGCATATCAGGGGCTCTCCAAATGTGACATGGCGTCTGATCTCAATTCCAGCCAATTCTGCATTGAAAAAGTCAAACGGTGCTCCTTCCCTTCTGAGCTCTGCCATGCGCCCAAACAGTAGTTATTCCCCACATATGGGGTATCAGCGTACTCAGGACAAATTGCACAATAAGTCTTGGGGTACAATTTCTTCTGTTACCTGTCACGCTGTCTCTGCATAAGGAGGACCGGGGTCTATGCTGACCCTAAGCTGGGGTCCTGACTAATCCCTCTACCTGGAGGTTCTGTTGATGGTACAGAGGTCCAGGCCGCCAGCGTAACCCTATCTCCTGTGAATCCCTGACAACTGTAATCTAGTCCTGAGAAGGACCCTGATTACCACCACAGGGAACGGGAAGGTAACTGCCTACACACAGTATAAGACGAACGAGACAGTACAAGGGATAAAATAAAAGACACCTTGCATACAAAACAACAACTACAGAGGGAACACCAAATGGTAAGGAGATAAATAATAAAGCGAGGAGAGGAGAAAACCACAACAGGTACTCTTAGCTTTAGACTTCTCAATATGATCCGCTCTGCTGGTCTGCATGAATGCTTTCACCGACACTTCCCTAGCAGACAGGCAGGTATATGAAGAAATCCAATTATCGCAACATTAATTGCAGCTGAGCGAGGCTGGTCTTGTCCAGCACAGAGAGAGGGAGAATTAACTCTCTCACTGCCGAAAAACACCCAGCAGCAGAAACTCAGCTGTGAGAAGTCAGGGTGTGCAATCGTGACGATCTTCGCAGCGACACACCCGTGACAGTACCCCCCCTTCTACGAGGGGCCTCCGGACCCTCAGGGCCGGGTTTATCTGGGTGAGTATTGTGGAAGGCCCGAACCAATCGGTCTGCGTTAATATCCGACGCAGGAACCCACATCCTCTCCTCAGGACCATACCCCCTCCAATGAACAAGGTACTGAAGGGACCGGCGATTCAGACGTGAATCGATGACTCTCGACACCTGGAACTCCAAGTTACCATTGACCACCACAGGAGGAGGAGGTAAAGGTGAAGGTATCACCGGCGCCACATACCTCTTAAGCAACGATCTGTGGAACACATTATGAATTTTAAATGTGGGAGGGAGGTCAAGACGGAATGCAACCGGATTAATTATAGAACTGATCTTGTATGGCCCGATGAACCTGGGACCCAGTTTCCAGGAGGGAACCTCAAGTTTTATATTCTTGGTAGACAACCATACCAGATCGTTCACACTTAGGTCCGGACCAGACACTCTCCTCCTATCAGCCATACGTTTGTATCGGTTCCCCATAGTACTCAGATTATTCAGCACTCCTCTCCACACTGAAGCAAGTGACGACGAAAATCGTTCCTCCTCAGGAACCCCAGAAGAGCCCCCCCTATTGAAAGTACAAAACTGGGGGTGAAAACCATATGCCCCAAAAAACGGGGACTTACCAGTGGACTCGCTCCGCCTATTATTTAGAGCAAACTCCGCCAGAGGCAAGAAAGAAGCCCAGTCCTCCTGGTTCTCTGACACAAAACACCGGAGATATGTCTCCAAGCTCTGGTTCAGACGCTCTGTCTGACCATTGGACTGCGGGTGAAAAGCCGATGAAAATGACAACTGCATCCCCCGCCGTGTACAAAATGCTTTCCAGAATTTGGACACAAACTGAGACCCCCGATCCGACACCACATCGGAGGGTACCCCGTGAAGTCTTACAATCTCCCCAATAAACACCTGCGCAAGAGTTTTAGCATTAGGAAGAGCAGGAAGAGCGATAAAATGTGCCATCTTGCTGAACCTGTCCACTACAACGAGTATGACTGTTTTACCCGAAGATGGCGGGAGGTCCGTAATGAAGTCCATAGACAGATGAGTCCACGGACGCTCCGGGATCTTCAAAGGTAAGAGGGTCCCAGACGGACGGGTATGTGGGGTCTTAGAGCGCGCACAAACCTCGCAGGACGCGACAAAAGTTACCACCTCCCTATGTAAATTAGGCCACCAAAACCGGCGCGAGAGGAGATCCTCAGTTGCTTTACTCCCTGGGTG